>JACAZG010000003.1:4200000-4788751 GCA_014461125.1 Mycena kentingensis (nom. inval.) | reverse complement strand
CGCCAGCTTGCCATAGTACCCGAGGGCGCAGGCCGAATAGACGTTGACACCGATGCTGCGCCAGAAGGTGAGAGCATCCTCTGTGACGCTGGTCAGAACGGAGACTCGCGGGCGCAGAAAGCAGCACCTTTGATGCCAGCGGCGACCTTCACGATGCTCTGGTCGAGCAGGACACGGGACAGCTCAGCTGGGACGACTGCTCTGTCCACGCCCATGGCGGCTTCGCTGTCTGAGAGAAAGAAAACCCAATCAGAAGGCGATCTAGCCGTCAACAAAGCTCACCTTCGCGGACGCGGTGCATGTCGATCACAAAGATCGCCTTGGTTGCCGGGTGGCGGAGCTGAACCAGACGAAGCTGCAGGCCCCAGGCCGCTGCGCCGGGCTGGATCTTGCTCTTTTTCTTCTTCTTCTTTGGACCATCGGCGGCGAACTTGGGAACCCAGCGTGCGGCGGCCGCGACGAGGCTGTTGAACGACGCCTTCCAAGTGCGCGGACCGGCGTTCCCGTGCGGCCCGCTGCCCCCAGCGTTGAACTCGCTGTCGATGGCGAGGACGGAGCTGCCGGGAACGTCCTGGAGGGCCTGGTTGACCCCGTCGACGGTGGTGAGCAGGGTCCAGGTGATGTTCGGGTACGCGCGGAGAGGAGTCCAGTTGCGGAAGAGGTAGAGCGCCACAAGCCCAGGAGCAAGGACAAGAGCAGCTTCTTTAAGAGACATGTTCCTTGTATAAAGTTGACGAGCGTGGGAAAGTAGCTGATGGGAAATCACGGAAGGCCGGCCCGCTCCCCTAATAGCCCTGGCTCTTATATAGGCTTCGGCCCGAGCTCGGCGCCGAGCAGCAGAGCACGGCAACCTCTCGGCATGACCGCTAGGGTCCTCGGCTCCCGACGACATCACTGACACCATTGATATTGGCTCAAAACACATGCATGCACGGCTTTCACTTCTAAGAGACATGTCCACTATATAAATGTGCATTTGAAGACAGCATGACAAGCATTATTTACACTCTCGCTTCCCATTCCTCGGCATCTACAAAGGACCAGCTCCAGCCCTTCTTTTCGAGCGGCTCAAGAAGTTCCTCCTCTGCGCCCACCAGGTCTTCTTGCCCCCACCAGTCACTGTACCCCAGGAGCACAACATGGAGTCTTTTGTTTTTGAGAGTTTCCGCGGCGCATAACAGACCATGCAGTATAGCCTCGTGCTGATCCTCTGCTCCAAAATATGACGGCCTCTGAGAAACCACCAGCGTCAAGCGGCTCCAAGGGCAAGCCGAGATCGCTGGTCCCTTAAGAAACTGGAAGAGGTGCTCCAGACGAGACCCAGGGTGGTAGATCTCTATCTCCTGCAAATGGGAACAAGCCGAGACACCAAGCGAGAATCCTGGATTGCCAACATCAGGTCTGTCACCCCCGCCTGTGGCAAACAACCTTACCGGGCATAGCTTCATTTGAGAACCCCGTGACCCAAATATGCAGTCGTTCGAGGTTGGTCATTCTTTGCATCATCTCGTGGATTAGATCGTGTGCCTCTTGCCAGGTGGCCTGATCGATAAGGAAGCCCTTCACCAAGGACATGTCGACAGCGGCTGCAATGGCTGCAACAATGTGGACACTGACATTGGCGTGGAGGTGGATGGTAGCCAGGCTGGAATGTCGGTGTCTCACCAGCGCCTGGCTGCTCGGAGAGCCGGGGTCAGTGCTGCAGCGCCCTATCTTCAGAGTCTTGATGGTGGTTCCTTGAAGCAGGATCTCGGAGAGGGTGTCCACCGTGGTGAACTCAATGTCCCAGAGTTCCAGCTCCACAAGGCAACCATTTCCCAGGACACCTGCAATTCCTCCCCGGATGACCTCGGAGCAGGCCTGGCTGAGGGGAAGCCATAAACCAAGTTTGCGGAGGTTGACGCAGGCAGCAAGGATCACTTCAACTTCGGCACGCATGTGCCAGTCGTCACAGCGGAAACCGGCCAGGCCTAGGAAGCCACTGTCCAAGATTACAACCCTGAGGTCCTCATTCCCTGAACCAAAGCTCAGGCTCCGGATGAGGCCCCCAAGGTCGGGCTTGTTTTGGATCGTGCGGCTGAGCAGAGAGAGCTCTTCTGTCTTGACCAACATGATGTGTCGATACATCTCAAACTGGCTGAGATGGTGCCAGAAGCAGGACACCTGGGCTGCGGTGACGAGGTTCTCAACGTGTGCCATGACCTCGGTCATAACACAGGGAGGAAGAACCTCCTGTTGCACAGGCTTTGTCTTTTTATTTAGCAAACATGTCTGCTAGATATGTGACACATACACTGTCACGCTGCTCAACAATCCTGCTCTTCTCCTGCATGGTGCGGAGTTTCCTAAAAAGGAAATCAGAAATTGGTCCAAAAAATCAGAGGAAAAGATGCCTGCAGTAGAAGGGAGATCTCTCATTTCTGAGCCCCTCTTATATACATCTCTGGCGGTGGCTATGCTGGATCAACCCTAGCCCTTGATTTTCCCACGATAGAGCACTGTAACACTTTTTTTTCGTCAAGGCAAGATGGCATTAAGAGGTCCGGAGTTATTTAACAAACATGTCTCTTGGAATCTACCAAGATGACTGCACGCTGCCGACAAAGAATCCCACCAGCGTCACCGTCGCCTTGTCCATGTCCACCGTCCCTGCCTGGAGCCAGCCCAGAAACCCAGATAGGACGTGCCAGTGCTGCCACGGAGCCAGCGGCTTTGCATACGCACGCAGCTCCCCGCGAACCTTGGTGTCGTTCCACATTGCCCATGCAAGTCCACGCAGAAGATTTGGGTTTGGGCAGATCGCCGTCTTCCCGTAGCGGGGGTGCAGGTAGTCGGCACCGAGGCTGGACATCCCGCAGTTGAAGCACGCCCCGTGCGGAGCCTTCCACCTCGTCAGCTCCGCCTTGTGGCTGTCGGGAATCCGAGGGCAGTGCTGATGGCTGTGGTTTGCAGGCCCGCTGCCCGTGCCCTTGTTGTAGTAGAAGCACGCGCCGCACCCCAGTCCCACCTCCGTCTGCAGATCCATCAGCCTTGTCGCCACCAGGGTGCGTCTCTGCTGGTGTTCGATCGCCAGCTCCTCCGCTGCGGTTGTTGAATCCCCAAACCGCGCCTTGAGCTGCTGAGCCACATTGCCTCTCATAGGAACATAAGGGAGAGCGGGCAGGTTGGCCGTGTTCGGGACGTGCTCCGCTTCTTCAACAGCGATGTGCGCTATATTACATCAGACAATAAAGAAAATCCCATATATGTTTTCCCTCACCTGTGCGGCAGACCTGGCAAGCGCGGCAGTTGAGCGCCTTGCAGTCGGACCCTTCCCCTCCGGACAGGAACCTCGTGACAAGCTGGTTGTGGCACGTCTGGCCTCTCAGCACGTCAATCGTCACCTGCCTCCCAGAAATGTCTCCAAACTCCGGGTGCAGCTTGCTCGTCGGGACCTTGACGATCTTGCGCTCCTGCGGAAGGACGAGCAGGTAGTTGGTGCACGGACCCCCGTCTCGCCCGCCGCGCCCGCACTGCTGGTACACCAGCACAAACTCGTACGGAACTTGTAGGTGCGCGGTCCACCGGATGTGCGGGTAGTCCGTCCCCACCGTGATGGCGTTTGTCGTCACCATCCCGGTGTACGTTCCCTCGACCCACCTCTGGTATCGTGCCCGCCGCTCCTCCGGCATGATCGGATGGTCGCTCGAGTCCGAGTGGTACAGCTCAACCCCGAGCTTGGCCGCCAGCCTGTGTCCCGCTGTCCACTGCGTCACAAACACAATCCACCGGTCTCCAGGCCTGAAGACCCGTTTTGACAGTGTCACCTTCTCTTCGATGATCTGCTCAAGCTCCCCTATCGTCTCGCGCACCCTCACCTCCATCTGCATGTTTGGCCGGTGCATCCTGCCTGCCACGAGCTCCGGGTCCCTGCAGCAGAAAAGCCGTGAAACCATCTGCCGCACGTTCTCCGGCATCGTTGCAGAGACAAACACAAACTGGGCGTCCAGGAACCTGAGCATGAACGGCGCTCCGAACGCAGTCCCCGGAACGTGTAGTCTGTTGTGTAGTACTGGAACTCGTCGAGCACCACCCTCAGCACCGGAGTCTTGACACTGAGCTGCTTGATAGCCGTCACAAACTCCGATGTCTTGGCCATGTCGGCGGTCACCAGCACCAGCCGTGCTTTGCCCGACAGCCCTCCGCCCGCCTGGTACCGCTCGAACCCAACGCCAAACTCACGTGCACGGCGCACCCAGTCCTCCATCAGTGACAGTAGGGGAACGATGAGCACCGTCACCCCAGCCTCCACCGCCGTGGCATGCCACCACCACGAGCGACTTGCCTGCGCCCGTCCGCATCATCACGTAGACGTCCCGCTCCAGCGCCAGCAGCGCTCTCACCGCTTCGCTGGCTCGGCTCCGTCCAGCATGCTGTCGGCAGCTTCAGCAGCCTGCGCGCCCACCTGCAGCATGTCCGGCACTGGGTTGATGGGGGGAGGTGCTAGCAGTATTTAGCAGACATCTCTGCTAGATAAAACACCCCAACTCACATGGCACGATCTCGTTTGCCGGGCGCTCATAGATGGGCGGTCGATACCCGCTGCCAGTGGCCTGCTCCTCCACGGGCGGCATGGCTTCGTCGTCATCTTCATCAAAGAACGACATTGAGCACGACCCCAAGCTCGGTGATGACGACAGAGGGGGCGGCATCTCCTCCTCCATGAAGGACGAGGGTGCCTCTGGGAGCTCTAGCTCCAGCGGCGGAGGCGGAGGCGGCGACCACGGCGCATCTTCGATCAGCGCCAGCGGCCGAGGGGCAGCAGGCAGGGCCCCACCTGCACCTGCTGCACCCAGCAGCAGCCCCCGGTCCTGGTTGATGATGCTGCCCAGGAGCCTCTCGAGTCCGGCCAGCCTCTCATTGGTCTCCCTGCTCTGCTGCTCAACGACCGCCAGCCTCTCATTTGTCTCCCGGGTCTGGGCCTCCTGCCGCAGCAGCATCTCTTTTACAAACTCAAACAGGCTCTCGGGCCTAGGTGGCACCGTGACGAGCTCCAGGAACCGCTCGCGCACCGCCTCCCTGAACGGCAGCAATGTTCCGGCGGGCACCACCCTCACCAGCCGCTGCCACTCGATGCTTGCCTGCACGTACAGGTCCAACATCTCTGGCTTTGCCACCAGAAATGCGTCTTGCGAGAGCCCATAGCGAACGCGGTCCGTCCGCCTTGAGTGCCCAGCCTGCAGAGCCCCTGCAGCCTCCAGTGTTGCCTCGTTCTCGTCGTCGTCATCGTCATCGCCGTCCTCCTCCCCGCCCCCCTCGACAAGAGCCCGCACATGGTGCTTGCGCAGCGCGATGCAGATGTGCCGGTACTTGGCCGTCTTCATTGGCCACCGCAGCACCGGAAGGCTCCAGAACGCCATGAGGTCGCTGACGTCGCGGGCCCTGAACTGGCGCCCGTAGGACATGAACAGCATGACGCTGTAGCTGTACAGCACGTCTGCATTGTCGGGAAAGACGATGCGGCACATCGCGCGGGCCATCGGCCGCAAGACGACCAGCAGCTGCACGACCATGTCCGAGGAGAACGCCGGAAGCGCATTCGGCACAATTGTGTCCCCCTGCTTGTTGTTGGTTGTCTTGCTGTACTGACGCAGCAGCAGCAGGTAGTGTCCACGTGCCCGCAGGTTGCGTGTGCGGAACGGCGTGTTGAGCGCCTGCAGCGCTGTCAGCTCGGGTGACCGCGGCGGCACCCCGCTGCTGAGCATGATGAGCAGCATGAGGATCCCTTCAAACTGAGAGAGCGCAAGCAGCCAGGATCGCGCTGCCGGGACGCTCACCCTGCCTTCCTTGAAGAATAGTGCTGTCAGCCTGGTGTCCTTCAGGATTGCTTCTGCCAGAACGTTGGACTGTCCTGCAATTTTTTTTTAGCAAACATGTTCCTTAAATAAGAAGGACACGCACCTGCAAGAGAAGTGTTCTCTGCCTCAGACAGAAAAGAGTACGACGGCTCCGAGTTGGTCATGTCGTCCGCCAGCGCGTCGTACGTTGCCCGCACCCCCGTTCCAAACACGAGCTGCTCGTCCCAGATCTGGATCAGCTTCTGCTCCAGCATCCCCGCTATCTCTCCAAGCTGCCCCACCGTCACCTTGTTCCCCTGCACATACAGCTGTGTGTGGTGCGGCGTGCCGTCTCCAGCATTGACGCCGTCGATCCATGTCACTGTGTCGCTGCCCAGCGTGTTGTTTGCCAGTGTTGTGCAGTACTGCGTCAGGCTCCGCAGCGAGCTCCACGTGTTCAGCCGGTGCTCCTGGACGTGCTCCGCCAAGTTTCGCCACACTGCTAGCTGTGCTTCTGCCATGCAGCTTGGATCCCGTCTGTGCACCTCGGTCAGCACCGCTAGCCGGATAGCCCAGCAGAGCTTTGCCACAGGGCTGGTTGCCTTGGAAGCTGGCTGCCATCCTCCGTCCCGCATGAGCATCAGCAGCATCACAAACACCATTGTGGGGTCATGCAGATCTCCTGCATGACGCTCCGGATGGTGGCCTAGCCAGAGCGCACACAGGACATTGTGCACCTCTGTGTCGATATCGTCGCTGTCGTCGGCCGTGTTCTGCAGCTGGCCACGCAGGGCATCCAGCGCAGTCTTCAGCCTGCTCGACTTGGGGAACTGCATGTGTGGTGTTTCCTTGCGAAGCAGAGCTGCAAAGAGACGGACGACAATCTGCGTGTACTCGGCTGATGTGGTCTTTTGGTGGTGGAGGTGGAACGGAACATTGGAAGTTCCCCTGTTTCACTTTAGCAAACATGTCTGCTAGATAAAATGATTTACTTCGCCGGCTCTGAAGTGTTGAGCTCCTGGAGAACAAGAAAGTCTGTGTCGACAACAAGACCCTCCGCACGAGAAAAGTATGCCCGCAGCCTCTGCGCCAGTGCTGGAAATTCACCATTTGCCGGAGCCGTGACGAGGGTGCAAAGCTCTGGCGCGTGATTGACGTCGACGGCCTCGTGCCAGCGAGTTCGGAGAAGCAGCGGGCTAATCCCCCGCGCGTTCGGGAGCTGCCCCTCTGGCGCATTGCCCAGGCTTGACGCCAGCATCTCCGATGCAAAGGATGCTGTCGGCGGCAGAGGAGGAGCTGTGCCCACTGGCTCGGTGACGCAAAAGTACTTGGACCCCAACCCGCGGCTGAGTCGCATTGCCTTGACTGGTACCGACTCTCCAGTGTGGCCCGCCTGCCTGTTGTGGTGATGCACAGTTCGCGTGAGCACCTCCTTGCAGACGCTGCATGCCTGGCGTGGCTCAACCGCAAAGCCTTGACGGCTCGCTCCCGTGTGGAGGCGTCGGCACAGAGACAGCGAGGTCCGGGAGCTTCTGCAGCTCCTCGATGTCGTCCAGCATTTCCAAGTCCAGCGTCAGCTTAGGCCCTGCGGCATTGAGCGGGTTGTTGGTGTGCACCTTGCGCAGATGCCCCAAGATGCCCGTGGCAAGATGCGCGCTTGCCGGCAGCACACAAACATCCCCAGGTCGGGATGGAAGGCTACGTCGTTGCGTAGCAGGGCCGGTGTTGAGAGCAGCCGGCTGTTGGGATGCTTTGGAATCAACGTTGGAGCATTTTTAGGAACGGGGCCCGTCGCGCTTTCGTGCCCTGAGGCTCGATCGGCCACCACAGTTTCGATGTCATCCAGCTCGATGGCCGTTGTGTTGCTGGATATTATTTAGCAGACATATCTGCTAGATAATTGATGGATGGCTCACAGAGTACACTGGCCAGTTGTGACAGGTTGTGACATATTTTTTGATGGGGAAGTGAAAGAGGGAAATGTCTGCTGAAGAATCCTGGCCCTTATATAGGCCCCTGGGGTGATATATATCTTTTACATCAATCACAAAATTACATAAGCTGCCCAGTATCCCCAAAATGCTCTCTCCACCAGTGCTCTGTATCTGCGCCGGAGGAAAAAATTTGATAAGGTGCAAAAATAAAAAGCAATCATGGTCAGCAAACATAATCACTGTGAAAGAAGAGATATTCACTAAAAAGGGAATGGCAGCAAAATTCTGCAAAAGAAATATGCCAGGCAGAATGAGGTTTATTTCGGAAGAAAGTATGGCTGCAAAAAGGACATTTTCAAAGGAGAGAAAATCCATGAAGTTGTATCTCCAACAATCATGTTCACTAGAGGAGAAGGATGACTGATTTTATTTTTCTGTTCGCTGGCCTGAAGGAACAAACACGCTTTAACAGACATGTTTGCTAGATAATGTTGGGTGAGATCAGTGATGGCGCGAGTCCCATCATGATGGCACGAATACGATCATGATGGAGCCACTTCCATTATGATGGCATGAGTTCCATCATGATGGCACCAGTTCCAGCTGCTATTTCCTTGCAGAAGGCCACTTTTGGGGCAGTCGTCAGGATTTAGCGGCCATGGCTGCTAAATAGGCTGTTTGATGGGCCATCAAGACTGGCGCCAGTCCAGGAAAGTATAGTGTTAGGGGTGAGCGCGAAACGTGAAAGACGTCAGTTATCTGATCTAATCGATTTCCTTTTTGGTATGCCCAGTTCATGTTCAGACAAGAATTAAATTCGAGGATAGTAGGTATGCGGATACGTTCCGGCTTGTCCGAGTTGCAGTCAGCTTCTACGCAGATGGATCAAAGGAGGGTTGGTGTCTAGGAAAGTCCAAGGAATTTAGTAAGTAGGCACGACGTAAAATATCTGAGTCGGGAGACGAGTCGCAGTGCTTTGTATGTACTGGTATCCAGT
Source organism: Mycena kentingensis (nom. inval.) (assembly GCA_014461125.1). Taxonomy (NCBI): domain Eukaryota; kingdom Fungi; phylum Basidiomycota; class Agaricomycetes; order Agaricales; family Mycenaceae; genus Mycena; species Mycena kentingensis (nom. inval.). Next base: position 4,780,004 of record JACAZG010000003.1, on the reverse strand, counting down.
GAGTGTGGTCCCGGTGGAGGGTGGAGTATGCGAAGATTCAATCAACTTGGTTGGGGAACGAGGCAAGAACAGATGACATGACAATCTCAGGCCGAGTGGCGGGTTTGCCGAGTGTTTACTCGCAGTAGCGGCGGTTTCCGAAAACGAAGATGGCGTTCTCGTCGCAGGGGTTCCCGAGGGTTGCATCGGGGACGTCGGAATACATCGGACGACCGGGCGAGGGAACGGGTGCCTTGGCGGGAAGAGATGTAAGCCACGGCGGCCCGAATGCGGTGAATGCACTATTGTCGGCGGCGGTATCAAGTTCCGGGCTCGGGGATGCTACGGATAGTCTCTTTAGCCTCAATCTTGAATTGGTGGAGAAGAGGATTCACCTCCACCTTCAATAATACCTTCGTTGTCCTCCGACGTAGGTGTAGCTACACGGGCGCTGCGGGAACGCGTTTGCGGGCGGCGCGAAGCACTGGTGCCGGATTCGGCTGCAGGTACGTTAGCGTGAAGGCGAGTTTGAACATGTTGAGGACAAACCTTTGATCTTCTTCGAGGGCGGCGCATCTGCATGCGTGGATTTGCCCTTGCGTTTCTGCCCAGACTCCTCCGATTCGTCGGAGTCGGAGTCACCCTCGGAGCCTCCATCCGAGCCTTCGTCGCCGGTCTCTCGAATCTCGACATCGGACTCTAGAATATTCAGGTTGAATCAAATGCGAACGTCTGCATCGCAGCTCACGTACCGAGCTCAGGCTGCCTCTTAAAGCGCCGCGCCTGGCTAGTGGCCCAGCCTGAGCGGATCTTGGCGGGAATCGGAGCGGCCGAGACTACCGAGTTTGAATAAACAATGCAGGCCTTCAATAAACAAGAAATAACCACTCACCAATCACGATACGTCCATTTTTGAAACCGTGACCACCCGTTTTGACGAGCTGTAGGTCTTCACCGTCGGGAAACTCGCTCTGGACGATCTCCATGTGCTTGTTGACCTGCGTCAACAAGTACCATACCGGCTCGCGCTCCGTGCCGTCCTCAGATTGGATTTCGCTGAAATACTTGAAGACGTGGGGCAGTAGCTTAGCGAACGCATCGACGATCTCACTGTGGGACATCTCGGTCGAGAACTCGAAGCCATTGCAAAAGTCCTTGACACCCAGGCCATTGACAATGGCCTTCTGCAGGTCTGACGAGGACGGTGGCTTCTTGCAGTTGAGAGGAAGGCCGAGGGTGTCATCCTTGCTACGGTGAGCCAGGGAACAGAAGCGAGGGCAAAAGGGCCACTTACATTCTCGTCGTACGAGACGCCGCAGTAGCGCACCATGACAGCGCCGACCTTGATAATCGACTGCCGCTGTAGAGTCAATAATATCAGCAGGAGCTCTATCGACAGAGAGTTGAACTGACCTTTGTCTTACTACCACTCGCCGCTGACGACCGCAGGCCACGGTTTGCTTCATCATTCACGGCACGGTAGGCTTTGTTGCCCTTAGAGGAGCCAGAGCTAGCACCCGACATGGCTAGCTTTGAGCTGCGCGACTTTAAGGAGGTGTATGGGTTGGCCTTTGCCCGCGCCTTGCCCTTGCCCTTCGTCTTTGAGCCGCCGCCCATTTGTTTGAGGATTCGAGCGACCTCGCTGCTACGGGCCGGTGTGTTCGATTGCGACCCGTTGCTGTCGCTCTCCGTGTCTGGCTCAGAGTCTGAGATGGCCATTGGCGCAAAGAAGAGTTTGACGATGAAAGAAAAGAAGAAAGAAGCAAATGCGGTGTTCTATTGCACCCGTGCACCTGAAAACTGCTTTTCAGTGAACATTTGCGCAACATGTGTCGCTCTAGTCTACAGAGCCTATAGTAGTTGGTCTAAAATTGAGAGCGCACGCGCCCATTTCTCCGCTCGTGGCAGCCATATATCTACGGAGAGTGCGACTCGGAGTCGTTTGGATGCACGGCCCGACTTGATAATCTCGTGCGAGGGATAAACCCCACCGTCCCATTCCTCCGGCCGAGCACCATATCCGACAGGGTTAAGATTGTCCTCCATTGCAGCCGCCAGTGCGTCGCAGAATATCTGCACCGTGTCTCGTCCTCGAAGGGACATGTGTGTTTTGGACCGGGCACGGCGTCGTGATGGAAGTTGTCGCCGTGCGCCTCCGCAATGCAGGCCGCCATGTTCTCCTCGTCATCACTGTGAACCTCACACTCCGATTCCTCAAACTGGGACTCCTCGTCGTCGTCAACGTCGAAATCCGTGTCCGGCATCGGAACATCTTCATCGTCAAGTTGGCCAGCTCCCGTTTCGCCCGCAGCGCGTCGAGCTGCAGGGCCGTGTGTACCGTAGTAAGCTTGGACATCCTCGTAGTCGTCCTCATTTGAGTAAACACCGTGTCGAAGGGCCCCAAGCATGAGCATTGCCTGCGGTGAAGGAATCAGAACCAAAAACATGACCCGAGGAACAAAGAAAATCACCTGTGGGGATTTATTGTGCCCCTCGCCCGCAATTGGCTTGACGTTCCAAATTTCGCGGAATGTATCGCAGTCATTGTTTATCTCGTCGAGGAAGAGATGGTGGAGAAGCCACAAGTGGGTCTTGTTGGTGCGATCGAGGCCGTGGCGCGCCTCTAAGCGGTAGAAGAATGCGCGCCAGCTTCGGGCAAAGTGGGACCCGACTTCAACCCAGAGCCGTTCGATGCGCGTATTCGTAGTCGACCTGTTCTTGATGAGCTCTAGCAGTCCTGGGGAGAGTGTGTTGCTCACGATCCCCACAAGAACGACCCACGCGCTAACCCCCGCTTCAAAATCATGTACAACGAGACCTTCTTGTTCTCGCCGCCACGATCACCTCGAACACGGGAAGGATCTCCGTACTCGCCCACAGCTTCGAGGAATACCTCGAGTACGGTTGATGCTCTGTTGTTGGTGCTGGCTCGGAGGGCCGCAATCTTTTTGTGGGACAATTAGAAAGAGCCAGCTCCCAGTCACGATCACATACCGTCCGCGAGTACCCATCAACGACGCCGTGAATAACAATCCCCCACAGAATTAGCTTGTGGTGGCCGTCAATGTGCCAGAGGGCATGAGGCCGCGGAACAGTGTACTTTTCGCGCGTAACCGTCCGCTTTTTGCGCATGCGAGCGCCTAACGGACCGTCAATTCGACTCAGCGACGAGAGAATGCGGCGCCGCTGAACGCGTAGGCCCTGAGTGCGCAGATGCCCGGCCGCGTAGCGCCAGCCTTGCGCTGGTTGGCGCTTGCGATAGGCGCGGAGTAGAGTGTCGAGTTCAGCCTTGGTGATGTCGGAGAACCGATAGAGAATACCGTGCAACTTGAGGTTCTTGATGAGCGTCGGGCGGCTCACGCGGAGCGTCTTGGCTGCCTCGACAACTGTGATGTTTGTACCCGGGGCGAGGAGCACAGCAAGAATGTCGCGGTTTATTATGATGGATGGACGGCCGCGTTTTCCCGTCCAATGTGTTTCAACAGGCTCGGGCATATGTACATTGGACTCTTCTCTGGGGACTTGTTACACAGAAACAGTGGGCACATTTTTGAACACACCTTGCCTGAGCGCTTTCCCGAGCCGACCAGAGATCGCGGACGAGCCGGCCTACAACTCTGGCGCACGATTTGAGCCATTCAATATCGATGTGCTCATCAATAGCCCGCTCCTCCATCTCTTGGAGAATAGCGCCACAGCGAGTTGCAAGCTCACAATAACGGGCGAAGTCGATGCGGATCCGCGTCTTCGAGAAGGCCTCGAAGTGCTCGGTTGTAGTCTGCTCGAAGCTGGTCATGCGCATCTTCAAATTCCGGAGACCAGTGGCTTCCTGGTCCAGTTGGAGGAGGGAGTGGCGGAAGGTCGCGTGCAGCAGGCATGGGCGGAGCTGACAAGGCTGGTTTGATGGGTGCTTGTTTGTTGTTGGAATCGCACCACCATGGAAGACTCGAAGCCAAACGTCCCGCCGGCCGAAATCGTCGTTCATCCAGCGTACACAAAGCACCCTCTTCTCTGGCTCGAAGACGGGTCTCTTGTATTCCAGGTGGGTTGTGAAAATTGTCACCATCCTTTGTCTCCTCGTCTCAAGGACACTCAGGCGGAGACAACGGGCTTCAAAGTCCACAAGAGCAGCCTCACTTCGCTCTCCGAGTCCCTTGCGGATATCCTGTCCATTCCCGCCGACACCGAAAACCCTCAAGGGACCGAGCAGAACCCAATTTTCCTGGAGAACATCCCCGCGCAGCGGTTTGCGGACTTTCTCTCTTGCATTTACCACTGGTAAGCGTCGGCTTGGCCGCCATTTAGCTACAAGATGCTCATTCTGCGGGAAATGACAGGACATTCAAGCCAACTATCACCAAGGACGAGCAGTATTTTGTCAACATCCTTGCCGTTGCCAACCTTTGGGAGGTGGACCACGCACGCGCATATGCGATCAAGAATTTGGCGGACCTGAAACCCACGCTCAGCCCCGTTCGCCGTCTTCAGCTTGCGCACGATTATACCATTACCAACTGGGTCACGCTTGCCGTCTCGGAGATCATGGCGCGGGGTTTGGGCACGCTGACGCCGGAGGAGCTGGACATTCTCGGAGTCGACGTCGTCAACATCCTCGCGGGAGGGATTCGATATGCTGAATCGGGAGATCAAACGCGCAGCGCAGGCGGAACCGACCCTTCCCGACAACTACGAGGCGAGGTGCCCGCACCGCACAACCTGTGTCATAACCTGGCGCCGGCTCTGGTGGGAAATCGTCGGGAGGAAGCTCCTCCATCCCGAAACGCCTTTGGCTGCGGACAAGATTCGCGAGGCGGCGGCGGAAATCCGTCATCCCGACCTTTGCCAGTGGTGCCGCGCAGACGGGATGGAGGCAGTTGAGAAATCGGTCAAGGTCTACAATTTCAAGAAGGTGGTGCCCGGGGTTGCGCAATCGATCGTGTACGGTTACCAGAGGCTTTCGCTCCGAGCCTATTGGGACGAGGCGGACGCGTTGACGGCGAAACCTGAGGAAGACTAGAGTTGGATATGCGAGTGATGGTTCGCTTCAAAGGTCTGCTTAGATTCATACTTCGAAGAATACTACAACCTGTGGTTGTTTAGTCCCGTTATTCCGATTTTCTGCCATCTGCACGTACCTGTACAGCAAGCGGACCCGTAAACGCGATTGCAGCTCCGAATCCACCAAGCATCACTCTCCAGTGTCAGTTCCAGACGGAAGGAAGTAGTGCCCAGTCGACGCGAAGGCCGACATTGTCGTCGTCGTCGCCCCGATGCTGCGATGCGAGACTGGTCATTCGAGTGCATCTACGACGCTCATTTAGCCCAATTACCACTAGAAAGTGCTCAAAGACGTACCTCAGAGTCGACAGTCTTCGCATACTCGAGTATGCCTCTCGCCGAATATCGGGTCCGTTTCAAACCTGTGTCACGGTCAGTTGTTTATATACCCTTCCCGATAATCTTGACCTGTGTTTAGTTTGAGAAGTTGGACACGGTCTACGGCCTCTTCAATCTGCTCCAGCACCCCCCGCCGACCCTTACCGTTCCCCGCTGCACGGTTCGTCGTTAACCGGCGTAGCCGTCGGTCAGGGAGCAAGGCGGACTGCCCGGCATTTGCCGGGATAGAGCTCATGTAGACGAACCTTGAAGCTCATCTCCCCTCGCTCTCCCTCACGAACGGCATCCGCAAGCTCCCCCGAAGTGAGACCAGAGAGCAAGAGCGCCACAGAACCCGAAGATTGTTGGAATAAACTCGGAGAGGATATCCTGGCGGACGTTTCGAGTAGAGGATGCCGCGGTAGGCTTCGTTTCAGGCGAGTCATGCACTTGGGGCAGAGACGAGGACGAGGTTGGGAGCGGGGGGCGAGAGGAGCAGTTGCCGAAGGAAGGTCACACAGAAAGGGTTGGCGGGAGCGGGAGCAGGAGCGAGAGAGATGAGGTAGATCGAGATGTCAAGCATGCACTAGGGGGAGAGCTTCGTGGGCGTACAGCGAGGTCAAGAACAGAAGGAGGCGCGATGTTCTCACGCCCCTATGATGGGAAGAACGCCCGTTGCGACAGTATACAGCCATCTATGCTGCTATACTGCGGGGATCGGCTATGTGGGAGCCACAGTGGCCTCTCTGCGGTCGAAAATGTGTAATCGGAGGCTGCCCTGGGCCGACATCGAACCCACATTCGACGGAGTACATCGGCCGATAGGACAGCTGAAAGGCGTTCATCCAATTTGCGGCTGGAAGGGGAGACAGGAGGGCTTGTCTAGGACTTCCTCCATCCACCCCAAATGCTGCATGCTGGACGCGGAAGACTCTGGACGGCAAACGACAATAAGCGCCGGCATAAGCGCCAAAACCCATCCCGCGCGAAACACATCTCGGAAATTTATCCTCTCTTGTAGAACTGTATCTAGTAATATGCAGGTTATGTTCGCTAAAATTCCATTGTCTTGCGGTGGTCCATCCATGTTTCGCGCTGTACTTTGTTTCGTGCGCGGTTCGTGCGCGGTCGGACATTCGCGAAACAAACTTTCTGACTTGCGCCGTCGAAAACAGCAGTTTTGTGCGATTTGAATTAATTTACAAACGGGCCGCCATACGCTGAGACCGACACGGGTGAGTACAAGCAGCATTGCTTGAGTGTGGCACTCGGATCTTCTGTCTGCCTTGTTCCTTCGCGTGCCTACACTTTGTGATGCGGCGCGACAGGAGGAGCATCGAGTATGGGTGTCGAAATGGGGAAGTATTCTTCCCGCCGAATTTTTGCTATTTCGGGCCTTCCGCCGGATTTTTTCAGCTTTTTTCTAGAGTAACCCCGGGAGTCGGACATCAAGTAAATCCGCGTTCTACATTCGGTGCATTCTACAGTTCCCCGGATTTGTTCAGACTTCGCACAGAGCCGCCGGATTTTTTTTTAGTGCCGCCGCTTTTTTCTTTTTTGTCCAGAAAGAAAATTGGTCTAGAACAATTTATAATGGGACTTGTATGCTACATCCAGGGTCCGATTGGTAGGTAGCGTGCGGGGACGCGCGGGACGCGTCGTACAAAACGCGATCACGTGAATTTACAGATCTTGTCCCTCGCAATCCTTACCACCACTAGGCTTGACTCACACATTCTTTCATCTCCAACATGTCGCTCTTTACACTCACCTACAATCCTTTTATATACTGTACATAGTATGCTTGAGTTACATATTGGCGCCGTACACACACACATATCATAGCATCTGGATCTAATCGCAAGGGCCTGCCGTTTAGCCAACTTGTAAGGCTGACTTGGATGAAGGGATGCCGTCAAGCTGGCGCTGGTTGTGCATACCCGTCAGGCATTCTTGAGGCATGGAAGATGATGAAGTCGCGTGACCGCGTTCTGTGTGATGTGTCCCGTGTGTCTCAGCGCGCTCCCGACCTATGTGACCCTGGATATGGCATCTAAGAACCCTTTTTAATCATTCTAGAGCAAGTTTTCTTCGGACCCAAAAAATCCGGCGGCACAAAAAAAAATCCGGCGGCACCAAAGAAAAAATCCGGCGGCACTGAGAAAAAATCCGGCGGCTTTCTGTGCGGCCCGAACGGAACCGGGGAACGGGTCTTGCACTCAAAAATATATCTCGAAATCCTATCTTCCCCTACTTCCGGCGGCCACCTAGAAAAACCCGAAAAATATCCGGCGGAACCCCCGAAACAGCGATAATTCGGCGGGAAGAATACTTCCCCATTTCGACACCCATACATCGAGGCCCATTCACAAAAGTAAATGAAACTCTACATTACTACCCATGACCTATTTGTTCTTTACACAGTTGGTTTTGCTGCCGTCACAGGCAGATTCCCATAGGCCGCAGCCCGGGCAATGTTTCGGCGCCCCATCAGAGCCGGAAAAGTTTCTGGGGATGTCTAAAGAAAAGAGGAATCAAAACTTCCCTCACTTGCAGTGGCGCTAGGATGAGAGCAACGAAAACCCACCAAGGTTAGAGGAATGCATGTTGTATCTGCCGGGTATCAATGGGATGCTCAGCTGCATCGGAGGGAAAAACTCACAGCAAGAGGAATACCTGTAAGGATGATTTGTTGGTCGCAAGGCGAGTTTTGCTTTTTATGTCCTTCAAGTCCGCTTATGCGCTCATGTTTACAAAGTTCAACCAAACCCTACGTACTGCGGGCGACTTGCATCTCAGGTGAGCGCGACAGCCACGTTCAACGAGAAGTGTGTTGCGCTGTCTATTGATGAACATCGGCGCTCAGCGCTCAACCCAAAAACACAGCAAAATTGACTTGATTTGGCTCGAGATTCAGCTGCAGACTGCTTCAGACTACGTCTGCGCCGGGAATTATCATCCGCGAATCTTGAGGTAAGTCGCAACCCGGCGGTTCAATTGGTATGGTGGCAGTTGATGAACCGCCCTGCAAATGACGGATGGAAGCCATTGACTGAGTGTGCCCGCTCCAATTGAGACGGTGTCCGCGAATTTCCCTATGAGTACCCAAATCTGCGCCCGCCGTCTCCGCAGCAACACAAGCTTGCCAAAAGGTATCGTCTTCAACTGCTCGCTTTCTACGCGCCGGTCACTGAATTTCGCGAGACAGGTTGTGTTGACTTGAATTGAAATAGCAATGCATCGTCGAACAGTAAACCACCTACGCTGCACAAACTTTCGCGCTGGCTCCGGACCAGTTTTACCAATTAGCAACCACGTCCAGCATATCACAGAATAGAATTAAGTCGCTGGTTTTTTGCAGAGTATCACATAAGTACTCGGCTCACCATAATCAACTTGAGATCTAGTTCAAGTCCTTCCCAAACTCGTTCCGGCTGCTGGCCCGGTGTTCATTAGGGAAAATCTCCCCCTCTAATTTACGCAAATTTACGGAAATTTGCGCAAATCTTGTAAATTTACAAACAGCGGTAAATGGTCGTAAATAATCATCTCAATTGTAAATCTCCGTAAATTTACGGAAGTTTACAGAGATTTACTGAGGTCTTCCTAGCAGTTACAATGCCAAAGAAGTTCGACGTTGGCATTCATTGTTCAGACACAGCAAGATGGTCCCACCGCTTCTAACGAAAAAAGCAAACCTGGGAAGGCGGACTCGAGTTAGATCTTTCGATGTCATCCAAGCATTATAAAGCATCCTTATAGCAAGGGATATTGGCTGTTTTAGCAGCTCGACGTTTCCTGTTTCTCCTCATTCACGCACCTGGACCCACTCGGTACCGTCCACCTGCTGCATGACTACCCCCTCCTGATCGCCGCCCGTCGAAAAATCGTCCACGGCATCCAACCCCCGCGCATTCAACACGCATCGCGCGGTATACTGCCCCAGCGGAACCACCACGACAGTATAACCCTCCGGTACGTCCTCCCCACAAAATCTCCTCCGCATGACCGTCGTCGCGCCGACCCCCTTCTCCCCCGTATAATCCACCACAACATGCATCTCGAGCAGATGCTTCCGATCCGACTTGACCTTCGGGCTCTTGGCAGCGTTCGCCTCGGCCCGCGTTTGCGCGCCGCGCCGCGTCGCTCTCGACGACAGCCCGGAAGAAAGCTGCGTTCCGCCCGAACATGAGCTTGGAGAAATTGGAGGTGCCCGGAGGAGGCGGAGGGACGGCGGCGGCGAAGTTCCCCGGGAGGAGGACTTTCATCTCGCGTTGGATGGCGAGCCTGGGCGGGTCCCGGAGCACGGTGAGGCTCGGCGCGAGGCTGGCGCATACTGCGCGATGGCCTGCTATCCAATCTGCGCGCTAGGATTCGCGGCTGCAGTAGAACGTGTCGCAGCAGCCACCGCAGCGGCGAATCTTCAACAACCCTACCAGGTCTGTTTAACCTCGGAGCATTGAGATGCATAAATCAGATTAATCCCATCTACACTACACCACTCTCAGTCTGTAATTGGGATCTCCTTCCACCTGGGAATTAATCTGTTTAAACAGTATGAGTTGATTAAACAGACAGAGAGATTATTCAGACATACCCAGGTAATAATTAGCTTAAGACCTGGTGCGAGTCAGAAACTGTTTAATCAGATTAACAGATTGATTCAAAGGGAAGGAGACAGACCATCAGTTAGGATTGGAAAAGGGAAGAGGTTCATCTGTTTAATCCGTTAACTACAGATGTTTGAACATCTGCTGACCATGGCTTACCGAGATTAAGAAAAATAAATGGGAATCTAAGCGCGGATTAATCTGATTAATTCGCCCGATCGAGCTTACTCACATGTTCAGCTCAAATATTTGAAATTTCTGAGAGAGTTCAATCAGCGGGGATTAATCGGATTAAAAACCACTCACCTTTGTTGTTGGCCTAGACAGGCACCAAGTCCCAAACAGGTTTGAGTCTGGGAGTGGTCCGTACTGCGGGAGGTTTCTTTGACCTGTCGCGGCCGCAACGGCGAACATCACCGGATCACCAAGCTTAACCGGACCGTTCTTGTTCTTCTTCGCCTTCTTTTTCTTGGGTGGTTTATGCAGCCGCAGGCTCCTGATAACACTGCTTCTTGGAATGGCCGGGTTTCTTTTTGAGACGCGGAGTCGGCGAAAGAGGCAACGCGGGGAGCCGAGACGACGATGTCATGGAAGGGAGCATGTGCGACTGGGTCCATCCGAGGCGGAGTGCGGTGGAAGGTGCGGTCGCGGTGCATATATGGGAGACGGGGTGGGAGTGGGAAGTTGGTGGGAAGGTGCGCGGCCTTGCTTTAAGTATTCCTAATCTGAGCTGCCCCGCGAGAAGGATCTCGAAGGTTCGGCGGCGATCACGTGACCGTGATGCGGCCCTCTTGACGCGATTTGCACTACGGGGGAGATTGGCGATGGAGCCCACCTTTTGGCGAGACACTCCAGGGACTCCATTACACTGGGAAATGTCCTCCATAGTGGTCGCAGATGTGATCTCAATCTGATTCACTGTCAATCTGTGTTACAGCTGTTTGCATTTTGATGTGAAAATCAAAAAAAAAAAAATCTGGACATTGCTCTGCTTGGGCCTTAGGCTAAGTTGCCCTGTTCAGGGGCACAGATTTTGAATCATTAGGGATTTCCAAATAACCTGAGTGGATCTTCTGACTCTGTGCACCCAATTGGTGACACATTGAGAGGCCATTGAGGGGCTGGCAAATCTTGGGAGAGAGAGTTTAATATGGGAAAACCCCCAAAAGTGTTGTTTATAGATGAGGTACGGCTGTCTGGTCGATAGAGGAAGCTCTTCCCTCATACTATTGGTGGCTTTGTGATTAATTTGTGTACCTGTAATTAATTTTCCGGAATTCCTCCCTCAATTCTGAACCAATTCCCTCCGGAACGGTCGGGATTTGTAGCGCTACTTCCCCCGCATCGAACCGTGTAGAAATGTTTAATGATTCTGTGGCCATAGAGGTACCACCCAGGGTTGAACAGACCGGCATCAACTGCAAGTTCTACTGTTTGGTGTGAACCGATCCTCTGGGTCATCTCTGAGCTATCGTGTTTTAATGGACAATACTTATCGTCTATCTGTACATTAGTGCAGAGTTGTGAGGCTGTAGCCCAAGAAATGCCCAGGCAACCTCAAAAACCACCAAAATCGGCCACTGATGGAACCTGTCAAAGTGCCGATCTGCGCTGGAGATTTGTGCATAGTGTGCTTTCTGTGAGGAGTTAGGTTCTGAATTTCGGACCATCTGCTCCGACGCCTCGTCTACACCGAATGTGTAGTCCATAGCCCATGGGCACCAAAGACTGGCGCGAAAACTACAAATTACTGCTATTTCCGCGTTTTGACAGCTTGTGAGATAACCTTGAGTTGGTCTGTGTTCTCGCTGCTGGGGATTGCTCGTCCCAATTTTCGTATCTATTGGTGCGGGGGAAGCAGCGCTACAAATCCCGACCGTTCCGGAGGGAATTGGTTCAGAATTGAGGGAGGAATTCCCGAAAATTAATTACAGGTACACAAATTAATCACAAAGCCACCAATAGTATACATACCGCGACCTGCCACCCGCTTTCATTTTGGGTCAGACTGTGTGCGGTTTTGGAATTTCATATCAAAATGCAAACAGCTGTATTAATATACACCGCAACTGCTTGACTCCTTCGCCTGCTCTCTGGAAATGGTCGCATACTGAATATTATATCATCATTCCTATGTTACGGTGAAAGTGCATGGAGCCAAGGCAACCAAGCCATCCACCACCGCCAACAATCGGGTTTGGGGGCATATTATTTCTGTGGCTACCTTGGAGGTTGGACGAGAAAATCCGCCCGAGCTTTCCGCCAAAGTCCTGATGTTCTGGAGTGCTCGGCTCCACTTTCGCCGGCGCGCCGCCCAGATGGTCAATGTGTTTGCTCACGTCGTGCATCGTGCGCCATGTCAGGCTTGACACTTACACCCACCCGCGCGACCCCTCCATCCCCCGCCCCTTCCTCCCGCCGCTAGCCGGCCCACCAGCGTTCTCATCCACATCGAGCCTCTCCCTTCGACTCTTAGCGCAGGACTCGACCGGCTACGGCAAGAATTGCGCGTCGATTTCGACCTGGCCAATAAGGGCGACGAATACGCGGAGCGGCGGCCCAGTGGCATCCCGAGGGCCTTCATACACTCAGTGCGCCATGCTAAACCCCTCTCCATCGTTTTTGTCCCCGAGCAATCGTACAGCGCCATTCCACCACTTTCCGTTGTCTGCAACGGCCCCTCGGTACCGCGACGGCCGCTCTTGACGCCCCCCAATCGACCGGCATTCATCTCTTATCGCCAGTATCCGCGCTGGCAAGCCCGCGAGAACTGAGAGGGACCAGCTCAGCTGCGAAATCCCGCCGCCATTTCATCGACATCGACACGGTGTCCTTTCTCCACGGGAATCCCTCCCGACGCCCATGGCGGGACAGAACTCCATCCCCCGCCGCACGTACGGCGGCATACAGCCCCGCGCCCTCTCCGTCTTCGCCGCCGCTCACATCCAGCTCGCGCTGAGCTTGACTCCCGTGCGTCCACAGTTGCGAGCTGCTGTGTCGATCGACGTCTTCACCACACAAATCTACATTCGCGCAGCAAGCCGCGGTTTATCCGCTCACCGTCACCGTATCCCCAGTGCGTCGCGCTTGGTCCCTCATCGACGTCGCTCATAACGCAACTCTCAGTGGCTGCACTCCGACGCGATCCCGGCTCTAAGAACGGCGACGGACGTTGGGCATAGTCTCGCCTGCAAGTGCGTTAATCCCGTCGTTCTCGCGGGCCTTTGACCATACCGCGCAGCAGTGACCACAGCTTCCAGCACTCGTTGCGCGCGTACTTCTCAGCTGCTGCTTCGGCGCTTGCTTTCAGCAGTTCTGGGTGCGTTCCGCATGCGAATGCAGCATTTAAATCTGACTCGAGCTACAGCTGTTACGTTGCTGGATGGCTCCCGCCGAATGGGAGATCTCAGAGAGCCTCGACGGCGCTGCGTCGAGGCCATAGGTGGGAGCATAGCCAGTGGTTCTCCAGGTTTGTCTTCCGGGAATTGTTAAATACGCCAGGCCTCGCGCCAGCGGGCGTACTCATCTCTGAATGTGGGTATACTGTAGCATTTTAATCAATTCGGATGGCCTTTCGGTGTGTGACATGGCATACGAATTTTGCAATTCGTAATCTATCCGCATTAGGCAATTCCCACGATCAAATGTCATCATAATCTCTTGATTCCCCTTCTTGGGAGACAAATTTTGAGTTTCCGGTGTGACATAGCTTAAATTTTCGAAGAAAAAATGCCCTGTGACGCGTGACATACGAATTGAATGAAATGCTACAGTAATGTCTGCGCTTCCATACTCACATTCATGTTCAGATCTCGAACTAATTTCAGACTTGCGCGAGGTAATTCGGCCCAACAACCTGGTTCGCTATCTCCAGACCTGCCGGGAAACAGAAGACAGGGACTTTGAGCGGTTGATAAATGGTGGACTTGTTGCATAGAGAATGTACATACATACCATAGCATTTTATGCAGTCCAGTATTTTGTTCAATCCAAATGAGCTTTGGGTGTGTGACATCAGCTACAGAGTTCACAGTTTGTGATCTGTCCTCATTAGGCAGTTCTCATGATCAAAGCACTCCTTTTTGGAAAAAAAAAAAAAAAAAATCGGGGTTTCCATGCGACTTGGCTAAAACTTTTAAAATGAGGGAAAGAAGAAAAAAAAAACCCATGTGACCTGTGACCTACAAACTGGATGAATGACAAGAGTAAATTACACACATAAAACATTTCCTGGCTTGTGACAGACCGGGTGTTTCAGGAGGGGCCGCTGAGGTGCAAGTTGAGTGTGACTGTAAGCAGTGCAGCCCAATATTTTTGCGGATTCCTAGAGCCAGGAAGCATATCTACATTGTGTACAAATTTCGGAGCAACCTGCAATCTCCCCCACCTTGAATGATAGCAGTCTTGCTCATACCATCAAACATGTGAAATGAGCAAACTATTTATCGCAACATCTGCGATTTTACATATCCCAAATGAAGGTCTGAAACCACAGAGACAGAATGTGAAAACAGAATTGTGAAGATACTTTACATTGTACCTGTAGTCGACTTGACCTTCTTCCCCTTGAAAATCTGCAAGCGTTTTTGGAGAGCCCTCTCCTCCTTTGCATCGCGTGCTTGCTTCTGAGTCCCGCTCGTGTTGAACCGCGCTGGGCCCTGAACCCGACTGACGATCCAGGCCGCGAAGGTACCGCTCCTCGAGAAACTGGTTCACCGTAGGATCTCCGCGGCAGACGGCGACTCTGTCCACAAGTTGATAAACACCCAACATCATTTGCCAAATACGCACTCATTCCTGTTGCCAGTCTTCAGAAGATGGGCACTGCCGCAGCATTCCGTTGGTCCCACTGCAACCTTGAGGGTCGATTCGACAATATGACTGAACAACAGCTGTCGCGTGTGTGGAACGGAGGTTTAATTGGGAAGGGACAAGATTCCGACAGTCTACGAAAAGTACAGCGTGTATATATACCGTGAGGAGTTAATCCAGAAGGTTCTACAATAGCGGGGAATTTCTCAGTCATCAGAATGTTATGGAAGCGGGTAGAACAACTGGCGCCGAAGGAGCTGAGTCAAGTTCCGACCCGTAGGCGCATCATTTGATGCGCCTCGTCGGCTTGCACTCCAACACTCCCTTTCAAGCCGAAATCTATATCACCAAGCTCCATCGAGCTCCGTCATTGCAGCTCCTGCTGAGTTTTCGGTCTCCAAACAATTGGCTTGATAGTGGCCTTTCTTGCCGCACTTGAAGCAGGTAATTTCGGAGAGCGGGCGGCGCGATCGGCCATGCGAATACTTGTTGTGCGTGGATGCGCCCCGAATGCGGACTCTGTTCCGCCGGAGGGAGATTTGCGCGACTCCTCGTTGAGTAGGCGCATGATAACATAGTCGAGCGTGAATGCGGCGGGGTCCGAGGAATCGAGTGAAACGACGAGTGTGTCGTACTCATCAGGTAGCCCCATCGTCAGCACCAAGATGGTATCCTCGTCGTCAACGGATACCCCTGCTTGCTGGAGACGGAACGCCACGCTGCGCACACGTCCAATCCACGCGGACATCTTTTCCGCGCTGTCCTTCTTCATCGTCCATAAACTCACGACGCGCGTCGCAAATCCGCGGGCTCGGTGGACCGTCTCGAGGTTGTCCCAGATGCCAGCAGCGGTCGGCGCGGGTCATATGCGAGAGCTGATCCACCTCTACAGAGAGAATCATCTCGGCACGAGCCTCGGCATTTTGGCGGTCCCAGTCGCGGACTCCCTTTGAATTCGGGCCGGTCATCGGTCGCGGTTTAATACCAACGGCAACCTCTTGGAGGTTCTTCCGCACGAAGACGGCCTCCATCAAGATACGCCATACCTCGTAGTTATCGTTGCTCAGCTTCAACATGCCTTTGGACTCGGTCATAGTGCTCCGCAGGCTCGGGTTCGGGGTTTCGGGTTCGGATCGTCGAACGGCTTTCGATGACGGCCGTTGCTGCCTCGGTCAAGACAGGCTTTCGGTGCGGGTTTCGGATAGCCCGGCTCGGGTCGGCTTTCGGTAGGCCGACGGGTTCGGTGCCGCTTTCGGTAGGCGGGCTTTCGGTGCCGCTTTCGTTAGGCGGACTTTCGAGGGTTCGGGGCAATCGCGGGAGAACGCGATCAGAGGATGCGGGGGATCGTCGAGGTTACGAGAGGTTTGCGTCTAGTAGAAGCCACGTCTCGATGGGCTCATAACCTGTGGAACGGAGGTTTAATTGGGAAGGGACAAGATTCCGACAGTCTACGAAAAGTACAGCGTGTATATATACCGTGAGGAGTTAATCCAGAAGGTTCTACAATAGCGGGGAATTTCTCAGTCATCAGAATGTTATGGAAGCGGGTAGAACAACTGGCGCCGAAGGAGCTGAGTCAAGTTCCGACCCGTAGGCGCATCATTTGATGCGCCTCGTCGGCTTGCACTCCAACAGCGTGCATTGCCAGGGATCCTTTCAAGTGAACGTTTGGTTTTGCCTCTATTTAAGGTTGAATAATGAGAAAAGAGCAATTGGAAACTCACAGAATACATCTGTCAACGTCGGCGGGGAGTGGTTGCAAAGGGCTCCAGAGTTGCTTGCTCTCTGCCTGGTAGTTAGTCTCTCCAAATCGCGTGAGCTTACGGATGCAATAGCAATGAATTTTGCGCTGCACTGGCGGCTCTACGGCACAAGAAACAAGCAGATTGTAGAGGTCGTCCCGCAGTTTGGACGTGGATGCACCTGTTCGCCGCTTAGAAAATGAATTAACACACATACTTGACTCACCAGCAAAAGTTCGCCGATAGTAGGTGGTCAGCGGATCATTTACTGCGGCACGAAGATATTCGCCGCGGATTTGGTCCCAGCGACGCTCCCCAAATATCAAATGTCCAAGGTTTGATTGGCGTTTCAGCGCGGAATCGATGAAGGCAGGCTCGAATGGATCATATCTTGCGAGACTTGCTCCCAAACTGGCGTACTATTCATCGAATCGACGTCAAGACCGTGGCCACATCGGCGAGTCCGCCGTACCTCGTTGTATCCATCGATGAGATTTGCGTGGCGTCGTGGCTTCTTTTGCCCAGACGTGGAGCCATGGGGGTCTACAGAATCGCAAGCGTTGCACTACGGTCGGCGCCAATACAGCACCATCATGCAGCGCGGGCCGTATGAGATCCCTGTGAATGCAAGCAATTAGCGATGGCAAAGAGAAAACAAGCCTAACATACCACGAGAGGTTGTGAGCCCGATCAGTAAAAGCCAGGAGCGCCATGCAAAACTTGAAGCGGGCAACTCAAGAGGGAAAAAGGATGAACTCCTTCAGACTGATCGAAGGAGGTAGCCCTGGTCATCCGCGGTCAGAATTGTTCTGCGTCAAAAATGAGAAAGGAATGTGTACCCGCGTGGAGGAGTGTAGCTGCCGACCCCGTGCCATACGTCGCCGGCGGACCGGATCGCCTCGCAGGCAAGCGTGGCCTCAAGCCGTCTAGAAGCTGGGCGCCCCCGGAGGAGGTTGTCGATCCACGTTACCACGCCACGGAGGAAATCGTCCGGCGCGAGGTCGATGGTGGGAGGGCCAAACACAGCCAATTTAATCTAGATTGAGACGCACCTGAAATAGCAAATCCTGTGTCGGGCACGCCAGAGTGAAATTATCGAAAACAAAGGCTACAGCAACTCGGAAGCCGCGGGACTTGTGCCACTTAGAAGAAAAATCGAGCAATTCATGGAACACGTGCCTGCTTCTTCACTTTGCAGATCACCTCCTTCCACTTGTAATCGGAATACCGCTGTACATGGGTGTGTTTGAGCATTTGGATCTGCGCTAGATTGTAAGTTGATTACTTCTGGAGAGCAGGATGTACCGTGAACTAGACGCCACCCCGAAACTCGAGCTGAATGGTGCGGGGTGTGCTGTGGATGTTCTCGATGTATAGATTGCGCAGATCGACGAACTGAGGGTACAGTTGAGTTTGGCCGGCACCAGAGCCTCGGATAACGTTGAATTTCGCCACGAGCCCGTGCATGGCATGGTCTGGCGCGCGCCCATCGCTAACCTCGAGCGCCGAAGCATCATACATTAGCCTCTGGACCCGCAGGTTGGAACCAGAGGCGCGGAGGACTTCAAGGCCATGCATGGCCTGGAGGTATTGCGCGTAGAGCTCGCCGAGCTCAGACATGGTGGTGGTGAGAGTCAAGGGGCGGTGAGCGGAGCATCAGACCTGTTTCTGTTTTTAGCCCGGGCCTGGATTCCGATAGCTGCCGCCATCGGTCTATTCCTCATTTAGTTCCAACAGCTGACACCTGTTTTTAGCTGAGGCCTGAGTTCCGACGGCGGCCGCCGCATCGGTCTATTCCTCATTTGTTCCAAAAGCTGACTGCAATGCTGTAAGGGAGCAGTGGTACCACATTTATGTCTACAGTTTGTGATGGGTGATTCCAATAAATTTTTGCCTAGACCATTTCACGCGACCGTGTCAGTGCATCATTCATTTCTGTCTGTATGTTGTTTGTCCTCTTGCTTTGTAATCATGTGACATGTGTGACATTACCATGTTTTCGCGTGCCACGTTTCAAGTGAGAGAGCCTGCAAAGTTTTTGTATCCACGAATGTGCATCGGATAAACGGGATAAACGGGACAAACAGGATGAACGGATTAATCTAGAACAACAGAACGGAGACAAGTAACAGGACAAAATTCTGTGTGGCGGGTAGGAATAGATTAATCGGATTATACCCTATACATGGTCCTATGTTAAACAAGACTGGTAGGGTTTCATGAATCTTTGTGTCTTCGGCGTCAAGCTGGCTCGTACACTAAAAAAAACCTGTTAGCGTAACGGAGAATCGAGCGCAAAGTGGGAACCTGCCTGCGGAGACGAGGAGGTCGACTCTCTCGCCCGGACCTTTTCCAAAATCTCGAACCGTAAACGGTAGAGCGCGATAAAGTCGATGAAGGGTCGGTAGTACGGCGGGTAGGGCGACCGTCTGAGCTGGGGTTTACTCATAACATGTTGCAAATCGGGGAAAGCGCGCTGAACCGCGGCGACGACCGCGCGATGAACCAGACCCTGCGAGAGAAGGGAGAGCCAGCCTAGTTCGGCCAGGTATGTAGACTGCGGGGGTTTGTGTCATCGCCTTTGAGAGGAGCAGAAGGAGACCCGCGTCTACCGCCGCCGCGAGCTGCGCAGGATCCGTCGAGTATTTGAGAGAGCGCGTGATGGAAGAGAAGGCGTGGCGTTGGGTAGCACGGTCGAGCGAAGAAAAACACGCGCAGGTGCGCGCAACGACGCGCGCAGTAACGTGTTGCTGGAGGAGCGCGTTCCAGAACGGCATATGCCCTTGGACGGACGGCGAGAGGACGTCGATGAGGCGGAGCATAGTTCTAAGCCCCCGAGCTTGCCCGTCCTCGGAACGCCGCCCGAGATCGGTGTATATGGTGCGTAGAACGGTGGCTGCCAGATCGTCGACACTGCCAGCACCTTCAGCAACATCGTCGAGATTGAGCCAAAAGCGATTCTGCTGAGAATCGCGGCTCGCGTGGTCGAGATAATCGAATAGTCCCTGGTAGAAATGCTTTTTGACGGCGTCGAAACCGGTATCCTCGCGCTGGTCGGCAGCGATCCGGCTCCAGGTGTAGAAAACGGCGCCAGCAAGTCCCGGCGTCGACATGACCTGGTCCTGGAAGGACTGTTTCTCGCTCCGCAGACAGGGCAGGAGAATTCTGGCCGTGAAAAGCGATATGTATAGGCCGACTGTAACGTCCTCCATAAAGCCCGGGCCTCGGGTATAGTAGGGGTGGTGCGCGCGAAAGTGTGCCGTCCAACGCCAGACATGCGGCCAGAGGGTCGGCATTGCGGCGGGGGGTGTGTCGACCACAACAGCGGAGAGCAGTTCGATAGCGTAGATCGGCCGCAGCACGCTCGCGGCAAGGCCATCTGGATCCTGCAGCGTTTTGTTCGCGCGCTCCTCGAGATTTTCAAAATCGGGAGGATTGAAGCCCTCGAGGTTGGCATATACGATGGGCAGGATGACAGATATGTCGAAGGAGGTTTTCTCTCTGAGGTGGTCGTCTATGAAATCTCCAAGCTTTGAAGGAGGCTCGGTTATGTCGAGCGCAGCGCTAGCATATAGCTGGTATCGCTGTCGGTGGAGGATAGGCGAAGCCGGTGCAGCGTACCCTTTGTTTTAGCGGGAGACGCTCTATGTTGCGGCGGTCGAGAGACGGGTGAAGCTGCGGTCGACTGGGTGGCATCGAGGTCAAAGGAAAAGAAGAACGCACGATGTCACTTCTTCCTCCGACCACAATGCCGATTGCGCCTATTGTGCCCATCGGCTCGTGCGACAGCTTTCAGGACGACGACGCCGACGACGACGCGACGACGAGGGATGGCAGGAGATGGGGGTGGGGAGGGACACGGAGGCGTCGGGGATGGACAAGGAGGACGTCAAGAAGTGCCATTACGACGCGTCGGCCAAAGTCGCGAGCGCTAAGAACGCGACGGGCAACCTCATCGACTTGCACGACGCCGGGTACGAGTAGAGGACGAAGTTGGAGGGCGTGCAGAACGAGTGCGAGTACACGCGGCTGCGGGCCCGAGGAGGACGAGTCGGACGAGGTCCATATGCGTACCTCTTCGACGAGGACAAGGCGATGACTCTGCTTAGCCAGATGCAGGCGACGGTGCGCTATCCGCTGGCGTTCGCTCCCAACGTTGCTGACGACGTCCTCGGCAGAAGATGATTGAGAGCCTCGCATTCCTCGCAATCCACGGCGTGCAAGGCATGGACCTCGTCCCCGCCCTCATGACGACCCCCGCGTACGATCCCGCACAGGCGCGGCGGAAGGAAGCGGAAGAGGCCATTCTCTTCGATGTACCGCCGACCCCGAGTCCCTAGTCCGCAAGCGGGTTCCCAGAAGCCGCTACCACCTTCCAAACCACCAGCCGCGTCCCCGATACCGACACCGCTGCCATCCCCGGCATATTAACCACGCTCTCCGAGCGGACGAGAGCGTCACGCTCGACGTACGATGGACCGTCCTCTGCGACCTCTTACTCATCCTCATCGCCGACAGCGTTTATGACGCCCGCTCCCGCGTCCTCCTCGAACACGCCGCACTCAAATTCGGCCTGGGCTGGATTAACGTGGTACGGAACTCGGCTACTTCATCGACAATCCACCCTCGACCGCGCCCGCGCAGCAGGTAGCGTTCTCGCCCAAGTCCTCATCCAGCGACACCTCGGCGTCCGCCCCATAACCCTCGTCGGCTTCTCCCTCGGCGCCCGCGTCATCTTCCTCGCCCTCATCGAGCTCGCCAAGCACAAGGCCTACGGGGGTCGCGCAGGATGTGTTTCTGGAGTCCTTGGCGCGACGCTCTCCGTCTCGACGCGTTTGTGGTGCAACACGCGCTCGATCGTGTTGGGGTACTGCGTCAACGCGTAGGCGCGCAACGACTGCGTGATCCACCACTTCTTCCGTGCGTCCCGCGGCGGCGTCAGCACCGCCGCCGCCCTCCGCCCCATCCAACGACGACAACAGCGACAACGGGCGCGACTGCAACTTCTACCGCCATGATTGTATTCCCCGCCATCTTCGGGAGCGGCAACGCCGCAGGGCGTTGAAGCAGACGCGGGCGAGAGCAAGGTCCCGATCCATGCCGGTTTCGACTTTGCCGCCATCAAGGACATGCTAGGAAGGGCGGAGCTCAACCCAGTCCATTCAAGGCCCCCGCACATTCCGCCACCGACACATCGATCCGTATCTGCTCCACTCTCACTATTCAAGCCGAAACCACCATCCCCGCCCCGCGTACGCCGGCACTCGTATCCGCATCCGCCCTCTCCCAACGTAGCAGCGTCGTTCTCGCGCTCCCTCTCCGTCAACGACGCGCCAGCAAAGGCAGACGACAGCGGGAGCGGTGACACCGAGCCGTCGCCTCCGCCCGGGAAGGTGCCCTACGCGTCGGACTACCCCTCTCCCTCAACCGCGTCGTTTAGCAACGCGTGGTCGCCCGCCGAGGACAAGCAGGCTGACTCTGCCGGCGTTGCGTAGTCCGCCGGAGCCGGGTACCCCTCCAGCGCGGGCCTACGCTCAGCGCATCCAATTCCTCGCCGAATAGTACGAGCGCGAACGCTCGGGCTGTCGTCTTCAGGCGCTGACGGGGCGATTGCATATAATGCCTTCGCGTCGCCCTCGGCGGATTCGTGGACAATTCCCGACGATGTGGGGAAGGGGAAGAAACAGGAGGTGTATGGGGGCTCCAATCCGTGGGGTTGAGCGTCTCCGTTTGCGTTAGCGTTTGGGTAGGCTCGCTTCGCAATCCTGCACTTACACTGTCATTATCTGTTTGTTTGTATCATCGCACCACGCATAGGCGAGGCCAACTAATCGCATTTTTCCCGATTTCCGCTACGTACAGAACGAGAAAGGCTAAAAGTGATTGCGTGCAGAATACCCGCGACTTGCTCTAGACCTTCACCATGCACACTACGATTCCGCCCCCCTGAAGCGCATTCAACGGGGTTTTGACCCAATCACTCGCAGCTCGCGACGTGGAAGGATCCGACTATTCGCCAGATCCACGAGGATATGGATTTGCGTCCGGAGGACGGAGCTGGTGGTGATATTTGGTCGTATGCTGCTGCTGTGAGCTTGCTGTTTGTATGTGCTTCTTGGCTCAACCGAATCAACGGTCGTTTGGCGTCATTCTCGGCTGGACTACCGCGATGGGAGAGCTCGCATTTTTGCTCGATCTCCAGTCATTCAACTCTGATGAAAAGATTCCTCAGGATTTTAGATCCTACTGCGCCCACCATATAGTGCATCCATTTCTCTGTTCCGTTCCTTGCCGGACGGTGGCATAAAGTTTACTGGCATTGGCCGAGTTTCCATACTTAAGCCTTGTAATATATTCTGTAGTTCCAGCGACAGATGACGACAGCACGAGTTCGAGCGTAATATATTCCAAACGGTACACATTAGACCTTATTAGAAGCCGTGAAATATGGTTTTGAATAGCATACCTTGCGAGAGAATTTCATACAGGTGGAGCTTGGGACCTTGCTTGGGACTTTGGCACCGTCCGTACTACCCGATTAGGCAGTGCATCGCCGAACAGCCTTCTTCTTCACCCCACCCGCACATCGGTAGCGACTGTACGATACAGCTCCGCCGCCCTTCGGAATAGGCAGAGGCGCCATGACGAGCTCTGAGACGTCATATTGGGAGCCCAGGGTTAAGCGAGGCCCCACTGGTGGGGTTTAAAACGGTACGCCGACTCCCTCCTCTCTCTATCCTACCATGTCCGAACCTTCACCAGCCACCATTAGACAGTACAACTTTGGAGGCTACAAAACCACCCTCTTCCACGCCTCCAGCCCCGATGACGAGCTGCCCGACGCGTCGACACTCCACATCCCCATCTTCAAAGCTCACCAAGAGCGCCAGCACCAACAGGACTTGCAACGTCCTCAGCCCGTCCTCCGCGTCCCCAGTGACATGAACATGTACCGCCCTCCCGAGAGCCCGTCTCCGACGGGCTACGTCGATCTACGTCCCGACGGATATGCCCCGTCGCAGCGTCCCGGACCCGTTACGCAGTTCGAGGCTGCATTCGACCCACTCCCCGCGTCCCTTGAGGTCGATCTACGTCCCGACGGTTATGCCCCGTCGCAGCATCCCGGACCCGTTACGCAGTTCGAGGCTGCATGCGAGGACGGTCTCGTTCTTCACCAATCTGCGCCGGGACCCCAACGCCAGCTCAACCCGCTCCAACTCTGTACCAACACTGTCTCCAAAGCCGCTGAGGTACGAGGGTTACACTTCTCACCACACCGACGCTCAAGTACGGCCAGATTGATCTTTCTGCGGACTCCCCGAAGAAGGGTAGTACGAAGCGCGAGGGGACAAACGAGCGCGTTCACTTTGACGGCGCGCTGATGTACCGTCTGGCCGAGACCGTGAAGCAGGACATACCCTATTGGGACAAGCATGGGCAGATGGGCAAGCACTGGCAGCGTATCGCCGAGAAGACAGTGGCGGGCGGGGCTCCGGGCATTCAAGGCTTGACGGGGCATACGGCCAAGGCCAAACACGACGCGATGCTGGATTTCCATCGGGTGCGTCGGGTTTTATCTTTCTCGGGAGCTTTTCCTTATGTTGTTGCAGCACCCCGAGGGCAAGAACAAGCGCTTGGCGAAGCACATCGGCCCCGAAACAGCTTTCGGCACCATGATCACCGCCGTCCTCCACAGCCTTTGCGATTCGGAGGACCGCGCCAAGAACATGAAGGACGACAAGAAGCAGGCTGTCAAAAAGGTGCGCCGGAGCGTTGCCTTCGTGTTCTATCTGCTCACGTCCCGGCATAGAAGCTGGACCAAGACCAAGCTGCTGGTGCCAGCCTGCGCGACGCGTCTCTCAAGACTATGTCATGCACGGGGAGCACGGCCGCGGGCAAACGTCGGCGTTCTCCTTCGTCGTCTCCCGAGCCCGGCTTGCCCAAGATTGAGCCCGGCTTGCCCAAGCCCGAGTCGGCGAACGACAGCGACGGGGATACTACGGAGCCTGATGAGGCGACGCAAGCTGACCCGTCGACTTCGCGGTCTATCATCGACTTGACGGACGAGCGCCCCGCAGTCAAACGCCGCCGCGTCTCCGAACGTCGTGCCAACACCAACGAGCAGATCCTTGCTCATCTCAACAAGGCGGAGGAGCGCCGCGAGCGGCACGAGCAGAAGATGGAGGAGCATTTCGAGAGTTTTGCGCAGGCGTCGCTCCAGCAGCGCGACAAGATGTTGAGCGTGTTGCAGACAGCATTCGGAGCCCGGGACGAGTAGATTACATGTCGTGCAGAAGGTAGGTCCAAAAGACTGTATACTAGATACAAGGTAGGTAAAGACAAACAAATGTACCACTTTTTGAGCTACGCATGGAAGTACTCCTCAAGTACAGGAGGCATACAAGCAAAATGCTGTGATGTCTGGTTGGGACGAAGACAGTTTGACGCATTTGTGAGGAGAATGGCGACGCGGTAGTAGCATCCTACTGGCGAGGACCAAATACGATGCTTCCACCACGCGTTCATGAACGGCCAGAGACGAACGACGTCAGCAAAGCCATGCTCAACCTCGATACGCTGCTTGGCCATAAGAACATTCCACCGATGCTGCTCCGGAGTAAGGTCCAATCGCGGATAACCGCTCAGCAGCCACGGACGCACACCGTACGCGGGGTCACCAAAGACCTGGTAGTACCGCTCCTCAAGCGGCGTCTGTGCATCTACGCCGGGCCGGAGCGCGTGTTGGTAGTGCAAGTTCTCGAGCTGCGACTCGTGCAGCAATGCGTTGTCGTTCCGACGTCCCTCTATCGGACCGTAAAGATGTGCGATGAGCCCGTTCGGCGCTTTGACTGCTTGATACTTGAGGGCGTGCTTCTTCTTGTGGCCGCTGTAGGCTTGCCGCTGGAACCGACTGGGCCGAGAGATGCAGCGGATGGTGCAGTCTATGAAGCCCCAAATTGCGTCGGACGGAACCCCACTAGATTGAAGCGCGTCGCCATATTCCTGGAGGCTCTCGGGCGACAGTACACCCTCCGTGTCAAAGTTGAGCAGATGTCCCCACTCGGTATCCAGAAACATGGCGAGCTCGTTGACGACCTCGCTGATTGCGCCCCTGCGAGCGGTCGTACTTTGTTGTTAGCTCAAACTGGTCGGCTTCGGACCGGAACCGCGCGAGCAGCAGACCCAGTGCTTCTATGCGCGAGAAGTTGGATCCGTTTCCGGTAACGAAACGCTCCGGTATTTGCAGCGTAGCAGCAAGGTCAGCGATCTCGTCGGCATAGAATCTACAGCGCGTTTCAGCGTTCCAGTTGTCGTTGTATGCGACGGCGCACCTGAAGTGATAGAGACACTCGCGTGGCGCGAGGCTCTTGAGCCAGCTGAACGATATGCGCTGCCCGCCAATCTGAGGTCGACCCGACTCCGCAGCGGGTTGTGGCAGCGACAACGCCAGAAGCGCCGCGTCGTCGCCGTCGCCGCGGCTGGCATCGCGTAGTGTTTCGCGCACGAAACTGTCTTCGTCGTCCTCCAGCTGAATGAGAACGGGTAGAAAAGGGAGAAGTTGGTGAGGTTCCGGCGCTGGCATGGCTGTTTATGGTAGGTTATACGACTGAAATGGGCATTGTGCCGGACGGTGGAGCGTCCACTTTTCAAGATCATTTCTTGTTTCTTAGTGAGATACAAAAATCACAGCTTCTAATAAGGTCTATTCAGATGCAAATTCGATCCGAGATAGTTTAAAAGCTCAACGTTCAACATTGACGGGACAAGCGACCTGCTTACACTATTTAATGACTAACCAACCAGCCCAAGAAGGGATTGCCGCTGTTGTACTCGCATCAAGGACGACATTTCCTGTGCGGGTTGCCAAAGTCTGGGCTTACGTCGAGCTTCAACTTTTGCTCACGATTTTTTTTCTATTTACAGTGCGCTGCGCCCGTCGGATACGTCGTGTGGGCACTGCCTGACCGGCGATTATACCTGTGAGTGGTGCATATAGAGAGTGTTCCTTGTTAAGACGATTACCTCGTCGCAACGGAACTCTATCTTTGTTAGCTCAAAAAAATTGCGGACCACACCAAACTGTTCATAAGAATACAAAGGAATGGATCGTGTTCAATATTCTGGGGCTTTTCTTGCGTTCATTCTTACAAGTCACAACCGCGCCGGCCTTGAGAAGGTCTACCACCACTCCTCCTGCGCCTCAGCATCCAAAACGACGATCCCAACTCAGGCTCCCCATTCTCCCACCAACGCCCTCATCCTTCCCAGATCGAATTTTGGCGGCGGCGCTGGCGAGGGATTATACTGCACAATCCGCGGCCGAACCTCCTTGGTCGATAACACCTGCTCCAACACACACAACGTCCCCCGGCGCCCCTCACAAACCCCCTCCAACGCCACCTCCATCTCCGCCGTCATCGGTTTCGGGCCCACCGGAATCCGGAGCGTCCGCAACATCGGGAGCACACCCGCGTCGTCCCCAAGAGCCCGCAAAATCGCCAGCAGCTCCTTGCCGGCATTAAACACCTCGAAACTCGTCACGCCGCGCGCGCTATCTCCCGCGAGGAACGCCGTCGTACGCGCGAGGGGCGACCACGGCGAGAGCTGGATACCAAGATGCCGCAGCGCACAGGCGGAGCGCGCGAGGAACGCGGGGATATGGTCGGGCTGGCTGCCGCGTACCACGAAGCGCTTGAGCCCCGGCGCGACGACGAATTGGAGGATAGATGCGACGAGGGATGAGTGGCAGTTGTCGAGAAACAGACCAGCGATGTTGGTCTGGGTGGCGATCGTCCCGGTCATAGTGCACGCGTCGAGCCAGAGGTGCGCGTCGGCGGGGAGGAGTCCGAGAATTGTGTTTATATCGTCCGGGCGCGCAGACGAGAGCTTGACCGTCTGCAGCTGCCGCCACGGGATGCCGGTGATTGCGTCGCCTAGCACGGTTTCAAAGCGGAGGTGGACGTGACGCAGCGCGCGGGAACTGTACAGCGGGATGCCGGGAGGGGGACACGCATTTTGTCCGACGACGGTAAGCGACAGGCGTTCCAGCGCAGGGAACGTCGCGAAGGATTGAACAATGTGCGCGATATGCCCCGGATCCAAAACGAGCGTCGCGCGCTTCCATCTCTTGGCCTGCCTCAGGAGGCGATCGAGAATATCCGAGGTGAACTGCGCGCGGGGGACCCACGGTAGCTGTACGGCAATGTTAACGTCGAGCACTAGCGCCACGTTGCCCGCATGCCGCAGGTGGAGCTTGAGCCGGTCGGCGAAGCGCCTAGCGTGCGGTTCAAGCGCGGCTCGCATCTACTCCAGTGTCCAGGGAGATGCTACCTCCGGGTAATGAGGTCCAGGCTCCAGCATGCAGGCGGGCAACTGGATCGAGCGCAGCCCGCGGATGTATATTTCGCGCCACAGAAGGGGGGTTCCGTGCGCGACACGCCGCCAGTCCATGCAGACGGCACTCAGCGCGCAGAGGGCGCGCAGATGCGCTGGACGAGCGGCGGCGACGATTGCGCGGAAGATCTCGGCGAGGATGTCGTCTGAGAGGCGGAGAATCGGGGAGGTTTGCTGTTGTTCACCGCCGTCGCTCGCGATCTGTGCTTCTGATTCGGGTGGATGGGTGGACATGGTGGTAAGAGGCAGCAAGACACTTGATGTGACAATAAAATTTTTGCTGCGCTCCGAGACAGATTTTTTCGCTGCCTTTTATTCTAGGTAATTTACCACTCTAGCGCATACAAGCGCATGCCCCCTCATACGCCTCATACCCAGCGTTTCTGCGATTCCTGCGGCGCGTACATCTCCATCGACGCGTTCCAGCCAGACCAACTATTCAACCCCCTCTCCGGCCAAACAACGCAATACAGCGTCATCGAAATCCACAGCGGAAGCGCGAGAGAACTCCGATTGAGAGGGATCAAGCTTGAGCCCAGTATTTATTCTCATTCTGCAGTACGTACCCATTGCACCAACAGCCTCGGTACTGTCACCAAATTTAGACAACCTCCGCAATGATTTTGCCACTACAAACAGGTCAACTGGATGCGGGGGAGAAGCAGACCGAACGAACATATTCGCATCAGCCTCCATCTCGCGATGCGCGTCTTGGATCTGGGTCCATGGGTATACCTCGCGCTTCGTCGGCCAGGCTAACTACGTGAAGCGGTCGAGACGAACCTTATGGATCCATGTCTTGAGTTTGCCGTTCCCTTCCGCGCCAGTGATGTGCGGCAGGACCTCCAGCTCGAATCTGCAGATCCCAGGCCACGATTCAGCGTATGTGCCTATTGCTCTGGTCGGGGCTTGAGCACGCACCTAACCATCAGTTCCGTCTGATACGCCGCCGTCCGTGAGCGCAGCGTGGACCCCTGGATGCGGAGTCGTTTGCGCAAGACGGGGGCGAGGTTGACGTTTGGTACGACGGCGCCTGGTACGCAGAGTAGTCAAAACTTGAATTGAATTGAGAACGATGCGGCATACCGCTCAAGAACGCCAACATCGTCATCCTCCCGTCGAGCGCCATCGAGTCGATGTTCTTCTGGAAGTGCGATTGTCCACTGACGACTTCAATCGCAGGCTGCATAGCGGAGAGAGGCAGAGACACGTACACGAAGTCGACCACGACGTCGACGCCCTTGCCGCCCGTCGCTTCCTTGAGCACCACCTCTGAGAAGTTCCGCGTCTGGTAATTCGCGACGTGCGTTGCGCCGGCGGAGTTGAGGAGGAAGTCGAGCTTGGTTTGTGTGGATGCGGTGGCAGTTATGGATTTTCTGCGACGCGTCTCGTTGATTGCTCGGACTAGTGCAGAAGGGGGAGACGGACGAATTGTAGAGCTGCGCAAGCTGGATTGCGGCGATGCCGACGCCGGACGCGCCGGCGTGGACCAGGACGTCGTCTCCGGGCTGAATCTCGCCGTACATCACCACAGCTTGGAAGGCTGCCCCCGCACATTCCGTCAGCTCGAGGGTGACTAGGTAAGGAGGGACACGCACCGGTGAGGTAGCACTCCGGCAAGCTCGCAGCCTCCGCCCACGAGAGCGCCGACGGTTTGGCGACGACGTGTGTCTGCGGAACGACGATGCACTCTGCATATGCGCCCTGTCCTCAGAATCAGAATCGGCGTTGGCCGCAGAAGCCCGTGGTAGATGCTCCGTACCCCGCCCGCAAGCCCTAGCACGGCATCGCCTTCCTTCCACCGCGTTACTCCGTCGCCGATGGACGCGACGGTGCCAGAGAACTCGACACCGAGGATGTTAGAAGAGCCCGGAGGAGGCGGGTAGTTTCCGTTCCGCTGGAGGATGTCCATCCTATTCAGCCCGAAGGCTTTTATCTGGGTGAGGTGAGATGCCGGGCATCCGGGGACGCTGCTGGGCGCACCTTGACGAGAACTTCGTCTGCGCGCGGAACGGGTGACGGCGCGTCGCCGATGTAGAGATCTTCGAGTGGGCCGGAGCCGTTCTTGATGAGGACGGCGCGCATGGAGGGACACGAGGAGCGGTGGCGAGGGAGAGAGGAGAGCGGCTGAGGTCACTTGACCTCGACGACACGTCGCATTCGTTGACGGTGCCGGGGTTGGTGGTTTGGCAAGTTGGTTGCATGGTGTCGCTGTACACTGGCTTGTCTCGACTAGCTATCTGGTTCAGTCAGTCGATGGTCGAAGTCAAGGCCCGCGTCACATCAAAATAACAACTGCAGCCTCTTGCTTTTGACCTCCATGCTGCTAATCCGAGGCTTGAGGATTGTCCCTGGGCTCTCTCGTCGACTATATATATTCATCGCGAATTTTCTACCTCATCGGCACACGCGGAGGTACAAAGAACGCTACACTCAAACTGAGCACAATTTACACGATATAAATTCAGACATCTTGAGGGCCGCTCTAATTGGCCTGGTTCGCTGCAAGGATGAGCGCAGCATGCTTCTCCGAGCGCGGGGTTATGACTCCGGAGAACGGCCTTGGGGTTCTATACACCACACGGGTGAGCATCAGGAACCAGAGTAATTATAACACTCACGAGACGACACCGTCCGCAAAGTTCAACGGGGGTGGGACGATCTCGCCCTTCTCATTCGGGCGCGGGTTGATGTCGAACACCGAGAGGATGCTGGCGATGATGAACCAGACCGTGCCTTCGCCGACGTGTTTGCCGGGACAGATCCTGCGCCCTTCAGTATGTTATTGCCAGGTGTAAGACGTGAAGCTGACCTGCGACCGTAGCCAAAGGCCTGGATCGGGTCGGGAACGTCGGGGTTCAGTGTTCCGTCCGCGCGCAACCAGCGATCCGGTTTGAACACATCCGGGTCGGGGTAGGTTTCCTGACAGTTATTCAGCGACACGGCTAAAAGGGAGGTTGAACGCACCTCGTCGTGTAAAATCGCCCTAAATTCCGGCGCGTCAATATTCGGCGAACATGACTCCAATGTGAACGCTCACCAAGCATTCCCTACGACGATAGAGTTCGCCGGAATACGATACCCGCGGTATTCGTCTTCGACATTGGTGTAGTGCGAGAGTGCTGGCATTCCGTTGGCGCCACGGCATCCAAAGAAGAAGCGACGACCTACCCGTCGGCGCCGTCACCCACCAACGCAAGCTCTCCTTGACCACCGCCGAGAGGTACGGCATATCCTTCCTGTCCTCAAAGTCGGGCAAGCGGTCACTCCCAATAACGCGATCGATTTCCTGCTGGGCCTTGTGCATAACATCGGGGTGGTGCATCATCGCAAGGAAGAATATCCCCGTCGAGGCGGTGGTCGTGTGCGCCCCGGCGGGGAAGATAACGGCAGCTACCTCGCTCACGATGAGCTCGTGCGCTTCCTGCTCCTCTGGGGTCCGTCGGTTTTCCGCTGCGTGCAGCCCCGAATAGACGAACGAGTATTCCGCTTTTCCGGATGCCTACATATCTGGCGTCAATCACGCCGTTCAACCGCGTCGGCGGAATGCTTACGATTCGTGCCTTTGCCGCTTCGAAGGGGACCTTGCGCACGTTACCCGTCATCTTTGCCCACTCCTGCGCCTGCCGCTTGAATCCCGCCCCGGGGAACCACGCAGGGACGTGCTTGAGCGCGGGGATATTTTCCTAGTCACAAAATCAATAGCGTTCCCGGGATTACGCGCGGACGTACGACGAGGAACCGACCGGGGGTGACGACCTTGGACATGACCTCGCCGAACGTCTGCGCGAGTTCGACGTGCGGATCATTAGTAGGGAGTACGTTCAGTCCGTACGCGATGGACATGACGATCTTACACGCCATTCTGCGTCTCGCTGAGCACATTGCCCACCGCCGAGGAAACAAAGAAATATACCTCCCAATCGGATCCATGAGATTATCCTCCTTTGTCTGGAGGAGCTCGAGGAGGAGCTCGTGGATGTACTCTCGCTGCTTGGGGTAGAACTTTGCTACGTCGGCCGTCGTTCCAAACACCGAATGGAACATTCTACGCCGTTCGCGCCTAGATCGATGTTCAGTATTTCAGATATAGAAGCAGCGCGGTTGACGCGTACCAAGGAGTTCCTGCGATAGCTACTTAGCCTAAAATTTCGCGCCATAATTATCCGGAGCTCACCATATCTCATGAAGGCTAGATTGAAATCGACGCGTTAGTATCACGATCACTCCACGGGCGGAGAGCGGGAATACATACTGAAGGAATACCCCGAGCCCATGATCTCGTTGAGGAACACAAACCGCGGGCTACGTCCGGAATGTTCAGCTTCCGCCCTCGCCTAGACGCGGCTCCGCACTCACCGGTCCGAGTAGATCGCAGCGCGCTTCTCGAGCAGATTGTCCGCTGCCTTAGCGGAACAGAGGACGATGACCGAGCGTCCAGCGACGTCCAGGTGGAGGATGTCGGACTCTGTGGGTGGTTGCGCCGCGATGAGCATCTCCTCCGACTCGAGAGAGCAACTCAACGCACTGTACTCTTTACTCCAACGCTGGAACGTCAGGTAGTTCTGCGTGGCGGGCATCTGAAAGAGGTTCCCTACGAGGGGGAGCTTCGGTGGGCCAGGTGGGAGGGGGAGCTTGCTGCGACCGCGCGTCGCGACTTTGCGATAGATGACGCCCAGGACGACTGCGGCGGTCAGGGAATACAACGCGAGTGGTACGCTCATGGGAGTAGAGGTCAGAGACGCTGCAACATGAGAAGATGGCACCCTGTTCAGTGTTAAGCGGCGCCCTCGCCAATGATCGCGTCCCGAGAGTTGTCGAGGGGTTGAACAGCGCAAGGCGGGCTCCTGGGAGTTTGATGCCCGATGTTCAAGTTAATTTTCGCGTATCCATTGTGGGCTGACAGATGAACGCGGTAGAAGATGTTGCAGTCGTTATCGTTATCTTCATCTATGCCCGCGCGAGGACCTTCTATGTTCGCCGCTACGGCGTTTTCAATACTGCTGGCGTCGCAGAGAATAGCGCCGAGGGCGCGCCGGGCGGCTACGGCGACTCGACAATGGACGGTAGCGCGCGATACGAGAATAGCTTATTGCTGAACGCGGGTAGAGACGGCGTAGTTATCGGGCGTGAGCAAAAAGCACTACAATCGTGAGGTCCTGAGAGACGGGATAACGGCGTAGTGAATGCGTACGGGAATTAGCCCGTCGGCCGATGAATGGCTCCTCGAAATCCCCGCCAGGGTCGGGATGTTGTTAGGGTAAAATAAACGGACCGTGGTGCCCAGGTCGTGCTTCTAAATCACAGTTCTGGGAGCAAACGAACGTTCTTAGAAGTTCTTTGAATGTGAAGTCGGCCTCGCGCCTTTCTCGGGAATCTATCTTTGTTCGCACTCGCGCGGACTGGCTGGATACGCATATGTCTGGACCGGAGATAAATTGAAGAGACATGCGCTAGGTGTCTCAGTACGCACCTCGATGACCTCTGCTACCCAGGAGAAAGCTGCTGCTGCAGCCGCTGCTAAAGCGAACCTCAAGTTCCCGCTCAACTACGTCCCGGCTGCGACGCGCCCCTACCTCGAATTAATCCGCCTGGAGAAGGTAGTGTCTTCTTCGATGATTGACTCGACTGACCACCGTTCGCAGCCGACCGGGACGTGGTTGATGTTCTGGCCTGGTGGTAGGTGGTCGACGCCGCGAGAGCGATGTTCACTAAAATTTCCTCAGCCTGGGGCTTGACGATGGCCGCCTACCACTCGCAGCCCAGCTACCAGCAGTATGCCATCAGTTTAGGACAGGCCCTCGTCGGCGCCTTCCTCCTCCGCAGCTCGGCGTGTACTATCAACGATATCTTTGACAAGAACATGGATGCGGGTGTCGGTAAGTAAACTCGATGGGTGAGAACTCGGGCTTGGCGTCGGGCTTACTTTTCGGCGTAGAACGGACGAAGGGTCGGCCCCTACCCAGCGGACGCATCTCCGTGCTCGCAGCGACCATCTACCTTCTGCTCCAGTACGCCGCCGGTGTCGCGTTCTTCTACGCCACCATGCGCGAGGAAGCGTGAGTCCCACCAATGAGTCGGAACGACGCCGCTCACCTATCGCTGCAGATTCCAGGTCTCCGTGTTCCAACTCATCCCGCTGTTCGTCATTTCGCCTATGGTGTTTGCTGTCAACTCACGAACCCACAGTTTCGCGGTGTACCCACTGCTCAAGCGCGTGACATACTGGCCGCAGGCTTGGCTCGGATTGGCGATGAACTTCGGCTTCATCCCGAGCTGGCTCGCGCTGTCCTCGTCGAACTCGACGGTCTTCTGGGCGGCGATGGCTGGATGCTGGTGGTACGTATCATTATCCCCTTCGCGCGAGTCTCGCTCAAACGCGTTCCAGCTGGACGATGCTCTACGGTACATCAGCCTCCGAGTCGCGTCAGCGGTACGCACACTGACCTCCCCCAGATACCATCTACGCGTGCCAGGACATCAAGGGCGACCTCAAAGTCGGCGTCCGCTCGACCGCGATCCTCTTCGGCAGCTGGATCCGCGTCCTCCTCGTCGGCTGCGGCCTCGGCTTTGTCTCCATGCTCGCCGTCGCCGGCGTAGCCAACGAGCAAGGCCTCCCGTACTTTGCCGTCGCCGTCGGCGGAACCGCGCTGCACCTCCTCTGGCAGGCGGCCACCGTCGACCTGAACGTGCCGAAGAGCTGCTGGAGTACGTCGGCCGTCGGTATTCAGCGTGCGGTAGCTCGATTCTGATGATTAACAGCGAATTTCAATCGGAACGGGCAGCTGGGGTGGATCGTCTGGGGCGGGATGATGCTCGACTATGTCGTTGCGAAGAAACTCGTCGAGTTGCGTTGAGTGGGTCGATATATACGAGTAAAACAGGGCCAGGAGTAGCCTGAGTGCGCTGGCGTCAGAGTTTCCTTAGAATTCAGATATATATGTGTCGTGGTATTGGTGAGCGGTTATATCGCAGGCGCGTATTGGCGGCGGTGATGGTGGCTCGAAAGCAAGATGTGTCGTCCACGTGGGTGATCTCTGCTCACTCGACGGCCCAAAATGAGCGATTTTATAGAGCATATTGGCTCGTATTAGAGCATTTCAGATGGAAATTTGAAAGTTCAAAAAATACAAGAACTGAATGGGAGTGGAGCTCCCTCAGCCAATGAGCAGGCTCAAATGCTATATTTTTTGAACTTCAAAAGTGCATCTGAAGTGCTCTATTATGCTTTGGAATAAATAAGGTATGGGACATCCATTACCAACGAACGCCACTTACACGTAAGTGTGACGTGGCCCGATTGGGAACGGGTCGCCGAAAGCAGTAGAATACGCTCCCTCCGCACAATTTTTGTATAATTCGGTAAATCTTTAGATTTGAGCCAGATAACAATCCTCATGTAGAAATTTGGGTGAAATCATCGCTTTCACAGCCACAATCGCGGCTTCTTTTCTGCACGCAACACATGCCCGAGAGAAGGACAAAGGTCGTCAGACGCGAGCATCTTAAGCAGAGTCTGGCTACTAGAGCGAAGAGGACCTTCGATAACATAACACAAAGCCCTCGCAAGGTGCTTTTGGCGCTCAGCCCTCGCAAGAAAACCCGTCGTAACAAAGAAGAGGCAGCCTGCCAGGTACGTCTACCATGATACCGCGCGGGCCCGCTATCTTGACATGTACACATTAGAGTACCAAGTCCCGCTCGAGCGACGCGTCACTTCCTTCACCAACCGGTCCCAGGCTTGACGCGTCCGATGACCCATTCCTCGACACTAACACCGTCGCCTTCTCCGTCCCCGCTCCGGAGCCGCCCACAGAAGCTCCAGCCTTCTTCGAGACCCAATGGGAAACCGCAGAGCCGTCGATCGACGAGATCCACGGAATCGACGCGTCCGACGCGTCTCACAGAGCGAATGATGCATTTGCATCTCAGTGCACCTATTTCCAGCTTGCCGCGGCGCCGTCTCCGTTGACCAAGGCAGCACAATCATCCCAGTTCCACTTCAGCTATCGCCCGCCACCATCCGTCGAGGCGGTGGAGGACGAAGATGACCGCGCCTCGACACCCACGTTCCATCTATCTCCCGATGCCGGCGAAATACTCCGGCCAATCACTCCCCCGCTTGCCCCGCACCTCCACGAGGATGACCACGATGAATCGGACACGGAATCGATTGACGACGATGATCCTCGAGCCTGGGATTTTGTCTCTCCGACCGAGTTTGCAGATGTCGCGCCAGCACATCGAGAAGACGACTATCCACGTCCCCGCGCTCCCAAAACCGCCCTCGAGCAACTACATTCATCCCCCGATGCAGATGGCATACATCGTCGCCCGCCCTTTCTCGCTGACGCTCGCGCCGCGCTTCTCGATGCCGATGCAATCTTACGGGGCAAGTCGCGAGGCCGAGACGCGACCCATGAGATTTACGGGCGGAACGGGGTGGGGTATTATGACTGCGCCATCGACGGGATGTCTCGGACGCGATTGAGCGGAATTCGCTCGTTACTGAGCATGTATGTCGATGAGAAATCTTTGACATACAAGCTCTGGGGCGAATCATCAAGGATGGCTTCAATCTCGATGCACCGGGGACCGCACTGCGCGCGTGTTCTTGCCGATCTTGGCCGTCGTTTCATTATCGACCGGGAGCTGCTCGAGCTGAATCCATTCGGGAAGTGGAATGATGGTTTGCTCATGCACGAGGATATCAAGGCCGATGCGGAGAACTATCTTGCTTCTCTCGGTCGGAATATTACTGCTGAAAAGCTTCAGATGTTCTTTTGTTCTCCCGAGTTCAAGAAGCGCCATGGCATCGAAAAAAACATCTGCCTGAGGACAGCGCGTCGCTTCCTCCACGAATTGGATTATCGGTACATACACTGTTTCCGAACGACTCAATTCCAACTTAAATACAGATTTACCTCGCCCAAGAAAGGCCAATACATTGACGGACATGAACGGCCCGACGTCGTTGACTATCGAAACCAGGTATACCTCCCGAGGTATTTCGAGCTACAGGAACGTGTTCGCGCGTTCGATAACGACGGCATTCCCATCCCTCCCCCCCCCTCCACCCATGCGCCCTGATGGTAAACCATATCCTGTTCCGCCTCGCGACCCCAACGCCCCGCCGCTACCTCGTCGTGTTGTCATCTGGTACCACGACGAAAGCGTGTTCTATGCCCATGACCGCCGTCACCGGACGTGGTATCACAAGAATGCCAGTGCTAAGCCACAGCAGAAGGGCGAGGGCCATTCGTACATGGTCTCGGACTTCTTCTCCGCCGACTTTGGCTGGTTGAAGCACCCTTGGACGGGGAGATCGGCACGCGTCTGCATGAAACCTGGTGCTAATCGCGATGGGTATTTCACCAATGTTGAGGTTCGTGCTCAGGCCAAGGTCGCTGTCGAACTTGTCAACGAGCTTTGGCCCGACATCGACCATGTGTTTGTGTACCACAACGCCACGACTCACCGCAAACGACCCGATGGTGCACTGTCTGCTCTCAAAATGCCCAAAGCTCCCTCGGGCTCTAATCCCCGCTTCCCGAATGCCAATCTCATGGGGCAGCGCATCAAGCGCGGCGTCGACGGCAAGCCTATGTACGGTCCCGACCGCAAGGTTCTCCGGGAACCAGTTCCGATGACCGGCGCCAAGCTCCCAAACGGTGCGGACCAGGACCTGTATTTCCCGCCGGACCATCCGAACGCGGGCAGATTCAAGGGAATGGCAATTCTTCTGGAAGAGCGCGGGTTACACGACGCGGCAAAACTCCCCGCAGAGTGCAAGAACTTTAAATGCGCGGACACGTCCGAATCTGCGGCCTGTTGTTGCCGCCGCGTCGTGTTTAATCAGCCAGATTTTGTCAATGTCAAGTCGTTGCTAGAGGAGGAGTGCGAGGAGCGCGGCGTGGAGGTTCTGTTCACCCCGCGCTTTCATTGCAAGTTGAACCCAATAGAGATGGTATGGGGCTACGCCAAGCGCGTGTATCGCCTCAATCCGGAGTCGGGGCGGCAAGATGTACTCGAAGCAAATACACTGTCCGCGATGGACTCGGTTCCACTCCTCTGCATGCGACGGTTCGTTTGCTATGTTCCGCAGAGCCGTTGTATCTAATCCAGAGCCGCAGGTTTGTTAATCGCTCGCATAAGTTCGCCGACGCGTATTTCAACAAGAGATTGACCGGACCCGAGGCCGCGTGGGCAGCAAGAAAGTACCACGGGCATCGTACACTTCCTCCGTGTGTTTTGGCTGAGCTAGAGGCCGCTCAAGTTAGCGGTGTCAATGTATTGAATTCGTTGAATTAAAAATGCTACATTGAAAAAGTCCCGAGTTTTCTTGCGCGAATATGCCTATTGCTGTCCTGCCTACAGACACGAATATTTATACAATAAATGTGCGGAGGGATGTGCCGCAACCGCTTTTGGCGCCCCGTTCCCAATTTGGATGTGTGACCTTTACGTGTAAGTGGCGTTCGTTGGTAATGGATGTCCCATACCTTACCGTTAGACAGAGGAAACAACTGCACATGAACTGGCTTCAAATACAGTTATCGTAGCTTTTTAGATTTGAGGCCTTGCTGCTTCCCAATCGGATGGCTAACTTCCTAGGACGGTGCTGAGTTGGTCGAACAAAAATATTTCCTACGACTCAAATACGCATTCTCGCAGCCCAAAGGTATCTCGTCGGGATTCCAAGTCCTAACACTAGTAACTTTTTGTAAGTGGGTTAAAAGGTCTTGCAAGGTGCGAGCCCTATAAGGTCCCGACCAAATTTCCGACATTAATTTATTGGTTCACCAGCGGGGTGTATACCCGAACCCTCATTGTAATTCTGCTCCGGGATCTCGTCGCAACTCGCAAGCGCAGGAGCATTTAGCGGTCCAGGGCTCGGAGCATCAGCTGTGAGTGTGACACTCCTTCTTCTTGCCTCCACTATCGCGCATGCAGCATCGCCTCATAGCCCTTTGCCTTCGTACCTTTCTAGCAAGACCACCAGATACTCCGACGACAACCTCCGGCGAAGACTAGGCCAGAACTTGCTACTGCAGTGCGGCCTGACGCGCCGACGACGGGCCCGGGGCCGCAAATTCATTTCAGAATCCTGCGGAGTATATATCTGAGGATCCCCCTACCATACGACTGACTCCTCACTCGCACCGCAAACCGTGACAGTGCTCCGCTAGATCTTGCCACCCACCTTCGCTGTCTACTTTGCGTCCGAGTCCACTGGCACGCCGCGCATCTAAGGGCGCTCTGCTGCTGCTGGACAAGCTCGCTTCGAATTAGGGTCGTACGCATCCCCTGCCGCCTTAACATTCCCTTTTAACACACTCTCTGGGACGACAGTTAACTTGGGCAAGCCGACGCGGAGGCCGACGCTCGCGTTTGATTATCCTCCCGCGCGCTCTAGTTACCGCCCTGCCTAGGGTCGGAGCGCGTCGGGGGTGTCATATCGCGTGCACTTGCGCTGAACTTGAATACGCGGCTTTGAGCTCCGCGTCGCAGTCTGCGATGCTAACCCCGATCCGTGCGTCGACGTCGGCGTACGCTTACTGCGAGTCGCGTAGCCGGCATGAGGCGTGACGCCGCGCGTGTAGGAAGCTGGGATGGACGCTGACGCGTTTCGCGTTTACAGCGTACTCCAGCTCGTCGCGTCGCCGGCTCCAGAGCCTCGATTCCTCGACACTGCTTTGGCGCTACCTGCATACGGAGCGGCTTTCACTAACCCGGCGGAACCATGAGTATCGTGCAAGGACCCCATCACACCGCTAACTTCGCCGCATAGACCGTAACGCGTCGCTCCCAGTTACGCGCCCACATACGACCCTGAAGAGCCCTTGAGCCGTGGATCTGCAGCCGATTTCATAGTCGTGTCCGCGGACGGTCGGAGAAAATATGTCGGAATCGGGCGCTGGTGTTGGTGGTCCCGGGTCGGTGTACGGGGGTGGGCGCGCGCGCAAGATGTGTGTCCGGCGCGCGCAGTCGCGGCGATTACGACGACGATCCAGGGGAGGGTCTGAATAGACAAGGACGAAACTCAGACACCGCCTTTGAATAATCAGCCACCGCCTCTGTGTCGAGATAATTTGTGAGGCAGTGTGTGGGGGGTACTCGAGGCGATGCTGCGGGACGGAGGAATATTTTTTTGTGGTCGACGGAGGATTTTTCGTGGTCGAAGACGGGGGCGGCGGAAGGGGTAGGTGGTTGTCAGACGGCACGGAATCAAGGCCGATGATGGGAGGAGGAGGGCGTCGCAGGCTTGTCTTGTACCTTCACATCGCCGCTTCTGCCCTCCGCATAGCCTCGTCCATGGAACCTGACCGCGACTATATAGCGGATGGAGTGGCTCCTGGAGTGGACAACTCTCCCGGAATCCAAATCGTTTCCCTCGACGACTCGTTCGAGTTGACCAACCTGGGTTCTCCACCATTCCCCCATACCCCGTCCTACAACGGGTCCTACCACAACTCCCCATACTCTCAGCACTCGGAGCTCAGCTTCAACGGAGACGACTCATCGTTTGGCATCTTTGCCGACCAACGACCCGACTACGACCCTTCCGATTACGACGGCCCACAGGCGCCCTCCTCCCTCCTCGTCTTCAACGACAACGAGTTCATGCCCGGCCCATACGATCCCTCCCAAATCTCCTCCGTCCCCGTCGCCTCCGATCCCCGAGCAGGGTCATACGACTACGGCTCCCCGTCGAGCAACGGAGGCGGAGATAGCGGCGAGGAGGGCAATCTCCGCTCGCGCGCGTCCTCCGTGTCGTCCAACCATCTCTCCCCCTCCCCCGCATGGACGTCGCTCAGTCGTTCGAGAACATGACGTTCCGCTCGCCCAACTGGGGCACCGAGCCGCTCCCGCAGGCGCCGGGCTCGCCTGGTCTCTCAAACCAGCAGTCCCCGCCGCGCCTCGTCATGCCTCCAGACGTCGGCGGCGGCGGCTCGACGCCCACATTCGCGCCTCCGACGATCAACGCCCCGGACGGAGACGGGATGGGCCCGCGGCTGCACATCGTCCCCGCGACCCCAGTCAGCGGCGGGAGTGTGGCCACTGCGGTCCCCTTCCAGAATAACCTGGAGACTCTACACCAAGGTGCGCTTTTCTTCAGTCTTGTCATCGCCGATCTCATTCGATAACGCTCTGTAGGGTCGACGTCGCAACCCCCGAGTCAGTCGTGGCAACCGGGCGACGAGCCAGGTGGTGGTGGTAGCCCATATCTTTTCCCTGCTGGCGGCCCCCGTTCACGTAGCAAGTCGGACACGTCGCTCGAGCCGCCAGCGTGGGGCGACGCCGGGGGTTTCATTAATCAAATGGCCAACATCGGTTCTGCTCTTGACGAAGGCATAGACCGGGGCGTATCGATGAACGACGTCGTACCGCCGCACTCGGGCAGCCCCCATCGCGCATCCTTTGGCACCATCGCCCAACCACCTCCCCTCGGCCACTTCAGCTTCGGCCCCGGCGCGAGTGGCAACAACGACTTCCTATCTCCCGACGCTGGCGTCAACCTCCGCCGTCCCCGCTCCGAGGGAGGGCGACCATCCCATGTTCGGCAGTCGCGCTCGGAGGATCTGCGCGGCACCTCCCTCTTCCCGCAGGACGGGCCCGACTTTCTTCGTGGCGGCAGCTCCTTCCTTTCCCCGACCGAACCCCCTCCATCCATCCGGAGCGGCCGCAACCTCCACCAACGCAGCGCCTCTGGCGGCTCCCTCCGCGGCACTGAACGCGCTAGCGGCCTATGGAGCGGCGCCTCCTCCAACCGGCCCTCGCCGTATCCATCCCCGCACGCGTCCCCCGCCGTCAACTACTCCGACCTCCCCCCAGACGACC
Organism: Mycena kentingensis (nom. inval.); assembly: GCA_014461125.1. Classification (NCBI taxonomy): domain Eukaryota; kingdom Fungi; phylum Basidiomycota; class Agaricomycetes; order Agaricales; family Mycenaceae; genus Mycena; species Mycena kentingensis (nom. inval.). The sequence goes on along the minus strand of JACAZG010000003.1, from coordinate 4,738,249 downwards.
TCGGCGCGCACCATTCCTCCCCGCACATGCTCCCGCACGCCCTTCCCCCGGGCTCCGTCTCCATGCCCATGCACGTCTCCAAACCCAACGTCACCACCGTCCGCACCTCCAAAGCCTCGCACAACCGGCGCAAACAAGAAGCCACCTTCCTCTGCCCCGTCCCGGGCTGCGGCAGCACCTTCACGCGCTCCTTCAACCTCAAGGGCCACATCCGCTCGCACAACGAGGAAAAACCCTTCTTGTGCAAGTGGCCTGGGTGCGGTAAGGGGTTCGCGAGGCAGCATGATTGTAAGCGGCACGAACAGCTGCATACGAATTATCGCCCGTTTACGTGTGAGGGGTGTAGCAAGCAGTTTGCGCGGATGGATGCGTTGAATAGGCATTGTGCGTTCTTCTTCCTTTCCCTTCTTTGTTTGGTGCTTTAGGTTTTGCTAATAGGCGTGTAGTACGTTCGGAAGGAGGCGCGGAATGTCAACGCGCGCTCGAAGCCAACGGACGGCTCCCCGGGGACTTTTCCGGCGGCCCTCCTCCTCCTGGTTCGGGCCCGGGCGGGTATATGCCAGACCCGGTCGGACGCGCACGGTCTTACAGTACGGGGAGCTACCCCGGCTCGCCGCAGCCCCAGCCGCCGGCGCTGCGCATGCCGTTGGGGAAGCAGGAGGATCCGTGGGCGAATATGAATGGGGTTGCGTTGTGAGTGGGCAAGGGGGAAGGGGTTTTGGGGATGGGATGGGCGACGGCGACGACGGCGAGCAAGAGATCGTGGGCGGCGACGCCGGGCAGAACAAGAGATCGTCATCACCTCCGGCGCGTCCCAGTCCTCCCCGCCCGCAACGCCGTGTCCTTCCCTAACCTACCGTCCCCGCGACGTTCTCCCCTCTCGTACTTCCCCTCTCCGCGACGTTTTCTTGGGCTCTCGTTCTGGTCTCCCTGCACGATACGACACGATGCGACACGACCACGAACGCGCGTATACATACAGACGTACATATCGCTCCACCCTCGCTCGCTCGCTTTCCTTCTTGCTATCTATCGTCTGTCGCTCCCTCCCTACGATCCAAACAAACCCAAAGAAAGGCACAAGTGTACCGTACTGTACATACATTGACACCGCTCGCGTCGCGTCTGTATCCCTCCCTTCCTCCCTCCCTTCCCCTTCACGTTCCCTCTCTCGGACCCGGTTCTACTCTCCCTCTTCTCGGCTTCGTTCTCCTAGCCTCCCTAGCCTATCCTATCCCCGTTTTCAATCCCCTTCCCCTTCCTAGCCCTCCTTGTGGTATATATGCGCGTTTTGGCGGTGTACATACGTATTCTCCTCCGTTCCCTGTCCTCCTCTGTTCTATACTCTGTTCTATCTTCTGTTCTGTTCATATTCGTGTTTTACCTACTGTGTTTATTAGAATGAAATGAGCTGTGAATGCCTGTGTTGTTGTGCTCGTGCTTCGTGTGTGGGTGGAGAGGAGAGGCGGAGGAGAGGAGCGGGAGCGCCAGGAGGAGCGACGCGAATAAGATGAAAGAGAGGACGCGTTTAGCTGCGCAGGGAGAGTGGTGCAGCGTACTCGCGCGTAAGAAGGGCTCGGTCTAACCCGAGCTATAGCTAGCCTTTGGGGGACGCGCGGGTTGGTAGTGACGGTGACGCGTCGCGACGGGTCTTGCTTCCTGCTCTCACCAATACCGCCACCTCTCGTCGTCGCGTCTGCTCTGCGTTCGCTCAACTACCATGGCTAGGTGCGAACGGCGCTCACGACACGCGTTGCCTCCAACACCGGCCAGCGCCAGCACCAGCTTACGCTCCTCTCCTCGCCGCGTCGCGCCGCGCCGCGCCCGCCCCCCCTCCCTCTGCAACGACGACGACCACGGCTAGGTGGGTGGGTATTTCGATGCCGCAGAACATCCAGGCGGACGAGGGAGCTAGCGGAGGGAGGCAGTGACACGACGAGCCTAGCCTGCTTTCGCTTACTCTCGCCACCAGCACCGACGGTCCGAGTAACCGCACCACTACCCTCCTCCCTCCTCGCGTCCGTCTTTCTTCTTTGATGACCGTGGCTATCTGGGTACTGTTAGCGGATAGGTCTCTCGCTGCAGAGGACGGGAGAACACGCTATCTGAGGGATACTCGCGCAGCAGGGCTCGCGCATCTCAGTTGTGCATGGGCATCGAGAGCGCGCGCGCACTAGCAACTGGCGCATCCCTAGCATCCTACTGCCATCCTACACCCGCATTCGCCGCGTCTGTCGCTAGTTGGCCGGCGGTATCGCTTCAGCGGCGACCGCGACACGCGTACGTGTTACCTCCTGCTCCCATTGCCAGCACCAGCACACCTCCTCGCCGCGTCTGTCTGTAATTCTGCGGAAACTATGCACACCCAGGTGGGCGTCTTGCTTCTGCCGCAAATGCAGAGCTACTAAGGCAGACAGTGACGCCCCCGCTACTAGCTCCCCGAGGCTTGACTACTGTCAATGGCTCTCACCATCAGTACCAGCGCTCAGCAACGCCTGCGACGCGTCCCTTGCGTCCTACTGTCATCCCCCACTTTCCTCTGTCTGAGGTCTTGGCTAGCTGGCCGGGTGTCGCTTTAGTGTGCCGGCGACCCACCTTCCTCTCCTCTCGCGTCGCGTCCGCCTTGTTTTTGCGACGACGACCGTGCATATCTGGTTGTATGCCTCGCTCACGCGGAGAACGAATGAGCGGGCTGGCTAAGGGAGACGGTGGCGCCCCGCGTATACCATTCCAACTCCCCAGACTCGGTGGTCACCGGCGCCACTGTTCCTTCTCTCGGCGCCATCTCCCTGTCTTTCTGCGACGAGTGTGGCTGCGAGGGCCGATATCTTGCTGCTGCCACAGAAGCGGAAGGGCATGCTAACCAAGAAGAGAGTGTCGCGTCGCGATGAACGTTCCAACTCCTTCTCGCCCTCATTGCCACCACCGATAATGTCCTTCCTCTCGACGCGGCGGACCACCCTTTCACCCGTTTCTTCGAGCCGCTGGACACGCGTCTTCTGATCTTCCTGAAGTGCTCCGTCAAACGGCGAACCAACATTTGATTTAGCTAGCTTCTTCGCATTCTCGTCGTTTCTGCTCGACATCGACGGCGAGAGCGGTATGCAACGCGACCTATCACGGGTGGCCCTTCTGTGCCCCCGCTCCCCGTTCGTCCTGGCTGCGGATGTGGAGCGTCAGAACTTTCTTGTCACCCTTAGTTCCCCTGCGGTCAACAAACAGGCAGTTCTGCCTGGTCTGATGTTTCTTTTCTGGGCACAACGAGCGCCAATCTGCCTCGGCTGGAGTTGCGGTGCTCCAAGCGCTTCGTCCATACAGCTGCTCCTTACCAAAAAGAGCGCGAAGGCTGTTGCGAGCGACGTACCCAAGAATAGCAACACACCTCCCGCATCGCCCTGCACCGACTACCGCTGACGCTTTTAAGCTTGGAGATTGGTCTTCCCAGGTACCCATCCCTCTCTCCCCGTCCCAGCAACTATGGATCCTATCACGTTGACGACAACGACGGTGACTTTCGTCAGCTTCGTGAAGGAGCTCATCCAGGTCGGCAAGAGTATTGCGGCGTCCATTGAAAAGGTCCGTGCTGCTAGGCGCGTATGTTCGCTGTTGATTGAACGATGAATATCTCAGGTCAAGGAGAACCGGCGCCAGCTTCGCGAGCTAACCGAGGATATCCTGCGCACGTTAGTAGAGATTCTCAATGTAGGTCGCGGTCAGGAGGGCGAAAATCACCCGCCGGCGTTGCAAGCAGCGTTGGGAAACCTCCGAATGTTCGTCAAATGCCTTTTCGGCGCGCCGGGGTTATATTAACTGTTGTAATTTGGGCAGTTAGAAACTCCGGGTCAGAACTCGGAGATCCTTCTGCACTCAAGCCAGCGTAATCACGATATTGTTATCGACGCGACTTTGCGCGTCGAGCAGCGAATCGTCGTCAACACCGTCGAAAGCCAAGTCAAGCTCCAAAAGCTGGAGAGGATGATGGCGGAGGTGCTTTTGACGACATCTTTCGGACGAGCCGTACTGGAGCGAACAGTAGAAGTCATTGCCCTGGTGCGTCGCAAGGGACTGTTACTGCTTGAAATATTCTTATCATGCTTCAGGATCTCGGACACCAGACGCTAGAGTCTAAATATCTCTCTGCCCAGACATTCCGACTCATTCCTGCCCTCCAATATTCTCTCGCTAGCGGCGTTGCCGTCCTTGATCCATCTCTTTGGCCGCAATCTGTCACGGGCGGACTGCCAGAGTCGCCGACCACCGAATCTGTTCTCCACTCGATCCTAGGAGCAATTGTCGAGCTAGGAAAGCCGGCGATCGATTTCGAATTTATGAACACTTGCGTCGTTCGTCTGGGGAAAAGGCTCCGCGTAATTGGGATGCTGCCCGAATCCGTCGCCTGGGAACTTGCGACCGCGGAAATCCTGCGGAGCCTCGCGGCAACTGGAAAGGGGTTGTCCACACTATTGCCACGACTCGCTCGCTCGTTGGCCCGCCTGTCCGTGACGTATCAAGGGCAGTACCGCTACGAAGAGGCTGTCAAAGCTAGCGAGCAGTCGGTTGAGCTTTGGAGGTTCATCGCTGCGACCGCCGAGGACTTTTGCAACCAACCCTCCATCGTCTATTACCTCCTGCGTCATTCTGAGGCATTGAAACACGTGGATTGCCCAAATCGCTGTGAGGATATACTGGACACAGTCGGAGAGGCCGCACGTTTAGGACGGCTTCACCTTGAGTACCTATTCGCGCGTCCTTCCGAATGGGACTGGAGCGCCCATTGGGCGGCAGCGCAATGTTGCCTGGCTGTGTTCCAGTATGGGCATGCGCTCGGAGATGCTGGCCGAGCATTAGAGGCATGCGAGTCCCTCATCGAAGCTTATAAGTTCTGTCTTATGCTTCCCCTGAACGCCGGCGCTGCGGTAGCATCGGGTCTGGAGCAGGCGACTTACATGGACGCCCTGCTGCACCAAATTTGTGTGGTAGAAACAAATGGCCGTCTCACGACCTCGTGGCTCTCTGGGGTGGTAGAGCTCTTTCGCGACTTGGCTGCCCGCTACCCCTACGGATTCTCAGCGCCGTACTCCCGCCTCGTTTATGCGCATGTCTATCTTGCGGCTCAGACCGACATTAAGCATGGACAGCCCACGACAACACACTTGCGACGAATTCTCGAACCGGCTGATAACCGGCGTCTCCCTGACCTCCCCCCACCTGACCACGCCATTTATCTCACTCTCCACGACTTGGTTCGCGACATCGTGACGGCGTGTCTTTGGGCACACGAGGCAACCGCATCACTGCTCTATCCTCTCCTCGTTCTATATCCGGGGCCCGTGCTCGACCCGTTGCGCCGCACTCTCGCCGGTCTCTGCTCCGCACCACTGTCGGCCTTCGACACCGATATCGCAGACCAGTGGATCGGCGCTGTCCTCTGGATATTGGATTGTCATCCTTTGTCGCGTTCTTTGGAGAACGAGGCTGCTATGGAGATTCTGGAGATGCTAACTCGACTCTGGAAGCACGCCCCGGAGCTCATCGAACTCTGCTGGCCATGTTCCCGGGGTAGTCTCTTCATCTTCTATCATACTGGGCGGCTAGACGTAGCCCGCGCCATGATCGATGCACATTCATTCTCTCCCATTTATTCCTGGTCGCGCATCCTGGTCGTGTGCAACGCGCTCCTTGCCTGGGAGGCAGAGACTCCGCGGGACGCTGTTGCAGCGATGAAACTGGTTGAAGGCTGGGGCGGAGCTCTATTTCACGAGGTTGCGCCCGTGCCCCAGGTCAACGACTTTGTATATCTACCGCATTGTTGGACACGGGTCCAGATGCTGCGCTGGGCGGACAGAGGGCGAGAGCTCCGGGAGTTCTTGCGTCAAATACTCCCGGAATCGTTCGTGGCGCCGACATGGGTGGACGTAGATGCCAACGGACGCTCGTTGCACTATATACTGCTCGTCGTCGAGCGCATTGCGCTGACGCGGGAAGAAGGCATGCTTGCGGAGGCACTCGATGATGCGCAACTCGTGGTCACCGCTTGCGAGTCCGGCACTACAGGCAGGCGCTTCCGGCTCTGCGCCCTCATCTATGGTCTCATTTCTCTCGGGGAGTGCAACGATGAGGCGTTGAAAGCCTTCCGACGCGCGGTCATCATCTACAACACTGACGCCCCGGATTTTTCGGATTTGTTCGTTCAGACAAAGAGAAAAGTTGAGATCGGTGCTGCAACGTATCTGGCCTTGGCCCAGCACCTCCCAGCGACAAGACCGGACGAAGTTATGGTCTACGCCGAGGGCGCCGTCGCGTTGTGTCGCGAATTGGTCGTCTTAGTCCCGCGGCAGCGCGTGATGTTGGTGGATTGCCTCCGCACCGTGGCACAAACTACGCGCCAGCTCGGGGAGCGAGAAACCGCCATCGTTGCTTATAGGGAGGCCCTCGACCTTCTGCGGACTATTTCCGCGAATGACAACCGCGTTGTTCCCCAGCTACGGTACTTACTCACGGAGCTGGCGGCGTTGGATGACACTCCCTTGGACGACGCGCTCATGATCTGTGCGAGAGGCGGAGCCCAGCCATGGGATATCCCGAGCTCGGAAGACATGTTCTGTCCAATCTGGCAGCTCTTGAGCCCTAAACAGCGCTTGAAGCTTAACATTGGAACCACCGAGTTTCCCGAGATCGAGCAGCTGGAATCCCTCCGTCTCGACCTTACCTCCCCGGTAGATTCCGCCGGCGAGCACCACGCGCTTTCATTCGATACGGGGACGATTCAAACCCTGAACCCACAGGAGGTACCGCTGTCCTCGGCACAGACGTCCCCAGCGCTCGACGATAACGAACATGTTGAGCCCAGTCCGAAAGGTAGCGACGGTATCGAAGCGCTTGAGCTTCAAGTTACCACGCCGGCAAAGGACAACACCGAATTTCAACATCCTCCGGTCATCGAACCACCCACACTCATCCTGGGGAGTTTTCAAAGCCCGGTTCTAGTAGTAGCCGCGAGCTCGCCTGATATCTTGTGGTGGATCCTCACCTTGGTTCTAGCCGGCATGGTATCCCTGCTTGCCATGTGCCTGGCAATGTCGATGAGATGGAACGCTTCGGCATGGGATACTTTGATCTTAGAAGTCCGTAAGTAGCTTCAGACAAGTAAATTCGTAGAATACATAAGACAATATGCAGTGAGTCTGATATCTCGGCGTACTCGGGTGCGAGCGCAATCCTTGGGCATTTTTTTCTGCCTACGGGCTATCGTACTCGAGCACTAGTAAAGTGCTCATACTCTGCCCAGTTGGAAGGTTGCAGCACTGACTCGCGCACGCTGTTGTTATTTCTGTGCTCATGAATCAACGCACAGTTGAATAAATACAAGGGCATTGGAACCAGAAATGGGCCCGTCACTGCGCCGGTTCAGAAAGACAAAGGGAGATTTTTTTGGTGGCAGTATAGTACACAAAAGAAAATAGACCTTATTAGATTCTCTGAGATTTGGGTTTTTCAGAGGAAAAGCCATTGAGTAGCCATTCAGTTTCCTTCTGAAAACTCAAATCTCATAGCTTCTAATAAGGTCTAATGAATGATAAATAAATAAATAATGAGTAAAAAGTTCATTTTTTGGTGTGTTTTTTCGAGGGGAAAATTCCTCCAAAAATGAGCCAACGCGTACTTATACGACGCCTCGTGGCCCATCATTACCTCAGCCAGCACTTCTTGCTCTCAACCACCATCGATGCACAAAGTCTTCCAGCTATCCGAGCTTGCGGGAATCCTCAATGCAGCCGGCAGCTCGTCCGGGATGGTTCGTTATCACGCTCTCCCCCGTCTCCTCCTCACTCTCCCTCCAGACATATCCACCAGCCGAAGAAATCGAGTCAGTCGCGCTCGAGGGCCCGCTGAACGTACTCGGCGACCTCCAAGAAGCATTTCGCGACCTCCCAACTCATGCCTTCTGCCCGATCTTCTTTCGCATCCTTGACCCCGCCGGAATCCCCGTACTGCGTGCAATGGACAACCACGACACCGCAAACATCCGCGACAGCCTTGCGCGGGTGCTTTTTGCGCTCCGTAGCTTCGGTCGCCAAGTAATATCCACCGACTTCCCCTCTGCGGCACTCCCCGAGCTCTGGGACCGCGTATGGCACTGGGTAGCCTTCTTCCACGCGTTTCGCGCCCAGCTCCCTGGTCCATCCCGCATAAACGGGCAGCTCAAACCTGTGAGCATCTGCGTGGATATTGTCGCTAGCTTCTGGTACACCGACCATTCCAGCGTCGTCCGGCAAACACCACGTATATGGGTTTGGGCTGGCGCAGCGTGGCGCGTGCTGCTTGACGAGATGGACGACGTTGGGTGCTCGCATCTGTGCGACATCATGGCGTCGATCCCCAGGAGCCGCGCGCAGCCGGAGCACCGCAGCATATCCAAACACATCCCCGAGCTTATCCAAGGAGCGGGCGGCAAGCCCTCCGACCTCGCGGCACTCATCGTCCGTCAGTACGACCGCGTCCTGCCGCTCCTCCGCGAGGACGGCCGCTCCGAATCCGCCCTATCCATTGTCTACGGCTGCAACATCCTCACCTACAACACACTCAGCCGCTCCCTCGTCGCCTCGTTTGAGAACGGAGAGCTCGCAGGGAAAGCGACCGTCATCGCGCGTCTGTTGCACAAAAAGCGGCGGAGCGATGCCGAGGAGTCCGATGCTGATCCAGCGTTTGCGCTGGTCCAGCAGACGAGTGCTTGGGCCGTGTTGCAGATGTTTCACTTCCCGCGCTACCACGTCTGCCTCGCCCAGGCCCTCCGCAAAGGCTTGTTCTTCGTGCTGCTGTACCACGCGCGGAGCAAGGACCCCGAGCTACGAAAGGCGATCACGAACGGAGAGCTCGCAGGGAAAGCGACCGTCATCGCGCGTCTGTTGCACAAAAAGCGGCGGAGCGATGCCGAGGAGTCCGATGCTGATCCAGCGTTTGCGCTGGTCCAGCAGACGAGTGCTTGGGCCGTGTTGCAGATGTTTCACTTCCCGCGCTACCACGTCTGCCTCGCCCAGGCCCTCCGCAAAGGCTTGTTCTTCGTGCTGCTGTACCACGCGCGGAGCAAGGACCCCGAGCTACGAAAGGCGATCACGGCGGTGCTACGAACGACTCTGCCCGAGAGCACGATCATCCATTCCGTGTTGACTGAGCTCTCCGCGGCGTTCGAGGCGTTTTCGCGCATGGACGCGGCGAAGTACTACTCGGAGGAGGATCTCAAGCTGTGGGAGGAATTCGTCGTGCTTGCAAAAGAGCGCCTGGCCTTGTATGCCACGTTCCAGCGGAGACATGGAGAGGTTCTTCGGGCGTGCGATAATGTCCTGGTGCGAGCTGCCTCCACAATTTAAAACTACCTGCGCGCGATTTGACGCTACGTCTTAGTGCGATGAACTATGCCGCAAGTCCGAGCTCAAATGTTGCGCTATCTGTCGGCACGCAGTCTACTGCTCCGGGGGCTGCCAAAAGCAAGATTGGGACGCAGGACATCGCGAGGCCTGCGAAGCCGCGCGAATCTACCGCACCGGTGCGTCCAATTTCATACCTCCGCCCAAACGTTGCCGAAACCGCCCATAGTCGACGCCGCCCGCTTCTCCCGCCTCGACCGCTCCTTCTTCCGCTTCTTCATGAACAACGAATACGCCAAGCACAGTCTGCTCATCGCACAAACCCGGCTGTTCTGGCGCGCCCGCTGCCCCACGCAAATGCAATCGATCATGTTCAAGCCGCACCCGACTGCGATCGAGCGGACGCGCCCACAGATGCGGATGTTCCTCCTCCACGAGGGCCCGGAGAAGAAGCTGTTTGAGGCGCAGCTGGCACGCGTTGCGCGGAGCGGGGGCCGCTTTGAGATGCATATACTGCGGATGCAGGGACAGGGCGGCGGCCAGTCGGGCTCGGATCGCATCATGCCTATGCGCCGGGAGAAGGGGACGGAGTACGAGGCGGGGTTGGGAGAGATTGCTAAGGGAGTGAGGGGAGATGAGGTCGAAATTGCATGGTATCCGACGGTGGAGGAGATGGCGATGGTCCGGCACACAGGCAAGCTTTCGAGGTTATTGAGCCGGACGGGACGGGAGGTGCATTGAAGTTGTAGCTGGGCTGTACGGAGCCAGTTCTTGTCCGCAGTAAAATTAAATCGCGCCGTGTCTTCGTCAGTAGGGAACGTGTTCTCATGCCTCCCTCTCATTCATTAACGAACCTCCGGGAACGCTAACCCGAGGCTGGGGGAGCCGTCGCGAGTGTATGAATCTCCCATGATGAATGGTCTTACTTATATACATTGCACTCAGGTAGTCGTCCGGGCAAAAAGTGTGCCATCGTAGATTTTATGCTGAAAGCATAACAGAATATCCGAGTCCCGAACGGAAACCGGCGCACGGCAAGAACCCTAACAGGTTTGATAATCAGGCGGCCATGTTGATGGTAAATGTGGATAATCAGCTCAGCAAGGAGATCCGAAGTCTGGAAACCAGGAAAATAGGTCTCCGCGTAGTTCGAACCGGCGACCTTAGAAAAGCGGGAAGCCGTAAGGTAGGAAGGCAATCACTGCACCACAAGAGCATGCAGGGGATGCCCAGAGCGTGATCCTGTACCCACGCTTCTGCCTGTCCAAACCTGTATTTTCACTGATGTGTCTTGGTTGAAGTGGTCTACTGGTGAGCCAGCTAGTCAGCTTAAGGATGATAAGGCCATGATCCACATGTCCAACAAGCCAAATAGACAAAGGTTGTACTCACCATGAGGGGGCTTGTGGCACTTTGGAGTTAACTGTTTTTTCTTTCCTATAGTCGCAAACCCACATCCGGACCAGACCCGAGTGCGGACCCAGCCGGTTGGAGTGTGCAGATGTACTTGTCAATTGGCAGAGAGGTAGATACACTATGTCTAGTTAATCTCTCCAAATTTGATGGTCATCAGATGAATTGGCATAGAGGAATAGTCAAAAGACCTAACCTGCAAACTCTCCCCCAAGTTCAAAATTGTTTTTGGTGTTGTGATCTAATAAATGATGCATCTGATTGGGATTTTTGGGATAGCGTAGAACATAAGCATCACTCCCAGATACCAGCAAACCCCAGGCCGGAAAACCTGTTCTTCAGTCAAGGCATGCAAGATGGTCCGGATGTGGGTAAAACTCAAACATGCGGTCATCAGGATTCCTTGAGTGTATAATCTGATTGTGAGCGTGCAGCCACCCAATTCTTTTTGTGCACATTATTTATTATTTTCCCCGCATGCTCACTAATTTTGATGAGATCAAGATCGGTTTTGTTGCTTCTATATTGGTATTTCCTGGGCGCGGTCCGGATGGGGGTTTCCGATTGTATTCTATAATCTTATCTTATTAACTCTTAGAGTACAAGCTCCTAAGCCTTTTGTGTTGCAGTCCATCAAGCCTTGGACCCTCTGGAAGTAGATTACCTCCCTGCCTTTTTTCTAAACTTGACAGAGGGAAGGGGCTATACCAGCAATATGTGCATCCCATCACATGCTCTCTTGGTGCAGTTGGTTGTAGGTCTCGCTCCCACCTTAATTAGCTGAGGTCGCTTGGTTCAAGTTTCGCTGTGCGGCCCATTTTTGCACCCAAGAGATCATCGTTTAAATGGATAATACTCTTAGTTGATTATCCGCCCAACCCCCGCTCTCTGATTATCTGCGCAGTGTCGGCTACCCCCAGCATGAGGAGGGCGGGGCACCATCGCTCATGAAATTATCCAGATTTACCATGAACATGCCCGGCTGATAATCCAGGCTGGTAGGGTTTTATCAAGATCTTCCCGCGCAGGATCAGGTGGGTTGCGATGAGGAGCAGACAGAGGGATGCTATTTCTCCAATTACAGCACCGATTTATTGTACGGGTAGATGCCTTGCCGGCAGGCGAATTCAGCGACTCTGTTGCTGAACCCGCAGGGAGACTCGGACCTCCGTTCGGGACAGATGAGGATGACGAAGAAATGGGCACAATCGGAGGAGTCCCCTCTACGCCGTCAGGAGGGAGGACCAGCAGATAGTCAAGGAATATGTAGATATCTCCCGTTGCGGTGAACACAAGGCTGTGTTTCCCGGCCCGAGATCTTTTGGAGACTCAGACTGAAGGAGACGCCAACGATTCTAGGGTTCATAGCACCGTATACAGAGATTCCGCGGCCTAGTCGTCCAGATGAAGCGCGGGGCTGGGACAGCGGAAATACGCACCAATAAATTCGAATCTCATCTTGGATTCCCCGCTGGTCTGCGGCTTCTGCGACGTGTTCATAAAGTCCTGATCCAATCCCATTTGTTGCCACGCAGCCTCGTGAACGAGCTCCAGATCGCGGTCGTCGAAGGAATACGCTGGGACGTTTGTGGAATTCGTCATGAATGTGATGTAGTCGAGGTGCGCCCCACAGTCGTGGCCCAATGTCGCAGATGCGACTGTAATAACGAGTTTGTGATGGCCCGCCGAGAGCTTGGGGATGCTATAAAGCGGTTGGTGGTGCGTGTCTACTTCGGCACTTTGTGGGGGCGAGTAAGACTGTTCTGATGTCCCGTCGACGGTGAAGGAGAGCTTGTACGGCGCCGAATGAGCTATTGCGGACCCGTATACCGCCACGACCGTGCCTATGGTCGCGTTAGGCGGGCAACGGAGACATGGCAGCCCCGACAGACCTTCAAACTCAAACTCGACATTGGAACCCTCCTCTGTCGAGCATCTTGTGGTGCCTTTGAACTCCTTCCGCACGCCGCCGTCCGTCCAGACTCCTGAATATCGCAGAAGGGGATCATGGTCGTCGACGACGGCGAGGAAGGACATGGATGAGCTGGTGAAAGACGGCCATTGACACAGAGGTCGGGAAAAATGAAAATAGTCTAACAGCGGCATGTGTAGAGCGGGAAGACATCGAGAAGATGGAGTCATGGGCACTAATAGAAGGCCGACATCTGCCCTGCACGGATGGTGTAATAAAGTCGACGGAGAGACCAGGATGAACAGCAATCCTCGCCTCGAATTAGCATAGTGTATTGAGGGGCATGCTGGGTTAGGCCGAGCGCTGCGAGCTGGGGTGTTAGCCGAGGTTCGGGCGACGACGACGTGGAAGTCAAAAGCAAGAGGCTGCAGTCGTTATTGATGCGACGCGGGATCTTGACTTTAACCATCAACTACAGAAGAAGATAGACAGCGACACCTAACCACGCGAAATCCTTCCCTCTATTCAAATTTATCGGTACCTAAAGTCTAATGCCCATTTTTCAATATTAAACTCATTATTTTGCAACACCCACAAGACCTTTACAGGCACAACTGATTAAGTTCCAGATGGCAAAAAAAAAAAAAAACAGGAAAGCACTAGGTATACCTCATTTAATATGTGCCGCTGTAATGGCCTTGAGAGACTGGTATTTTTTTGCGTTTCTGATGCGCCATCACGGCGGGACAGTGGGCGGGGTGCTCGGGCAATGGGCGGGATCATGGCCGATAGCCGCGCCGGGAGCCCAAGGAAGATAGGTGGCCTGGGGTCCCCGCTCGCCGCTCGGCTAAAGCTCGGGAATCACGAGAAACTGTTTGACCGAACCCTGTTGCAATACACGCAGGTCCCGCAAGGGCCCGTAACACTCCCGCAAGGTACCGCACATGCGGGAGTTCAACGCCGGGGGAGGTCCCGCACAGGTACCGCATGGTACCGCCATGCGGCACCATGCGGGAGCGGGACTTTATTTTGGCCCGCGGCAGAGCCGCGGAATCGGGTGCCTAGCATCGTCAAACTGTGCTTGCAAATTGAAACAGTAGAAAATGGTCTGTTTTGTCACAGAGAATCATCATCAATGGCGACTCTTCTTCTTGCGGGGGGTTTGAAGTGAATGGCGCGGATCGTGAGCTACACACTTGCTTACCACCACCCCGAACGCACACAAATGTCGATATCTAGTAATCCATACTAGGCAGGCCGCCGAATGTAGTGGGTGCCAATGGGTGTGGCGGAGCTGCTACCGGATGTAGTGGGACTAATCGACTATTTAAGCTCTCTGGTGGGAGTATCTCCCTCTCATACCTCAGACATGCATACTCCCACTACCTGTAAGTACTGAGGAGCTCGATGTCCCTTAAACCACAACGGGAGCGCTCATGTTCGCAACAGTCAACGACATCCCCGTCAACACACGCGGCTGCGATTACAAGCAGTACAATCTCGGCGGGTGCACTGGGACTGCGGAACCCAACGCAACGGCCTGTAACAACTGCTTAGCAAATGCGATGGCAAAGTTCCCAGAAACGATTGAAGAGGTTGCACAGTCGCGAAGTACCTAGAAGTGATCGTAGAAAGAAAATGAAACTGCTGGCCTAAGGACGGCGAGCACCTGACGGTTAGCGTGCTGTAGAATTATATTCAATTCGGATAGACAGAGACAGCCTGGGCACGTGTGACGGTGCATTCAAAATTTGCAGTTAGTAAGCAGGCCTGATTAAGCAGTTCCCACCATCGTACTCCATCAAAATCCCTTTTTCAAGTCCGAAACGAGTACTTGAATGGTATTTGGCGTCTATGAGTGTGTCTACAATGTGTTGCAACCGCTAATAAATCAAAGATACGTACGGTTGATATATTGTCTCGAAATTCCTACCCAGCACAACACAGGTTGTGTGTGTGCAAGGCACAGGTTGAGCTTGACTTGTGCGTGGAAATCCACACCTTATTGCAACACGCAGCTGGGATATTTTGGGATTTTTCTTATGATGACTGATCCGATCAACGGCAGGCCAACCTCTCAAACATTCAGATGAAAACCAGAACCATTTTCTACCCAAGGAATCACCTTGCTTTGCTAGGTCCCCCACCTTGGAAAATAGTCATGTGATTACTGACTGACATCATGTGCACTTTCCCACCCCTAGCATACACCCAGGTCTGTATAACCCATTATTCCATCACCAGCCCACAGCCACGGCTCTTGTCATGTGCATTTTCCCACCCCTGGCAAACACCCAGATCTGTAGAACCTGTTATTCCATCACCAGCCCACAGCCACAGCTCTTGTCATGTGCATTTTCCCACCCCTGGCAAACACCCAGATCTGTAGAACCTGTTATTCCATCACCAGCCCACGGCCACTATTCTCATCACATGACCATTCACACTCTGCCAGACGTGAACCACTTTATCGTGCATTTAAAATATTCAAACTGAATGAAATGATTAATTGTCGAAGTGTTATTATCATTACACGGAAGTATGTACAAGATACTGTAATTTTGTTTGTACAGAACAATAGGCAATCATCTTCAGGACACAACATTTAATAGGATGAGCACACTTGGAGTCCAAATCACAAACTGCCAAATGCTGAAATGTGCCTTCGCGTGACAGATTTTGCACTGACAGATAATGAGCTGCGGATGAGCGAAAACACGTACCGAAGTAGCCAGCACCCAACAGACGTACATCTTGACCCAGGTACACAATCACTGGCACCAAAAGGGGCAGCTCCCGAATGCGCGGGGGATTAGCCCGCTGCTTCTCCAAACTCGCTGGCACGAGGCCGCCGACGTCAACCATGCGCCAGAGCTTTGCACCCTCGTCACGGCTCCGGAAAATGGTGAATTTCCAGGACTGGCGCAGAGGCTGCGGGCATACTTTTCTCGTGCAGAGGGTCGTGTTGTTGACACAGACTTTCCTGTTCTCCAGGAGCTCAACACTTCGGAGCCGGCAAAGTAAATCATTTTATCTAGCAGACATGTTTGCTAAAAGCGAAACAGGGGAACATCCAATGTTCTGTTCCACCTCCACCACCAAAAGACCATGTCACCCGAGTACACGCAGATTATCGTCCGTCTCTTTGCAGCTCTGCTTCGCAAGGAAACACCGCACATGCAGTTCCCCAAGTCTGAGCTTGCGAAAGCAGTGCAATGTCTTTTGAGGAGCGGAGTGACGCGGCAGTGCATCCCCCTTGACCCGAACCTCCATCCGCACTCCGAGCCTTGCAGCTCTCGACTCTCGATCGTGTTTTCCCGATTTCCGCGATAGTTTGCTCAACAGCATACCTGCACAAGATGAGTCTTTTGTTCCCTTCCTCCCACACATCCTCGTTCTACGCCTCCCCGTGGGCATTCCTCGTCGCTCTTCGTGGGTTGCATGCCCGTGCCATGTGGCCGAAACACCTGCTATCGATCTGCTACTGGTTGCATGCCTGTGCGTCAGCGCCGAAACGCCCGCTGGTATCGATGTGGTATTCGTTGGGTTGCATGCCCGTGCGCTGTCGGTTGCCAAAACGCCCAGTTGATTCAGTTTGGTTTTAGGAGCCGTTGTACTCTTTTCTGTCAGAGGCAGAGAACACTTCTCTTGCAGGTGGGTGTCCATCCTATTTAAGGAACATGTTTGCTAAAAAGGAACAAAATGCAGGACAGTCCAACGTTCTGGCAGAAGCAATCCTGAAGGACACCGGCGCACCAGACTGTTCTTCAAGGATGGCAGGGTGAGCGTCCCGGCGGCGCAATCCTGGCTGCTTGCGCTTTCTCAGTTTGAAGGGATCCTCATGCTGCTCATCATGCTCAGCAGCGGGGTGCCGCCGCGGTCACCCGAGCTGACAGCGCTGCAGGCGCTCAACACGCCGTTTCGCACACGCAACCTGCGGGCACGTGGACACTATCTGCTGCTGCTGCGCCAGTACAGCAAGACAACCAACAACAAGCAGGGGGACACAATTGTGCCGAACGTGCCTTCGGCATTCTCCTCGGACATGGTCGTGCAGCTGCTGGTCGTCTTACGGCCGCTGGCCCGTGCAATGTGCCGTGTTGACTTTCCCGACAATGCAGACGTGCTGTACAGCTACAGCATGATGCTCTTCATGTCCTACGGGCGCCAGTTCAGGGCCCGTGACGTCAGCGACCTCATGGTGTTCTGGAGCCTTCCGGTGCTGCGCTGGCCGATGAAGACGACCAAGTACCAGCACATCTGCATCGCGCTGCGCAAGCACCATGTGCAGGCTCTTGTCGAGGGGGGCGGGGAGGAGGACGGCAATGACAATGACGACAACAAGAACGAGGCAACACTGGAGGCTGCAGGGGCTCTGCAGGCTGGGCACTCAAGGCGGACGGACCGCGTACGCTATGGGCTCTCGCAAGACACATTTCTGGTGGCAAAGCCGGAGATGCTGTGCAGGCGAGCATTGAGTGGCAGCGGCTGGTGAGGGTGGTGCCCGCCGGAACATTGCTGCCATTCAGGGAGGCGGTGCGGGAGCAGTTCCTGGAGCTTGTCACGGTGCCGCCTACACTGACTCGGAATATTAATTGGATCACCCGACCTGTCAACTTGGCGGGGCGCGTTTATGACAACCAAGATAGCTCTGAATGTGCCGAAAGTTGCGTCCGGAGCGCAAATGGGTGTAGCGTAGTATAAGCTGCAGTAGTTGGGCAGCCAGGGGCCCGGAAGCATCAGGTGCCGACACAACTAAGAATCTGTTTCTCTCACATTCCGGAAAAATCGCGTCGCTGAAGGCAAAATTGGAAAAAATAAAAAGATGCAGACTACAGGTAGCTAGTAGTGGGTTGCATGCCCCTTTGCCTTGATGAGCTCGCGCACGCGGCTCGGCATGCTGTCGTACAAAGTGTCAATAAACTCCTGATCAATCCGCGCCCACTCTTCTTGCAAAGCGACCCATAACTCCTCCTTGTTCTTCGGCAGCGGGTCCCTGGCGCGCACCATGCGGTCCAGATGACCCCAAAGATTTTCTATGATGCTCATGTCGGGGGAGTTCGTGTTGAAAGAAGAGAGGAAACTTCGATAATTTTCTAGCAATATTTACAAGCTTATATACTACTAGGGAAAACCTGTACACAAACAGAGGTAAATAATGGGGCAGTCCGTATGAGCCAGAGCAGTGCGGCGGGAACCGAAGATCCGACTGCGGGCAACAGCATTTGCTGTACCGGCGCCGTTCCGGGGCTGAGCCGGCTGTGGCTCGATGTTTGCCAAAGCGGTAAGTCAACACTCCCCCTCAAACTCGAGCCATGCCGAGTTTGCGAAGCTGGATATTGTGCGCGTCGCGAGCGAGAGGTTTGGTGAAGATGTCGGCGACGTTATCTGCGGATGCGCAGTGGCGAACGTCGGCTTCCTTCTTGTTCACGCAGTCACGAATGAAATGGTGCCGCATGCCGATGTGCTTCGAACGCGCGTGGAACCCGGCGTTAAAGGTGAAGTCGATTGCGCCGCGGTTGTCGCATAGGATGGGGATAGGTTCGGAGGGTGGCTGACCGAGTTCTGTGAAGAGCGAACGGAGCCAGAGGGATTCGCGCGCCGCGTGGGCAAGCGCAATGTACTCGGCCTCCATTGTTGACAGCGCGACCGTGTCCTGCTTCTTGCTGGACCACGTCGTAGCGCCTCCGGCAAGCAGCGTAACGTACCCGGAGATAGATTTCCGGTCGTCGCGATTATTTGCCCAGTCCGCGTCGGTGTACAGAGTGGCGTCCGCGACATTGTCGTCGTCGTCTGTCGGCGCACGTTTGACGTCGGTGTGGTCGGCACCCATCATGAGTTTGTCGTTCCCAGTCCGAGAGTAGGTAATGCCGAGAGTTGTCGTGCCGCGTAGATAGCGGTATATGTGCTTGAGGGCCGTAAAGTGCGCGGGGCCGGGGTTGGTGCAATATTGGGAGACGGTTTGGATGGCGTAGCCGATATCGGGCCGAGTCGTTAAAGCAGCGTAAAGTGCCGCGCCGACCATCGCCTGGAAGACGCGTTTAATCTCGGGGTAAGACTCGCCGTCGGGTAGCTTCTCGAGCTTGACGTTGGGGTCCATCGAGGTTCCGACCGGGTTGCACTTGTCCATTCCGTACTGTTCGAGGATCTTGTTAATATAGGTGGTCTGTGAGATGGAGATGGTACCGCGTTCGCGGTCGCGTGCGATTTCCATCCCGAGCAAGAGCTTCGCGTCGCCGAGGCGCTTGATAGTAAATTCCAACTCAAGCTGGTCCTCGGTCTCCTTGAGCAGCTTCAAGCTCGACGCGTAGAGGGACATATCATCCACATGTACGGCGACGATTACCATGTCGTCGCCCTTGCGCCAAATATAGACGCAGCGGTCCGAGAGTAGGCGTTGGAAGCCCATCTTCTGGAAGCGCGCGTCCAGCGTCTTGTTCCAGACGCGTCCGGCTTGCGGGAGGCCGTAGAGGGATTTATGGAGGCGGAGGACCTGGCCGGAGCCGTCGTCGAACCCTTCCGGCTGGTGGATATAAATTTCCTCCTCAAGCGTGCCATTTAGGTACGCGCCCTTGACGTCCACCGTGCGGAACTCGAGGTCGTAGCGCGCAGCTAGCGCGATGAGCAGCCGATTCGTTTCGGCGCGTACGACTGGGGACGAGACCTGATCAGGGTTATAGTCGGTGCCTGGGATGGCCGTGTTTCCCAGGACGACGAGTCTTGCCTTCAGACTCTCACCCGTCCCGTCCTTGTCGGTGAAGACCCACTTGGTCCTCAGCGCGCGTCGCCCATCCGGTAAGTCCGTCTTGCTGTAGGTTCCCATGTCCTCCAGCTGACAAATCTCCGTCCCCATAGCCGCCTCGTATCCGTCGCGCAGCGGGTGCGCGCGCATCTCTCGCATCGTCTCCGGGGCGGTGTACGCCATGGCGGCGATGTCCGGCTCGTCCGAAGCGACACGGTGGCGCCAAGCGTCGGGCTTGTGCGGGGAGAGGTTGGTGGGGTTGCGGATAGCGCGGAAGAGCGCGTTCTCGTTGAGGGATGGGGGAGCTTGTTTCGTGGCGTCGCGGGTGTAGCGGGTCTCGCGAGGCGGCATCTTCAAGATGTTCCGCTTGCGCGGGGCGGTGTCGGATGGTGTTTGGGGCGGAGGCGGCGGTGGTACTGCAGGTGCGTCGTCGTCGGCTTT
Organism: Mycena kentingensis (nom. inval.); assembly: GCA_014461125.1. Lineage (NCBI taxonomy): Eukaryota > Fungi > Basidiomycota > Agaricomycetes > Agaricales > Mycenaceae > Mycena > Mycena kentingensis (nom. inval.). The sequence goes on along the minus strand of JACAZG010000003.1, from coordinate 4,718,376 downwards.
CGTTTCAGCTTTCTCACCCGATGCAGGCTCGACCAGCTCCAAGCTCGCTCCTCCCTCCCCCTCGAGCCGTATCGGGCTCTCGACACCATCGTCCTCGTCGTCTCCCCGCTCCTCAAACACTACATTTCGGGAGCTCAAGACCTTGCGCGTCTTCGGCACCAAATAGTGCCAAATCGCCGCATCCTCCGACACGCCGACAAACGTGTACGCCTCCGACCTGGCGCCGATCTTCGGCGGCTTCTCCCCCTGCACCAGTACCCAGCAGCGCGCTCCGAACTCTTGGAGCTGCGACACGTCTGGTTTACGCTTCCAGAACGCCTCGTACGGCGTGATTTCGGACTTCAGCGAAGTGGTGGGGGAACGGTTGATGATTAGGGTGGAGTAGAGGACGGCCTGGGGCCAGAGGAACTTGGGGAGGTCGTGGGCGATAACCATAGCGCGCGCTCGCTCCATAATGGTGCGATTGAGGCGCTCGGATACGCCGTTCTGCGCAGGTGAGTGCCGCGCCGTCGTCTCGATGCGTATACCTTTCGCTGACAGTTTCTGCCGCAGCTCTGTCGCGAGGTACTCCCCCTCCGCCATCGAATCGGAACGCTTTGCAGCGTTGGCCCGTCTGCGTGCGCACGAACGCGATGTAATCGCTGACGTGCCGCTCCGCCTCGGACTTGGCCTTCATGAGCGCCACCTTCCGGTGTCGCGTCGCGCCGTCGGTGAACGTTATAAAGTACGTCTCACCGTGTATTCCGGCTGGCGTTAACGGCCCGCAGACATCCGTGAACGTCATGTCGCCGATGCCGGTGTATTCGCGCTGTGCCGTCTTTGGGAACGGCGCGACTTGCTGCTTCGCCTGTATACAGGTAGCGCATTGCCGCATGTCGTGCGAGCCCGGTGCGATATGCATCCCCTCGACCATTCCCTTGTCCGCTAACTTCTTTATAGCCTGCGGACTGAGGTGTCCGAATATGCGATGCCAGTCCTCTAGCGTGCGCTCGTGCGCCGCGAGGAACGCGAGCGTTCGTTCGGGAGGTCGGGGTGCCGCGGACGCGGGTAGCACGTTGCCGAGGACGTACACGTCGCCGATGTTTCGGCAGTGGGCGAGCTTCTTGCCCGTCTTCGAGCGGATTTCGACATCGGGGGAACCGGGTAGGAAATGGATGGAGTAGCCGGCGCGATGGAGCTTGCCGAGGGATAGGATGTTGTGGGGAGCCGAAGGGAGGTGTAGCACACGCTCGAGCTGTACCGTAGTCTCGGTGTCGGCGTCAACGACGAATTTCCGTACAACCGAACCTTGGCCGGCAGCGTGCTTTGAACCAATGCCCACAATTTTGTGGTCGCGCACTTTGGAATACGAGGAGAAATGAGATTTATTGTTGGAGATGTGGGAACTCGCCGCGCTGTCTAGTAACCAAGAATCCCTGGTGAGCTGCTTTCGCGAGGTCGCGCTAGCCATGAATACAATCTCTGCGCCGTTTGTTCCCTCCGTGGCGACATTTGCCTTGGTCTCCTGCTTCCGCTTCCCGCCGCGATTACCGCGCCTGCCGTTGGACTTCTGCTTGAGGGAGCGCTCATAATTGAGCTGCTTCTCCTGCTCCGTGAAGGTGCGGTCCTTGTGGTGGCAATCTCGGGACATATGTCCGAGCCGTCCGCAAGTGTAACACCCGCCTTCTCGCGCGTTCGTACGCGCGCCATGATAGGCAGGGAGGGCAGTGTCTTCGGCGCCCGGTTTCGCGTTGGGGCGGTTAGCCTGTTGTATGACGCGCCCGATAATATCCTCCGCGTCGGTTATGGTTGTCAGGTCGATGGTATTGACCCAGCTGTCCCAGGAAGCGGGCAGCGACGTGAGGATGACGGTCGCGAACTCGGGCTCCCCGATCTCGTGCCCGAAGTTCAGTAAGTCCGCGCGCGTCGAGGTGAGCTTCCGGATATGCTCCTCGATGCTCTCCCCCTCAGCGCAGGCAGATTGGTAGAGTTGGCGGCGGAGATGGATGATGGAGGCGGCGCCTTTGGGCTGGTAGATCTGCTGCAGCTTCTCCCAGGCGGCAATCCCGAGAGTCATGGTGTTGATGTACGCCATCGGCGCGTCCCCGACGCGCTGGCGGATCATCGCAAGTACCTTGCGCTGTTTCTTGTTCCACTCCGTGAGCTCCGTCTTCTCGGTCGCCGTAGGTGCCGACGCGTCCGCGGGTTTCGGGGGTTTCGACTTGGCGTCATCAACCAGATAGTCCTCGAGGTCGTTCTCCGTCATGAGGTCGAGGATTTTGACGCGCCAGGTCGAATAGCCGGCTGCGCCCTCGAGCGCTTTGATGCGGTAAGAAGAAGTCGAGTCTGACATGATCTGTCAGAAGTGCGGGGTCGGTCGTAGGTTCGAGATAGAACTGGTGCGTGTCGGTGGTGTAGAAATGTGCAAAGGGTAGGTGGTTCTAGTTGGAGCACGATGGGCTCATAACCTGTTGAAAGAAGAGAGGAAACTTCGATAATTTTCTAGCAATATTTACAAGCTTATATACTACTAGGGAAAACCTGTACACAAACAGAGGTAAATAATGGGGCAGTCCGTATGAGCCAGAGCAGTGCGGCGGGAACCGAAGATCCGACTGCGGGCAACAGCATTTGCTGTACCGGCGCCGTTCCGGGGCTGAGCCGGCTGTGGCTCGATGTTTGCCAAAGCGGTAAGTCAACAGTTCGGGCACCACGGAAGCAAATCAAAGCCTTCGAACTCAAGCCAGTCGAGCGCGTGCTTGGATCAATGCTTCGAGTCGCCATCCTGCTGGAAATAGATGGTGCTGCGGTCCAGATCGCGGTCGTCGAGGGTACCGAGGAGGGACTGGCGTAATATGTCGACGTACTGGAAGCGATCCATCAGCCCCTCCACGCGGTGCAGTCGACCGACTCCGTGACGCGTTACACATCCCCACACCATGATGTTTCCGCCCCCGTGTTTGAGCTTGTGCTTGGTGTACTTGGGGTTAGTTGCCTCTCCCGGGTGTCTTCCAGACCCATTCAAGACGTTAGATTAGATTTCAAATGTACTGCTGCCCAGTGTTATAACACCGCATGTTACAGATTGTGGGTCAAACTGAGACATTATAGTAAACTAAAGCAAGGTCTTTGTCAGCATAGCTGGCCCCTGGTCTGAATGTGTACCGTTTGGAATCTATTTGTACGCTCGAACTCGTGCCGTCGTCATTTGTCTCTGGAACTGCTGAAAATACAGAATATATTAGACAGCTTGCGGCGCAGCCATTGAAGCCATTCAATGGCTGCGCCGCGTGTTGCGATTGTCAATGGCTTGCCAAACCCTGGTAGAACTTTATTCTTTGTGCTAGAAAGGTCAATAGTGTTACAAAAGTCCAAATCACATCCCGCAGCACCACACTCGGCACTCTGCGCCGCCGCAATGACACCATCCATCGGCCATTAGCGGCATGAGCGGCTCGGTGACCTCACTGGAGCGCGTGTGGAGCATGCCGAAATTGGCATGATCCCTCTTGATCTCCGAAGATGTATCTGATCAAATTTGATTGCAGGTTATTTAGCCATTCAATGGCTCTCACAACCGGGAGCCATTGAGAATCGCAACGCGGCGCAGCCATTGAATGGCTTCAATGGCTGCGCCGCAAGCTGTCTAATATATGGCTCAAGTATGGAAACTCGGCCAATGACAGTAAACTTTATACCACCGTCCAGCAAGGAACGGAACAGAGCAACGCGCGCACTATGCGATGGTGGGCGTACTAGGATCTAATCTTGAGGAAAACTTTCATCGGAGTCGAATGATTGTAGCAAGCTCACAGCAGCAGCATACGACCAAATAGCACCACCAGCTCAGTCCTCCGGACGCAAATCTATATTCTCGTGGATATGGCGAATAATCGAATCCTTCAACGTCGCGAGCTGCGAGTGATTGGGTCAAAACCGCTTCGAATGCGCTCCAGGTTGGAAATACCGGAGTAGCAGGGAGGGAAAAGCGAGAAAGAGCTAGCGAAAAAAAAAAAAAAAAAAACGGATGGGCATACGCACCTGCGTCGCGTCGTTGGCCTCGTTATACTTGTGCAGCTGCTCGATATGCTTCTCCACCATATTAATAGCCTCTGCGTCGACGCCCGGTCTGTAATACGCGTTCTATCTAGTCCGGACGTCCGACGTTCGATAGAGTAGAGAAAGTAGAGAAACGGCGCATTGTCTACTTTGTCGTCAACTGCAATGTCGCAACGGGACGGCAATGAGGGGGCACGTACCTGGGGCGAAATCGTAGCGTACATGGTGAGGGTTGAGAGCAAGTCGCGGGTAGTATGTGGGCAATCACTTTTACTTGGCCTGTCTCGCCCCGTCTTACCTGCCTTGTTGCCAGAAAACCCAGAAAATGCAATTATTTGCCCTCACCCTAACCCATATGCGTCGTGCAGTGAGGTACGGTACAGAAAAACGAAGAAGTGCATGTGCAGAATTTCGAAACGCGCCTGCATACACAACGCAAACGGAGTCGCACAACCCTACGGATTGGGGCCCTCAAGTACCTCCCGCTTCTTCCCCCTCCCTACATCGTCGGGAATCGTTCAAGAGTCTACCGCGGAAGGCGATGCGTAATCGCCCCGTCCGCGCCTGCAAACGACAGCTCGACGCTGGTGCTGGCGTTCCAGCGCATACTATCCGGCGAGGAGAACGGATTCGCGGAGGCTAGGCCCGCGCTGAAGATGGTAACCAGTTCCGGCGGAGTACGTTAGACGCGGTCGAGGGAGAGGGGTAGTACGACGCGTAGGGCGGGGGCGGAGGTGTCGCGTCCTCCGTCTCGGTGTCGTCGGTCCCGCTGTCGCATCCCCTTGCGGGCGCGTCGTTGACGGATAGCAAGCGCGAGAACGACGCTGCAAGGTCGGGAGAGGGTGGACGCGGGCGGCAGGCGCGTGGGTGCGGATGCGGATGCAGACGCGAGTGCCGGCGCGGGGAGCGGGGTAGGCGTACGCGTGGATGGTGGTTCCGCCTCGGATATTGGGAGTAGAGCAGCTACGGATCGGTTCCTCGGTGGCGAAATGTGCGGGGGCTCGAATGGATTTGGTTCCGGGACCTTGAGCTCCTCCGAGTTGAGCTCCGCCTTGCCCAGCACGGGGATGATGGCGGCAAAGTGGAAGTCGGCATGTATCGGGACCTTGCTCTCGCCCGCCTCTGCTCCGATGGCGGCGAATCCAATCGCGGTGGTAGCTCGTCGTCCTCCAATATTGCGGTCCCCGTCGTCGGTGTCATTGACGGCATTGGATACTTGGACGTCCCGCTCGGCGGCCTCGACATTGACTGCGGCCGCTCCGGCACTTTTCTCCTCCCTCCAAGCCACCCGTTCTTGTTGTTCCTATCCTCCGCCCGCTCCACCATCCGGTAACCCTCCAAGTCGGGCTCGACGGGGTCATTAAAGTAGTCCGCAAAGAAGGGGAATCCGAGCTGGTCGATGATGAGCGGCATAAACCTGCGGTAGCTCATATGCCCCGAGATCTTGTCCGCGACGTCGACATTCTCGAGCCCGGGGACATTCTCGACGGGGCGGAGGCCGGCGACGGTGCCGACGTCGCCGCTGGACGCGCGGAAGAGGTATTTGAGAACCCAGTCGTTGCGCGCGTGCGCGTTGACGTAGCGCCCCGACACGACCGAGCGCGTGTCGCATCCCATACGCGTTGACACGGAGAGCGGTCGCGTCAAGGAGAAACAGGTCCTACACGACCCCGTAGGCTTTAAACTTGGCGAGCTCGATGAAGGCGTAGAAGATGGCGCGCGCGCTAGGGGAGAAACCGATGAGGGTTATGCTGAATGGCAGTCGGATGTCGTCGAGTTTGCCGGTCATGAAACTGAGTGGGCGGTTAGACCGATTAGAGAACAGAGCGGCGGACACGTACCCGGGGACCGTAAGGATGGCGCTCACCCACTTGTGGTTGTGTAGCGGCAGAATCTCGAGCCTCCGTACGAATTAGGTGCGAGTAATCGTCCCCTTCATCGCGATTCCCGGCCCAGTGAGGACACCGCCGGTCATAATACCGCGGCACCACCGGCGCCAGCGAGGAAGCCCGTCGTCTCGGTAATCCCGACGGTGCCCAACGCCGCCCCCAAACCGGCGCCAATGACCGGCGCCAGCAGCCCCGTCGATAGCCCGATAACGAGCCCGCCACCGAGCGTCGCGAGGCCGATTATTGTGCGGCGCGTTCGACGATGACGCGCGAGCGGGCGTCGCCGATGCTGTCGGTGATGAGGATTAGGAAGGGTCGCAGAGGATGTCGAGGGTGACGATCTCGTCCGCTGCGGAGCATGATCGATACGCCGGGGATTGCAGCGGTGTCGGTCTCGGGGAGAACGCGGCTAGTGGTTTGGAAGGTGGTAGCCGTGGGTGGGGGCTTTGGGGAACCCGCTCGCGGACTCGGGGTCGGCGATTAGAGGATGTCCTCTTCCGCTGCCTTCCGCCGAGCCTCTGCGAGATCGTACTCGGGGCTGGCAAAGGTGTGGATCGTCATGAGCGGGGACGAGGTCCACGGCCTGCACGCCGTGGATTGCGAGGCTCTCAATCTTCTGCTCTGTCCCGAGGACGTCGTCAGCGACGCTCGGAGCGGAACGGTAGCGGATAGCGCACCTTGCGTCTCTATCTCCATATGATAGTGCAACCGCCATAATCTTGAGCGCCGACAGGTCGAGGCTCTGGACGGCGCCCTTGAACTCCTTCCGGTTGAGATGCTGCGCCATCTCCTGCGTTACGAGCGAGCAGAGGCCGACGTAGGCAATGCGCTGGGCCTCGGTAAGAAGGTTTTTCGTCGCTTGCATCTGGCTGAGCGGAGTCATGGCCTTGTCCTCGTCGAAGAGCTACTTGGTGCGCACCTCGTCTGACGCGTCCTCCTCGTGCTCCCGCAGCCGTGTACGGACTCGTTTTGAGCGCGCCCTACAGCTTCATCCTCGTACCCGGCGTCTTCGAAGTCGATGAGGTTGCCCGTCGCGTTCTTGAAGCTTCCGACCTTGGCCGAGGAGTCGTTGTGGAACTTTCTTAACGTCCTCCTCGTCCATCACAGGCCTCCGTGTCCTCGCCACCTCCATCTCCTGCCATCCCTCGTCGTCGTCGTCGTCGAAGATGTCGAAAGAGCGGAGGGCGCAATAGGCGCAATCGGCATCGTGGTCGGAGGAAGAAGTGGCAGCGTGCGCTCCGGCTAGAGCGGCGAACGCTTCTTTGCCTTTGACCTCGATGCCACCCAGTCGAACAAAGCTTCACCCGTCTCTCGACCGCCGGAACATAGAGCGTCTCCCGCTCAAGCAAAGGGTGTGTTCGACCGTATTCCTGTGTCCTCCACCGACGGCGATACCAGCTATATGCGAGCGCTGCGCTCGACATTTCCGAAAGCCCGTCAAAGCTAAGAAATTTCATAGTCGACCGTCTGAAGGAGAAGACCGCCTTCGACTTCAATCCCCCCGAACGTGAAAGCCTCGAGGAGCTGGCGAGCGAGACGCTGCAGGATGACCTCGCCGCGAGCGTGCTGCGGCCGATGCACGCCATTGAGCTGCTCTCCTCCGTCGTATATGACGCACCCCCCGCCACAATGCCAACCCTCTGGCCACATGTATGGCGTTGGGCGGCCCACTTTCGCGAGCACCATCCCTACTATATTCGGGCCGCGGGCCATCTGCAGGACGTTGGCTTGTTTATATCGCTTTTCACAGTCAGAATTCTCCTGCCCTGTCTGCGGAGCGAGAAGCAGTCATTCCGGGACCAGCTCATGTCGACACCGGGACTTGCTGGCGCTATTTTCAACACCTGGAGCCGGATCGCTCCCGACGGGCGCGAGTTTGGCGTCATCACAAAGTCCTTCCATGAGGCACTATTCGATTACCTCGAGCACGCGAGCCGCGACCTCCAGCAGAATCACTTTCAACTCGATCTCGACGAAGTTGCCGAAGCTGCTGGGATCTGGCAGCCACCATTCTACACACCATCCACACCGATCTCGCGGGGCGTTTCGAGGAAGAGCAAGCTCGGGGGCTTAGAACTATGCTCCGCCTCATCGACCTCCTCTCGCCCTCCGCGCAAGGGCACACGCCGTTATGGAACGCGCTCCTCGAGCAACATGTTGCTGCGCGCGTCGTACCGCGAACCTGCGCGTGTTTGTCCTCGTTCGACCGGGCTACCCAACTCCACGCCTTCTCCACCATCACGCGTTCCCTCAAATACTCGACGGATCCCGCGCAGCTCGCAGCAGCGATAGACGCGGGTCTCCTCCTGATCCTCTCCAAGGCGATGACCCAGAATCCGCCTGTCCACCTGGCCGAACTGGGGTGGCTGCCCCTTCTTGCGCAGGGACTTATTCACCGCGTAGTTGTGGCCGCGGTCCAACGCGCCTTCCCTGATTTGAAACTCGTCATGAGCAAAGCGCAGCTCAGAAAGTCGCCGTACCCGCCGTACTACCGACCGTTCATCGACTTCATCGCGCTCTACCGTCTACGGTATGAGGTTCTTGAAGAGGTCCGGGCTAGAGAGTCGACCTGCTCGTCTAAGGAGGCACGTTCGCATTTTTGAGCTAGTTCCCCGTTCCGCTAAGCAGGTTTTTCAGTGCACACGCCAACTCGACGCCGACAACACAAAAATCCGCCGCTGCGGTCGCTGCTACGACGCGTTCTACTGCAGCCGCGAATGTCAGCGCGCGGACTGGATGTCGGGTCATCGCGCAGTATGCAACGGCCTCGCGCCGAGCCTCACCGTCCTCCGGGACCCGCCCAGGCTCGTCATCCAACGCGAGATGAAAGTCCTCCTCTCGGGGAACTTCGCCGCCGCCGTCCCTCCGCCTCCTCCGGGCACGCCCGACTTTTCCAAGCTCATGTTCGGGCGGAACGCGGCCTTCTTCCGGGCTGTCGTCGAAAGCGACGCGCGCGGCGCGCAAACGCGGGCCGAGGCGAACGCTACCAAGAGCCCGAAGGTCAAGTCGGATCGGAAGCATCTGCTCGAGATGCATGTTGTTGTGGATGATTCGGGGGAGAAGGGGGTGGGCGCGACGACGGTTATGCGGAGGAGGTTCTGTGGTAAGGATGTGCCGGAGGGGTATACTGTCGTGGTGGTTCCGCTGGGGCAGTATGCGGCGCGGTGTTTGTTGAATGCGCGCGGGTTAGATGGAAAAGAGGACTTCGAGTTGTTTGATGATAAGGAGGAGGCGGTGGTAGAACAGGTGGATGGCACCGAATGGGTTCAGGTGCGTGAATAAACAAACATTCTGTTATCCCGAAACATCGCTACCACGGTAGTCTACCTTCCTTCTCGCTGAACGTCCCCGTCTCCCCGTCCTCTCCCAGTGTTGCGAGCCGAACGGCGTTCTTTGCCGCATCCTCCACCGTACCCGGCCCAGTATTGTGATTGAAATCCGTCGCAGTGTACCCCGGATTGTGCACATTGACCTTCCACTTGAGCCCCTCGGCTTTGAAGCGGTGGACATAGCCCAGAGCGAGCATGTTCATCGCGGCCTTGCTGCTGCGGTAGCAGATAAAGTCGACGTCTTTGTACGAGTCGTTCGGGTCTGCGCGACGCGTGAGCGAGCCGAGGTCGCTCGAGACGAAGACAATGCGCGGGGCGGGAGAGTTGCGAAGGAGAGGGATGAACGACTCTGTGGTGATGGCGGCACCGAAGACGTTCGTCTGGAACGTGCGCTCGTACATCGCGCGGTCGGGGGTCGGCTGAGAGGTGTACGAGTCCAGCGCGATCCCGGCGTTGTTGATGAGCACGTCGAGGCGGCCGTATTTTGCCTCGATAGTGGCGGCGGCGGCGGAGATCGACGCGTCATTTTCGACGTCGATGGTGAGCGCCTCTGCGGAGACGCCCTCCAGCTTGAGTTTCTCCACGGCGGCAGCGCCGCGCGCAGCATCGCGGCTTCCCACGAGAATGTGGAACTGGCCGAGGAGCTGCGTACCGAGTTGGCGCCCAATTTCGAAGCCGATGCTTTTGTTGGCGCCGGTTATGAGAACGAGTTTCTGACTTGTAGACATGGCTGGTCTCAAACTGGTCTACGACAGCGAGCATTTTTATACCTGTCCTTGTCTCGGATGGAGCGCCGGTGCTATAAGCTAGCTTTGTCGACCTCCGCGAGTTTAACCGTGCCGTGCGCGAAGATTGCCAGTTTGGGACGAAAAAAGCTCCCCGTGGTGAACGTCATTGGTTCGCTATCGAACGACGTCAGGATAAACGGATGTGAACGGATATACCTGCTGAGTTCCGCTAGACTCAGATAATGGTAAAGCTTCTCACGAGTACCACGGGTATAAACCCGTACTCGTCCCGCGGGTTTTTGGACTCCAAAAAACCAGACCTGTACTCGCGGCACCCGTGGGAACACGGGTACCCGTACTCGCGGGTTGCAAACCCGCAAGTGGAAACCTGCGGGTTCAGTTGGGGAACAGCCAGCATTAGATCACTTCTATTTTCTGATATGTAAACAGATGAAATGTCCCATTCCAAGTAGGAAAACTATATGTTTTCTGTCTCTAATTGTGTTCATCTCCCACAAAAATTTTGCGGAACGTCTGGAAACCAGGACCTGTACTCGCGGCACCCGTGGGAACACGGGTACCCGTACTCGCGGGTTGCAAACCCGCGAGTGGATCACACGAGTACCTGTAGCAACACTCGCGGGTAGTGCAACTCGTGAGAAGCTTTAGATAATGGGGCTCGGCGATGTGAGGATAAAGAGCATTCATGCAATACAGTAGGCCCCACTCGCGAGGATGCAGCGACACCGAACCGGAATCTATAGCTTACTATATAACAGAGATAATAGACCTTATTAGCAGCGCACTATGGCTCAAAATTTGGCAAGGTTTGAAAGGGAATTCAAAACCTCGTTCTGAGTGGGCCGTACCCCGCGTGGGACCATATAGGCCTGTAACTTAACTTAACTTAACTTCCAGTACTCCTCTTCCAAAATTTTGCCAACTTTGCAAAATTTTGGCCGGGAATGTATGGCCATCCAATTGTGTTCCTCGTGCACTGTGTTGCCACCTCGTCCTACGGGTACAGCGACTCTCTGGGTTCCACTCAGGCTACCTCCCTGCCAAATGTATTTGTCATTACTTCTCTCCATCCTGCATACCGGGTGTACTGGCCTGCAGTTATGATCTACTGCATACAAAATTTGGCAAAATTTGACAAGAAAGACTGCTCCAAATTTGAAAATTTACAAAATCACCTTGCTTTGGCAAGGTCCCCCACGGTGTAAATTAGGTAATAAATGTATATGTTGTGTTACGACGGCGCGGGAGATGGAAGCGCGGGAGAACTGGATTCGTGTTTGCAATCGCAAGCCGATGAAGGTTAATGCGTTAGGGCAAACGGATGCCCAACGCCTACATTCCAGTAGGCTTATATACTACAGGTAAATGTATCTAGAATATTCTACTAGGGACTGAGTCAGTAGATAAGAAAATGCTAGAAGGTTCGGGGCTGTGGAAAATTTATGAGCCGAGGCCGATGCCCGAGCATTGCATTGCTCAGCCGGGAATCAGTAATTCCCAACAGTATAGCACTGCGTAACACAGCCACATTCCGGGAACCCTGTCGCTCAACTCCCATAATTACAGGACAAACAAGTACAATCTTGTGTGTCAGCAAAGCTGTGCTGCTCACATGTCTACCATTAGTAAGTTGATACCAGTCCGGGAATCCTGTTGCTCAACTCCCATAATTAGGGACAAACAAGTACAATCTTATTTGTCAGCTTCACTGTACAGTTGCGGCACTACCCCTGCTAACTCCTTCCGCCGAATTTCAAAATGATTTTCCGGAGCATACCCGGTGTGTCTTGAAATATATTGTTTCCAAAACGGTAAGTGCTCGAAGAAAGTGAATGCTTTCGGAAATAGTATCTTCTCATTGGTCAGAAGGGTGCTGGGACAAACCATGTTTCCCCGTGCGTTTTGGCTGATGGGAAATCCGAAGTTCCCGGGCGTTGGAAATGGAATCGAAAATGCATATTGTTATCTCATCTGTTTCCTTTGTCGGGAAACTTTCCGTTTTCACTCCAATTTCCGGAAAAGGGAGAAGGTGATAGGAAACTATTAATTTTATATCTAACCTGAATTTCATTTTTGAAGTTCAGACACTAAATGAAGCAAGATGGTTGTTCTAAGAACCATCACCGTGGTTGGAATGCTCACAAATCTTTTAACTTAAGCTATGAGAGTCTTGGGTTCAACTCATATTGTACAGAGTGGAGTACTGTAGTATTAAAGGCAATTCGGCGCAAGGTTTGATGCGTGACATCGACACCAAATCTCACCTTTTGGGGTCGTGTCCCCATTAGGCAATTATGCGTGGGGGTTACGGTGTGACTTCCAAAAAGATTTTGGCGCAGCAGCCCCCGCGTGATGTGTGACTGCCGAATTGAGTTTAATAGTACAGTACATATTTTAGTAGCATAAAAATTTCCAAACAGCACCCCGTTTGATGGCAAATCACCCAGGATTTTATCCAATTTATGCTTGAGAAATGCCAGATAAGAAGGGCTCATGACCAAGATCGCGGGAAAAAAAATGGGGATAAGAGCACTTCGGGCTCTAGATATTCCTATAGATGGCCGGGGAAGGGTATGATAACACGAGCGCTCGGGAGGCAAGGGAGCATGAAATAAATGTGCACTCATGTCTACGACGATACAAACAATGATGATAATAGGGAGTAAATGAGTAAAGGAGTGTTGTGTCAGATGCAGCCAGAAAGCGTGAGTGCTCCGGCAAGCGGGGGAAAGGGCAGGGAAAGGAAGCCCCAGCTCGAAGCCTCTGAGGATGCACAAGACACGGGATGGGGATGCGGGCGCCATAAACAGAGCTGACAAAACACCAAACACATGGGCGGTGGCTGGGTGCACGAAGAGAGGAAAATGGAAGGGGGAGATAGTAGTGCAGAGGTGAAAATGAAAGCAGATTGATTCCGCGGAACCAAATAGCTCAATAGGGGTGCTCTGAAACCACGCTGAACATGCTATTTTGGGCTCCTCTGATAGATCTAAAATTTCCTTATGTGGCAGACATTGCACTCAAAGCTATGCTGAAAATGTTTATTTCAGAACAGATTTGAGCCTTGTGCTGAAAGTTATTCTTTCAGCTTCATTTTGAGCTAGGGAAAATTTCAGTATTCACAGTGTGCACACGCGGTCCGACTGCCAATTGGTAGAACCTCAAAGTCAAGCAGTTTGTGCCCACAGCCAATCTGCTATGTAGCCCACAATCCAATAGTTCCAGCCTTTTTTCTACATACTGTATGCCTTGTCACGCTTGTGTCACATGGATGTCTGTGTCCTGCTTATAAACTGTGACCAAAAACTGCACCCTAGTGGCAGCTGGTGAGGCTTTTATGATACTGTAAGATTTTCACTGAGAGTTTGATGACAGGTGATGCCCGATAGAAAACCCTGGGAATTACCTGGTCTTGGTCAATTTGAATTGCTGTCAATGATGGAAGCAGGCAATCCTCCAAGCTTCAAATGCACACCACTCTGGCGCAGCAATTTTTTCCCAGCCTCAGATTTGACTAAATACCTCCAAATTTTAAATGGACCATTTGTTGCCCAAAAGACTTCGGCTTTCGGTTGAATTTTGAGACACAGAACAAATGTTCGCGGCTGGCGGCGAATATCCCAGCACACCCGAGAGGCTTTTGTTGAATCCACTTTGTTTCAGCTCGGACGCCGTCGGATCGGGCTCGGATATCCCCAGCCAGCCGTGGAGCATCTGCCAATATCCGAGGATGAGTTTGGGGGAACAAAAAAGTTGAGCTTCTTTGTTCCCCCAAAATACAACCAAAAACTCTTGTTTGTAGCCGACAAAATTTGGAATAAAGAAATTGCCTTTTTGCTTCCCTTTTGGCCCATAAAACAGTAATATGCAAAGTGACATCTCTCAGGGCACAGATGCAAGCCCAAAAGGCCCAAACTTTAGTAATACATTTGTGGCGCCTCAAAAGTGCGTCGGAAAAAAAATGTGATTTTAATTTTTGTTTTGTCTCACAAAAAAAGTATTTGAAGTATTTAAAAATACAATGCTTTCCATGCTCACAAATAGCAACAAAAACCCCCCTATTTTCCTTCCCTTTTTCTCTGGCTCGAAATCTTACCGGAAGCGGAAAAATTTTTGCGTGAAAATAATTCATTGAAGATTTCGACATTTTTAGTTTATTTTTGGCTGCCAAGAATTGTTGCACCAGAGCGGTGTGTACATTGAGCCCTATAATATCTCACAGGGTGAGGTAATGATCCAAAGGGAGGAAGCCAAATTGGAAGGGTAACACCATGTCTCCCAACCCATGTAGCACATACAGAGTCGATCCTGTCCAAGTTGTTCCATTTACGTGGGATGACAAACTCTTACAGGTTCAGGGAAATTCAACTGTTCTTCTCTTGTTCTGGGGCTCAAAGTCTCAAAGCAAGGTCTTTGTCAGCGCAGCTGGCCCCTAGTTAGAAAGTGTTTTCAAAAATTTTGAGGCTGTTTTTAGCAGCAGCTAATAAGGTCTAATAGAGTGTATTAGCAGCCCGCCTCTTGGCAATGTTTCAGAAAATAGCGCTTATTAGTTGCAGGCTTATTAGAGCTTATTGGCAGCCCCTCCCGGCCAAATATTTCACAACATTTAAGTAAAATTTCAGAACTTTTGTGGCCCCACTTCCAAAATTCTGCAAATCTTATCTAAGAAGGAGGTTGATAGCAGCAGAGAACGCGGTAACGTGAATGTTGTTCAACGGCGAGCTACCAAATCCGGACTCTCCCTCCGCCGTCATCTTTTCGACGACCTCCGCGCATGCCATGCCAGCAGACCGCTGCAAACTTGCAAGACACTTGGTACTCAGCCAAACCCCCGGCCTCTCTTCATTTGGGCAACCTCTGAGGCTCTGACACCCGTGTCCCGCTTTTAGAGCTAATTTGTGAACCTGCCTGTTCCCAAATTTGACTAAATTCTGCAAGAAACCGGGCTCCGAATTCTGAAATCCCCAACAAATAAAAGTTGTTTCAAAACTTTTGAGGTCATTTTTAGCGGCTGCCAATAAGCTCTATTCTTGCCACAGAGATTCCGAGGTTTTTCAACGCTCCACACATTTAGGACAGGCCAACTGAATGGTTGTTTTGCAACAGAAGATATACCATTTTTAAATGTCGAAAGGACCTTCAAAAGGGCAACTAATAAGCTCTAATTGCAAGGATTTTGAGAGGCAAGCAGAAGAAATTTGGAACACAAACCAGGAAATTTGGAGGAGAAATCCTCGGCATTAGACCTTATTAGCAGCTGCTAAAAACGGGCTCAAAAGTTTTGAAAATGCAGGAAAATCTGGTAGAAATTAGAATTTGGAGCATTGTTTCTTGCTAAAGTTTGCCAATATTTCGAAGTGTCAAATGAGACCGGATCACCAGTAGACCAGTTCTCCAGGACGGAAGGAAGCTTTGAGGCTAATATTTGGAAGGTCCATGGCCGGTGCAGAACAATGACAGTGGGCGCAGATTCAGGCTTGTCGGCAACACAGTCCGCGGGCAAAGCCTTTGGAAGGTCAGCTAAACCTAATTCAAGTTTGTCAAAGTTGATAGAATTTTGTAAGTGGAGCTCCAAAAATCTTGAAATCACTTTCAAAGTTTGCCAAAGTTTGGGCCGGAATGTGCTGCTAATAAGGTCTATTATCACTACAATGCAAGCTAACTTCATACAAGAACAACTGACCGCCACCAGAAGCGATACTCGGGCTCTACACATGTTCACCTCTAAGCCTTCGAAGTTATGGGCATGGAGCAGCAATGGTTCCCCGGGCACAAGCTGAGAACGTCTCAGCGGTCGTAGTGATTCTCGAAAAATGCTGCTGAAACACAACAATTTTGGAAGATTTTTGCTCGAAAATCTACAAAATCTAAATCGTTTTCTGCCGCTACTAATACACTCTAATGTACCACCTTCGATGTCAATTAGAACATAGAACAGTACTTCCGAAAAAAAACAGTGGCTATAATGTTACATTCAAGGCTGCCCATTTTTGTGCCATAAATTGAACAGATACTGGGACTAGATTCCTGCCCTTTTGGAACGGATTCGGCACCGAGGTCGGAATTGGCACGGGGAGCATTCACTCGCGGCCCGTCGGGCTGGGGGCATGTCGTGGGGATTTTGGCATCCGGTGAAGAAGGGGTACAAACATACGGAACATCGTGGATGCGAGGCTCCCGTTTTACTAGACGGCGGCGGGTACTGCCTGCGAGTGAGCTGTTTAATGCTGCGAGGACAACGCGGATTCTTGACTGATTAAATGCCGACGACTGAGTAGGACAGGCCGATTCAAGATCGCGCCTAGCTTTGGTGTCGGCGCCACTGGCACCGAACGGGCGGCGTCAATCAGGACAAACTGCCAGTGGCTTGCCTTCTACCTGCTTCATCGCCTCGTCCCTCCTTCTCCCGGCCAGCAAGATTCCACGCGTACGCTTCATGTCCCCGGCCGTCGACGACAACGCCTCGAGCCCGCAGGCTCCCGCTTCGTGGAGCGACGCCTCGCCCGCGGACCACGGGCTGAGTAAGCGACCCAAGTCGTCCGCTGGCGGAATGCCAGCGACGTTCGTATTCCGGGGCCACGCGCCAACGAGCAAACACGTACAGTCGATGCGTTTGGGCGGACAGTATCGCAAGACGATGCCGAAGGCAGTCGATCGCCAATCACCATCGACAACGCGCGCGCCTCCGGCCCGCCCAACACGATGAGCAGCTCCTTGCCAAAGCTTCCGGACCTATCCATGTGGGACCACCCCATAGGCCAACGCATAGGCGACGCCCCGGGGTCGCGCGCTAACGACAGCAGCGCCGACGACAAGGATCCCGACACCGAGTCCAATGGCACACGAACAGTACGAATCGCGCATCGTCGCACTCGAGGAGGAGCTCGCGCTCGCGCAGCAGGCTCAGAACACGCTTGACGAACAGCGGGAGGAGAATATGCTTCTCAAAGAGACAATCGACCGGCTACGCTTTGACCTGGATGAGCTTCGCAGCTCGGGAGCGAGCGGGCAGCCTGAAGCCGTGAGTATCAGCAAGAGTCTTGGAGCGGAGCTGGCAGGGAAGATGAAGGACTGGGGCGGTTGGAAAGACAGGAAGATGCCGCTAGAGTGATACCTGGAGGCGACGAGGAGGAGGAGGATACAGAGGGGGATTATGTCCTCCAGACGATTCTCACGCGGAGGAGACGCAAGGGCCAGTCGGGGGTCCAGGCGGAGCTCGAGGAGGGCAGGGAGTACTCGGATGCGGCCACGCAGTTCGATGCTGAGCTGCTCTCACTGGGGGCATGGGCTGTGGCCTAATGTCCACGGCCTAATGCCGGCCAAGCAGCGGCCTAATGGCATCTTTGTTGCCCGGCCATCAGGCTTGCGACAGATGAAAGAGCTGATTGCCCCTGCCCAAAGTAAACACTTCTAAGGATGTCGGACATCATTCCACCCCAGAAGGTTAATCGTAACATATTTTATGTAGAAAATATTGATATTTTTGGGGGAGAAATGAAAGAAATAAAAATGAGTGGCTTTTGTGTCTGCTGGTTAGACTCTCAAAGACTCACACTATTCACCATCCATCTTGACCCATTTAGCATATCTCTAGAAGTTGAAAATATTACAAATCAGCCTCAGTATTAGTAGAGCTCCAGAGGACCACCACCAGCAAATGTGTTTTAGCATTGCTAGGTCTGGTGTCAAATAGAAGTGTCAAGGCCGCTCATCTCTGTCAGAGCGGTCAACAGTCACAGCTCGTTTTTTTGGTGTAGGATATAGTCCTCCGTCAATATTATTTACTTTGTTTCCCCTGTCTTGCTGTCTTTAATTTCTAACGGTACAGCATATTAAAGCATATTAGTTGCAGGTTTGGGGAATGTGTCCCCAGGAAGCTTCCATTGAATTGGAACATGTATATGTAACTTGAATTTTATGTGCATCAAAAACGGGGATTTGAGCCGCAACTAATTGGCTCGTGCTCTGAGCTTCATCAAACACATAAAAATAAATGGGAGTGGAGTTCACTCAGCCAATGAAATGGCTGAATCCTCATAAAATATATTTGCAGAATTCGAGTAATATGCTACATTCAAAAGTTAAAACATTCTTTTTTGTGATTATCCTCACCCGCTGTAGGGCTGTCTAACGGGTCGCTTTAACTGCTGCTTATCCTCGGTATCTTCTCAAACATACTTGCTTCTGGTCTGCAGTTTCATTTTGTATTTATGTCATTATCCTTTGTGTATTTAGTTGCTTCAATAAACTCAGAGCCACTTCCACATTTGTATTACACCTTTCTATCTTATTGGTTTATTTGAAGGTTCCCCAGCGGTCTGCTGCATGCTCACCCATCATCATTGAATGATTGCTTTGATCTGATATTGATTGGAAAAAGAAAATGGCATGAATTATGGGCAGCTCCCTGCCGGGGCAATCACCTGAGACCTCTTTCATCTGCCGCAAGTTTGATGGCCGGGCAACAAAGATGCCATTAGGCTGCTGCTTGGCCGGCATTAGGCCGTGGACATTAGGCCACAGCCCATGCCCCCAGTGTCTACGCATTGTCGGGGATGCAGACCGAGGCGAGACCGAATGAACTCTTATTCTCCTTTTTCTAAGTCAACGCACAGACTGTGTCTTCACCGCGGGACCCCGGCATCGACCACGGACGCGTCCGAGCTTTTCCCGACAGCCCACCCGCGTACATGCACGAGTATGAGCTGACGCCGGAGGAGAAGGCAGACCACGAGTCGGAGACGCTCAAAAAACACCACCCTGGGATGGACCGCATGCTCACCGGTGTCTCGCACAATACAATAGACGAATGGGTAGCGCTGAAGCAGAGCCTAGGTGTTTCCTGTACGGTCAGCGACAAGATTTTCGAAGGTCTACCGTCCACGATGGCTCCACCGAACGGTGCAAACGCGCAGAGGTCGGTTTATGCAATCAATGGAAGAAGTTCTGACGAGGAGCCGCAGCGATGATTTCCGTGAGGCAGAATCTGGAAATGAAACAAAGGGCGAGTTGGAGCGGCGTATTTATGCCCTCTCGCAGAGGGCGCAGATCGACCTCTTTGGCGACCAGCCTCCTGCCGACACGGAACCCCGTAGTCCAGCTCCCGTTCTACCCCCGCCTGCCTTGGTCGGAAGTGGTGTCTTACCACATACCCGACTGGGCGGAGGAATTTTCAAGAACTTCGGCAACATCAGTGGCTCGCACATTGAAGGACCAACAATCATGCCTGTCATTGCACCGGGAGCGCAGGTTGGGAACATTACAATTACCCAAACGAGTGAGCATCGCATACAACAACGAAATGCCTAACTTCCGGTCGCAGATGCCGTTCTGGACATCTACATCCAAGCTCAGCAAGCCTACAACGATCTGAGAGCCTTGTGCATCCACGCTCGCTACAGTGCCATCAACACCCCCGTCCCCTGCGCGCCAGGAACCAGGGTCAAGATTATCGAAGAAATCATCCAGCAGCTCACCGACCCCAGAGCGCCGCACCAGATCATCTACCTCAGTGGTTCCACCGACTTCGACAAATCCGCCGTTGCGAAATCAATCGCGCAGAAGCTTGCAGGAAGGGGAACGCTCGCAGCATCGTTTTTCTTTTCGGCTCAAGTCGCCGGCCGCGGAGAAGCTTCGGTGCTCCCGCTGGCCCTTGCCTATCAACTCGGACAGTACAGCGCTAAGTTCCGCGCTGAACTTGGTCTGCGCCTCCTGGAAGATCCGCAGCTCATGTACGATGACCCCCCACTGCAAATTGCAACTCTAGTCATCAACATCCTTGACTCACTGGAACATTCAAAAATTCCCGGGGTCATTTGCCTCGATGCGTTGGATGTTTGCCTGCAAGGGGATGCACAAATGGTCATACGCTGGCTGGAGGAATATCCGCTGCCCCCATTTGTTCGCCTCCTTGTGACTGGGGGAACCCCCGTCGTCGCGGATTGTTTGTCCAGCGGACCCCTCAAGGGTATTACATGCCTCATTGAGTTGGACGCGATAGTATCAAAGACCTTGAATAATTGAAAAGCATATGCAATTCATGTTTGGTCGAGGGAATATTATGTAGTGTCCTTTAACGGGTGGTGGATAAAGAGTTCCGTTGCGACGATGTTCCTAGGTAATCCAACACTTTGACAGGGAACGCTACGATTCACTCTCTATTAAAACCACACACACCTATAGCCTTTGTTCATGCAGTGCCCGTACGACGTGACTCCGGAGGACACGACACACTGTAAATGTTAAAAATTCGTGAGTTCTAAGGCCAGACTGTAGCAACGCACGGGGAAATGCCCTCCCTGCTGCAAGCATAGCAGCGGCCCTCTTCGTCGCGCGGCATTTTCTTTTTGGGTTGGTTAGTTGATTTGTTGGTAGGTGGTTGATGAGCGTACTTGAGCTGTATGCCCCGCAGTTTTCAAACTTCTCGAGGATTTGGCGCCAGCAATCCTGGGTTAAATGTAGCTCGAGGTGGGTAGGCCACCCGGGGATGGGCCGCTTGCGGATAGGCCGCTCGCATAAACGATGAACTCTATCTCCGATTGAGTTTGCATTTAAATGTGTACATTTAAGAAATTCGTAACCATG
Source organism: Mycena kentingensis (nom. inval.) (assembly GCA_014461125.1). Taxonomy (NCBI): domain Eukaryota; kingdom Fungi; phylum Basidiomycota; class Agaricomycetes; order Agaricales; family Mycenaceae; genus Mycena; species Mycena kentingensis (nom. inval.). The sequence continues at coordinate 4,697,787 of JACAZG010000003.1, read as the reverse complement.
ATTACTGCTGTATTTTAAACAATATCTCAGGCCCTCGGGTCCGTGAGATGCCTGACGATCTTGAAAAAAAGGAAAAAAAAAATGCCCTTTTGGGACACTCTTTTGACTCTCTTTTGCCGGGACTAACAAAATAACTTCGTTGCTGCGCGGCCAACATGTGACCGATGAATTGATCAAAATGCCACCTCATCCCATCTGTGTCCCTTGAATGTCCTGATGGAAACCGAGAGTTTGATTCCATGGATATAATGCAGAAAATACTCTTACAGTTGGCTTGGTTGTATGGAATAAGGTCGGGAGACACCAAATCCCATTCCAGAAGCAGATTATTCCATATGAGAGAGGAAATTTGGTTGTAAAAGCATATTAGAGCATATTCGAAGCGGCTCAAATGGTGTTTTTTGATACACAAAATTTCCAAGTTATACACAAGAAATTTTCATTCAGTTTAGCACATTTGAATTGGATAGAGGGTTGAAAATACACAATTTTCTCCGGATTGCTATACTGAAAAACAGTCCCAAAACCCGCTTCGAATATGCTCTATTCCGGAAGTATTATTCCATATGAGCAATTCAACTGTATTGCCAAATATGACGCTAATTCATGATCAACTCAGCATGTCACATATCGAGACATTGGTCCCTCTTGGAACTGTCCTGACATTACCACAACCATCTCAAACGGATGGGAATTTCCGAAGCTGGAGGCAAATGATTGAAACACACCTCTCTGCCCAAAAGAGCAGTTGCTTGTCATGCTGACAAACAAGAATATATTCACTATTTTCTAGGTATTTATCGGTTAGATTGCTACATAAATCACCTGAAATAATTCACAAACTTCAAGTTTGTGCTATGAGACCAAAAATGAGCCCCCAAAAAGGAAATATTGTATTGTCAGAATGAGGTGAGTACCTGTTTTTTTATGGTGAGTACCTGCTTTTTTATGATGAGGCATATAGCTCCCAATATTTGATGCAAGTCCGTATTCAGTAATAATATCATTTCTCCGCAGTTTATTCTGAGAAGACAGAAGTGAAGCTGTGGATTCTACCAGTATAGCTTCTATCCTCCAAACTGAAATACTGAAGTATTGAATTTGAAGTTTGTGCAACGCCGTGGAGTCGGCCTACTTTCAATCATGTAGTATTTCGGTTATTTCGTATGTCACGCGTCACAGCGGGCCCGTACGAAACTTTTTCAGGTGCGCAGTAAGTCTTTTTTGATTTTTTTTTTTCGGATTTAAAATTCTTGTCACAGCAAAACTGGTGTACAAAACGACTGAAATAGTACAGTACGTAACTTGATTTGTCATCAAGTGGCTGTCCTATACCAAGATTCCGCCGTGGAGACTCCGCCACGGACAGTATAGTTCATAAATTGTCGCGAGACCAATGGTCCCTAAGTTGAGTGAAGGGGGTGCGGAGGGCTGGCGCGGCGGATGCGGCGAAGATGCCGACCTCCAGTGTCCAGAGTCCGGGGAAAGACGGCGGGAGGGAGCCGATAACTGTATATATGTGAGCGGGAGACATTGACACTGTCGAGAATACACGCCTGCACGTCCCTGCGTCGAATAGCTGGACGCTCCTCAAGTTCACCTCGCGCGTCGCTCTCAATGCAGCGTGGAGGAATCGGAGCGGAACCCCGTCTAGAAGAGACAGCGACAGCTTCTCGAGCCGCAGGTCGCCCTTCCGTGACTCGAGTCATGCCAGTGCGAGCAGGTGCTGCATACGCTCGTCGGTTCCCGGCCACCACACGCTCCCGGGCCCGACAATCACCACAGTATTCACGCGCATGAGGAACGGGATGACGCGCTCAGGGGCGGAGATGTCGTCCTCTGAGATTTGGTGACCAAGGGAGAGTCCGACTTGGGCGACGTAGCCCGTGAGATGGGGTGTAAACGAGAAGTAACGGTTGATCTCTGCGTATGCGCATGCATGCGTTGAAGTGTCGCTGATGTACATGAGAGCTAAAGAGCCTGCTAAAGAGGTGTTGCTGAGATGGGCGCGCAGGAAGTGCTGGTGAGCAAAGGAGCAAGATCGGAGGGCGGGGGCGTCGGCGTCGGCGAGCATAACCTCGATGAACTAGAGAGTCGAGGGTGAGTTGGCTCAGCGGTTCCGCTCGACTCGACGGAGATGTTTGCCGAGGATGTTCGTCTGCCTGGGCTACATGCTGCACAGCATTGCTGCCTATTGTGGCTGTCGGCTGCGGACTTCGAGTGCCGGCGCCGGATGCACAAGAACCCTACCAGGTTTGATAATCAGGCGGGCATGTTAATGGTAAATCTGGATAATCAACTTAGCGAGGAGATATGGAGTTTGGAAACTGGGAAAAAGGCAATTGCATGGTTCGAACCGGGGACCTGGGAAAATCACAAGCCAGGTCAAGAGCGGGTAACCACTGCACCAAGGAGACACGAAGAGGAATTGCAGAGTGCGGTCCTCGGCCCACACTTCTGCCTTTCCAAGTCTTTACTTCCACTGAAGTGGCTAGGTTGAAGTGGTCTACAGTGGTACTGGTGAGCCAGCTAGTCAACTTAAAGATGAGAAGGCCATGACCCACATGTCTAAAAAGCCAAATAGACAGAAACAGACAAGGGTTGTACACACCATGAGGGGACTTGTGACACTTTGGAGTTTATTGCTTTTTTTTCTTCTTCTTATTTATCATCAGATCATCAAATCTTGCTAGCTCTTAGAAGATCCTGAGCCTTCTGTGCTGCAGTCCATCAAGCCTTGGGACTCTCTGAAGGTAGAATGCCTCCCTAACTTTTTCAAAGTCGACGCGGTAGATGGGCTATAGTGGCAAGATCTGCAGATGACTTGTTGCTGTCTTGGTGCAGTTGGTACGGGCACCCCCTCTCACGCTTTGATCTGCTCAGATCTGCCGAGGTTGTGGGTTCAAGTCTCGTCCTGCGCGCCATTTTTGCCGCTCGAGTGATCATCGAATCAGTTGATAATCTTCTCAGCTGATTATCCGCCCATTCCCAGGTGTCGGATTATCTGCACCGTGTTGGTTCCGCACTGGATGGGGCACCGCCGCTGATCGGATTATCCAGATTTACCATAAACATGGCCGGCTGATCATCCAAGCTGGTAGGGCTTTATCAAGATGGATGCAAAGGCGTATCTAAAGCCGAGTGCGAACAGCGCTGGGGTGGGTTACCAGGTGTTTGATTCAAAGCCTTTTTTGAGCTGCAAATCTTCAGCTAGTGGAACTGGAGGTGGAGGATTGTGGTCGTCGGGAGCAAGCCAGGTTGATGGCTGCTGTCAATCAGCTCCGGCTTGTTTTCTACTCCCATGTTCCTCTCCGTACGCGACCATTCCACTCCACAGAACCCTGCTCCTCTCGTCACCCCGCAGAGAAGATCCCTCGCTCCCGCCTACGGCTCTCCGTCGCTGCCTTCTGTCCAGGGCACCTGACCGACCAAGACACAGTCCTGATACAGCCGACCAATTGCATTACTCCGTCGGCGTCCAGCTGAAATAGCTCTTCGACCTGCTCTAAATCCTGCGATTGACCGTGTGGTATAAAGAACACGGAAAGCTGGGACGGACTGGCAATATGCTCCGCCTCGCTTCCTCTCTCGTGGCATTAGCCCTCGTACCGCTCTCCGCTACCTCTCCGACTCCGCAACAGCAATGGAAGCTCACGCGCCAGGGTGAATCGGGGGTCGTAGCGCTCGAGACGATCTTCGTTTCCGACACGCTGGCGCTATTCATGGACAAGGCAACGAACGATCCCGTAAACACTACGGACGGACGGGTAAGTCGAGTCGGCGTCTAAGCTGCGCTGACGGTCGCTTCAGCCCGCGTGGGCCAACCTCTGGAACGTCTTCACGCACGAGATCACGCCGCTCAAGCTTGTGGTGCGTCTGAATACCCGAAGAATCTTACTACACTTCTTAATTTTCCCCCGCACAGGATGATTCGTTTTGCGCATCTGGATCGTTCCTCAGCAACGGGACGATGGTAGACTTCCACACTCTCACTGCCAGCGAGCTCATTGCCGGTCTGCCAGGTCAGTGTCGGCGGGATGATACCGTACGACGTCGAAATCAACCAGACCCACGCCGAGGACGGGCGTATGGGCATCCGCATCTTCGAGCCCTGCACAGACCCCGACGGTGTAGGCTGCACGATCTTTGAAGATCTCGAGAACATCCATCTCGCGGAGACGCGGTGGTATGTTTCTTCTCTGCGCATCTTCGACGGGTCCTTGGTGCGCCGTCCTTTGTATGTGTGGAATTTCGACGCTGAACCAGGCGCAAAGATGATTGTGGGCGGAATGCACGAGTCGACGCCCTTCTATAACACAGGCGCGTCGTGTTTATTGCTTTTGAGCTCGACACTGATATTTTCTTGCAGATCCGGTAAATAGTTTCGAGTTCTCCCCGCCAAAGGACGGTGGTGTTCCGCGATTCTCTCCGTTCCTCGAGCGGACGGGTCCTGTCAATCTATTTCCGCGGTACATACGATCCGTTTCGTTCCGCCGGACAATTCTTAATTGGCTTAGCGCAATCGCCCTCCCCGACGGAAAAGTCTTCATGGCAGCAAACAACCAGTCCATGATCTACGACATCGAGACCGACACCGAGCTCCGACTCCCCGACATCCCCAACGGCGTGCGGATAACCAACCCGCAGGACGGCACGATAACCCTCCTCCCGCTCTCGCCCCCGCACTACATCCCCGAAATCCTCATCTGCGGCGGCAACAACGCGAGCGACACCGCGCCGACCGAGTCGCTCTCCGCGTTCGACCCCGCGGCGAGCCAGTGCAGCCGTATGGCGCTCAGCCCAGCGGGGATCGCCAAGGGCTGGGAGGTCGAGCATATGCCCGAGGGACGTATCATGCCGGATATGGTTCTCCTACCAGACGGACGCGTGGTCATCGTCAACGGAGGAGCTTCGGGATACGCCGCGTTCGACGCGATTGGGACGATGTTCGGGATCTCGCATGCACCGCGACATCAAAGGTTCGTTCGCATGATGCTTCGCCGCTATCCGAGTACCCAATCAACAATTCACACAGTCTCCCTCATCGACCTCGGCTTCGCCACCCACGCATTCCACTCTAGCACCGTGCTCGTCTTCATGGAATTCACCCTCTCGCACGATCACAAGTCGCTCAACATCGTCTCGCCCCCGAATAATCGCGTCTACCCACCGGGCCCGGCGTATATCTTCGTTACCGTCGGAGGGACTTGGAGCGTTGGTGCCCGGGTTATGGTGGGGACTGGGGAGAGTCCGCCGGTGCAGGATCAGGGTGCGTGTGTTCTTTCGTTTTTTGGGTTGAATAGGCGCGCTGAGGAAGGAGCATTGCGAGACCTGCGGGAGTTTATCTGAGCCCCTTCACTTGCTAGATCAACTGGCGAATTCGGTAGCGGTCAAAATTTATATCGGGCTCACTTGTTCACTTGCAGCGCATCTTGTTCTCTCCGCTCTCTCTGTTCGGAAGAGGGAGAGAGATGTATTCCAAGCCCAACTAGCAATGTCTTGCAGCTGCAAAATAGTCACTGAATGTGTTTCCCATAAATTGGGGCTGCATTCACATCGCAACATCCGGGGATAGCTCCGCGCCGATCCCGGTCTAGGTCAAAAGTGCCAGCCCTCTTGCAGAGCGCGCACCCACGTTAATTCGGCCAGAGTTTCATTGTGGTCCAGTCTGCTGACTTTCCCCAGTCGCTCTTGGGGCAGCCGGAAAACAGAATAAGTTCTCAGTTCAGCCAGTGCGCATAGTACTACCAGATCCTGAAGTGAAGTTTGTGAAATGTGCCATGTCGCAGAGACAAAGATTAGTTCAAAATGTCCAAATCAGGGAAAGCTTCAAACTCTTTGATCAGAACAATCCTATCACTGATGCCATTGATTGCAAGCAAACTTCAGGTCCAATGTGTTTGAACAGGCTTTGAACACTATGGCCTATCACCAGATAACTTATGATGGAGGTAGAGCCGGCTTTGCAGCGTTGTAACTTATAATACAGGCTCCACAGTGAAGTTATTGACACCATTGTCATTTTCTGTACTAGATGCCAGCAACTAGCTGGCTGAGACCTTGCTTTGAGACTGGCCGATACTGCAGTATTCCAAGGTCAAGTTGGTGTAATGTGTAAGAGCCCAAGAAAAACTCAGTGTTAAAATTCAGCTAAAATCAAAAGAAAATTTTTCGGGCTCCCCGGGCATGAAAAATTCCAAAATCAATGAACTTGACTTCGGAATACTACAGTAGTGCAGACCTAGATTTATTGCTGTTTGCAAAAAGGTTGACAGTACGGCGGTCAAACTGTACAAAAATTAATCCACCCCACATCTCCAATTTCCACCACATATTTAGTTACTGGCCAGCCCCAAAAAACATCAACTGAGCGCCTTTATATTTCTAGATTGCCGGAGTGAGCCTCCTCGAGCTCGTATGACATTATCTCCCTCGCATATTCAAATGCATACTGTGCTATACACTAGTAATCCGACTGTAAGCTCGGACATTTCTGGGATCTCTCCCGAGATGGCCGAGACATTTTCTTCTGAATTTTGGCAATGGGTTTTTTATCGCCGCCGCCACACGTAACTCAAACTTAGGCTCGGAATAGTACAGTAATACTTGTTATTTAAACCTGTTTTGCAGACCATACATATTCATCCACTCTTAGTCTAGTCCTACATAATGCCAAGTTAGAACTGTTCCGGGCTCCCTGCGGAGTTTTAACACTTTTTTTGTCGGACTTCAGCGGCCCATAAAGCTGCTGGACTCTGCGGGCTGTACAGAACGCTGGCGAGAGGTCAGTTCACGGCGCCAGGGTGCGTTTGGAACGTAAAATGAAGGCGTCGGGAAAGAGCAACCATCCATAAAAACTATCGCACGAGCGCCGTTCGTACGGCCCACGCTGGGTTACAAAAAAAAATCGGTTTATAGGGATAACAACTGGCTGACAAGATCCTAGGACTAGTTGGAGTCAGCCCATCGAGTACAGTCAGGAGCATGCTCTCTAGTGCTGCCCGCCGGCGCCCCACACGTGCATTTATTTGTGAAGTTGATGGGCCCCGGGGCTTTCTATGTCAACGTTTAGCTTCTGCATTACTCGGTGTGTCTTCCCACTCACGAGTAGAAGTGTGCATGTGTGTTGGGATGTTTGGTGCAAGTTGATTTTCTGGGAAGTATGTGAGTCCTTTTATGTGGGCCGGGTGAAAGTGCCGCACACGACCGCAAGGTGCCGCACACGCGGCGGTTGTGCGGCACCTACCTCGGCGGCACCCCGTACCCAAGTCCGTCGTGTACTAGGGTACGTCATGTTTTCAGACTCTTGAATTCCCGGCGGAGAGCTACAGAAACATGCAAAATTCCCGCTACCTTTAGGTAACGGGTCTTAGGGGGGTGCGATTTTCCGCGAATTGCAGAGAGACGCCAACTTGTCAAATCGGCTGATGCAATTGTCATTTTGTCTGACGTGAAAGCCGTGCTCAATTCAATCCATCGGCCGAGGCCCGATGTTGTCCTATACAGCGGCGTTAAGATGTCTGCCACCACTTTCTGCGGCGCTGAGGCTACTGTACCTGCTCGCTCGACACCTCGCGGCTGTCTCTCGACTCTTCCTCAACTGGATCTTCACGACTGCGCCCGTTTCCTCGCAGCTCACCGCTCGCGTCGCCTCCGATATCTTGAAAGACCTTGTTCTTGCCAGCGGCGACTGGCTGCTCCTGTCGTGCGATACTATCGCGATGCACTGCCACAAGAACAACAACAACAACTGCCCGACGCAGTGTTCACACTCTCGACGGGAGACATCTGGCCCTGTCAACCCTACGCCCGTCCTCGTTCTTTGCCAAATTCCAATACTGTACTATTATATTCAATTCGAAAGCACTTGTGACCTGTGACCAAATTTTCGAAGTTGAGGCTTCGGAAAGTTTCCTAATTAGGAAGGTGAAGGCGCCGCAGGTGGAGAAAATATTCAGAAATTACCTATTTGGGACATGGAATCTGCTTGTGACCTGTGACCACTTCCGAAAAACTTCGAAAATTAGAGGCCCTGTGACGTGTGACTTTCGAGTTGAATATAATGGTACAGTAGCTGCTAACCCGCCCGTCCGCTGATCATATGCCGCCTCCCGCCGATGCTGAGCATTGTTTGCCTGCGCGCTGCCGCTCCCTGCGGTACCAATGAACTCCCCTTACCTGCCTCTGCAACCCTCCTTCGGGAGGTGTTTCTCGACCATCATGTTACACGTAGCCGCTGCTCCGTACAGTGTTGCACCGGCCACTGAAACAGTGAAACAGTCAATTTGATACAGCGTCCAAATTTTGTTCAATGGCTACCATTTTTTGGGTAGGTGTAGTGGACCCTATAAACTGTACTTCTACCACAAATTGTAATATTTAAAGGAGGTTCAGAGCTTTTGCACCAAGATGGGCGGGTGATGGCACTTTCCCAATTGGGCAGATGCACATTTGGCGCGCACCATCCAGTGGTCTTTGCTCTCCCTGCGGAGCTGGCGCTTCTTCACGGCGGATTTCGCGCAGCCAACTATCAAGATGTCGATAGGATAAGAAAGGACATGAGGTGATGGTACTGTCCCAAAGCAGTAAGAACACTGATACCGCTCGTGTCGTCAAGTACATTGTTTTTTTTCTTTTCATATGGCCTATTAATAGACCTCTGCATGCTCTGGATAGGGCTGGGTGCAAAAATAAACTAGCGGGAGAGGCAAAACTTTGCCTTAGTAGTATCACATCAGCTTGTCAAATTTATAGCAGGCCTTTTGATACATATTACTCCTCCATAGCTTACACTCAGGCACTTAGGAAGGTAAGGAAGAACATAAATTTTATTTTGGGTCAATACGTGCAGTAGAACAGCCAAACAAGAGCCATCAGCCAGACTGTTTCACTGGCCCGTGTGTTTCAGTGGCCGGTACAACACTGTATTCCACGCCAATTTGGGTGAAATTCAACCGTCTCTCAACCTCCATATGGCCATGCTATCCTCACCACAATCTGAGCCTCCTCGAATGTCTCGCCTCCTACTGCAGCACCTCCTTGCGGCGCCTGTGTTAATCTCAATATTACTGTAATATTTTATTCATTTCGTTAGGTGCTGGAGGCCGTGACATGCCTGACAAAATTGAGGTTTCGTCAGTTTGTCCCCATTAGGAGATTCCGCGCCAACAGCGCGGGAAATTTCGCAGAATTGCCTTTTTTGGGAGGCCGATTTTGAGCTATCCTGTGTGACTGACGAAATAATTTTGCCGCGGCAGGGCCATGTGACGCGTGACTGACAAACTGAATAAAATACTACAGTAAAGCCCGCGCCTCACCACGTCCAGACTTGGCCCAGACCGTAATTGCCTGCCACCTATTATTTGCGGCCGCGTTCACAGCTTCCACGGATATGGCTCGTGCTGCCCGTGATATCGTTCTCTCCGCCGACGACAAGCAAATCCTGACGGACACTCTTGTTCATATTGCACACAGCCTGCCGCTGAACAGATAGGGCAACCTCAAATAGGGCCGCGCACGCCGTTCGAGGCAGAGTACTCACCTCCGGGCTTGTCCTGCCGTCTCCCTCACCAAAAAACCTGTCTTTCATAGTCGCTTTTACTCAATATTTGAAATACCAAAAAAAATGTCTCTGACACACGATGTAAAATGATAACCAGTTTTATGTAGAGTGGCGCTCAAGGATTTGGGGATAGGTAGCGGGCCGTGCCGCTTGACGGCCTTCCAGTTTTATACTAGCGGAAGTCCTAAAACAGTACAAGACAACTAATACCGCATGAGTGCCCTTCAAATGACTGTAAGTACCGGGTTCCCTGCGCTGTCTTCCCATCTGACACTAGCCGCTGGACTCCGCGCATGGCCGGCCGCCCAGAATGGCACGGTGGCAATCGAGTCAATGTGGATCCGTAGAACTTTAAATTGGCGCGAGAGAAATTGAGACAGCCTGCGGCTGTCGGTGAGTTAGCATGATCAGCCGTCTAATTTTGGCGGGCGGTGGTACATATTCGTATTTGGCATGTGGTGTCATATTAGCATTCTTCACGTGTCCTAGAAAAACTGGATCTCGAGGTGCACGTAGGCTGCCTATTCCCAGGAATCTGCGGCAATGTGGGGTTAACATCCAATCTCGTAAACGGGCGCAAGGCAGCGTCTCTACATAGATTTTTTACATTATGACGCGCGGAAGAATCTCAAGTTTCAAATCCGGTACTTCCGCAGCTAAGCGGTGCAGAATTGCGCTGTAGCGAGCGAAGAAGGAAGTCGCGGGTGCCAAACGAAGTTACAGCGCACATCATAGTATTTCGTTCAATTACATTGGGCCGGAAGCATTCGCAAATATGACATTCAAAATTCCCGCGACCTTTACTTGTATTTTTTCTTGAACCTTCAAATTTTCATCTGAAGTGCTCTATTCTGGCAGCATTTCTCACTGGATGCCAGCATCCAGCTGGCTTAGACCTCGCTTTGGCAATGGGAAGTACTGTAGTATTTCTTTCAATTGGTAGGTCATGGGTCTCAGCTTGGATTCTTTGCAAAAATTTGGCAGGTGTCACGGCAACCGGGAAAACTTTACGAAAAGTTCTGGAGGATCCCAGAATTCAGTGGATGACTTTCCATAAGAGTTTTTAATTTTTACGAGTATTTCAAGGGTGCCAGTGATGGGCGCCACTGAAATAACAAGAAGTAAAAAGTCCAACTTGCGGCTTCCCATAAGCTGGTCGGTAGAATAGTCGGACGTCAAACGCGCCATACATGACCTCGGATGCCGTTTGTTTGGCACGACGCGTCGCTATTTCTCACCACCATCTCCGACTCGCGACATGGACAACGACGCGATATATCTCGCAGCTCGACACATACAAAGAGCAATGGACAGCCGACAACAACAATCTCAGCGCCGGAATGGCAGTCGTGATAATCAAGCTGGCGCGTTAGAGGCGCGACGGCGCCGGAACGAGCGCCGACACTTAGTGTACCTTTGTCTCTCAGTGTTGGCCTTAAGGGTATAAGCCCTTATGTTATTAAGCCCTTAATTCCAATTAAGGTAAGGGCTTAATTGGGAGCCCAGAATTGCCCAAGCCCTTAATAAGACTTAAGATATTGCCATCACGCGTGACATATTCTATCATGGAAAGTTTATCACAGTTTCCCTCATCGATGGTGCTGCACAGAAAGATCTGGGGCTTGTTCTAACCTTTGGACGACAAGCCGATGGCCAACACTTCTGCGCTGCCCACTGGCGATGGCCAGCAGTCGCTTACAGAAAAGGGTAAAGTAATGGAGCTGCTCGCTACCGAGCATAGTGACCGGGAACCGGAGGCTGGCCTCAGGAAGGGTTGAGCAATGATCACAAGGAGTACAAACTTACTTGATTTTTGATTTACAAAAAAGGAAATTAAGTCTTATCTGAACCCTTAACTGGGAGGCCTTATTAAGCCCTTAACCCTTATTAAGGGCACCCAAAAAATTCTGACCCTTATTAAGACCCTTAATGCCAACACTGTTGTCTCTGCCAGCCGCAGCTCATTCGGAAGCATTTCACTGCTATTCCAGGGCAAATGCGAAACAAATTGGGCTGATCAAAAAGAGTTCCCGCCCAGAAGCTGCGATCCCTCTCGGCATACCCGCCGATTTGACTTTAGTCGAGCTCAAATTCTTATGAGGAGGGGGTCAGACCCCTCCTCATAAGTATCAGGGATTCAAGCTATACTCGACCTCAAACAGCCTTCGGGGTCCTGATTTGGGGCCGTAATCTGTCAAAACAATGCTTGAAAAAACTCGAAAATAGTTATTTACTCTTATGGAAAGTCATCCAGTAAAAATGTTACCTGTTTTTTTCAAGCTGAGCCACCGTACAGGACTTAATTTACTACGGGTTTGCACCATCCAGAACATTGGAGAATTTGTAATGATAGCTGTGTAGCTCCAAATATGCACCAGTTGATTGACTTTGCTCGAGTATGCATGCAGCTGGCAACAAAGGAAGTTGACAGTCACAGGGATATTTTAGCTTTTATCTGCACAAAGCGGAGCGACAGAACCATGAGCACCTTGCGAAATTACTGTCTGGTCACGGTGATGAACAAAGCCTTATGGATTGAGTTTTTTTTTTTTTTGTAGACAATGTCGCATGGCAAAATGTTAGTCGGATTGAGTGAAGTAGTACAGTATTACCTCAAAGCGCGGGAATGGATATAAGAGCCAGATTACACATAGTGTGTTTCATACATTTCACTGCAGGAATTCCCTGAATCAACCAATCTCCGTCCAGTCCCTTATCACGACGATTGGACAGCGGTACTAGGTGCCTTCCCGTAAGATAGATTCTGTGTAGGAGAATCACTCCAATGTCCATTTTGTTTCCATCAGGACCTTCAAATCAGAATTATCTTCCACCATCACTCAAACAAATCTGAGGGAGGGGTAGGGACCTCCCTACCCCCCTACCAAACATAAATCTGTGATATTTTCAGAGCGGTTAGTCGAGATCACTGGCACCGCAATATATGAGGCAAATAGATTCTATGTTACGGGAAGGCACCTCCTAACTCGATGTATCTAGTTGAATTTTGAATTTTGAACTCACCCCCCGGATTTTGGAATAAAAAGCCCACAATTTTAGAAGAGTTCATCACTGGTACAGTCGCAAACCCACATCCGGACCAGACCCGTGTGCGGACCCAGCCGGTTGGAGTGGGCAGATATACTTGTCAATCGGCAGAGAAATAGATACACTGTGTCTCGTCAATCTCTCCAAATTTGATGGCCATCAGATGACTTTGCATAGAGGAATAGTCAAAAGACCTAATATGCAAACTCTCCCCCAAGTTCAAAATTGTTTTGGTGTTGTGATCTAAAAAATGATGCATCTAATTGGGACTTTTGAGATAGCATAGAACATAGGCATTTCTCTCAGACACCAGCAAACCCCAGGCCAAAAAAACCTGTTCTTCAGTCAAGGCATGCAAGATGGTCCGGATGTGGGTAAAACTCAAACCTGCGGTCGTCAGGATGCCTTGAGTGTACAACTTGTTGAATGTGATTGTGAGCACGCAGCCACCAATTCTTTCTGTGCACATTATTTATTAGGTTCCCCCGCATGCTCACTAATTTTGATGAGATCGAGATCATTTTTGTTGCTTCTATATTGGTATTTCCTGACTGCGGTCCGGATGGGGGTTTCCGATCAGAGCATAAGTTGTGGCTCAAAGCCCTGTCATTATTGATACACATGATTTTCAACTTATTATAACCTAAAGTTATCTATACTTGTTCCAATTGAATTGAAGGCCGCTGGGGCCACGTACAGTCAAACCCCTCATAATCCATTGCCCTCGGTGGAAGCCAAAAATTATGTGTTACATGGGGTTATGTACCTACAAAATTTTTGCACAGAAGTTCGAGCCCCAAACCTATGGCGTGGTGGTCCGGCTTTCCATAAAAACCCGCAACTAATGTGCTCCAATCTCCTTGTCTCTCAATTTTCTTCCAAATTCTCAGGAGGAGTGTCCAAAGTTGCTGCAAGAATTCCACATTGCTTGAATGGACTCGGGGTTTATTCTTCAAATAGGTATGTGACATTTGCCACAAATATGATATATGAGGAGGAAGGGAAAATTGGTCGCGGGCATTGCCGCTGGTCGGCCTTCCAGCTTTATAAAGAAAATACCAGCTCAATTCAATGCGACATCAAGCATTTGCAGTTGTCCATGACGAATATGGCCGGAATGCAACACCGTGCATATCGACGGCGCCACGCCGGGGCCCCGGCCAACGGAACTTGATCCTCCACACGGTTCGCGAGCAAGATTTGCGGTGTTTGCTCTGTATTGCACAGATTGATTTTTCGCAACGCTGAGGTATACATGAAAGGGGACTGGCGAAACAGCCGCAACAGCCGCAAAACAGCCGCATAGCTGTCACACTGCCGCAAGTCACTGCCGCACGAAGGTGCCGCACGGTACCACAAGGTGCCGCATCACTACCGCAACCACACCTGCCGCACCAGCCAAAGATTGAACCAGATGTTAGAGTTCCGGAACTCAATCCAGGCTCACTGTGTACTTTATGAAGCTCGCTATACTGTAGTATTTCGACCTTAAATCCGGCCATGTAACACCGTAACGCAAGTTGTCCGGAAAGTTACATGTCTGACGGGATCAAAAATTACTATAAAAGGTATTCCGGCAGAGCCGGGACGGAAAAATTGCCTTTTTGGGTGACTTTGATGGCCAAATCAGGTCCCCAAACAGCCTGTAACGTGTAACAACATATAAGTCCGAGTCCGGACCCCCTCTGTAACATGTAACCGGACTTCAGGTCGAAATAGTACAGTACTGTCGTATTTTAATCAACTTGTTCGTCAGGCCCTCGGGTCCGTAACATGCCTGACAAAGCTGAGCTTGACGAAATCCATCCCCATTAGGCAATTCGGGCGGAAAATCCGCGAAATTGACTAAAATGCAACAGTACTACCAACAACCCACAGTGTATCTATAGTACACAACGGACTTGGGTAGCGTGCCGCCGAGGTAGGTGCCGCACAACCGCCGCATGTGCGGCACCTTGCGGTCGTGTGCGGCACTTTCACCCGGCCCACATAAAAGGACTCCGACAGCCGCAGGCTGTCTCAATTTCTCTCGCGCCAATTTGAAGTTCTACGGATCCACATTGACTCGATTGCCACCGTGCCATTCTGGGCGGCCGGCCATGCGCGGAGTCCAGCGGCTAGTGTCAGATGGGAAGACAGCGCAGGGAACCCGGTACTTACAGTCATTTGAAGGGCACTCATGCGGTATTAGTTGTCTTGTACTGTTTTAGGACTTCCGCTAGTATTTTGCATGTTTCTGTAGCTCTCCGCCGGGAATTCAAGAGTCTGAAAACATGACGTACCCTAGTACACGACGGACTTGGGTACGGGGTGCCGCCGAGGTAGGTGCCGCACAACCGCCGCGTGTGCGGCACCTTGCGGTCGTGTGCGGCACTTTCACCCGGCCCACATAAAAGGACTCACATACTTCCCAGAAAATCAACTTGCACCAAACATCCCAACACCCATGCACACTTCTACTCGTGAGTGGGAAGACACACCGAGTAATGCAGAAGCTAAACGTTGACATAGAAAGCCCCATCAACTTCACAAATAAATGCACGTGTGGGGCGCCGGCGGGCAGCACTGGAGAGCATGCTCCTGACTGTAGATGGGCTGACTCCAACTAGTCCTAGGATCTTGTCAGCCAGTTGTTATCCCTATAAACCGATTTTTTTTTGTCTCGGGTGGCACTAATAACAGTATCGTCTCTATTCAGAGCCCCTACGAGAAAACCCCCGTTCACAAACGTAGCACAAACAGTGACCCCAGCGCAACAGCGATGAATCCCGCGATTGGGCGCGCCGCCGACGCCGCGCCCTTTTTCTCACTAACATCCAAAACCTCCGTGAACAGCGCGGCGGTTGCAGAGTCCGTCGTCGTCTCGGCAATGGCGAATACCGTTGATGCACCGTCGACCTCGACGACGTGCTGCACGCAGACGGCGTCCGAACCGGAGATGGTGCACTCTGCTCCGCCAATGAACTGCACGGTGCCGAGAGTGGGATCGGGGAGGGCCGCAGACAGCGTTTCGGAGGCGTAGTTGGCGCCGGCGACGAGGGTTTCTAGTGGAATGCATGAGCATGTCGAGATTTTGCGACCATGAAAGCGAGCTACGCACCAGTAACGGTGGTGACTGCGCTGGCACCGGCGCTCCCCGAAGCAGATGGGCCATCGAGAGTGACGGCTTGGACGACGGCGTACGTGGTGTGTCCCGCTGCGTCGACGCCGAGGACTTGTGCGGAAACCGTCTCGACGGGGTCACCGTCGGCAAACGGTGCTACCACGGTGACGAGTCCAGGGGCGGCGAGGACGGCTGTGGATTAACATGAGCCACGATAGGATGGAACAGAGAGTCGAGAAGCGGACCCTGGATGGCAAAAAGGGCCAGGAGAGATGAGCGCAAGGATGTCATCGCACAAATGGAACGGCTGGAGGGAGCGAACTATCGTGCATCCCCGTGACCCCAATTTTATGCAGCGCGTAGACGCCGCATCGCCGCCAGATGCGCGCACTGGAGCCCCATCCAGCGCCCGAGTCGCGACGCCTCCGTGATCCCCGCATTTGAACAAGATCTTTGTGAACTCTCTCGTACGATTGAATACCTTTCGGCGCGGAAGTGTCGCTGTGAAACGATGACTTTCCGGGCTGGCGCTGTTCTGGTCGTTGGGCAACGTGTAGGCGCCGCTGAGAGTGCGTACGTACCAGTGACGGTGGTGACCGCGCTGGCGGCGGCGCTCCCGGACGCAGATGGGCCATCGAGGATGACGGCTTGGACGACGGCGTACGTTGTGTGCCCCGCTGCGTCGACGCCCAGGACTTGTGCAGAGACTGTCTCCACGGGGTCGCCGTCAGCAAACGGTGCAACCACGGTGACGAGTCCCGGCGCGGCGAGGACGCCTGTGGATAAATGTGAGCAATGATAGGATGAAAGAGGGAGTCGGAAAGCAGACCCTGGATGGAAAAAAGGGCAAGAAGAGATGAGCGCAAGAATGTCATAGCAAAGGCTGGAGGAAGCGTCCTATCGTGCAGGTCCCCGCCGCCCACTTTTATGTAGCGCCTAGACGCCGCATCACCGCCAGAGGCGCGCACTGGGGCCCCATCTAGCGCCCGAATCGCGACGCCTCCGTGATCCCCGTATTTGAACAAGATCTTTGTGAAGTCTCTCGTACGATTGAATACCTTTGGGCGCGGGTGTGTCGCTGTGAAACGATGCCTTCCCGGCACCGGCGCTGCTCTGGTTGTTGGGAAATGTGCAGTCACCGCTGACAGTGCCGTTCTCGAAGAGCTGGAGAGCCTTGATACTCGCAGGTTCATTGACCTCATACAATAAGGAATGAACTCAGCACAGCCAATCCACACAGAATTAACCCGGCAGACGTCTTCCCATCGCGCACCCCCGTCCCCTTCTGCTCCTGCGTTGGGCTCTCCGTGGACGCCGGCGTCGCGGAGCTCGAACTTGACGCAATGTCCAAAACCACCGGGAACAGTGCCGAGTTCGCAGGCTGCGTCGTCGTCGCCGTATCATCGAAGACGGTGGACAGGGACCCACTAACGCCGACGGCGACCTCCGCTCCGTGCGCCCCGCAGACGACGTCCGCGCCTCCGGGGAGGATCGTGCACTCGGTGCCGAAGATGAGCTGCACAGTGCCGACGCTCAGGGCCGGGACGGTGGCGGAAACGGTTTCGGAGGCGTAATCCGAGCCGGCGACGAGGGTTTCTGTTGGTGGGACGGGTCGATTCGTTAATCGTTAACCACCAAGGGACGAAACTAGCGCATACCAGTCAGCAGTGTAACCGTGCTCTGATCCGCCGCTACGGTTATCGGCTTGAGCAGGGCATAGGTGGTGTGTCCCGCCTCGTCGATGCCGAGGACTTGCGCCGTTACGGTCTTGATATCACTCTGGACTGCGAATGGTGCGGACACCGTGAGGAATGCTGGGGCGGCGAAGACGGCTGTGATTGGGGATAGTATGAGCCAGCACACAGATTTTGAGGACCAGTCGTAGTAGCCAACCAACCTTGGAGCGCGGAAAAGCAAAGAAGCGTCGAATAAAAAATAACAGCCATGGTCGAATGGCTTGGAATGAAGATCTTGAGAGGTTGGAGGCTGGCTGCATATCGCTCCGGCCTCGAGAGAATTTATCCTCCCTCATAAGCGCCGAGGCACACCTTCTTAGCCGACTAAATTCAGCTAGAAGAGCAGTTCCCGCTGTCTGCGTGAAGAACCTGGTGCATCCCGTCGTTTTCCCTCGATCCCGATGATTTTGTCCCGAAAGGATCCGCGGCATCTAGGTTCTAGTCAGGTATGAATTCAATAACCGGGCGGATAACGCACACACGTTTTCGCTCCAACCGTGAAGTTCAGCGCTCCGTCAATCCTCTAATTCGCGCTCACAGCGGCGCCGTAGAAGGATCCGACTGTAGCGATGTTCGGAATCTATCCGAACTTAGCAAGGCCAAGAATACGCGGCAACAGCCACTCACGATGATCCCCAGCTCGGGCAACGCAGAAGACGTTAATGTCGCCGGAAGCAGGTGGCTACGCCGCAGCTAGGAGCTGTTGTGCTGCGACGGGGCCGAGGTCGACGGACGGATACGGAGGACAGGCTTACTTGGCGTCTGCATGCGCGTTGAGCAACAAGCTAAGGTCGAGCGGGAAGAAAGAGCTGCTGCTAAGAAGCAAAGTCGACGGTATGAGCGAGGTCAGCGAGCTTGTCGAGACGTTTTGCGATGCCAGATCGACGGAGCCAGGCTGTTCACTCTGCGCCTCAATGTGACCACCCAAAACCAAGAAGTTACGACCCCCCACCCGATCTGTTACGGATCGCCATCCCCCTCAGCGGAATTGGCGCAGCCAGGAGCACGACCTGACGATATTCTGGGTGCTACGTGACTTCCGTAACACTGGCCTCGTTCTGCGGGGTTAAACGCGGGCAGTTCACAACCACGCCGCCTGTGCAGCGTCCTCGTTGCAGGTAGGATGCGCGGCCACCAGGACGTAATGCGGGGCAGCGCGTCCAAATTGACACGCGAAAGTTGAGGTCGTAAGAAGAAAGCCGCGACGCGTGGCAGTTGATGGCATCGACGAGATGGTCGATGTCCTCGAGGAGGACGATGGGCGTGCTTGCGTGGCCGGGAATTGAAGAGAAGTGGATGTGGCGGGTAGCGTCGGTGATTGTCCGCGCAACTAGTCCGTATTCGAGTTCTATAACGTCCTTGGGCACGCTCGCACTTCCACTCTGAGCGCAAATATATTGCGGGGGAGTGCAAGGGGGGTTCAAGTCGCGAAAAATGGAAGCGGGGTCGGATTGTCGCAATATACGCGTACAACGAGTGCGGGCTCGCGCGGCACTGGTTCTTCAAGGCGTTCCTTGCATCCATTGGGTATGTCGTGTATTGTTGGGGGACGACGTCAATTTTTGGTGTGTGCGCCCCACAGATCTAGATCCAAGGGCGGGTAGTGCTCATTCTCGCAGATCACGGCAATGCGCTGCTCGGCGACTCGATAATAGCCATCGCCTCGAGCGGGCTCATCTAACCACGGTCCGCTCCCTCAGCGTTCCTCCCCCAGACACATGCGCTAACCACTCACCCAGAGCTACGCTCAAGGCTTCCGCGACGTCCCCGGCGACGCCACCATCGGGCGCAGAACCCTCCCTATGATCCTCCCGCCGCGCATCGCGCGTACCGCTCTCCTCACTCTCCTCCTCTCCTGGAGCGCTATCCTCGTCTCTACCTGGAAACCCCCGCTCTTCGCCGGGTCGATCATAGTTCTCCTCGCTTGCGTTTCTGGAGTTCGATTCGTTACCTCGGACGAGATTCCAGCGGACCAGGTGGCATATTGGTGGTATAACGTGCGTGCCGGGGTTGGCGGCGCTCTTCTTCGCTTCAGTAACTTTCAACTGCGGTAGATGTTGTTGAGTTGCGAGGCGGAAGAAGAAGATCGGCGGTATGCCGTAAGGTTTGCGAAGGGTCTGTACTGTTAGGTAGACTACGCCTTTGGGCAAACCAATGCCCAAGGCCGATGTTTCATTGGCTTTATATACTTTGTACGATTTATCTAGAAGGTTCCAAAAGTGGCTGAGTAAAGCTCCGAGCCAGTTGTTCTCGAATGTTCTTCGCAGTTCTCCAACAGATGTGGCTCGTCGGGGTCCACGCATTTCCGCCATTCGACCCAGGACGATTGGACGCATCGAAAGTCGTGTTGCGCCAGATGTTCGCTTGAAATATGTAGGAATAGTCGCTGGTAGAGCGGGGTAGATTGACGAAAATTAGTGGAGCGCGTTGTCATAGATGAATGTGTCGGTCTAGATATCGGTTGTCGGACGGAGAACGAGAATTGACGACGCACGATTCAGAGCGCAGCGAACAGGAGATTGAGAGATCTAGAGACCATTGGACAGACGCCGGATCTGCAGAGCCGCAGCTGGGTTAGCATGCAGAGGCAGAGCCTCGTTGGAAGCGGTCGTTTGAAGATCATGGACGCAGGGAGCAAGTGGCACTCGGCTTGACTCAGACGTTGATGACAACGCGCACCGTGCCTCTCGAAGTGCTGGTTCTCGGCTTCTGTCGGACGGGGACAGCCTGTGCGTCACTCTACTCGTTCCGTATCCTCTCAGCCGTCGTCCAGCTATGCGCCCGGCGCTGGCCACGCTTAGCTACGGCGACGCCGACCACATCGGCCGCGTCATGCATATGGCCCACCCCGTCGAGATTGACGCTTGGAATGCGGCAATGGATGCCAAGTACACGCATGGGAGGACGCTGGGCGAGGAAGAGCTGGATGAGCTGCTCGGGGAGTATCGGGTGCGTCCCCGTCGCGTCGAGCATCCGCAGCGCTTACCCATCCAGGCTGTCGCCGACGTCCCCGGTATCCACTTCGCACACGAGCTCATTGACGCATACCCCAATGCCAGAGTCATCCTAACCACGCGCGACCCTCGCAGCTGGTACGCGTCGATGCAAGCAACCCTCATCCCGATGCTATCCCGTTCCTCGCTGTCCACCCGCATAGCCTGCATCCTCGAGCCCAACGGCTTCTGCCGCTTCATCCCCTTCGCCCGCCGCACCCTCGAGCTTGTCCTCGGCCCGCTCAACTCTCTCGACGAGGTGGAGGCGACGCGTACTGTACTCTACAACGACGACATCCGGAGTCGTGTCCCTCCGCAGCGCTTGCTGGAATACCGAGTGGGCTTCGGCGGATGGGCACCTCTGTGTGCGTCCTTGGGCAGACACGTCCCTGATACGCCCTTTCCGCATAGGAACAACGCGCGGGCGATTATGGACGGGTCGAGGAGGCAGATTTGGGCCATCTACGCGCGGGCGGCGAGGAGGGCGCTGCCGCTGCTCGTCTCGCTCGTGTTGGCGGGTTTGTGGGCCCGTCCATAGCCAATCTCTCCCCCGAATTCAGCAAAGGATCCGTCGCCGACTTCCGCGTATGCACTCCATATTCGCCACCGAACCCTCGTGCGATGTACGCCCCCGTCCGGCTTACTTTCGCCTCCGCCTCCCTCATCCGCCTCGCTCCCTCCCTCGTCATATACGCGACGCCGCCAGCGACATCCGACAGCTGCCCCGAGCCATTCGCGCCGAGCACCTCTACTGCGATGACATTCGCCCTTTTCGCGACGCCGTACGTGCGCCCCCGTGGTCGTCCCGGCGCAGTACGTCCCGTATCCGTTGGCGTCGACGTTGCCTTTACTGGGGTTTTCTGAAAAAAGTTTCAGCGCGTAGGAATTGAGGGAGAACAAGTGTGATGTTCCGAGTCCCGGGTTCAAAACATTTCACCACAAGACGTTGTTATGGCACAAAAATGGGTTTCATTCACTGTGTCGTCATTCCTAGCATCGAAAAAAGGTCCACTTTATGTCTGAATCGCCATGGTGCACTGCGAGGCGAACGCAATCAGCGGTCCTGCCACTCACGTCTGCTTCCCGGCTTACCGCCTGGCTTCGACCTCAGCCAGAATCATATGACTGACCCAGATTCTCAGAAAATGTCATATCCCCATCCCTCGTCTCTGTTCTCCTCTCACTCTACCAGCGCAATGAAAGCAAAGCGTGCCATTCGCATCGGCGGTACGGACTCTTCCCTTCCTGGAATCCCTGCAATAGTGCCCGCTGAGCATGACTTTAAATGAATAGGCGCGTCTGGTTCGGCTATGGACCGGCGAATCGGCTTTGCGCAGCTCGCATCCGGGCACCCCGGCGATCCAGTCGACGTAATCATCGGCGACTTTATGAGCGAGGGGAACATGACCGGGCTAGCCGCAAGGAAGGTGAGCAGCGCAAGGCCGGCGTACGATGCGACGTTCCTCGAGGCGCTCGGAATGGCGCTCGACGACATCGCAAGGAATGGGATTAAGGTGCGTCCCGGCGTCATCTATACGACCGCCAATGAGCTCTGCCGTGCTGCAGGTTGTCGTCAACGCGGGCGGCACCGACACAGAGCGCCTGCACCAAGCCGTTCTCGCGCTGCTCAAGAAACGCAACGTCTCCCTCAGTGTCGCGTGGATCTCCGGGGACGAGGTACTGCCCGTCCTTCTCCAGCGCGCGGAGGAGAACCCCGACGCGTTCACCAACAGCCACACGGGCGAGCAGCTCTCGTCCTGGCCACACAAACCCATCTACGCGCAGTGTTACCTCGGTGGGATGGGCATCGCCGCTGCGCTCAAGCACGGCGCGGACATCGTCGTGTGCGGCCGGGTGAGCGATGCGTCCCCGATAATCGGCGCTGCTGCGTGGTGGCACGACTGGGGCCGCTCGCAGCTGCCCCAGCTGGCGAATGCGCTTGTCGCAGGGCATCTCATCGAGTGTTCGACCTATGTTACCGGGGGCAACTTCACGGGGTTCAAGAAGCTCGAGAAGGGGCAGCGGTGGCTCGACCTCGGGTACCCCATTGCGGAGATATCGGCGGAGGGGGCAGTGGTGATTACGAAGCGGCAGGGGACGGGAGGGGTGGTCAGCGTGGCGACTTGTACGTCGCAGCTGCTCTATGAGATCCAAGGCCCGTGGTATTTCAACTCCGACGTACGTTTACGGGCTCCCGCTAGCGACTCTACTCATCCTGCGCAGGTAACCGCTATTCTAAACACTATCGCGTTCACCCAGATCGGCAAAAATCGCGTCGCGCTGTCCGGCGTCCAATCGGCCCCACCTCCTCCAACGACCAAGGTCGGGGTTACCGCTATCGGGGGCTTCCACGCCGAATGCCACTACTACCTCGTCGGGCTTGACGTCGCCGCCAAAGCGCGCATGTTCGAGCAGCAAGTACGGGCTCACTTCTCCCATCCGAGCGTGAACAGTGTTGTGATTTTGGCTGGTTGTTTGGCTTGAGCACAAAAGCTGTTAGGCTGTAGGGTACAATCTACTGAGGCTGTAGGCCTCAGTGCGCTGCTTAAATACTACAACTGTGTATCTAGAATATTCTACGACTGCTCGGGAACCATGGGAATAGCAATCAGTCAGCATCAGTAAGCTCGCTCGGAGCTTGCAGGCTCACTAATCCAATACTCCCCCTTGAGCCTGTATCTAACTATCTAATATTAATAAAAATCGAAAATCCAAACCAGTTCTCTCAGGCAGATCCGCTACGAACGAGCACTCAGCTTTGCGAACAAATCGCCGCTCCCCCTGGAGCCGTTCCGTTCCGTAGCCCGGCGTGATCCTTCAAAACGCCCAACCCGATGTTGTCGTCGCCACGTTAGCCCGGTCCGCCTTCCCGGCCGGACACTGCTTGGCGACATGCCCCTTCTGATGGCATTTAAAGCAGGTTATCGAGAACTTCTTGCGGCGCGCAAACATCGCGGTATCTCCGTCCGCTGGCGCCCCGCCCCGCCTCTTCTCTTCGTCCAACAGCGTGCCGGTTACGTCGGCGACCGTTAATTCAGCCGACGATGCTGTCAGAGTTGAGGCAATATTTCCCCACTCCGGGGACAGGTTGTATATCATCACATCAACCTCGTCGCGGGCGTCAATCTTGACTCCGATAGCCCGCAACGCCGACGCCAACCGCCCGATGCCCGAGATATAGTCCTGCACGGGTTTGGCGGTACTGTGTTCGAAGGTGTAGAATTGCCGCTTGAGCGCGATCCGGCTCGGACGCGAGTCTTTCTCGTAGATCTCCGCCAGCTTCGCCCATGCTTCCACACCGTCGTTAATGCCGTCGATATGTTGATACTGACTCGGATCTAGAGTCAGCCCGATGAGCGTCAGAATCTCTTCTGACTCCTTGGCCTTGTCATCCGCCGCCTTGGCTCGCCCTCGACGGGTCGAGGAAGCTGTCGTGGTTGCTTCCCCATCCTCGGAGCCATCTGTGTCCTCGGGCTTTGCGCGTGCGTCGATCCACGCCTGAATGATCGGCCACAGTCCCGCGCGACGAAGGACCATCGAAATTGCGAATTTCCAGTTCCCGTGGGTCGCGCTCCCGGTGAGCTTCGGGACTGCCGATATCAGAGAGTTGACGTTAATCGTGGTTGTCGACATGATGAAGGATTAAGAGGACGCGGGGTTGATAAGTTGTGCACCAAGCGAGTAGATTGTGTTGTGATTTTGGCTGGTTGTTTGGCTTGAGCACAAAAGCTGTTAGGCTGTAGGGTACAATCTACTGAGGCTGTAGGCCTCAGTGCGCTGCTTAAATACTACAACTGTGTATCTAGAATATTCTACGACTGCTCGGGAACCATGGGAATAGCAATCAGTCAGCATCAGTAAGCTCGCTCGGAGCTTGCAGGCTCACTAATCCAATAAACAGCATGGCCGGCTTCACGCTGCTCAACTTCCAGCTGCTCGGCGTCCCCGCCCGCAACGCGACGTCCCCAGAACGCCGCGACCGCGACGCTCCGCATCGTCGCGCAGGCCAAGCGCGAGGCGGACCTCGCACCCCACAGGTTCCTCCGCCCGCTGCGGGACCTGATCATGGCGGCGTATCCCGGCGGCACAGTCAACATGGACGCACGCATGAGCACCCGCCATTCTTGTAGGATAGTTGGATGGCAAAAACACCATGATCTACGTCGGATACCTAAATAGGAAATGCGGGGGATCGGCGCCAAGCTCTTGGCCGAGTAGGATAGCGGAATGGAGTCGGAGACGGCGCCGCGCTTGGACAACAACACTACTTGCAGGGATGTAGACAAGCAATTGATTATATGTGTTTTACCTCGTTGGGATACAGTTTAGCAAACTTTACGGGGTCCGACGTCGCGAGCTGGCGCCCTGTCCGCCGATACACGCGCCCACCATCCCGCTCTTCATGTGTCCATGTTGAGAGTACATCCACGACGGCTGGCGCTGCCTCCGTGACCCGTGCCTTCTCCTGCCGACGCGAGACGCGGCGTTCTCCCCCCTGCGGGTCGTCGAGCACCGCCGCCGCCGCAGTACGCTTCTTGGAGCGCGCCGCCGCCGCGGGATGAGCTTCGGCTGACCCGTTGGACTCGATTTCGGTGGTTGGCGGGATATCGACGGGCTCGGGGAGTTGAGGGGAAGAGGGAGGAGGAACGGCGGCGCGCTTGCGTGGGCCGCGCGTCCGGCCTGAGGAGTTTGACTAGGAGGGCAGTTTAAGTACCGAGTAGTTGTAATTGTGCATACTAGAACGCACTTTTGCTTCCGCCTTTGCCTGTTGCAGCTTCTTTTTCAACTCCGCTCCCGCCTCCTTGTGCCTGGCTTGCTCCAGCTCCAGCGCACGCACGCTGTCGTCCGCAGCCGCCGCACGTTTCGCCTTGTCCGCGTTTGCCACGTTCCGCCGGGTTGACGAGTACATCCCTCGCGCGTTACAATCCAACTATCCTACTAGTATACCCTATACTCCGCACGCATGGGGTTGCCACGCCCGATATTCGAGTACTTTGTCACCACGCTCGACCAGCGGGACGTCCAACACCAAGTTCACTTGCAGGACGGAACGCTGCTCGACGTCGCGCCTCCGCCCCTAACGCGCGTTTTTCCGAGCCAGCAGCCGTCTGCGCCGCGATACGTCTCTTCCGCGCGCGCGGTGCGAAGAAGGTTGAACTGGAGGTGGATTTCCGCACGACGGTACGTGCGCC
Source organism: Mycena kentingensis (nom. inval.) (assembly GCA_014461125.1). NCBI lineage: Eukaryota > Fungi > Basidiomycota > Agaricomycetes > Agaricales > Mycenaceae > Mycena > Mycena kentingensis (nom. inval.). The sequence continues at coordinate 4,672,153 of JACAZG010000003.1, read as the reverse complement.
CCTAGGCGCCATCGCGCATGCGCGGTCGGGAGACAAAGGCTCCGACGCAAATGTAGGGTTTTTCGTGGAGCACCAGAATCAGTACGAGTGGCTTCGCTGGCTACTAAGCGTGGACAAGCTAATCGAGCTGCTTGGGGAGGATTATAAAGGCAAGAAAATTGTGTGTGGTCTCACGTCCATGGTTTACGGTTCTGGATGCTGAAGCGCTAGTAGGACAGATTCGAGCTCCCACACCTCATGGCGGTACATTTCTTGCTACACGACCACCTCGATCGTGGGGTCAGCTGTACGACGACGGTTGATTTCCTAGGGAAGAACGTCGCCGAGTTCCTTCGTGCGAGGGAGGTGGATATTCCGCGGCGCTTCTTGGCGAGCGGAAACGTACTTGGGAAGCTGTAAAAATTTTGAGAGCGAGAATCAAAATGTAACTGTACGTACGGCGGGACGCCACTGTGGGAAGGATAAGGCCTTGGACCGAGGCCGACCTCAGGCCTCAGTACAAGGCCCGATAGCCTCACACCAAGGCTTTGGATACCTTGGCCCGAGGCCCGGATAGCCTCGGAACAAGTTCGAAAACGACACCTTTTGGCCTTTGACCGAGGCCCAATAAGGCCTCAGCCAGAGGCCTGATTGGGCGTCGCAGAAAGGCCATCCAAGCCCTTGAATCAAGGCCACACCAGGCCTCGTATAGAGGTCAATCGCGGCCTTGCACTGAGGCCAGTCAAGGCCTCGCGCTGAGGCTGCCAGCGGCCTCAGCTCGAGGCTGTATTGACGTGCATTTGGCCTTGCTCCGATGCTCCCAAGTACACGTAGTATCCCAGCCAATCCATTCATTTCTACATACAACAGAGAGATGAATGGGCACTCCTACTCCTCACCTGTCCTCCAGACCTTACGCGCCAGCCCAAGTTCGCGCTCGAACTCTTCGGCGAAAGAACTGGGTGAAGTCGAAGGTCCTGGGCGGAATCGTGAGTTCGGGCTCCCTTGAAAGGAAGCAGCACACCGATATCCAGCAGCAAAGTGCGCACGCCGCGTTTCGACGCGTTCTGAAGAAAACGGGCTCGTCAATCGAATGATAGGCGGAAGAACAAACCGACGCACCTAAGCGAGGATATCCGGACGTAAAATGCGTCCTGAAAAGAGATTAGAGTCGAAAGCACTTGTAAGGCCAGGGTACTGGCCTAAGCGGCGTTATCAGAAACAAACCACAACTCGAAACCTGCCGATACCGGTGATTGTGGTCGGAACCAGAAGGAAATGAATCATACCAGCTGAAATCCGCTATCTGGTGCCGTGTCCTGTTCTGTGACAACTTTAGAGGAGCATTACTGCGAGGAAGAGACGTGCTGACCGCGTTCGCCGTCTCTCCCGCAATCCGATCCCGGCAAGTGTATCACGTCCGACGGAGTTGACACTGTGAAAACTGAAGCAAGACGCCGCAGACCGTCATACACGTACCTTGGACGCTCTCCGTCGCACCGGCCGCGGACAATCACCGGCGACGAGGCGAATGCACGCGCACGCAAACCGCGCGCGGATCGAATCCCGCCCGTGCGGAAAGACACGCGTCAGGAGCAGTACGGCACTCACCGCGCGTTACCACCGCTGGTAGGCGCGCACCAGCGGATTCTCGTCGCCCTGGCCGCTCGCTCGACGACCGGGTCAGTCCTCCGCCCGTCCCTACGCATCGCTAGTGCGCGATGAGCGCGGGGAGAACGAGGAGCTTGACGGGGGTGCGAAATATGGACCTAAACGATGGAGGTGTGAGCCCAGGGGAGCGGGGAGTGTAAACGAGAGTGAGCGCGTGCCCGCAGAGGGGACAAGACGGTAACGGGGGTGGAAGGGTGCGACGGACTCGTCTGAGTGCCAAACACGAGGATGGAGGGGAGGAGGGAAGGAGGAAGCGGCACGGAGGGTCGAAGAGTCTACAATACGCACCCCGCTAATCGCCGCCACGTCGTTGCATGGATAAATGCGGTACAAGTGTGATCCAACGAGGCTGAAAGTGGGTCAGCGTGGGTCCGCGGTACTGAGAATACGATACCTAGGCGCGAAAGCACGGTTGAGGGAGGAAAAGTCGAGTAGCTTCGAAGCATCGCCGTCGCCCGCTGCGAGACGTTCTTGACGGTAGTTGTACGATCCTGGGTGCCCGGAGACGACGTACCGCTCGGAGGAGCCACTTTAGCGCGTCTCCACGCGGCCTGTTGCTGACATTGGGCGCGTCGTCGTTGTCGACGTCGAGGGCATGCGGCTGGACCTTCGTGATGTTAGCGGTACTATCCAAGGTGCCCGGAGACGACGTACCGGTCGTGGGAGGCCATTCAGCGCGTCTCCACACCGCTTGTTGCTGCCTTTTGGCGCGTCGTCGTCGTCGTCGTCGAAGACGCGGTGGCGCGCGCACCGCTGCAGCGATGACGCTGGTTCTTGCGGTGGAGCGAGGGGCGGGGGTAAGGAGGAGATTGGGCGTGTCGCAGAGGGTGTGCATCGGGCGGGTTGTGGTCGTCGGCGCCGGGGGTGGTCGGTGGAGCAGGGATGCATGCCATCAGAAACGTGGCATTGAGCCCCTGACGTCCCTCGACGAACGGCCAAACACCACTATAGGCCCCAGTCAGCCTCAAGCGACTGCGCTGGTGTTCAGTGTACATATTTCCTCTTCAACATTTGCTACAACAGCAGTAACCTCAACCCAGCAACGAAACACAGCTACAGGTGCGATCTCTACAGCATTACACGTCGTCCAAGTCCGCACGTTCAGAATCTACGGCTGTCCCTGCACTTCAGGTTAGTCAACGAAGATTAAAGTCCACGAATATCCCACCTGTGCCTTGTTGCGCGTACTAGAACGCGTTGGCGCTGTCGGTGGTTTCGCTGCACTTGTCGCCTTTTTCTATATCCAGAAAGTGAGAGACGGCAAAGACAGACACAATACAAACCCACCTTTGTCTTCGCTTTAGCATTCAGCTTTGGCTGTACCTGGTCAGCAACAGGCCATGTATACACAGCGGTTCCGCGCCGCCGTACCTCCGGGAAGTCGCTGAGGGAAATGACTTTCTTCTTCTTTGGTTTGGGTGTCGAGTCGTCCTCGAGGTGTATTAGTAGCTGCATGCAGCTTTAGGGAGCTGGGGACCGCTTACAACAATGAAGCCATCCATCTCCTTGGCCTTCCGCTTCTTCGGTGGCGAATTCAACGGCTAGTATGGAGTTCAGTAGGCTGCACGATCGAGAACTGTGAGCACAAACCATAAGCACTGGCTTGTACTCCTCCTTGACGTCCAAAACTTCTGTGTTTTTGCGCACAACCTAGGGTTTAGTTAGTCAACCGCGAAACTAGCCCGAGATCGTGTTTGACGCACCAGGGCGGGAAGCTTCCGTTTCACCGGAGCCCGGTCGGCGAACGGCGGACGCGCCGGGTTGTGGAATGCATCACCAAATTCGGAGGACTCGCGGCGAACCTCCAGAGCATCGTTGTACGGAATTCCAAGGTCTTCCGAAATGAAGACTGTTGCAATATAGGGTGTAAGGATGTGTTCAATAAAGAGGGAGAGCGGGAATTGGGGACGGTGTGAGGTTGTGGGGGCATCCCAGGGCACATCTGTGTCGTTATCGTAGACGATGCGGTGAAGGAGACGTGTCGGCCAGTTGCGAGCAAAGTGGGTCGTAAAAAGTGTTTCGAGTTCAACGTTGAGAATGTCGGCGCCCTGGGGTCCGAGACTGGGAAGGATGAATCAGTGCTGAGGCGGAGTATTAGCACACCGATGCGTACTATCCAACACGCTTGGCATCGTCCAAAAGACGCCCGTGTTTGCGCTCTCCGTCATCCCCGAGAAATTCATGAATGCGGTACTGAATATTACCCAACAACTCTTGGAGCTCCGCGCGGTCCCAAAGCCCAGACTCGTCAGCGAACTCGGTGCGGACCCATTTGTCGTCGAGCGAAGCGACGCGCTCGCGGAGCTGCACCACGTCGAGCTCTGTCGGCCACCCTTGAATAAGTGCCGTCTTGTACAACGCTTCTTGACGATTCTCGAGCCGGATTCGCGGACAGATCCGGATGCGGAGCAGGTTGCGTTGGCTGTATGCGTCGATATCGTCGTGAAGCTCGCGGGGGAGCGTATGGAATGTCTGGAGGAGGGCCTGAAGCTCGGCGCTCGGGGTCTCCGGCACGCGCTCGGTGCAACGCGCAGTTGGGCACTCGTCCCGACTGTGCGACGGCCCGGCAGACGGAGGTGATACCGGCGGCTTGAGTTTGGGTTTTGGCTTGGGGTTTGGCTGCTAAATAGTGTCAATGGGAGGCACACACCGGAACGAAATCGCGGCAACTACCTTCTTTGGGGATGGGATACGCTCCTCGACGGCCCTCTCCTTGCCCTTCAAAGATGGTTTGGCCTGAGAGAGGTAAACCGATACCTCGGGCGGTGAGAACAGAACTAACCTCGGGAGCGCGGTCTACATTTTCCTGCGAATGCATAAGCTTAGTTCGCACAATTTCGTGTCCGCTACCTTTATACCTCCGGAGTTCGGCTGTGTGTGGGGGATCGAAATGAGCTCCAAACGCGACAAACACGGATGAACTACCTTCTTGGACGCAGGACGCTTGTTTAAATCATCCCAGACCTTGAGACGAAGTCAGTATCGGCGGCATAGGCTGAATATATGCGCACATTCTCTTTGTTATCGTCCTAGTAATGTTCAGACCATAATTGCGACGAGAAATTAGATGCACCTCTTGCTCTTGCTCCCAGTCCACGCCTGAACCCCCAAATGAGAACACCTCGGGCGCATCAGAATCCTCGACGCCGCCGTCCACGTCGCCATCCTCCTCCATCTGGTCGAGAGTGACCTCGTCCAAGTCCTCCTCCTCCTCCATTTCCTCTTCCCCAGACTTCTTCTGGCCGCGGGCGCGGGGCTGATCGTTGCGGAGCCCGAGCTGACGTTCGAGCTTCGTGCGGCGCGTGTTCGTGTTGCGGAGCAGCTGGACTAATATGCATTTAGCCGGCCATCCAAGGGAGTACTTCTGCAGCTCGGGAATGCGAGTCGTTATCTGAAGTAATGCGTGAGCTGAGTGCATACGAGGTTAACGGAGGACGCACCGTAGCCACACATCGCGCGATCGCGGTCTCCTGCTTCTTTCCCGTCCCTTTAACGCTGAAGAGCTCGTTGATATAAATGATAATGAGGCCCTGGTCGAGCTGGTGAGATACAAGAAGAGTGAAAGACGGCAGACGAACGTAGAGGTCGGTGTACGTCTTGTCTTTCTTCCTGATCGTTGCCGGCGAATCACCTTCCTCCGCGCCGTAGCCCATGGCAGACTTGAGGTTGAACCCTCCGGAGCGTCCGCACTGTCCCTTCGGCTCTGGGATGAGTGCTTCCTCGGCTTGCTTCCGCTCTAGCTCGGCTGGATGTCCGTCGGGACAGCGTCGAGTGGCACCACAAACTCTACACACCGATCCGGTCGTCTTTTGCTTTGTTGGTGACGCTAAGGCGCGCATTCTCCGCCTCCAGCTGCGCAAGCCGCTGTTCCAAGGAGAGAGGGGGCTGGGGTGGAGGCATAGTCGACGCGGACGCGCGAAGGATGATGGAAGCGCGGAGCAAGGGGCGTGGGATCGAATACCAGAATGTGATTTCAGTTCGACCACAGATAAACAAAGGGAATGCATCTTCAACAAAAAACTAAATCTCCTCATCCTCCGAGTCTGGCTCGGCTTGCGGTACCAGTTCTGGTTTGATGGTGCCATCAGTCCGATCTACGATATACCAGCGTTCTCCCCGACGAATCCTTCCAACCACAGCACTTATGGCGTTCAGATCGACCACCAGGGATGCCTGTAGTCGTGTGTAGGCCACCACTCCCGTAGCAGCGTCGCGTCCGGCAGTGTTGCAGGGTTGGATAACTGCGAGGAGTCTTGTTGTCCCGGAGAAGATGCCAAACTTTGCGTTGTCGGGAACATCGCAGGTCAGGACCTCGACTAGCAGACCGTACGACTCCGCGCACTTTATGGTGTGGCTGACTCGTTGCTGTTTCGTAAACTGTACCATCAGTGTACTAAACAGCGGCTCGCGAACATACGCACTCGAACGTAGCAGTTTTCGCGGGTATCCTCGCCGCGAAGTCGGCGCTGTGGATCAAACGTCCATCCGGCGCGAATGGAGTCGCCGTCCCCGAGTTTTAAACCTCCCCAACGTGGCAAAACGGAGGGCAGCGTCCGCAGTGCTGCTGCTTTAGTGAGGCCAAGCGGGTTGAACATCTGCACAAAGTAAGCCGCGACAAGTCCGAGGGTCGGCGCGTCCGGCGCGTGGTCTTTTTGGTATGGAGAGCGAACGATTGTGCCGAAGTCTACCGCAGCTATTCAGCTGCTGCCGCAAGAACAAAGAAATATAGCTTACAACCCGGATATTCCTTCTGCCCGGCTGGAAGCCCCGGAAATCGCGGCTTCGAGGTTAAAAGCTCTTCCTCGAGGTCGTACCGAGCACCGAGCTGATGAATATACTCCATAGCAAGCACCCGGTTGTTGAGATTGGACCAGGGATAGCGGCGCGACTTCAGGCTGCGCTTAAGGAATCCGCACGCCCTCTCAACTAGATGTCAGCACCTGGGGCCCTGACTTAGACCTTGCTTTGACACAAAAGCATATGGGTAAGAGTGTTCTAAGTAGTGTCGGAGCGCTGCTTTCATCCCGCGAAGTCTAGGTGTTGTAGTTCAAATGGCTCTAATAGAGCTTGTTCCTGTGCTATTTCGCCCTCGAATCCGCTGATTTCCGACTTTTCAAAGTCCATAACAGCCAATAACCTTCCTTCTGATTCTAGAGAAATTTTAATGACCTCCTTTTCCAGTGAGCCCAGCGAGTAATATCAAGACGCATCTGTTGCTTGAATTACAACTAAATCGCTCCAAAAATAAAAATGAAACTAAAAATAAAAAATAGAAAGATCCGTGCTTGCTGATGTACTGCTACTCTCTTTATTCGCCATACGACTCCCCGCCGGAACACTTCGCCAATGCTCAAACTAGCCATACTCCAAATCTCCGCCTCCCCCGAATACAGTGCGGGCGCGACCGTAAATCATCCGTAACGCCAAATGGGGGAAAATATCGGAAACGGAGCTGCGGCCCTTGTAGGGACCCCGAGCCCCAAACCGTAGGCAAGACGCGGGAGTCAATGTATGTCCCCCAGGCCAACGATGCGACACAAAACAATCACCTACTCGACGAGCGTCGGTCCCCTTCCGAGATGATGTGCTTATGATTTCACGTCGACGACGCGCCCATGTACACCGTCACCGGCGAGCTGGCGGTCCTGGGGATGACGCAGCAAGCCGGCCGACTATTTTGCGCCCGGGGTTGCGCTAACTGACAACGGACGGAAGCTGAAGCAACCGTTAGGGTGGGTAATAGGACACTTGGGAGCTGTAGAGGTGTTTCTGGCCGACGCTGAAGGTCGTTAGTGGATGACAGGAGTCCTGTCCATTTATAGTCCATTTACGGCCGATCTGACAAAACGGCGATACGAAACGGCGGTGGCGCAATGCTTACCAAGCGCTCATGACATTTGCGCGCTGCTTTGGAATTGCTCATCTGCTTGGAAGCTTATCGACTGTAGCATGCCGGCATGTGTAGCTCTCGTAAAAGTAGGGACGAGTCGAAAAGAACACAAATCATTGTTACAAAACAACTATGACACCAGTGTTCGCCATTTGGCGGAGTCGAACCGGCTGACCAAGCAGCTTAGAAGTCCACGGCGAAAGATATCGGCCTTGGTGTATATGAAGAATTCACCGAAAATTTATTCGGGTTTCCGTGTCGGACTTCTCGCGGCGCGTTGTGAAGGACTAGACGGAGTTGGTGCGTGTTCTGTGGGATGATGTGGCGGCACCTTTCGGCTTTTGCTTCTGATCGCCACATGATCCCGACGGGCACACGAAGAGCGCTTCGTATCGTCGTCGAAGCGGCTTTGGAATTCTTCCCGAGCTTACCAGCAATATCCAGACACCACGACATGCGGGCTCAAGACGGGTTCAAGCAGCACCCATCCCCCACAACACAAATCCGTCACCAAGGCCGAGAAACGCCTCCCGAAGGTCCGGCCAGCTGCAGCCCCTGCAGAACTGAATACCACAGCCCTTTCTCCGCTTTCGTCGATCCCTTTCCAGGCATTTTTTCTCGCTGCCACATCACCACGCCGTTCCTCCACCCGTCGTCTCGGACTCCCTCGGCCCCGCCCCGCCCCTCCCGTCCCGCGGCCCCTCCCTCCCCTCGTTCGTTCGCCTCCTGCAATGCCCAAACGGACACGTTCGTAGATGCTTCTTAGGTCACGCTTTGGTCTCACAACCTATTACTGTAATTCACTACTTCCCTCGCCACACCTCACTCGAATCCATCGCAAACTTGCTTGTTCCCCAGGTACGAACTCAATAGGCCGCCGGGAGTGACGCCTTATGCACTCAAAGTCACGCGCCGGTACAGTATCGCCCAGCCGTGCTCTCTCGGGGCATGTCGGACATCTCCAGTCCGAGGCTCGAAATCTCTCGTCGGCGTTGCTCACCGTCGGTTTGCGACCCGTGCTATCTTCTACTCAACGCATTCAGACGGCCGACCCGTGCAACTTGCTTATTAGCCTCATCCTCCTTGCATTGAACGAGGTGTATGTCATCACCTTGCGGACTTGATTGTACTCGAACTCACACCTCTTAACATCTTCCTCACTCCGAGTCAACTCCCATCAAACTAACCTTACAGGTTTGCGACCCTGCAGATCCTCGTCCTCGGCGCATTTCCGCGCCATCGCGCTTTCCGCAAGTGGTATTTACCAACTCCGGACTCGTCCACATAGGTCCTCGCCCGTTCTTAAGCACGTGGGTCCGAACTCCACGCTGGCCGCATCTGGCCTCCTGCCTCTTTTGGGCTGCACAGGCGACACAGGGAATTGAGGTGAAGATGAAAGTAAAACTATAAGGCTGTGAAAAATAAGACTAGGATAAGAAATATAAGAAAATGAATATTATGTGGCTCTGGAACTTGAGTGCATTGTGGCAGCGAGTTTATTGGGGCTCTAGACAACAATGCCATCTGGTAGTCAATTGTTCCCATTTTGGCTTGTTGAGGCTTGATGCTGCAGGTTACAATCTACTGAGGCATACAGCCTCAGTGTGCTGCTAAAATACTACAACTGTTTCTCTAGAATATTCTACGACTGCTCGAGAATAATCTGTACTGTGAGCTGATGGGCTTCTAGAGATCGGGAATGCAAGGTGTGGCCAGGTGATGTGATTTGATGGGATGGACAATAGGGTGGGAATGGTGGCTGTGGGCTGGTGATGGAATAATAGGTTTTACAGACCTGGGTGTATGCGAGGGGTGGGAAAGTGCACATGATGGGAGCGGTGGCTGTGGGCTGGTGATGGAATAATAGGTTCTACAGACCTGGGTGTATGCAAGGGGTGGGAAAGTGCACATGACGGGAGTGGTGGCTGTGGGCTGGTGCTGGAATAATAGGTTTTACAGACCTGGGTGTATGTGAGGGGTGGGAAAGTGCACATGATGGGAGCGGTGGCTGTGGGCTGGTGATGGAATAATAGGTTCTACAGACCTGGGTGTTTGTGAGGGTGGGAAAGTGCATATGACATCAGTCACCTGATCATAGAAATAATTTCCAAGGTGGGGGACCTAGCAAAGCAAGGTGACGTAAAACGTCCAGTGAACCCAGGACGGACCACAGTTAACAATGTCGTCAACGAGATGCAAGAGGCCGTGGATGACGAGCGGACAAATGGAAAGTCGGTGTTCGGAGTACTGGTAATAGTGGCTAGAGCGGATTATAAATGCGGAGTAGCGAATAAGATGACTCGGCCCACCGCTCGTAGAATAAGACCCACTTGATGATGGCGGCTCTGAGCTTCTGGAGCTCCTCCAGAGTGTGTTCGAGCTTCAGGGTCATTTTGATGATATCGGCGAATTCAACGGCATGGTGGTAAAATTTTGCATCGGGAAATCGGCCTCGGAGAAGGCTTGGAGCCATGTACGCCGTCCAAAAACACCAACCCTCTGCGTTGAATTTTGAGAAGCCGCCTGCAAGTGAACGCGTGAATGCAGAGGGAATATACTTCATTGCCTCGGCTGTCTCCTTCTTAATATCCTCCCACTGCGCAGAGGGAATGATATAGTCCTCCGACCCACAATCTAACCTGAGCTTCTTGTACTCGCCGCTCCACAGCTTGACGAGGTTGGGGGCAATATTTTCGAACAAGAGATGCATGACATCCCAGGGATACGAACGCGCACGGTCGAGCGAGCCAACACGACGAAGTATCGGAAGACCCTTGATTCCGTGGTAGAACTTGAGCTGCTCGGCGTTGTCGGGGTTGTCGCTGATGAGTTTGAGAACGTGATCAAAAGACTCGTCGGTGCGGAGGGGGAGATTGGATGGATCCCAAGAACGCGGCTCTACGGCGGACTCGGTGGGGGAGTTGAGCTCGACATCGACGTCGTCATCTGAAGCCGGCTGCGGGGATGCAGGTTGTGACTGCATGTTAATTTCCGTCTCGTTGGGAAAACTCTCTTCCGCCGCCTCAGGATCTACCTCGACGGCCGCGTCAGAGCCATCGCCATCGGAGTCGCCGCTGTCCATCGAGGTATCCTCTGACTGCGCATCTGCCTCCGTGGCGCCGTCGCCAGAGCTCTCGGACGACTCCTCCCCCTCCGCCTCCCCCTCCGCGTTCATCTCGTCATCGCGGTCGAGAGGATAAGCGCACGGAACGTAGTAGATGGTCTCGCCGTCGACGATATTTCGTACTCCTTTGATCTCGCAGGAGCGGCACGGAGAGAACCCGTTGTGCCCCTTGATATTGAGCATCTTCTCAATAGCAATAATGTCGCCCATCGTGAGGATAACGTAGGCTCGCAAGTCGAAGAAGGCACCTTTCTTTGCGTGCCAAGTCGGGACGCCTCGAGCAAGTTGCGCTAGTTCATCGTCCGAATGGTACTAGGCTCGAGCCAGCCGGTCTTGTAGACCGGCTGGTCGATCTCGGAACAAGTCATCGGGCAGTCAGAGTTCCCTAATTGGGTATATCAGCCCATAGCGGCCGCTCGGGTCGTCCCTGCGATACAAACCCAATAGAAATGGACCGGGAACGTGAGGAGAGGTGTTGCGGACAGCCACGCGAAGTTTGGCGGTCGTAGCACATGCTGGGACGATGGGAAGGGCGAGACGCGAAGCGAAGCTCACCGAACGGGCCCAGAACTCCCCGAGCAGAGCTCAGTCCGTGTCCCGTGTCTTTCCCTGCCCATCCAGCGGCATTTTTACGCCCCTCTCCTCGTATTCCGGCCAAATGGAGGTCTCTAGACGACGGGGGATAGTCGAGACCATCGGCACGCGGCGGGCACGGGGAAAAGGCTCTGAGGACGAGATTTTGACGGGTCGCGGGGTTTTCGAGGCGGGGAAATCGATTGAGAGTGTCCCCAGAGCCCGGCGTGGCACGGTTGAGGTCGAAACGAGGCGGCGAGGTGGCTAGCTAGTGGTGTGACAGCGTTATTGATATCCCAAATATGGGAACTTTGACAGCCCGATGGCAGCTCCCGAGATCGACTGGTCCGTCTACAAGACGGACCAGTTCTGGTCTAGAATGGTACAGCAAAGCTACGCTGGTCCCACGGCGTTTTAGGTCCGGGAATGACACCGAGCCAGCGGATGTGAGTGAGGTGGGTGCGCACAGATGGGTGGAAGTTGAAGATGGAGGCAATCATCGGTGTTGCTGAGGGCCCGGCGCGGCGGCGGTCGAAGAGAAGGTAGGAGTCCGACGCGAATCCTAGTGCGATGTCGTCCTCGCCGTCGAAATACTTGTGCGTCAACGTCTGCCCGTCAACCACGACATATTTCTTCTTCAACCCGAGGTAATGCTTGCCATCGAAAGCATCGGCGACGCGGTTGGGGTCGTGGACGCGAGTGTGGCGATACTGCATCTGCTCAATTATGCGTATGCTCTGGAAGAGACCCTGCAGCCGTGGGATGAGCGGGAGGTAGCAGAACTGCCTGCGAGCCCGTCCGGCGGCGTTCTTGCGTGCTTGGCAGCACGACTCCTTGGGGCAGGTGTTGAGATGCGCGTATTGGTCGGTGTAAGCGACGCAAGAGTTTACGCAGCAGTCAATCCACTGCGGAACAATTTCCGAGAGCATCGCGATGCGGTGGAGGATGATATAGTCGGACGCAAGCTGCATGCGGTGACGAAACGCGAACCGCATCATGTCGAACGCGGTCCGGGACATGCCAGAGGTAACCTTGAGTACAAAGGCGCGGATGTTGTCGCGGTCACCGTCGGAGAGAGCAGCGTTCCCTGTACAAACTGGTCGATGAACCGTACGGAAACGGAAGATAATCGCGCACGGTTGGTCCACAATTCTGCCGCAACCGCGACGCCCTCCCATTCCCGAACCAAAGCCTCTCCGTCGGGACCAAGCATTTCTTCGAGGAACTGCTGGCGCTGCTCGGGACCCATATCGTCGTCGATATCGACCTCCTCGTCGAAGCGCTCCCAGAGCTTCGCAACCTCGGGGTCCTGCGCGCCGAGGGGAGACGCGTCCTCTTCGGGCTCAGAGTCGCTCGGCTCAGCCGCGTTAGCAGGCGCTGGTCCGGAGTCCACAGACGGCATCTCGAAGTCCCCCGCGTAGTCCGGGCCAGGGGGATCGCCTATATCGGTGTCGGTCTGGCCGCCATCGAGGTATCCGACGTTACTCGGCACAGAGATCGAGGACGCCGCTTCGGCAATGTTGACGCGTTTGCGGTGTCGTTGACGGGTGCGCCGCGAGCAGAGTTTGTAGCAGGCGGAGCAGCAGCGGCAGATGCGCCGCTTTTCCTTGGGCATGGTGTTAGTGCGGAGTGCGGGCTGGTGGTGGTTCGAGTTTAAGCGCGGGATTGGGACGTAATGAGCCTGTAGGTGTAGGTAATGGGGTCGCAGAGCGACATAATACCAGTACATTGCTCGAACTGGACGATACATAGGCTAGATAGGTTCTAAACCCGCGCACTGAAAGAATGTTAGCGGCTCTGCACCGAAAGTTCATGCTAAAACATACCAGATTGCGTCCCTCGCCAGATTAAACATACCAGATTGCATCCCTCGTCGTCGGCGTCGCATGCGTTACCCAGAATAGGCAAGTTAAAGCCCTGCGAACAGCAGGAGGAGGGCTCGGCGTCGATACCGGCACTGTCCGAGTTCTTGAGGGGCGTGGCTTCCGGCAGAGGTGCAGAGAGTCGCTCCTTCCTCACCTTCAAGGGACAGCAGTTGGCCGCTGGGTCAAAAGGGCTGCGCTGACGCGGCCGTAGCATTATAGCAGATAGAAACGAGGGGCTAGACAGCGTGCAGAGCAAGGGCAGAGGGCAGGCAGACAGAGCTGGGGGGATTCATTTGCACTCAGAGGTTGCTGCGAGTCGACATGTAGTTCGCGCTGAGTTAGCGTGGTGGGAGACGCAGAGAGCGATTGGTGCCGCGTCTGATGCTGCGGACGTATCAGCGGTAACTTGAAATTCCCCCGAGAGCTTCTGAACGAGGACTGTGACTCAAGGCACCGCAAATCACTCGTGCTGAGGCCTAAAACGGCCTCGCGGGCCCAGCCTGAGCTCAATGCTTCTATAATCCCTCGCCCTAAGGCCAAACAGACGAGGCCTCGAAATTCACTCGCAGCAAGGCCTAATGCGGCCTTGCACCGAAGGCCTCCGAACAACGCACCGAACATCACTTGTCCCGAGGCCCGACGATGGCCTTGAACCCATAGCCTCACCCCAAGGCCCGAATTTATAACCGGTGAGGCCTTTGGGCCTCGGAGCAAGGCCGAATCCTTCCCACAGTGACGCGTCCTGTTCCTCCTGCTATGTTCGATATCAGGGAAACCCGGTCGCGTCCTGCTTGCATCACAATCTAAGAAATACGGCGAGAACCCGGAGCGCAAGCCACAGAGAAGCCGGAATATTTGTCTCTGGCATTCCTTTGTGGTAGCCGGTGATAGATGGCATTGAACCCATGGAGTCGGCGTTAAAGTGACATTACAAAAGGGATTCCTGTCCTACACAATCCAATCCACAAACACAAAATAATTGCTCGACTAGTGGTAAACTAAGTTACAGAAATCGATGATCCAAAAGCAGCTCTGCGGAGAAGAAAGCACCTTCAGTAAACCATGTCCCCGGCCGATAAATCTTCTCCGCATGACGTGCCGTTTCCGGGTCATTTTGCATCGCGAGAAGTGTCTCCGCATCCTTATGAAGAGGCTGAGCTCCAGTTACAAACAATGACGGCTGACGACTCACCTCATATTCGCATAGGACCACGACCTGAGCCTGGTCCGTTCTCCCAATCCCATGTACCTCCAGCTGTGCTTTGATGATGTCATCGGTTTCATGGAACTACCGTCAGGCCGCCAGTCAACATCAACCTAGCTCCAGATGCCGGTGACGTACCGCAGTTATGCGCCGCCACAGTTTGAGCAGGACAGAAACCTCGAGTGATGCGCGTATCGCGGCGTCCATCCGCTCCCGCAGGTCGTTGGCTGCATGGGCCGTGTATGACGCCAATATATACTTGCGTTCCCCACCTGCTCCAGCGTCGAGGAACGGAACAACATCCGCGGAAAATATGCGCGCAATCTCATGGTAGGAGGCCATTCTCGTGGATGCACAGAGCGTCGTAAACCCTGCATCCGCGAGAACCTGCTCTCGGAATTTTAGCGGTGTCAGTTGGATCGGAGGAAAGACTCCCCTCGCGGAGGTTCTCCAAGCTCTAGGAAAGATATTGAACCCTAATCTGGTCAAATTATGGAATGTAAAGTACTCACCTCTACCTCGACGATCGCGACGACATATTTGCGGGCTACAAAAAGACCGAACCTGGCGCTGAACTCATCCAGGTCCGGAGTTTGGCTCAACTACCGAGCTCGTCAGTAATGGCCCCTCATCGCGAAGATATGGTTCACAATGCGGGCCGTCTTGATATTCCGAGCGACGACGGGCAACGCCAGCACGGCCGTAGCCAGACCCAGGAGCTCGGCAGCGAAAGCCTCTTGCGAGATCCCGTCCGGGATGGTAAGGATTCCGATGAAGAATACACTCTGCCTGGGGGTAGACGGCATGAAAAGTTGCGCGGCGACAGCAGCACTAACACGCCCGGCTCGGGCTATGTTATATGGATCAGGGCGGCCCGGATATCTCCCGGACGCAAAGGTTAATGGACAAGGATGCGTGGTCACATGCACACGAACGGCAAATCCACCACACACGTAAATGTAGCAGCTGATAAGGCTGACCTCATCGAGCAACTTTCTTTGTAGGAAAATCTAAATTTACAACAATGGCCGATATGCTTCGCAGCGGATGTCACACGCCCCAGCCTCATTCGGATTGAATGAAATGCTACAGTACAGGCGAATCTCTCCCTTTCCATACCCTGATAAACCCATAACCATACTCGTAACCCATATGATGTAACCCATGAGTATAGTTCCCTTTATAAAACCCATAGACCCGCTGATACCCATAATCCATACAAAATTTCCGGGCAAAACCATGACTTTGGTGCTTTTTGGCGGGGTTTTGGGCCCAAAAATGTGCCAAAAACAGGGATGAATTACTGGAAAATAATGAAAATCCCGATGAGAAACCCGACACCCGGTTCAAACAAGTTGTAAACATGTTTCTTGAAGACTTTGACCGCATCATTGCCACCCTCTCTCTACACAACCACTCAGACTAGCTCGTAATGGAAGCCCGTTATTCGGAAACAGCAGACTTGAACATATACTGTAGCGATGGACCCCAAGTCCCGTTGCATGTTACAAGGCTCAAAGAATAAGGCCAGATAAATTCACCTAAAATCAAGAGAAATTTTTTCAGCCACCTCGGAAGAGGAAAAATGAGGAACCTTCGGACTGAGGTCTAATCCCCACAGTATTCCATTGTAGGACAAAGAACAAGTAGATCGAAATATGATGGCTAGTCATTGGATTGAGGAATCATTTTTTTTTCTGGCCAGCTTCTGCAACCCCTCCGAAACCCATACTTTGTATTGTCCCTTCTAAGGAGAACATCTCTCTTGAGGTTACAAAGTTACCCGGCCGGACCAAATCTTATTGCTGTTTGCATAAGGTCAACAGTGGCAATTTTCTGGTTTCTTCCCCCCCAAAAAAAAGAAGGCTGAATGTGGTGGCCCATATCTTGGCCGATTCTGCCGCGAAACCCATGTTTTCTTCGCTGACAGTTGGACAGGTGTGAGAAACTGCTTAACTTGCTGGGTTTGAGCAGATTTGTGGTCCAAATTTTGTGATAGGTACTTTCATATACCCAGCCTCTATCTGGCCTCCAATTTGCAGGCAATTTCATCTAGGCGTTCTCGCATTTGACGAATTAGGACGGCCATCCCAATCTGAGATGCCATCATGTGGCGTTCATCGAGGGTGGATGTCAGGTACCTTCAAACCTGAGATTGTCATCAAACTCTGCCATCAAATGTGACTGATACCAATACCATGCCATGGTAGAACAAGACTCCTGTGTGCTAAATTGAATGTTCTTTTACCATGCCATATGCCCTACTGTCTCTGGCTATGCTCCTCCAAGGAAGAGTTCGATTTCATCAGACCATTTGAGATATCAGAGAATTATACATCGAGGTGAAGCCTGTGACAGTCATCGATCAATGATCTGACTGCTTGGCCACCCAGGTCAGACCCTCTGGACGTTCTGCGAGACGCCAAACTCTCCGCACTTCTTGCCATCAAAAGCACCAGACCACAGTTGGATTCAATGTGAACTTGCGTCCACATCGGAAATTTATTTGCTAAGCTGAAAGAGAGCACTTATGCAAGATTATCAACTTGAATCATTTTATTTGAGGCTCTAATCGTTGAGGAAAGAGGGTCAAGTTTCTGCGATCCAAAGGCTGCTTTCCGGATTGGCCCTCATTTTGACAGGTCACGTCGCTCCGAGTTCCTTTCCTTCATTGCACATGAACAACTGCATCCCTTGCCACAAAATAGCTTACATTGAGCTCAGATCCGTTCAAGCCCGTGCAAAAACATTTTTGTTCTTTTTGAATAAACTACTCCCGCGTAGATAAGAACTATATCCTACCAGAATTCCAGCCAATTTCATCCATGCGTTCTCGCGTTCGACAAATCCTGTTGAATTTCATTCAGTTCGGATGGACTTTGGGCATGTGACAATGCATACAAAATTCGCTATTCGTAATCAGGCCCGATTAGACAATTACCACGATCAGATTGCATCAAAATCTCCCGAATTTCCTTTTTGGATGCAAATTCCTCCATTTACATGTGACATAGCTTAAAGTTTCGAAGAAAAACCTGTGTGTGACGCGTGACATACGAATTGAATGAAATGCTACAGTCAGGACGGTCATCCAAATTTGGGATGCCATCATGTGGTGTTTGTCGCCGGTGGATGCCAGGTACCTTATGTGGTGCATTGTTGTGCCTTTTTGCCGGAACGTGCACAAGTTGTGTTCTTTTTCATACACTTTTTACAAGTTGTGTGCTTTTTGTAGAATTATGCCAAATTTGTGTTGTTTTTCCTTGAAACCCCGGAAGTTGTGTCCAAAATAATAATGTCCTCTCAGACCAACCATAAAAATGTTTTCAAAAACTTTCCATCCGACAACAAATTTGAAATCAGCAATAATATCAGCGACGGGCCCAGAATACAGTGTCCGCAGTTTCACTCCACAGAAACCGTCCAAGACCAATCAGTCATGGGGCGCTCATGCCAATAGCATCCACATCCTGCGCCTTCCGAAATTCCGCGATTACAATGACAGGGTTATGCGGGGGGCTACCGCAAATTACCTTTGAGTAAATCAAGGGAGCACACGTTCGTCTGCCCACCTATCCTTCAGTTGACCGCCGTTTCCGAGTCCCGCTGTCGTTGTCTACTCTACTCTCCTTGCTCACTGTGTTGGTGCTCAGCCTATCTTCAACCATGCTCTGTCTCCTCACTTGCTCCGACTCCCTAGAAAGGCAGCCTGCCAGTCCCAAGTCATCACTCAGTTAGCTAGCGACACTCATCATGCAACACCTACACTTTATTCACAAACAGAACGAAGTGATGTTGTGCTTATACAGCCCAGGGATGGCCAAAAGACATTACGGCATGATGCAATTGGCCTACGCCGGTCTTTAGTCTCGGCTCAATTAGCTTTGCTTTGCGCGTCCCCGTGGCCGGTCTGGTCATAGCTTGCCCTGACCCCCCAACTCACTTGTAACACCTCTATTCTCAAACAATCTTCCAAGTTCCCTTGATGGATCTCCAATGAAAAAGACACGGACTGCCCGCAAGTTCAACAATAATATCCATTACCACCGCCCTCGTCACTAAGCACGCCTTCAGAAAGATGAAGGGAGTTTTTTTTTTTTTTTTGTGCCAGATAATGGGGACTAAAGTAGATTTTTTTTGTCCGGAAAATCTGGGAATTTTCGGTGTGTTTCTGTTGGGAATAATTCTTCCAGAAATCGGCCAACTATTCCTTGCCAAACAAATTAGACCCTTTTTAGGAAACACTATCTGGGAACTATCATGGATTGTAAAACGACTGAATTTTTGCCGCAACTCAATGGTAGAGTAGGGAAAAAGTCCCGCAATGTTACTCTCAATCATACTGTAGTGATTAGACCTTAAGTCCGGAGGGTGTAACCATAACACATTCAAGTCCGAGATGTAACATGTCCGATGGCATCAGAAAATACCATAAAAAGCAATATTAGATAGCTTGCAATGCAGCCATTGAAGCCATTCAATGGCTCAAATGTGTTGCAGGACCAATGGCTGCAAAATCTGTTCTAAAATTGTTACTCTCTATTTGGTAGTGTACCTTAGCATGCTTTTGACTACATCTAGTTCAGAAATTGTAATGTGCCCTCGTGACAGGTGAGAAAACAGGATAGAATCACAATTTTGTTGTTTTATTTGTTGTATCAGCGGTGGTGATAACATCAGCACTGCATTTAAACATGAAATATGCTTCTAGACTACGAAATAATGTTTCTTTTTGCTTATCCCTTTGTTGGCAGACTTGAGCATTTTGTCTTTCAGTTCAATTACCTGCCAAGTGTAAGGGAGCTGGAGTAGTCGAAGCTACCAACGAAACTGCAGCTCACGCTCCTTCTCCCGCACATCCGCCTCCAACTCCCAGGTCGTCCTCTTCCATTCCTGCGCGTACTCTCCCGGGGGCTGCACCAACGTCCCCGCGCTCGTCATGGACCGCGTCCGATCCGGTTCCCGCTCCCGCTCCCTTGGCCGCCCGCTGAAACTCCTCAACCGGCGGAAGAACGGGGGCGGGGGTGTACGCCGGGGGCGGCGGACTAGTACTATAGCTAGCAGCATTCATACTCCCCCCAGGTCCGCACGGAATACAACTCGTCTTCGGTGCCGCCGGACCTCGCCTCCGTCCCGCGCTGTTCATGCCGCCGCCTGCGCCGGACGTGGATGTAAAACAGCCCGACGAGGAGCGCGGTGAGGCCCACAAGGCCGCCGACGACGGCGCCGATGATGATGCCAGAGGGGCCGAGGGTGGAGGCTGTGGTTGCGCTGGACGGTCGTCAGCGCGAGGTAAAGCTTGGATATGCAAGCAAGCCTCGAGGAAGGCGGCGTACTGGATGTTCACTGGCGGGTTGGTGCTGCCCGGGATCGGACTCGGGGTGGGGATTGCCGCTCCCGCTCCCGGTGGTGTCCCGCCCCTCCCCGTGGACGAAAATGACGGTTTGCGTCGAGACCGGCGTCAACGTCGCCGTCGCGGTCTCAGGTACCGCCGTCGCAAACAACTCAGCGGCAGTATTAATATGCTCGTCGCCTGATCCAGAGCTCGAGCTCTGCGCAGGTGTGGTAGTGGCGTAGGTCCTCCAGGTCAACGGCGAGGCAACCGGGCCCGCCGAGGCTGAAGCTAAGCCCGTCGTATTTGTGCTCGATGCCGTCGCTGTTTCCGCAGTACACGTGGAAGAATTCGTCGTTTTGTCTCGAGGGCGCGGTCGTAGGCGCGCAGCGAAGGGTAGCGGTATCATCACCGCCATCGTCCAGCGAAGCAGGGTATGTGTCTCTTGAGTGGTGTATGAACGGGAGCAAAGACGGGCGCGAGCGGCAATGCCATATAGTATCCTGTATCCTTATGTGCGAGCTAGGCAAGACGTGCGGGACGACATCGAAATCTGTCGGACGGCCAGTGTATCAGCGAGAATACGATGAACGCAGAGGGATGGCCTCACGACGATCATATGCATGCCCATCTCAGAGTCGGTGCGGTGCGGTGCGTTCGCGCAGTCTAGGGCTGACAGATCTAGACGAGGAGGAAGCGCACCCACCACCCACCCAGATGGCAGGATCGATTCTGTTTGCAGCGGAGATGATCAGAACCCTCCGTTGCCTGCCTGCCACTGGGCAACAGCAAAACACACAAACGTGGCCATGGAGGTACTGTAGAGAGAAGTCTATTCACTCGACGCGGGGGAGCGTTTATACGCCGGCAGCTCCTCCATCCGTCCCAGCAGATCCCACGCGGCCTCGACCTCCGCCTCCAAGATGCCGATCCGCGCCCGGAGAGCGGTGTTTTCCTGTCCCAGGCTGAGGCGCTCTTCGGATTCGGATTCGGACTCTGCCTCTTGTGAGATGGCGTCGGCGTCGGAAAGCACGGTGGGGACGGCCGAGTCGCGGTGCCCCGCAAATGGGTTGGGTATGGTCGGCATGGGGGAGAGCGGCGCCGGCAGGAGGGGTATGGGCGTGAGTGTGGTAACCACCATCGGCGGGGTCCCGATGGCGAATGACGCGGTGGAGGGTGTTGGAGGGACGGGCACGACGACGAGGCCAGTGGAGAGAGGGCGAGTGGAAGATGTAGCGTCTAGGTCGCTATCGCCGCAGACCCGCTGGACGATGAAATTGCCCTCCTCTGCGTCAGGCGTGCGCGTTCGACGGGCCCTCCAGCGGCGCCGACAGAAGAGAAAGAGAATGGGTAGGAGAATGATGGATTGGATGCCGACGATGACGGCGAGACCTATCATCGCCAGCGGCGTCGCACTTAGGGTGGTTTCAGATGATAAATGGTGCGCTTAGACGCTCGCACCTTGTAAGAACGGGACTGGTTGACTGGAGAATGGATACGGTCGAAACGAGTGTGGTTGTGAGAGTGGAGGTGAGAGTGAGGCTGCCGGAGAGTGCGATGGTTGTTGGCACGATGGAGAAAGAGGTTGCCGGAGGCTCGCTGAAGGTCAATATGGAGGTAATGGTCTGCGCCACGGTGTCGGTTTGCGTCCGCGTACTGCACCGAGCTGGTTAGCTGAGCAGCTACATGGGGAGTCCACTCACAACACCAAAGTATCGGTCGCCCTTATCGTCTGCGCTTCTGCAAGTCGGACGGCACTAGAGGGGCAGCCGTCGTCCAAGATTTCCGCAGTTCCATCCTACAGCGACACTGAATACGGAGCGGAGAAGGGGAAGAGACGGCGCACATACCAAAAGCGAATATTCGCAGGTATTCCGCGGATAATAGCAATAAAGGTCGCCAAAATCCACGTCATACTTCTCCGCTTCAAGTTGACCACCGTCAAGATCCTCTGAAGAGCACTGAAAGTCGACCAGCGGGGATGCCATGTGGCGGCGTAGAGAGGGAGAGCGGGAGGCTCGGAGAGGAAGGGTTACCACATCGGATGACGAACAGCTTATACTTCTGCACAATCTTCGGCCTTCGCTGTTAACCTCCCGCGCGCGACTTCTCGCACTCTATTCCGGACAGAAAACATGATTGACAAGGCTGTGTCGGCGATGTATCCAGAAGATTGTCCGGTGTGTCGAGGATGTTGACGCGATGAACGGAGTCAGAACTCGACAGAGAGATGGTGGTGGTTTTGGATCAAGCCGTGAAGCGTGCGAATATACATGTCAGTCAGGGCATTGAATAAAATGGCATTCTTCAAGGTGGGCAAGTCTACAAGGAATGGGAGGCATAGGTAGTGTATTGAATAAACCCCAGGGTTTGCAAGTATTTTTGATTTAGTGTACCATTTTGACCAGATGTTCACGGGTTGTCACCCGTCACTCACATGTTCACAATTGGTACATGTTCACTTTCTTTCCTTGTTTGGAAGCCCCGCCGTCAGCCGGGGCAAGAAGTTTGACTGGGAACTTCCAAATTAGACAATTTCCCACGGTAAAAATGGAGTGTCACCCGTCACCACATTCACATAGGTTCAGTTCACAAGTGAGTGTCACCCGTCACCTGAACATATGGTCAGAAAGGTACAGTAATGGTGAGATTAAGCATAGAGCCTCCATGTTTTGGTTCAGAGTGGGCTATATAATATAGCTTACAGAAGTAGCTATTGAGCTACCAGAAGCCAAGCCATGTCCCCCACGTGCACACTGTAAATACGGAAATTTCAGCTGGGCTGAAAATGAAGCCTATAGAAGAACTTTCAGCACAGTCTGAAAATGAAATTGAATGAATTTCAGCACCACTGAAAATAATGTTTTCAGCTCAAGCTGAAAGCCGAGCTGAAAGGAATCTTTTCAGTGGCCCCAGTCGGGTGGCCTGGGGGTGCTTTGGAAATATAAAAATCATCTCAGTTTTCATCTCGTGCTGAAAGTCTGGTTTTCAGCGCATCTGAAAACCAAGCTGAAAATGGAAGTTTCCTCACGCTTTTCAGATGGGCCAAAAACTCTTTTGTCAGATTGTCCAAAAGGTGAGCTGAAAAAGCTCGTGCTGAATGTTCCCATTTTGGTCCTTGCTGAGTACAGTGCTCATAAGATATATTTCAGCTGGTAGTTGAGTGGCACTGAAAATTCTGTAGGCGGATTCATTTTCAGACTGCGCTGATAATTATTCTATTGGCTTCATTTTCAGCCGAGCTGAAATTTGCGTATTTACAGTGTGCACTCAGCTACCAAGCTCGAAAAGGTCGCCAATGTCCAAAAAAGGAAGCGATGCCATACCCTTGCGGATCGTGCATGTCCCATACCTTACACACTGTAAATCCTGAAATATCAGCTGGGCTGACAATGAAGCTGAAAGAAGTAATATCAGTGTCGATGTGAAATGTGCCCTGAAAATACTATTTTTAGCAAACCTTTCAGTGGGAAAATTACCATATAAGGGAATTTCACATGCTTTCAGATGGCCTAAAAATGGTATTTTCAGATTGATTTTCAGTTGATGCTGATAAAATTATTATCAGATTCATTGTCAGAGCCTCTGAAATTTCCGAATTCACAGTGTGTTATGCTACGTGCCAAATACCAGTGATTTGACTAAGGAGGATGCGCTGCGCGAAGGGGATGAACAGATGAGTACAGTACTAAAATGTGTTTGTTGCCGGAGCCGAGAGGCTATAAGATATGAGGGTGTTTGTTTGTTTGTTGGTACATTCGAATTCCCCGCACGACCTCACGGCAGTGACGGCCGCAGGTGATCCGGATTATCATCCCCCGGGGGGTCCCCATACTTGCCCCCGCCCCCGCACCAGCGCCCACAGGGCTGACTCCGAAGTGACACAGCCAGGGGCAAACAAGGATAAACATACTGGGCTTCTTTTTAAAGTTTATTACCATTATTTCTACTTGTTGATTCTTGATGTCCAATTATTTATTTATTCTTTCTTTTTAATTATCGTTTGCTGCTTGCCGCTTTTTTCTCCATTTGAAGACGTCGATGCTGAGATGTGCAGGCTTAGATAGCTTCCACGCTCCCTGTGAATTTTTAATTTCAACTATTTGGCTTGCTGTCACTGGAGCAGAATGAGGATGGCAGGTCGGTCAGTCACTTTTGCTGTCCAATTGAGGACGGCAGACTTGTAAATACTCATGAAACAGCGCGTCTAGTTCTCCGTTCTTACTCCTGGCCACTCAAAGACCCCTTTTGCCGCAGATGATACAGCTCTACGACAGCCCTATGCCGCTGACCAACTAACTTCACGTCAAGTGGTCCCGCATCTCCCGTTAGCTATTTTAGTAGCCTCACTCCGGCGCGCGCTACACCCGTTTTGTCTCAAAGATTACTGAACTATGCTTCTAGGCGCATTCTCCCGGCTCTACCCTAGGAACCTCACTCGATACCGACCATAAATTGCCGGGCCAGCGGCTTCAAATCGGCGAAGAAGTCGGCAAAGATCACTCATTCGTGGCATTGGCGTGGCGCCTGACTGCGCCTCAGCTTCTCCCTTTCACTTGGGAAGCTTCCTGGGCGTATATAAAGCGCGCGGACATGCTCACAGCACCATGATGTACACCCTACTTCTCCCACTGGGTGCGACCCTGCTCGCCTACCTCCTCTACCACATTCTCCAGATTGTCTATGCCGATATCAAGTCGCCCCTCAAGCGTCTGCCGGGTCCCAAGAATGGCGGATTCATAGTCGGCAACTTCCAGCAAATGACGGTCTGCGGAATGAGTTTTTGTGCGGCGGTGTTTCTTAACTGTGCGCCACAGGGCGATTCGACGTTGACTGCTCAATGGCGCGCCTCGTTCGGTCCAGTCTTCCGCTACAAGACCCTATTCAGCGTACGCCTGCTCTCACAACCGCCGCCAGTGTCCTCCAACATCAAACACAGCGCAGCCAGCTCTTTGTCGCCGACCTCAAGGCACTCACACACATCCTCGCGCAGAGCTCCGTCTACCAGAAGCCTCCCTTCTTGCTAGCGAACACGGAACGTACGCTTGGACACGGTACGAGCCGACCCCCCGTCTTGCCCGCGATCTAACAGGCCGTAGGGATTCTTTCCGTCGAGATGGAAGAGCACAGACGGCAGGTTCGTGCCGTACCACCTTGAGGCATCCGCTGACGGAGATGAATACTATAGCGCCGCATCCTCGTAAGCGACTCATAAATGCGTACATGCCCTTCACGTTGCTCAGAACCAAGCATTCGGCATGGCACAAATTCGGCTGCTCACGGATACTTTCGTTCACAAGGCGCTCGAGGTTCGGTGTTCTCCTCCAGGTAGTATTCATACTCTCAAAGCAAACAGCTCCGCGATCTCTGGTCCGCCCAACTCGCAGCTAGTGGCGGCCAATCCCGGATCGACGTCTCCCCATGGTCGCGCAAACTCACGCTTGATATCATCGGCAAGGCTGGTACGCAGCTCATACCCCACGGGAGAATTCGAATTCAACCAAACCCCCCAGGATTCAACTACGACTTTGCCTCCCTCGCCCCGGACGAGCGGCCGAACGAGCTCAACGACGCCTTCACCGAGCTCCTGCACTCGCCCCGAGCGAGGATCCAGACCGGATTCCGCCTCGCACAGGCGATGATCCCCGTCCTTCGTCTCTTTGTGCGTGCCCACTGTCAACTGACGTCCCAGCTGATTCCGATTCAACTTGGAACCCCAGCCGGTCCCGGGCCAATGGACGTTCGCTCGCTCCACGGCTACCATGTTTCGCATCTCCAAGGGCATTTTCCTAACCAGCAAAGCACACACGACGGCGGAAGAACAAAAGAAAGAGTACTCGGAGGGAAAGCGGGATTTACTCTCGATTCTGCTCAAGGCGAATATGTCAGAGGACATTGGACCATCGTATCGCCTGACGGACGAGGAGGTCATCGCGCGTACGCCGCCCCTGCCCGATGCATCGTAACCCTAACCGCATCAGAAATCCCGACATTCCTGCTCGCCGGGCACGAAACGACGAGCACCACACTCACCTGGGCCCTGCACGCCCTCTCCCTCAACCCCGCCGCCCAATCTAAACTCCGCGCCGAGCTCTCCGCGGACGCCACGGACCACCCGGACATGGACCAGCTCAACGCGCTGCCGTACCTCGAGAACGTCGTCCGCGAGGTCCTGCGCGTGCACTCGCCCGTTATCTTCACGCAGCGCATGGCAATGTGCGAGGATGTGCTCCCACTGGGGTCGCCGGTCGTCGATCGGGACGGGAGGGTGCATGAGAGTCTCAGGTTAGCTTCTCTCCGACAGTTTCTTTGTTCTGTTTTGATGCAGCTAGCTGTGTAGGATTCCGAAGGGCCAGATGATCCATATCCCGGTGCAGGACGTCAATCGCGATGCGGATATATGGGGCCCGGATGCAGCGGAGTTCAAGTAAGCGTGCTTAAGTTTCGAGAGTCGTTCCGTTCCGGCTTACAGCGCATAGACCCGAGCGCTGGGATAACCTCCCCGAAGCCGTGCGCGGGATCCCTGGAATATGGGCGCACCTTCTGACATTTCTCGCTGGTACGTACATCAATCGTTCTCTTTGTCTTTTACGGATCTTGTAGGCCCGCACCACTGCATCGGCTTCAAGTTCTCCCTCGTCGAGTGCGTATACATCTCCACTCCTTCAGATTCATAAACAAACTCACTCACTCGGAATCCCATACAGAACCAAAGCCATCCTCTACACCCTCCTCCGTGAATTCGAGTTCGCGCCGGCGGTACCAAAAGGCGGCATCCGCGCTACGGCGTTCGGGTTCCAGCGGCCGTATGTCGCGGCGACGCCGGAACTCGGTTCGAGTTTGCCGTTGATTGTGAGCAAGGTTGGGCGTTGAGGAGGATTTACCAGTGAAGGAAAGGATGTGTTCAAGTATTGTCTGCGATAATGAATGCCTTTTGCCATTACGGCCATGTCCGAGTGCTACAGTGATACAGCCAACTTCAAACCCTCCTCCCGCAGGCGCTCAATCATCTGGAGGAATCCCTCCGACGCCCGACCCCCACTTTCATCGTCTTCTTCCTCGTCGCAATCGCCCTCCTCCTCCTCCCGCTCTTCCGTGATCTCCACCCTCTCCCACCTCGCAACCCCGCGCTCCTCCTCCTCCTCTGCGTCCGAATCCGAATCAACCCACCAGCGGGACCGAATCACCGCATCCAACACCTCCTCGCTACACGCGACGCCGAGGCCCGCGATGCTGAGCTCCCGTAGCCTCGGCAACGCGGGAGCGCCCCCGTCAACAAACCGCGCATAAAAGGCCTCGTCAATTGCGCCTGGACACGCGCTGACCGTCAGTGCCCTGACCTCCGGCACCGCCGCGAGTATGTCCTGCAGCTCCCCGGGCGTGCTCATCGTGCACTCGCTGAGCGAGAGCTCCTCCAGCGCCGCGATGCGCCGGAGAAATTTGGGGAATGCCGCCCCCAGGACACACGCGGACGACTCGGAGGCCGCGGTACCGTGCACGGAGAGGGCTCTCAGCCGCGGGGCGGTGAAATGCGCAAAGAACGGGGCGAGCGAGAGGAAGTGCGCGTGTCGGGACCGGTGATTGGCGGTGCCCACCAGCGTGAAGGACGATAGGGCGGGCAGCGTCGTCCTAGATGGGTACGACTGCGCGCCGGCGGCGGCGGCATCCGAGGCGACGTTCAGCCAGAGTTTAAGCCGGAGCAGGGCACGGCATTGGCTGAGCACGGAGACCAGGGACTCGTCCAGCGTCCTATGGTGGCGAAGTTCGAGTGTGGTGAGCTGGGCGTACGGGAGCGGCAGCTTTTCCAGATGGGAAGTAGCTGCAATCGCGCTGCGGAGCTGGGGAGCCGACAGGAAGATGTTGCTACCAGCGGCGTGGTTGTTGCGCTGTGCGCCACTCTGCATGTGGAGCGTTTGGAGGAGGGGAAGTGTTGGCAGGAAGCCCGACGGCATGTGCGCGAGGATGTCAAAGTTGTAGTTGAGCGAGAGGAAGCAGAGGCGGTCTGTGACGGCGAGAACGATGTCGAAGATCGTGCAGCGGATGGTTCGGCCGAATCCAAAGTTGCCCCAGACAAAGATGGAGACGGGGAGCGGCGAGGAGCGCATCAAGAGCGTCCGCGCTCGGTGGATGGCGGGCTTCGTGGAGGGTTCTTCCGTGGACACCGAAAGAAGCGACGTCCACATCTTCGGGGCGTGCAGCACCGCAACCTGGCGCCAATTGACGCAAACGGCGGCCAGATGGAGCGCAGTGCGTCGTTCGCATCGCTCCTCGTACGTCCCGAGCCTCTCGCCGATGTCCACCGCCGCGAGGAAGATATCCATGAGGAGCTCGACGGGGAGGCGGTGGATCGGCGATACTAGTGGGTCCTGGGTTTGTGGCTCCAGTGCACCGATACGCTTGCGCTCTGTGTGGGATGTGATTCGGAGAAAACGCCTCTCGGCGTCGATGTCCGAGTACGGGACGATGAATCCAGGATAATCTGCAGCATACAGGTTAGGGGTTAGATGAGTCATTGGTGGTCGTTAGAGGCAGGGTTGAGATCAGTTCGGAAAGGACTGTCACAGCAACCAACATGTATTGCATTGAAACATTGGAAAAATAGAGGAAGACTTTGTGAGCAGAATAGGCTGGTTTCCTTTTATGGGGACACACAGAGAGCTGAAAACATACACAAGTCGCGCTGTTTCGAGACCATCGCGGGGCGCGTCGAGAGAGGCGGCGTAGAGGATGCAAGTGCGCCAGCGGACATTGCGCAAGGGATTCGCCAAGCTCGAGCGTGCGGGGCACGTCGGCGCTCAGAGCCGTCAAGCAGGGACTGCGTAGCATTCCGTGAATGGTGGTCAATAGATCAAGCCAGGATATGGACGGGCCCACAGAGCCCCCAACACGAGAAAAACGACTAGCGGTAGCGCCCTCCTCGCCGCCCTCGCGCAAATCCGTTTTCTCGATCCGTCCATGATCGACTGAGCATCGTAGCTGAACGGAAAGGGCGTATCAGAGACGTCTCTGCCGGGAACAATAACGCACATAGAGGCACCTATAAGTCTGCTCCGGCGGTAGTCCAGCTGCGGGACTCGAGCTCGGACCTCGTCGATCATGCGCGGAAGCGACGCGTGGCCTCAGCCTCGGCGAACGTGAGCTTAGGCGTCGGCGGCGCTACTAGTACGCAGAACTACGGACGGCCCACAGAGTTGCCAACGCGAGCAAAACGACTAGCGGCAGCGCCCTCCTCGCCGCGCGCACGTATATCGCCCAAATCTGCCTCGTCGACCCGTCCATGATCGACCGCGCGTCGTTCCTATGCGGAAAGGGCGTATCCGGGACGTCCTTGCCCAGGAACGCACACAGTGGTGCCCATCCGTCGGCTCCGACGGTGTACTCCAGTAGTCGCTGTGGAGGGACACGACTGCGGACGTCGTCGTTGTACGCGCAGAAGCGACGCGTCGCCTCTGCCTCGTCGAGAGAGTGGAGCGGGCCCAGGACAAGCTCGAGGGTGCGGCGGGCGAAGGGGATGAAGCGACCGACGCCGTTGGGCTCGAGGATGCAGGCTATTCGGGTGGAGAGCGAAGAACGGGATAGCATCGGGATGAGGGTGGCTTGCAGCGACGCGTACCAGCTGCGAGGGTCGCGCGTGGTGAGGATCACTCGAGCGTCGGGGTATGCGTCGATGAGCTCGTGTGCGAAGAGGATACCGGGAACGTCGGCGACAACCTGGAGAAGTGAGGGAGTGCAGACGTTGGACGCGACTGGGACGCACCCGATACTCCCCGAGCAGCTCATCCAGCGCCGCTCTGCTCAGCGTCCTCCCATGCGTGTACTTAGCATCTATTGCCGCATTCCAAGCGTCTATCCCGTGGGGGTGGGCCATGACGCGGCCGATGTGGTGGGCGTCGCCGTAGCCAAGCGTGGCCAGCGCTGAGCGCATAGCTGGACAACGCCTGAGATGATACAGGACGAGTAGGGGAACGCACAGGCTGTCCCCGTCCTACAGAAGCCGAGAACTAGCACTTCGAGAGGAACGGTGCGCGTTGTCATCAACGTCGGAGTCAAGCCGAGTGCCATTTGCTTCCTACGCTCTTCTACAGTCACGGCCAGATTAAAAGGACCTGCCGCTTTTGGCAGGTCCCATCACTGCCCCGTTACCGTCGCGTTACCGTCGCGTTTTGCGAGCTCTTCGGCCTCTGTGGCGGCCTCGAGGCCATTGTTGAGTATTTGCATGTATTTGGCTCGATAAACAGAGCTTTAAGTGCGCCACAAAGCTTGTTTTCTAGCGTATATTGGCTGTGGTATCGCGTTTGACTTTTGCTCTCTCGACACGCCCCACTCCTTCTTGCCCTTCCCTCCCTCTCTATGGCCCGCGGCCCCCGCAATCCTCCCCACACTCCGCAACTCCCGAGACGCCGATATGTGCCCTGCACTCCCACGAAACGGGCAATTGCAGTCACTCTCCATGACGATCTCGGCTGGTCTTTTCCCGCCATCGCCAACCTCCCTCGCTTCGCCGACACCGGTTTAACCGCGAAGACGATCAGCAAGAGCGTCAAGCGTGTCAAGGACCACGACGGGGACATCTACCACAACGGGAAGAAGGGGAGGTGTGGGCGAAAGAAGAAGCTGTCGGAGGGGGATGTGCAGGGTGCCATTGGGCGGATACGGGCCGGAGAGTTCACCAACGGAGCTCAGGTCCAGCGGGCAATGTTTCCGCTGGTTGCTGACCGAGTCGTGCGCAACAGTACTCTCCTCTCGCGTTGTTTTTACTGAGATTTCTGTGCAGGTGCGACGATCACTTCACGACGCGGGATTTGTGGGCCACAGGCAACGGAAGAAGCTCCCACTCACGCCCAACCACATCGCCAAGCGCAAGAAGATGTGCAATTGGTGCGAGGCGCGCGGCTGGCTCTCCCTGGCCACCTTCCTTCGGGGAGTGTGGATTAATTCCGACGAGAGCAAGATCATGCTCGGGGACTCGGACGGGGAGCAGTGGTGTCGTCGTGAGCGCGGCCGGGACCAGGTCCTCGAGCAGAACGTGCAGACCAACGACCGCCACGGCCGGGCCAGTGTCAAGATTAATGTATGGGGCGCGATTCATCCCAACGGGACCAGCGAGCTCATCAATGTCGACGGGCTCATGGACCGGTTCCAGTACACCGATATTCTTCAACGCGGCCTTGTTCCAATCTACGACTACTACGAGAACCGGCGCCACGACGTGTCGCCCATCGAGAATGGCTGGGCGGAGCTGAAGAGGCGCATTCGGAAGCACGGTCGCTTCTCCGAGATAGGCACATCGGAGGAGCTGTTCGAGGTCGCGAAGGAGATATGGGAGTCGCAGGATTTCAAACAGTACGCCATCCGCATTTACCAGTCCTTTCCTCGTCGTCTAGAGCAGCTAAAAGCAAACAATTATCACTGGATTGACTACTAGCATCCTAATACACCTGTATATACTGTATCCATAGCCATTCTTGCATGTACAATACCTACAGCGCTGAAATTGACCATTTGCGCTCGCTTTGATGGGACCTGCCAAAAGCGGCAGGTCCTTTTAATCTGGCCGTGACTGTACGCCCACGATCTCCATCGACCACCTTCGACGAGCCCTGCTTCTGTATCTGACCACCAGTCCGGCTGCGGCTCAGCCGCCTCTAGGCTTCGCTGTCAATAAAAATGGCTCACTGGTACTAGATTCCAACCTCTGCGCTTTTGCTTCGCGAAGTCTCGATTCCCTCGTTCGTCGCCGAGAAACCCGATATTTAAACCAACCAACCCGTCTACGCCCATGCCCACCATGCTCGTTTCATCCAGTTCTAGCCGCGACCATCCCGACGTCCTCAGTGTGCTCCCTCCAACCAAGTTTGAGAAAGAAACCGACTGCTGTGGGTCTGGTTCGGACACAGTGAATTGCATAAGGGTATGTCCCCGTCGGAAATGAACAGTCGTCCCTGTCCCGTGCATTTCTGGAGGTTGTGCCGGCAGACTGCGAGCGGCGAACGCGCTGAAGTGGGAGCCTCGCAAGGCCCCGCTTATCTTATATCCGTTCCTCGTTGATTCTTATTACAGTGCGGAGTTCTCGCCTGGGGCATGAGCAAGTAGCTGGTGCGCTAAAAGCCACCAGTTGCGATATGCCGCCTATCCGCTCAGCTCACTCAAGATCATCCTCGCGTTCGCCGCCGACTGCTCAAACACCGATATATCTCGAATCAGCATTTCAATCTCCTGTGTGCGTTTCTGGGTGGAAGCGTCCCCGATACGCCCTTCCGCACAGGAACGACACGAGATCGATTATGGACGGGTCTAGGAGGCGATATACGCGGGGCGGCGAGGAGGGCTGGTCGTTTCACTGGATTTGGCGGCTCCGTGGGTTCTGTACATTGCCTGGAAAGCCAAATGTTTCCCCTCATATTCGTGAACTCGTATATATTGCTGTGCATGGTCCAGCCGATGTTCTTGTCACATCCACCGATAGGGGCTTGATCCCATATACGGAAACCGCCCATTGGCCCTTGCCACTCTCCTTTCGCCGTCATGTCCACCCACCACACTCACACCACCTCGCGGCTCTTTGAATTCTGCCCCAGCTTCGACGGAGTCCCTCTCGGCGACCGCTTCGAACTCTGCGACGGGTGTGGCTGCTTCTTCGCGTCGTGCTGCCAGCAGCACGGCAGCGACTCTCCTCGCGTCTGCCACCACGTTCAGCTCATATTCATCGACGGCGCGTGTCTTGGGAATGGGAAACTCGGAGCGCGGGCGGGGGTTGGGTGCGCTATGGGGGTGGGGGAGAGCGAGCAGCGTTCTGTGCCGATTACGGACGCGATGGACCCGGGCAAACCGCGTACGAACCAGCGCGCAAAGCTGCTTGCGGCGATTCACGGGCTCGACCTGGTTGCGGACTTCGAGACGGCGCGGTGGCAGGCCGAGGGCAACAGTAACCCGCGTGAGCAGGTCGTGGTCAGCGATTCCGAGTATGTGGTGAAGGGCATGACGGAGTGGGTTCCCCAGTGGAAGGTGCGTCGTGGTATCCGCCGTGCCCTAGCTAGCTCCTGACTCTGCTGTACAGAACAACCGCTGGAGCAGCGCGACGACGGGAAAACCACCGGGCAACGTTGACCTTTTCCGCCGTCTCGACGATCGTGTTGCTCAGTACGAGGCAAAGGGGCTCAAGGTGTTCTTTCTTCATATTCCGCGGGAGTTGAATACGCTGGCGGATGGTCTTCGAAGAAGGGCGCTGGGATGGCATGGTGCGTGGATGGCTTTGACGTTCACAGCTCCGCTAATCAGCCCGCAGAACGAAGACTTTCTATGCAGACCGACCGTCGCTAGCGTTAACCATTCGAACCTTTACTGTGCACGACTGCAATGGCATACAACTGGTGTGCCCTCCTGTTCGTTCTTCACGCGTCGTCTGGCCCGACTCTTGTCTGAATCGTTCGAGTCTGCGGCTGGACATACACTATTAATAAGAAACGAACCAACTGCCGCGATCGGACGCTGGTTCCTCGAAGTACGCGCCGGTTCAGCACTCGGCATGGCTTCGGCTTCGGCTACGATTCAGACGTATCCCGAGCTGATGCAGTATGCGCAGCACGGCCGTGGCCCTTACTCGGGCGGGATATTCATGCGCGGACGTGGAGGTGCTGACCGAGTCGGGCGCGGCAAGTGAGCCTAAGCGTGACTCTTGTGCATCACCAAAGGTGCGGGGTCCATCCAAGGACTTGGTGTCTCTCAAGTGCATAAAAGGTGTATCCAAGGGCATTTGTCTTCCTCCCAGGGGCATTGAAGGAATCTGGAATCATCCAAGGTCCATCCAAGGACTGCCTTCAGCATCCAAGGTGCTGCCAAGCACTTCTACTGAGCCATCCAAGGAGCTTGCATGGAGCAAGCAAGGCTCCAATATTCTTAAAAGGTTGTCTAAGGGCAATATGTTTCAACTAAGTGGGTTTCAGCCCCGTTTGGAGCTTCAGAGCTCCGTGGTATTTGACACATCTGGTTTCTGAAGGAACAAAGGGATAAAATCAAGGATATTATAATTCTGCCTTGCTTTCAGATTCAGAAGAAAGTTCCTAAAGACAGTTTTCAAGGGTCGGTGAGGTGCCCTATTCAGGCCACCAGTGGGCTATCCTGAACCAAAGTCCAAGCACATCACTGCTTGATAGCTCAGCTGGATATGGTGCTGGTTATCAATATCCCTGGGCTGCTTCCAGGTTGCCGGTTCAAACCGGGCTGGTGCACATCATTGGTCAATTAACGTGACTTTTGCCGAAGTGGTTTACTATACATTCTCTTTCAATCACGAGTAGGTTTTCCTTTGATGCCCCTTGGTTGGGGCATCCAGCCCTTGGATGGCCTTCGAGCCCTTGGATGGTCTCAAATACCTTGGCAGCCCATTCATGGGCCTTGGATGGGGCTTAGGAAAAGGGACTGTGCCTTAGATGGTCTATCCAAGGGCATAACCGCCATCCAAGGCCTGCCCAGCCATCCAAGCCGCCTCCCAAGGCCCAGGTATGGAGTGCGCACTTTTGGTGACGGTGCCATTCATGCCAAGTACTTAGTCGACGGGGTTCGTGAAGCCCGGGCTACCGATTTATCATGGCCAACTCCGCAACACCAAGCGCATTCAGAGCATCGCGGCTTACCTGCTAACTTATTCTCAGAACGGACTTGGCTGCATAGCCCGATTGTTCAGCGTCGACCACTGGCCATGGGAGGAGTTCGAGTCGCCGCTGAGTTCAGTTCAAGAAACTATACCAGGTAGGGCGGCCGTCATATTTCATTGTCCTTGTATTTACTGTACTCTGCATGCGCGCTCAGGCTTCAATGGCGGAACCAAGCTGTATCCGGTCGCAGGACCGGCAAACAGCAAGACATTCCGACGCCGCTGAAAATACCTGTTGATATACTTGTCCGCAAGCACGGCGTGTCCTCGTGTTTCACCAACATTCACGAGTAATTAGCGGCTCATGCCGCGCGGAAACATTTGTAGGGATCATTCATTGCACACCAATTCGAATGTGCCCTCCTCTATTGTGATCATGAGCTCGTCTACCGTCCGCCCGCCGCAATATTAATCAATGTCCGCCGTGCGCGTCCCGGCGCGGACACCGCAAAAACATTGAGCGGTGGATGAGTTAGAGAACTCGACGTAGATATCCTCAGGCTCATCGCGCAGCGGTATAAAGCTTCCTAGAACCCTAGCAAGAACAACATCAAAGCAAAGCGAAACAAACATGTCCGACATCTGTGACCAGTGCAAGGAAAAGAACATCGAGGTTGATAAAATTCCTATTTCTCCTTTGTGGATACGGGTGCTCAATGAATTCGTTTGACAGTGCAAGAAGGGCCAAGGGTTTGGTCCCTGCTCGCCGTGCTACAACGCGTGGGTTGAGAGAGGCCGCAAGCCCGACGACAAAACTGGATGTTCGATTATGCCTGACGCGTAGACAAAGGCAGCGGATGATCCTTTTGTAGACAAGTGTGATTATTTACAGCTCTTGGCAGAATTCATGAGGCTAATCCACTCATTCACGGGCAAAGAGTTTTAAGTTTGATTTTGTAGGCATTCAAACTCTGGCACTATGAGCCTTTGTAAATAGAGGACATTGGCCCGCACTTTGAACTTCATTGTCAATGAAAACATGCAAACCACAACGGGGATCCGGGCGTAAGTGCAATGGTGCATTTC
Organism: Mycena kentingensis (nom. inval.); assembly: GCA_014461125.1. Taxonomy (NCBI): domain Eukaryota; kingdom Fungi; phylum Basidiomycota; class Agaricomycetes; order Agaricales; family Mycenaceae; genus Mycena; species Mycena kentingensis (nom. inval.). The sequence goes on along the minus strand of JACAZG010000003.1, from coordinate 4,636,836 downwards.
CTGGTGGTGGTTGTGTCAACGATGTTTTCTTGTTTTGCCTCGTACCCTGAGTTTTGTTTTTGGAGAACAATTAGATCGGCCTGAGGATCCCGCGAGGGTGAAGGAAAGCGCTGTATTTCTATGTAGATGCAGCCCTATCTCTGAATGCTATATACGTTCCACAGAAAACATGCAGCTAAATAGAGCAGAGCTTCCTCTGCAAATTCAAATGAGAAGGCTGGTCTCAATTATGTTTTTTTTTTTTTTTTTTGTGTCCTTGTTATGTAAAATCATGCAACTAAGTCTCTTGAGTTGGCGATGGTTAGGAACAAGGTGCCCATCAATACATGATGACGCGGCTTGTTCCCATCCTCCATGTCATCCCCGCCGACTTGGCCTTTCGCGCTGTATCCACTTTCTTGATGCTCGCCGTCTATCTGTCAGGAATCCCGCAAGGTTCCTTCAAACAGTCAAATCCTCCTGTTTGGAATGATCCATCCTAGTCAACGCCGTATGGTGTTTCGCGATGGGATGGGCCCAGTAGCCAAGCCAGCAAGCTCTAATACGTCCCTAGCCATCTAGGAGCCCATTCGACTCCGAATGCCCAGCTTTTTCCTCCCCAACGAGCCATCGTCGCGACTGCTTCGCGAAAGCTGCCCGCCACCCAAATCTTCTAATTGGTCGTCGTCGTGTGGAATGCCACGCATCTGTCAGATATGCCTCCCGGGCTATTCTGGCGCAAGTCTGCGGAGCACTCTCTCCCTCACTCTCAGGGCTATTACCCCGCAGCATCCTCCGAAAACGATGTGCGGCTCAGGACGCCCGTCCGCTCTTTGGCTCCTTGTTCTGCACTTCTTATGTGTCATGGGCGTTGTGAACGCTGCGCTGGTGAACCGCACTATCGACGACGTACGCGGGGATAGCGCTACGGGCGAGGACGTCCAGTTTGCCCCGAGCACCGTCTGGTTCAACCAGACCAAGTGTGAGACGTGCAACAACGTCCCAGACGCTGCACGGACATTCGACAATACCTGGACCGCCGCGCTGTACATCGAGAGCGTTGGCTCGATGTCGGTGGCCTTTACCTTCAGCGGTCTGTCATCCTTTCTCCGCTCTCTCTGCTACTCAGATTCGCTCGAAAGGCACGGCTATCTACATCTTCTTCGTTATACCCAACTTCCCTTCGAACTCGAACCTGGCACAAGACGTCCGCTGCGATTTCTCGATTGACGGAAAAGTGGTGGGGAGCTTTGGCCATACGTCCGACGGCTCTGGAAACTTCCAGTACGACACGTTGGTGTTTTCCAAGACGAATCTCGCTGAGGGAGACCATACGTTTGCGATAACCACGAGCGGGTCGACGCCTGCTATAGTTATTTTTGACCGAGCGATCTACTCGTACGTGGAACAACAGCAGAACTTGTTCTCTCCTCTGATGCCCCAAGCAGGTTTGTTGAGCAAGACGATAAGCCACCCGCCGCTCCCAATACCCCGTCTCCGCCAACGTCGTCCTCCGGGCCCACTACCGCTCCGTTCCCTTCGAGCCCCGACACAACCCCAATAACCTCCTCCAGTCTCCCGTCCATATCTCCCTCTTCCGCGCGTATCCTCTTCCCCACTGGCTCCGGCTCTATTACCGGCGCCCCCGTCACCCTCCCCCCGTTCTACACCGCCGACCCCAACGCCACTCCCGCCATCCCCGCCATCCCAGGCTCAAAAGCCGACACCGACACCTCCTCCTCGCCAACTGCGAATCGTCTAATCACAACCATCGCGAGCGCAGCTGGCGGCGCGATCCTAATCGTCTTCCTCGGACTGGTGGTGTATCTCAGGCACCGGCGGAGAGCGCAGCAGCGCGCGTTGGCGATGAGCGCGGGGACGGTCAGCTCGTTCGATCTGTTGCATCATGCAAAGGATTCGGAAACACCGCAGCCGCATTATCGCCTTGCGGCGCAATATCATCTGTACGATGAGCCCAACGAGCCGCGTCGGCGGCTTCCCCCGCCGCCGTCGACGGGGTACTATTCGCCCTCTGCGTCGTCTGTTGCGGTAGCCGGCCCGTCGACGAACGACTCGGACGTGGGCCCGGGCTACTCCGCCGCCGCCGCCGCCGGTTACGGCTACGGACGCGTCGTCGGAGCGACGCAAACTAAGCCTGGCACCGGCACGGTAACGCCCACATCGACGGCGTACGCCTCGGTGGGGCATGTACCTCCAACAAGCTTCCGTGCGGGCCGGTATGGGCATGGGCACGCGCACCGTCGGACTGTGTCGTCGGTGTCGCTCTCGGAATCCGAGACGGGCTCGACGACGACAGCTACTCGCTCCCAATCGCATGCGCATGCCCACAACGTCAACGATTCGCTGCGCATCAACATCCCCCAAAGCGCGTTCGCACTGGCTACCGCCGCTTCGCCCTCGCCCAGCGCCAGCGGCACACATTCCCATTCGCCCGTGACGCGCCACGGAGCGCCGCTCCCGCCCGAGCAAGACGCGGCGGTTAGGCAGCTGTTGTACAACGCCCTGGCGAATCAGGCCGGCGCAGGCGGGAGCTTTGACGGGCGCAGTCTCTCGACGAGCGTACGCGTCAGCGGGGGCTCCGCCGGGTACTACCTCGGCAGTGGAGCGTGTACCCCGACTCCCACATCGGGCACGATGACACCCATGTCGCGCTACCACCGCGACGCCGCGTCGGACATCTGGGATGCAGACCGCGTAGTGAGTCCAGGTCCGATGCAGGTGGTGCACGTCGACAGTGGGATTCGCATTCGGCAGACACTCATGGACCAGGAGCTTGCTCCGCCTCCGGGATACTCTCTTTCATAGTTTGGATATAATTTGTGATTCATCCCTCCTTTTGATTCATCGCGAGGACTATGGCGTTGTTTTGGGCTGGGTACGAGCTATCTCTGCCCTTCCTCTATCGTTCATTGTACTACGCGACGAATGTATGCCACCCAAAGCCTTTCTTTACAAACGATGGTAGTAGTAAACACTCAGAACGGAACTGCGCTTTGCCTCTTACCACAGCATCTTTTTCAGGACATCAGTGCAATGCTCACAGCTAGTCTGTCCATTCTTGGTCGTGCACTGCGACACTCAGCTGCGGAAGACGTCGACAGGATGATACAGTACATAGGTGAACGTACCACGCCCTTCTGATCTATCTTGCATGTCGCACATCGGTCGTCATCCGTGCGGTCTGTTCCGTAGCTCTTGACAACGACTACGACCATCTTGGTGGGGTTTAGTGAGCTGGTCCAACCACCGGGTACCCGAATTTTATACGTATAAGCTGTGGAAGACTGGCAGCGAGGTATTTTCTCCATCTGGAGAGTTGCTGTTGCGCTACGTATAGAGTATGAGCTTTCATGAAGCTCTTGAACGCTTGTAGCCCAATTAATTAGCATCGGGTCCCAGGTTCATACTAGGTGAATTAGAACCTTACTATGGTTAAAATGACGAGTATGGTAGGTATTATAAGCGTATTCATTTCTTCTGCTCAACTCCCAGATCCGCCTCTCTACCAGAAGGAACCCATCTCCCTACGCTCTCGACATGCACTCCGTAGGCAACGATACCCAACAACATCGCCGTCCCCGCGGTCTTGAAAACCTCGGCATCAAACTGCGGCATCCCGCCTCCGAACTCTCGCCATTGACAGTAGCCTGGGTTAGACTCCAGCCCAGCCATCCCGCACCCCCAAGCGCCTGTACCGCCGCAATCCTTCCCGTCGTGGTCAGCGTATACCCAGCGCCTAAGCCAGAGCCAGAGACAGGACCGCGATAATCCGCGCGACAAGTCTCCGTCGCCAGCCGGATGAGCGCATGCCCCACCAGCGTCGCCGCCGCCGTCTGCTCGACGCCACCGACGCCCAAAAGGTAGCCCGCCCAGCTCGCGCAATACAGCCCTGCGAAGAGTACCGCCGACATGAGCTGCACGGGCACGAGCGGCTGCCCGCGTAGCGCCGGGTCGATGCGCGTCGCGGCGTACTCCGTCGGCTCGGGCGAGTTATACGTCGTCGGCGGGAGCGGGAGGAGTCTCCACAACACCGGGCGTCCTCCACTCCCATGCGCCGACGCGCGTACGCGTTCGCCGTAACAACACCCGTAACTCCAACACCCGACGCGCGAGCACGCCTCGTACGCCGGGAGCCCCATCGCCAGGCCCGCGACAAAGCCACCAAACTCCGAGTCTCCATGGCCAGAAGGGATGTACCCGACGAACGACGCGCCGAAGGCGCCGAGGAACGCGCCCGCGAGGCCGCCGTGCAGCCAGAATCCCGGGCGGAGCAGGGTGCGGAGCGGGGTTGCGCGGAGAGCCGCGAGGCCGTCTTCCATGACGAGGGAGAGCAGCCGGGCGCCGAGGATGCCTGAGACGAGGGTGATTTGTAGGGCAGTTGCGTGCGATTCCGATTGGTAGTGAGAGGGGCGGGGAAGGGAAGAGGAGGTGAGGACGACGGCTGCGAAGCCGAGGCCCATGCATACGCCGTAGGGAACGAGGATGATTGCGGGTTGGGTCGGGAGGCGGAGGTGGCGCGCTCTCCGTACCGAAGACGACAGCGTCCAATGTGCGTAGATCGACCGCGTCTGTCTCACGACATACGACGCGCAGAACGCTCCGTACAGCACAAGGAACGTCCACGCCGACACGCGCGTCGACCACCCATCCATCTCCGCAAACCCCCAAACGCGGCTGCACTTAAGGAGATAACCCGCCAGCACGCACCCCGCTCCATGAAGCAGCGCGTACTGCGCCACGTTGAACATGTTAAATCGGTTCTTTGCGCTGAGGAGCGCGGGCGAGCGTGCGCTATCGCTATCGCTCTCGACGAACGCGCTGAGCATCCAGATTATATCCCCCGGCACCTCTGATATCAGCGACGTTAAAATGAGCGTGTACGGGAGCGGCGGCCAGTGGAGGTGGAGGAATAGAAGGAGGGAGGAGATGGCGCCGGCGTGGTGGAGTATATAGAGCGGGTAGAGATCGAGGCGGTTGAGCTCGGATACCCAGAGAACGGCGCGGGACGCGAGGCATGTCTGTAGGTCGGGATTCGTGAGGATGGAGGAACGAGGGGAGTGGTAGAGCGTTAGGGTGGCGGCGGCGCAGGAAGGTGTCGATGCAAGGCTTATGAGGAGGCCCATGAATATCCCAAAGAACACGGAATCTTTACGCGTCTTGCGGAGGTGCTGGTAGAAGTCTGGCGCGTGAGTCGCGACGATGCGCTGGAGGACGCGCTCGAAGAAGTAGTAGCCAGTGAAGAGGAGAACGAGGGTGGGTGCATCGAACATGGAGAGATTTTTTCTCCCTCGACGACATAGGCCCATTTTATCCCTGCTAAGCGAGAGGGTCTTGTGCAGAGGATTTGCGCGGACTCGGCGGCTTGTCTCCCCGAGTTCCGCAATCCCTTGCCGACGTACGGTGACCATGCGGGTCGATAGCTAGCGGACGTCCGAAATTTGGAATAAATACGCGCGTTTGGACTTGGCGGTTCCTGAAATGCGGGCCGGGCTTCGCGGCGCGTTTGAGGGCGTACTTCCATGCCCTTCATGCACCGGTTGGGGCGCCGGCAAAGGCTTGTCGATAGCCAGCGCCGATTGAATTTTAAATTGATGGGCTCCGCTCCGCCCGTGGCCCCGTGGTACATCGCTAGGCGGGTTATCGAGCTGCGGTAATTCTCTCCGTCCACGCGGTAAGTAAGAAAATATGGGTGATATACTGTCTCATAAGGTCCTTGTACACAAGTTCTACAAAATTCACAAAATGCATACACAGGCCAACTCTCAAGCACACAGGTCTGACCTTCTATACACAGGTTATCTCCGGGATACACAGGTCGGAATTACCTTGCAAAATCTGCACAGGTAAGCAAGAACTTCCTGTTCTGTGCCACACAGGTCTGAAATATCCAGTTCCTCAGCCATGTTTACGTTGGAACTTGACCTTGTTCGTGAAGCACAGGTTGATCAGACACCACCATGTTGTGAAACACAGGTCTGAGGTTGCGGTTACACAGGTTCAACTGTTGGCTTACACAGGTGGGGACCTGGGAAGCGCAGGTAGTAGTTTGCTGGGCCACACAGGTTGGTTCTGAGAGATGCACAGGTGTGCAAACTTTGAGCTTGAAGTTGGTGCCAGATGAGCAAAAAGAAAAAAAAAAACAGCATATACTTCTTTTCATGCCTGTTTCGAATGATGTGAGTGTCAAGGTCAGCACCATCAGGATAGTGCAACAGTATGCACTGTCGTTTTAGTAACCGCAGCAGGCAAGCAACATCAACCGCCTAATCTCTGGAACTCGGGGATATAATCAGCTTTAATGCACACTGAGTAGCGGCAAAACCGGCGATGCGGGAGAAATAGGACGCCATGGCATCAGGCAAACATCTAAGCGCGAAACCAAGTGAGCAAACTGAAACCGAGGAGAGAAACCAGGTTGTTGACTGTCAACTGACTGTCGATCCCGGCCGTATAATGAACGGATCTGTCAACGGAGCGCGGGATTACCCGTTTTGGCCTTCCAGCCGAGACGAGAGGTTTGCGCCGCCTGCGAGATTTGGTGCATATCAGCAAATAATTCAAACGTAGTTTGCCTCAGGTCAGAGTCCCTCACCTCACGCCCTGCTCAAATTCAGCATAGCTGTGATTTGACAAATCAGAACCCGCACATATTCGGGCATACCGGTTGGAAGGATGCATGGACCTACTCTAGGATAGCCTATTATGACTTGAAGCGTTTGGGCAATTAGGAAAATGGTGAAATTCACGCATTTAGCTGATCTAGAAGGCGAGCTACAGTTGAGGGTGGGTACTGGAACGGCTCAGTTCAACTCTGCATATAAAAGGAAACCACCCAGTGGGACTGTCAGAGCTGTTGGGTTGAAGGGCTGCATATTGCCAGCGACGCTGGGCTTGTATAAGCCTATGGGCTGCTCTATAGACAGCCCCCAGAGAATGTGTACCGCTGTCAAGTTTACCGTCCGACGGGCAGCGACATCGGCCCATAGTCCAGCTACAGAGTTGTACAGCTCGGGCAGTGGGACTGGGACACGCACTTGGAAGGTAGCGGCTTACGCATAGGAGCGTGGAGCACATGGACGGCGCCTGAAGCTGGCCGGATGCGGAATGCATCTATGTAGGTAGCGGGTGACCGCATGAAGAATTAGTGTTTCTGTGGTCCTGAATATCTCTCTGGCGTCAATAGAGTTGAATTTGAACATAGAGCAGTTGACCAAAAGGTAGAGAAGGCAGCGTACTAATGGGCGGTGGTTTTGATGCAACTTCATCCATTCATGGTGTTCCTTGCTGCCCCCAGTGTGCACAATTTTTCATATGCAGAAATATGTAAAAATGGGGCCAATTAGGCACAGCACTGGCTATGGCGGTTCGACGTAGTCACATATGTGAGAATTATATTTTCTAGTATCAGCAGCCCGTGTCTGGGCATTGTTCAAGAATTTTGGAATAACTTTGAGAGACAAACACAAGAAGTTTGGAAGGCAAATCTTGGAAGTAGAGCATATTAGCAACTGGTTTGAACTTGCCGCCTTATGGGGAGGCACATCCCAAGCCGCTCAGCATGCCCAGCAGCAACCTGAAACTGTAAACTGTTGATAAAATTTTTGTGGAAATTTTTGGAGTTTTTCCGGTTCAAAACACAGAAAAAACACAAGGAGTGAAATGAGAGTCTGCTCCACCTAAACCCCAGGTTCAAGTCGGAAGTGAGCACGGATTATTTGCCTGAGTTTTACACCAGCTGCTATTGAAAGAAATTTCAGCGCCACGAGCCCAAAATTTTGCGGCAACATGTCACTGGGTCGTCGCTGCAGCCCGACTCCGTTCTTCCTGCTTCCAACCCCCATGCCACTGCACCGACGCAAACCGCTTGCGCGCTATTTGATTTATCTCGGAACCTTAGTGGTCTTCGGGTTGTTGTGCAAGCGACGGCTGCCCCACCCGACGACCTATCGGTCTACTAAACTTAGTATCTCTGTATGCAGCATCCCAAAATTTTGGAGGAAAACATTCAAATTTTAGAAGAAATTTGCTCAAAGATCTGCAAAATAGACCTTATTAGCAGCGCACTATGGCTCAAACATTGGCAAGGTTTGAAAGGGAATTCAAAACTTTCAGCACTCCACTTCCAAAATTTTGCCAACTTTGCAAAATTTTGGCCGGGAATGTATGACCATCCAATTACTTTCCTCGTGCACTGTGTTGCCACCTCGTCCTACGGCTACAGCGACTCTCTGGGTTCCACTGAGGCTACCTCCCTGCCAAATATATTTGTCATTACTTCTCTCCATCCTGTATGAGGGGTGTACTGGCCTGCAGTTATCATCTGCTGCATACAAAATTTGGCAAAGTTTGACAAGAAAGACTGCTCCAATTCCTAAATTTTACAAAATTAGAAAGTTTTTTCAAAAATTTTGAGGCCGTTTTTAGCGGCAGCGAATAAGGTCTAATGTGAAAATCATTTTTTTGGCACCACTAATACTTTCTACACTGTGGGAAGCGGTCGAACCGCAATACGGTATTTCGGGATACCGTATTGCGGTTTAGGGATGAACCGTAATGAGGTATACCCAGATACCTCATTGTGGTTCGATTCTGCATAATTTTTACCGCAATGCGATCAATTTCTACCACATTGCGGTAAGAATTACCGTATTGGGGTATTCCATTTATCGCATTGCGGTTCGCTGGGATATTGTATTGAGGTATAAGTTTACTGCATTAAGGTAGGTTTAGATACCGTATCGAGCTATCCCCGTGTACCGTGTTGGGGTATATTTACTGCTATACAGTATCCCACTCCCCCTTCGGCCCATCGGTATCCGGAACCAGATAGTATTCAAGCGACATACAACAAGCACTACATACAGCTCACGCACAGTGGACCTCGCGACGCTAATAGACCCCCCCCCCAATCCGCTCGTGCTTTTTTGTTTCGGACCCCAGAGCTCGGCGCTTCCGACCGTGATTGGCCATGAGCGAGGGTAAAAGCGGGAGATGGTGGAAGCCGGGAGCAAGATGCAATTTGGTGGTGTGTGTGCATCAGCACATCAACTGGGGTTCGAATCCCCACTGCACCTTTTATTTCGAATCTATGAAGTTGGCCAAAGTACCATTGCAAGAAAGTCCGGGCCTTATCAGCCTGTTATTATGCATATGGGAAACACTAGGACAGTTAGAACAGGCATTGCTGGTTTGTGAATGGGGTTCATAGTTGAGTGGTCACGTGAAACGGGGTCCGCTGGTGGACTTTCCCCCTTTCCTCGTATTTCTATCTCATTTGTGTATGGAAGGCTAATGGGGGTCCCGAAACTTGAGAATTTCTTTTGTTGTGCCTATAGCAGCCTCAATTCACACTAAAGGCATGACAGGTCCTTGCCTCGCTGCGTTCCATGGCCAGTGTTCCGCCCCGCGTTTTGGTCCGGAAAATTGCGCAGAGCTCAAGGCAGTCTGGCTCGAGACTATAGAATTATTTAAAAGCTGGGTATGGAGCCCTGCCGCCGACACAAAAGGCTCTGCTGTCATCCCTACAGAATTGTTGGGCAGTTTATTGCTCCTCCAGAAGGTTTAGACACCAAGATGCTGCTACTCAAAACATCGACAATCCCTTTTGTCCATAAGTCAATAATCACAACCATGAATCAAGTACGGAAATTGCTCTGTGGCCCAGAGTTATTTTACTCTGTGGGGCAGGGGATACAAGTTCCATATGGGCCGATTTGATTACTAGTACGAGGACAGTTATTCCTTGCTAATTATCTAGAGCTGAATTCGGCCAGGTCAGCGACTTTCGAACGGAATGAACGCAGCGCCATCATACATAGCATCTTCTTATCAACGTTCATGGCGTACAGTCCCCTCCGTGCCTTCCTCATGGAAGCCGATCGCATCTCCATGGAGGCCCAGTTCATTGTCGACTCCCTACCCAATGCCGAACTGGCTGCGGCCGAACGTGCCGTCCACCAGCTTGGGGCCGTTCGCCAGATTGTCACCACTCTGGATGAAGAGGCAGTGCCCGAGGACCATCGCCAGGTCATGGTTGCGGCTGTGGAGACGCTCCTCCGCCCCTTGGAGGAGTTTATATACAACCCTCCTCCCACCCCCGCGACCCGTTTGACAACGGAGGAGACCGGCGGACGGCCGCGGTATCAGCTCGACATGGACCGCGTCAAGACACTCCACGACCTCGGCAATACATACGCGGAGATCGCGCAGGCCATGGGCGTCGGCCGCGCAACGATCTACCGCCACGCGTCGGCCGAGGGGATGTGCACCGCTCGCCGGCTGTTCACGGAGATCGACGACGACGAGCTTGACGAGCGAGTCGCCGAGATTTCCCTCAACCACCCGTTTGTCGGCTCCATCATCGTTAACGGCCATCTTGAGGCGCAGGGAATCCACTTATCGCGCATCCGTGTCCAGGAGAGCTTGCGGCGCGTAGACGAGATGGGCATGCTGGTTCGGTGCGCAATCTCCTCTTGCATGCTGCCCTTGCCGACGTGTTTCTAGATGGGCGGGTAACCTCAAACGGCGGGTGTACAAGGTCCGGGGCGCCAATGCCCTGTGGCACCACGACGGGAACGAGAAGCTCCGCCGGTGGGGCTTCTACGTACACGGCTGCGTAGACGGGCATTCCCGCCTCATTGTCTACCTCGCGGTTCGCGCAAACAAGCGCCAGGCGACAGTTGCGGAGCTATTCATGGGAGCTGTCGCTCGGATGGGCTGGCCGAGCAGGATGCGCGGAGATTATGGGACCGAGAATAACGAGGTCGAGCGACTGATCATAGCGCATTGGGGGGCGGCGCATAGAGCATATCTACGCGGACGGTACGTGGGCATGCCTATGTCTCATGCGCCTAACTGGGGGAAACCAGCTCTCGGCATAACATCCGTATCGAGCGCCTCTGGCGCGATATTCGCAAAGACTCGTTGGAGACCTACCGACAGATCTTTGACTACCTAGAGAAGAACGGACTTCTCGACATCGAGGACGAGGTGCAGCGGACGTGCCTCTATCTCGTCTTCGCAAAGCGCATCCAAACAAATCTTGACCGGAGCCGGGAAGCATGGAACCACCACCGAATCCGGACGGAGCGCCAGCGGACCCCCGTGGCGATTTTCGAGCTCAGCCGAGAGGCCGCCATACAACGCGGATATTGGACGGGCGATGCAGGAGATGCTATTGAGGATGTGGACGACATGTACGGCGTCGATGGCGCGGGACCCGTACCGCAAGAGAACGACGACCCGCTGGAGCGTCTGGAACAGCCGACGGAGTTTGACGCGCAACGCAGGGCCGGCATCCTCGTCAATGACGACGACGAGCTGCATCTTGCCTCTCGCCTCCTTGACGGCTTCGATGTAGACCGGGACGATGGCAATTGGGGTATCGACGTGTATTGCGAGGCCGTCCTTCTGATGCATGTTAAGCTACAATCGTACGCGTCGCAATCGTATATGTGTGTGTGTGTGCGGTAGCCAGTAAGAATAGACTTGTAAGTATACGTCCGGGAACCAACGCGAGCGGAGACAAAAGTCGGGTAGAAGAAGTGGAAGCCGAGCATGTACGCCACCCTTCGATCTTGCTTGCCCTGAGCCTGCGCAGCGCCCGTTCCCGCACCTCTCGGACGGCTACCATTGAAGCCAGACGGGCCAATCCGACCCACGCCTTGCCTGCGAGCACCTCCGACCGTACATTGCCGAGTTTTGCGCGAGTGGAAGACCTCGTCGGCGCCACCCGATTCTGCCCGTGAGTGAGGGCGAGTGAGGGCGGGTCCCACGCGGAGACAGTGAGGGAGCAGCTGGGAGCCGTGAAGATGGGGCAGGCAGGGGAGGCGGTCGGAGTTGTGCAGGGCCCAGAGGGCTCTACGCTGTCGATGCGATGGGCGCGGATTCGATGGGAGACGACGGCGAGCAGCAGCAAACGAGCGGCGGCGGGTTTCACAGCAGGTTGAGATACAGACGGCGCGCCGGTGGGGAGGGGGTGTCAATGACGGTAGCGGATGTCTAGGGACGTCCCTGCCGCGCAGCAGAGGAGGCTTCGCTGGGGGTTTTGTGGCGGTAAACGGTGCGCCAGAAGTACTGGAGACAGGTTAGCATCGTGGCGAGACTCCAGGGCCTCTGGACGCACCAAACGACTAGACTGTGTCCATGGCCAATCCCAGCGCGCATTGTATGGTCAGGACAGCGTCTCCTCCTTTCGCTCCACCCTCTGCCCTTCCTCCGCCCTCCGTGGGTTGCTAAGCTCCATTGGGACTGAGAATGCTGTAGACGACTATACGAGGTAGTCGGAGAGAAGAAGGGGACGTGTCACAGAGTCCATTGTGGGGTACGCTGCATACAGCTAGGTTCTATTCTAGCTACTCTACGCCTTCGAAACGCGCGCATTGTTGAGCGCCTTGGTGATGAACTCGGCTACCGCAAGAAAGTGGGCGTCCTGCCCAGTGTTACGGTCTGGGTGGTAAACCTGCAAGTCCGTTAGTATAGAGTACGCGAGAAGGTAAGCGCGTACGAGAGAGAGACGACGGTACTGCTGGCTACGAGTAAGGTCCGCTTCCAGGATGGCCTGAAGGGTGACGCGTCGCGACGCGTCGGGATGCGGGAAACGCTCGATGATGTACTTGAGAACGTCCTCCCAGTAGCGGGCGCGCTGGAGGATGGCAGCAGCATCCTCGAGATCATCCTCAGGACGGGAAGTCGAGTCCATCCAAGCAGGGCGCGCCCGCGACTGGTTAGGAGCCTTGGCCTTGGGACGCGGCTTGGGGCGGCTCGCGTTCTGCCGGGCGCGACGTTTGCGCTGCTGTTCCTCCCATTCACGCGCTCGCGCCTCAAACGCTGCGTTAACACCCTCGTCGTCGGACTCCGTGTCGTCTGCTGCTAGAGGCACATGTTAGTGACGGGAGCGAGTACCATAGTGCACATACGGCGCGGACGCTTCCCTGACCCGGACGCTTGGGGCTGCGATCCTTGAGCACCATTCGATGGCTTCCAATCGCTATCATCTTCACGGAAGTAAGTACACGTCAAGATTGGAAGCGCCAGCAAGGTACATACCATCTTCAGTCTCCGAGATTCCGCCATTTCTAGAGGAGGGCAAACAGATTGAATTCGCCGCTGTACAGACAAACAATGTGCCTACTTGTTCCGGCTCTGGCTACGCGTGCTGCGGGTATTCGAAGATGACGCCTGTGAAAGCGTCAAGGGAAGGTAACGCTGGAGCTGGCGGACATACCTGCGCGCCGGCGCGGCTCTAGCATCACTTCGGGTCAGCTAAACGGCGGCGACGAAAAGGAGAGAGCGGCGTACCGGAGGTGCCTTCTTCGACGCGGTCTTCTGATGGTTCTTGAGGATGCGAACGATGGCCTCGAAGAGCTTTTCGAGCAGCTCGAGCATCTCCGCATACGCCGCGTTGTTGGTGTCGAGGTCGTCGAGGAAAGGAACTACGACCTCGTCGTAGACGCGCCCAATACCGTGCTCACCCCCGCGAATAATGCGGTCCTTAACCATCCGCTTGGAGTCGGCGCAGTCACCAAAGGTTTGGATGATCTGGATGCGCGCCTCCTCGACGTTAAGGCGGCTGACGGAGGTAATGAGCAATCCAAGCCCAAGGGCCTCGTATTCGGCTTCGGTTGTACGCTGAGAGCAAATGAGACACGAGCGGGGGTGATACGGGAGAGGGAGATATACGTACCGGGAGATCCCCGTCATGGGCGTCGCGGAAGAGCCCGAAATCGCGCAAGCCACCAACCGGGTCCCAGGTCCCGCGTGAGTAACGGAAACGGAGATGCTCGACCGCAGCAGCGAGGACGGAGGAGAGGGAGTCGAGGGCGTTGTACGCGGCATCGATGTCGGCGCGGCCGGCCAAGCTCGAGAGAGCACGATACGCGATATTGAGATGGGGCATAAACCCGTGTATCCCGCCGGCACCGAGGAAGAAGCGCTTGTCAAACTCTTGCTCGACGGCCGTGGTTCCTGTAGACACTGTGAGCGTTTATGGCAAGGGGAGAATATGCAACGCACCGAGCCGAGCAGGGTTCGGACTAAGCCGAAGCACAACGGCGCGCAAATCCTCGAAGACGGGGAGGAGGTTGTCGACGATGAATTGGGGCGCATTAGCGGCAGAGATGATACCGGGGCCCGTCGGCGCAATGAGAAGCTCGCAGACCGACGAGACGTGTACCCCATTCCTTATGGCGCCTGCAAAGACACCGCGAGGCGACTCCGCGTACTGCAGATTGTGTTAGATGGGACGGGGAGAGGAGACGACAACGCACAAATGCAGGACGTCCGACGATCGCCACACCCTCGGACACATTGTGGAGGAGGCGCATCAGACGGACGTGGGCGTCAGGATACAGCGGTAGCGCCTGGAGACAGTCAGTATCGCCGGATCGACCACTGCTACGCCACGTACCGACGCAGAGGAGCTGGGGCCCGCCGTCGATGCCTGGGTAGTTCTGAGCCCTATACGCGGAGGGAGCAAAGGCGACGCGTACCGATTCCTTTGCCGTCTTCTTTGGCACATCTTTGGTTCCTTCATCGTCTGTCGTCGCCGCGAAGTCGTCGTCGTAGTCGCCGGCCTCGAACGCGGTTTGCTGCGGACCAACTTCAATAAGGAGCCCAGGCGACGGATTGGACGAACCCCTTTGGCCTTCTGCTTGCCTTTCGCGCGAGCACTGAGCTCTGGGACATCGGGAAGGGAGGTGTCGCTGTCGGAGGAAACCTGCGCCTGCGAGAAGATCAGTGGCTATGGGCAACGAAAACGGGAAAACACCCCTTTTTCGATCGACGCGCCCTTTTCTTGGGTTTCGGCTTTGGTGTGTCTGTTTCATCCTCAGACGAGGAGGTAGGCGGCTGGAACTGGTCAGGCTCCATCGCGAACATGCACGTACGGCATACCTGCGACGGTTTATCCTCGGCTTTGTGCTGGCCCTGCTGGGGAGCCGCCGATCCGGTGCGCTTCTTTGAACCGGCCTTGGGAGGTGCCTTGGGCGTGTCCTCGTCGGAGGAGGAGACGATCTAGATGTGTTTGTGAGCAAAAACGGGGAGTCGGGGATGTTATGTACTCACCTCGGCCGCGCGACGCTTGCCAGCGCCCTTGGCGCTCCATGCGTGCGCCGGCGCGTCGCTGTCGGAGCCACTGGTAGGAGCCTGAGACACCGTCAGCGGCAGCAATGTGCGGTCGATGATCGCCCCTACCTTCGCTTTCGGCTGCTTCCGGCGCGGTTGCGATTCCTCGTCCGACGATATCTGGGGGCGAGGTCAAGCAATGGTATATGATTGAGGGTGCGACATACGACGGAAGCCTTGCGTTTTTTCGATCCCCTGCGTCGTCTGGGCGACCATTTCTTGCTTGCGGGCTTCTTTCCCTGAGCGATAATATTAGCCAGCCAAATCAAACGCAGAGACGACGGTTGTGTTACACACCTTGGAATGTTCACTTGTGTCCGAATCAATTACGATAGGCGCATCTTCGGAGCCCGGCAAGATGAGGTCCGGCGCGTGCTCCGGCAGCGAGATATAGACGATGTTGCGCCAGGAGGCCGAAGCGCCGCGCACTTGCGTGTTGGCCGATGCACTGTGGCAACGAGGTTCAGCCTCGCACCTTGATTAGCGGGGAAGACGTACACCAGGACAGCGCGATGATTGAGCTCCAAATCGAGAGGAACGATTCGCCCAGCGGAGCCGCCGGTTGCAGTCTTCATGCGACAGAGCTGGAATCCAAAGACCTCGACGAGGGGTATGTTGCGGAATTTGTCGCGAATGATGTTTTCGATTTGCTGCGGGGTTTGGCCCTCGTTGAGTGGGACACGACGGATGTGGCCGCCGATCTCGAGTGTGATCAGCCTACACAAGTTCATTGAGCCAAAGTCGGGTCGGTCGAGAAGGCAGCGACACGTACTGATCTACCGTAGGTCGGCGGCGACCCTCCGCGTGAACCATCGCGGTCTCGGGGACAAACACCATATCAAACGTAGTCGAGGGATATGATTGCGCCGCGGACGTGTTCTTCTTTGCGCCAGGAAGCGCCGCTTGCAAGTCCTGATAGTACTTAACTCATCAGGTCGACGCGTCGATCGGTGCAACGACACAAACACGTACCTTTTCGGCGGGCTTGTGACGTTTGGAGTCCTTGAGCATGTCGCGGAAGATGGTCGATGGTGCCGCTGTCTGTCCCTGCAGTGGATTCTTTTTGGCGTTGGAACCCGACGCGGACTGTATGCGGTCAGGTTCGTGCGGACATGTACAGGAAGCGCGCCGTACCGAGTTCACGGACGCAGTGCGCGCACCGTAGATAGGCTCGGGATCAGCGCCGCCGCCGAAACTTGCAACGTCCTGGAGGAAGGTAGGTGAGTGAGTGCACAACGGGGTACATTTCACGTACGGGGACGGAACCAGCCGTCGTCGTCCCGGCCATGGGATCGACATTGGATGCAGCCTGCTGTAACCTGTCAGCTTGAGAAGCAGGAGCTAGTTGCGGGACGTGCCGAGTGAGAGTCGCTAGTCGCGTTATTGGCACCCTGGGAGCGGTCAGCGTTGGATGGAGGGAGGGAGCGTGGACATACTGCATCAGCACGAACATGCTGGCCTGCGAGGCACCCGTTGGTGGCGCAAACAAGGCACGGTGTGCCCGGCGTAACTTGGTGGTCAGGGACACCCGCCCAGAATACGCCGCAGCCGAGGGAGCAGTTCGGGTTGCGACACGCGCCGAGCAGTTTAACGAACGCGAGGAGTTGAGGGAAGTTGGTCATTTTGGTTGCGGTTGGGGAATTGACCGAGCAAGACATTTTTGACCTGGTCCTTTTAAAGTTTGCCAGACTTCGAAATCAAACTGTATCCGGTGAACTGTGCTGATTGTCGTGGAGCGCAGCACGAGAAGTGCGCAGGCAGGAGGAACAAAGAAAAAAAAATAAGAACATACAAAAAAGAAATAAATTAAATTAAAACAAGACAGTGAAGGAAAAGGTACTTTTTTTTTTTAAATTTATCTCTGAGCTCGGCAGGGATCCAAAAAAAAAAAAAATGGGTGAAAGAGAAAAAAAGCTGCACAGCGTGTGTGATTATTGAAATGTGCCGTTGCCGGGCGCGCCACGAGGAGGCACAGTATATTTTGGTAGGTTGTCCATGCACGCTGAACGTACGTCAGATCTCTTGGAGCTCTTGCACATGGCGATAAGCTAGCGTGTCGCCTGCAGGCCCAACTCTCAGCGCTGCGCGCTTTCCTTTCGCCTGCCCAGCGAGAGAGAGGTGAGATGGATGCCGCCACACAAGATTTGCAGCAACAACGATACTTACGCGCTTTGAGCGGGCCGGAGTCAACCTATATCCATCGCAACGGCGCATCAGGGATCTGCGAGCGCTCGTGGAGCCGAGCGCCGCCCAAGATACCAGCAAGTTAACAGCAGCGAAGACGAGTACGCCGGCAGGCACCGTCCACTAGAGACATAGACAGAGCAAAGACAGAGACAGCCGGTAGCTAACCTTTTCCACAGCGGGAGACACCGGCAGAACAAGCAGGGACTGCAAGCAGGCGCTGGCTGCCGGCGCCGCTATCTCCGAGCGTGCATACGTGTAGCATAGTGATAGGGGTAGCAGAGGCATGACGAAGGGTCATTTACGAGGCGGCGTCGGCGACGGGAGTGTCGGAGTGCGCATCCAAGAGGGTGCTGGGTGATTGAGCCTGCGTGATTCTTGAAGTAGAGCGGGCAGGAGATGGGAGCTTCGAGTGTACACCGCACACTGAAGAATGTGTCCATGAGTAGGAAGGCCTGCGGCTGAAGACGATGGTAAGAGACAAGGATGGTGATTTACTTCCGTGGAACCTGATAACAATGATTGTCAGATTGATCTGCGGCGCCTACATGTACTTTATGGCATGCCCAACGACACGCACTTGAGGCACACTGCCCTGTATGGTATCCGTAGATCCTATATTTTACTATCTGGCGGGGGTGCAATTGCCTTTCGGAATGGTGTTTGAAGCTTTATGCCCAATTGTGTACCACTAGCTCGTGACTGATGTTGCTACTCGACAGTAACGGTACCTTTGCCATGGGGGAGGCATATGCAGGGAGGAAGGATGCACTTACTGCTACACAGAACGGGCCCTAATTTACCCTGGCTCTGAGTTCATATTAGAACTCTGGCTACATTACGTTTGGACCTCTCTAGCATGCAAATCCTTCAAATGTTATTGCAGTCAATGTGTTCTCCACATTGTGTAACCGACCCTTAACCAGTTGATATCACGGCAACTCGAGGGCGTAGTGGCAGCACTAGCAATGTGCACTCCGTCGAGTGCTCAGTATCTGGGGATGACACAATGAGGGCGAGGGAAATATATGGGATAATTAGTAGACGTGTGCTTCAACCGCTGACTGGAACTGGCACCGTTGCAATTGCCGCCGTCGCCGATCAGCACAGCAAGCTGAACTTACCTCTGTAGGGCAAAGCTCGGATTGGTTTGCACTGGTTCACATTGTGTTCTCAAGAGATGGTAAATTGGTTTGAGGGAAAAACCTACACTGTGCTGGTCATCTCTTGGGTACACGTTGAAACTACAGGCTAGCTACAAGAGAACCCCGAGGTATTTCGCTGCTCCTCGGCAAAATTCTCTGATTTTTTAAAACAAAGGGTGAAGTCCGCTAGCGGACTTTGGTCCACTCCGCAAGAGCGTCATTGTTGAACGAGCATTTGATTCCATCCAGGTTTTGGAGTGAGGGTCGGATTGGACCCCGGGCCAGAACGGTCTACGTCCTTGGGGCAAACTGCACCAATGGGGGTTCAAACTGGGAAGTCAATCCGGATGAAGGTTTGCCGTGGGCCATCGGCTACAATACCGCAATCCGTAAAGTTCGGATCGCCGCTGTGACATCGAATCTTTTTTGTAGGCACCCATATCAAACCCCGGGTCGGCCATGATATTTTTCATTAATTGCAATATTATCTAACATAAATATGTGCTAGTACATGGCGGGATAGCCTCCCAGACAATACATGCTGCCCCGCAGGGGCAGAAAAAAATTCCAACTAAGGTGGTCCAAAAGCTTTTGTAAACCTTCCACATGGGCCGTGACACCCGTCAAAAATTCGAAAAAAAATATGGGGTGTGACCTCTGACCTACGGATTCAATGAAATAGTACAGTATGGGGGCACCGGAACTTAACTCGGAGAGTTCATGCATTGTAGTGATTACGCCCAAGTCTGAAGGTTTTTCACTTTTCATCCTCTGAGATGGCCGAAAAGTTTTCTTTTGATTTTAGGTGAATTTATCAAATTTCCAAGTTATACTACGCGAGAAATTCTCATTCAGTTGAGCCCATTTCAATTGGATAGAGGGCTGAGAATACACAATTTTTTTTGGTTTGCCATACAGAAAAACAGGCCCAAAACCCGCTTTGAATATGCTCTATTCTCGCTCTCAGAGCAGCAAAAAGTTGACAGAATAAAAAATAAGAGCTGCTTGACCCCCACCGTCATTCACAACTCCCCTTAGCGTCGTTTAGACGCAATTTAACTGGTGCCTAACCTCTTGTTCACGTACATATACAAATCCCAATTTTCTTTTCTTCAATTTGGTTAGTTGATGATTTTCCGATGAGTCTGGTTTAGCTGGCGCGTTGATGGTTACTGACTATCTTCACAACAAGGAATTTTGCCCCCGGCTGTAGCACATTTCTTGCGTAGTTATGTGTAGTACAGAAGCTGCATGTATTCTGTAGGGTACGGCCCTACATGCCTTATAAAAGTGGGCACGATGTCTCGAATTATGCCGGCGATCATACAAACTTCTTTGTGGAAATTGACCGACTTTGGCAAAGAGCTATACATACATACATGCATAGTCATTACCGCCAAAATTCCATTACAGACAAGCTGTGCCGACAGTACACAGAACAAGTGTAGATACAACATAGCTGTCGTGCAGATCGAATGTAAGCTGAGTAGCGCTACCCAGTAACCTGTGTCGATGTGAGGTTAACCTGTGCTGTCGGACAAGGTAACCTGCTCCTCGCGAATGGATACCTCAGAACAAACCTGCGTCCGATCTGATGAGGACCTGTGTTGCCGTTTCTCAGATAAAGCTGCGTCTCGGGCACAGGTTTCGCAGTATTTTGCCAAGCACAGCTATCGTGAAACCAGTGTGTTGGTCAACTTGAACCTGTGTCAATTTGGGGGGGGACTTTTGAGACACTATATCAACCATAAGAAAACGGGTAGAGAGTGGCGAATGGCCATGCAGGGAAGTGGAGGTCAGGAGCAAGCCGCGTTGATGGGTGATCTGCCACTCTGACCGCAACCACCACCATCCAGCACATATGTTCCCCGACGGACCCGTCTTCCCGCCAGAGCTCGAAACTGAGGTCTTCACCCTGGCAGCGTATGAAAATCGGGCCGACATACCTCGCCTACGGCTCGTTGCGCGGCGAACCTGTGAATGGTGCGTCTGTGCGTGCAAAAAAAAGCTCAACTCGTCATCCAACAACAGGCTGGAACGATCCTTCTACGAATCCATTAAGCTTGCCTGTGGCCATTCAGACAACCACCGGCTCATCTCCATCCGCGACGCGCTGCACTCGAAGCCTCCAGGGTTCACCGCCCAGATCGTCCGCCACGCCAGCGTCCAAGCCACTCGCCCGAACGCAGGCGCGCAGCTCTGGCCCCTTCTGCTCCTCTGCCCGGGTCTCACACACCTCGCACTCAACATCAACAGCGTCGCGGGTATCCCCAGCGAGGACATCCTCTCGCGCCTCCCCAACATCCGGCGCATCGTCGTCATCCCCGACGAGCTCTTCTGCCGCACCCACCAGCTCGCAGACTTCTACGTCTCCGGCTTCTTCAACCATCTCACCCACTTCACGTTCCTCCCGAGCGGGCAGAAACTAATCTCCGAACGCGCTGCGGCGTTCATCTGCGCCCTGCCCGCCATGACCCACCTCGCGATCCACCACACAAACGCCACTCGATGGGCTCCCGACTTCCTCGCGCAATGCCCCGCCCTGCGCGTCCTCTGCTTGATCGCGTGGACAGACCGCGTCGGGCACGTCCCCGAGGTCCTCGCGCGGATCGACCTGTCGGTCGACCCGCGCCTCTGCGTCGCCGGATACCGAACCTGGAACGAAGGGGCGTCCCTCCACGAGCGATGTTTCTGGGATGTCGCGGATGAGTGTATTGCGGCACGGAAGGCTGGTTGATTCGATTTCCTTCGCGGCAATAGCGATAATTAAATGTACTCTGCTTCATCGAAGCGGCATCCTCGCAGTGCTATAGTCGTTCAAAGACCTGTGCGGCTCCGCTACCTCCCTGGCGCCGCCTGCAGCTCGTTATTCTACGACATTACGGTGGTGATGGAGGTAAAAAAAAGGGTGTCGTGCCAGCCCTTTCTTGTAGCTTTGCCCAATCTTCCTCAGCTCGCTGGACGACCAAGTTCCTGTTCATCTTCATTGACCAAGTCCCTGTTCATCTTCCTTGAACTACCGCTCCCCGAAAACCTCCGGAAAAAGTACGCTGCTAGACATGTCAATTGCGAATGTCTTGATCCTACTTTTGCGGGGTTTGAGCCGCCTGGACAAATGTATCGCCACCCCCAGATATCAGATACTAGGGCCATTGATTGGTAGCTTGGCCACGGATAATGTTCGGAATGAAGCAGAAATACATTACTAAAAGTGTGGCCATACCGCGGTTCAAACCGGCGATCGGCTGACCACACCAGGTTGAACGGTCATAGAAGCACAGCCCCATTCCAAATCGGGAGGATGGAACCAAGACGGCTGGGATGGAAGGTTTGCACAGCATAGATATATTGGGAGGGCTGAATACAAACCTTATCTAACAGAGACAAACCTAAAGGTTTGTTAAAAAGGTAATTGAACATCCCATCAAATGAACACTAAGGTGATGAGTGAGACGCGCGAGTGCAATGTTTCACCGCAAGTGCCGCATTTCCCAAAAGGTGGTGCCTGCCGAATCTCGTCTATCCCGGTCAAAGCTTGAAATACACAGATTCCTCAGGACTCCGAAAAACCAGGCCAAAGTTGATTCATATGCGCCATTCGATTCATAGGTCACACATCCACAGCCTGAACTGCGACGTACGGTGAAACAGTTGTTTCGGAGATCGAAGTCCTATGTTTGTGTATGCCGGACGGAAAAAAGCGGCGGTCCCTCCAACCTAGCCCTAAGGGTCGCTTTCTCAACCAAATTCCGGTGGACGGCCCGTCAATTGGGTTTCAGTTATCGCACGTACGGTCAGCGAGTTGCCGGTTAAACCACCGAATCACCACTTAGCAATCCATCGTCGTCATTAGGTCCTCGGAGGACGGTCAATTGGGTTTCAGTTATCGCCTTTGTGCTGATTAGTCTTCAACTTATCGCTACTGATGCCACGTATGCTCGGCGAGGTGCCCGTTAAACCACCGAATTATCGCTATGCACTCCATCGTTGTCATGGGATCCTCGATGGATGGTTCTTAAGGCCACCACAATGGCTGGTTGTTTCCAATAACTTCTTGGTGTGTTTCACCCCGGCTCCTAGCTGTATATCACTCTGACAACAGCTCAAGGAGAAATATCAAACAACAAGTATGGGCTGGGATATCACACATGTCATGGGAGTCGGTGAAAGTGCACCGGATGTATGCTTCTCCGTACCCTCCCGCAGCAGAGCAAAGACTGATACCCTGCAGCTCGAAAAGGGGGTGAGCGTCACATTGGACCGAATTCTCGATATCATACCGGCGAAAGTGCCTGGCACCGTTGTTGATCTAGAGCTCAAGGCGGAGCTGTATCAAGTGTGGATGGTATCGCACTACTCCTACCGGGTGGATTTTGGCGCATATGGGGAGAGGACGGTTGCCCGCGGATGGCTGAACCCGGCGTAACTAACTGGTCTACTATAATGTAGAGCTCGGACCCCGAACTCTACATTGGATGACTTTGCATAAGACTTTCTGCTATATCATAGATTTTGAGCGGTTCCAAGTCGGCTGCTATCCTTATTTAACAATACCATTTACTCCAGATGTGTCCTCCCATAAGCATGATATTTTTCTTTGTATAATTCTTAGTGCCAGTGCAAACTTGCTCAAGCCGACCCATTTATCCATCTTTCCGCGCCTACTTTGCGCGTTCTCATTCATGGGCAAAGCCATCATATGCATGCACTCCGAGACTTTCCAGAACTTGCAGCCGAAGAAATGTCGAGCCGAGCAGCGGCATGCTGTACATTTGCGCCAAACAAGCTCTGGTTGAGCTCGAATACTTATGAAGAGGGGGTCAAACCCCTCCTCATAAATACTCAAAATTCAAGCTATACTCGAGCTCAAATAACCTTCGGGGTCCTGATTTGGCGCCGTAATCTGCCAAAGAAATGCCTGAAAAAAAACTCGAAAACAGTTATCTACTCTTATGGAAAGTCATCCATTATGACCGGCAGTTATTAATAAATATTTAGAATTTCTGCAAATTGAACCGCAATCAAGACGCGAAAAAATCCTGTCGATGGCGCCGGCTTGCAGAAAAGGCCTATTAGATGAAGTCTTGGCGCTCAAGAGAAATTGCACTTCTTCCACTCCAGAGCGCAATAAATGCAAGGGAGGCTAGGTGCAATCTAGAGAATTCATTGGATAGCTGAGCATGGACCCTCGTACATGCAAAGAATTCGCCATATCAAGCGCTACGGTTCCGCGATTGCACCTCTTTTCTTCTGCTTCCTCGTCACGCTTTTGGGCTTTGCCTTGGGCTTCGTCCCGTCCTTCCCCGGATCCGGGAGCTGCCGGAATGTCAAGCTGATTCGGCACCTCATGCTGCGAACAAGTTCGGTCTGTGCAGTATACAAGCAGGACACGCAAACCTTGTAATTTTCCTGTGTTGCGCCCCGCATGACGACGAGCCCTCCGTTTGCCAGCTTCCACTGTTTTGCTTTTCCACCCGCCGTGGCTGGGACCATGCTGAACGTCCGGACGGCGCCGAGGGAGAGCGAGGCGATTACCTGTCCAGAAGAATCGTCAGTACAGCACTGGTGACTGCCGAGAGCTTTACATACGCCGTTCTCCTTCCCGTCCCGATGCAAACCAATAGCCTCGTTGCCGTCCGCATACCGGTTGATGAGCACGCAGTTGAACTCGAGCCCGAGCCGCTCAGCGACTTCCGTCCAGATGTCGGCAACGACTGGGGGGATGTTGTGGTGCATCGTGGTCTGGTGGCCCGAGTATTTGAATACGACTGTCGGTGAAGAGGCGTACGCTGTCGCCCCTCATGCATCATTAACGCGCATCAGCAGTAGGACGAGTGGCAGACCAGCTACCGAGCGATTTTGCGTCTTGGGTTTGCCGTATAACATGAGCGTCGGGACGTAGACTGCTGAGATTAGCAAGAGAACGATAAGATGCATGGGTACTTGCATGTGTTTAGGCTGTTGAGCCGCTCGAACCAAGCCATCGCTCTCTCCTGAGTCACGAACTCATCACGACTCAGACTGCAGCCAAGCACTGCGTTCCGCCCCTCCATAGCCTGAGGGTTCGGTAATGTCTTGTCGGCTATGAGCTGCGGCTACCTTTGGTTGAACGGCTAGCCGACGACATAGCCTGATGTAGCCGAGCGTAGCCGACGACAGGTAGCCTGACGTAGCATTACATGGCCGAAGCCCTTCGGCTACCTTTGGCTACGTCTGGCTATGTCCTTCGGCTGGCCATGTACCCTCACATAGCATTACATGGCCGAGCCCTTCGGTTATGGGGGGTCGGAACGCAGTGAAGGTAGAGTGAAGGGAGCGCCCACGTCTTCGACGTAGAGAACGTCAGCACCAGGGAGGTCCTTGACTCGATGCAGCGAGGTGTCAGACATGTCGACTTGCGGGCCCGTAACCGTTGTGCGCGGCGCTTTCGGAGCACGGAGGACAGCGTCAGCTTCCGAGGACAGGGAGCTTGAGCGTTTGCGTCCTAAGATTGTCCAGGTGATCTCAGAGAGCGGGGACATTCGAAACGTACGCGTAATTGGACTTGGAGCAGCCATCTGGTGGAGATGCTGGTGGTAAGAGGCAAAGAGGGTTGTGACAGGTATGGTGCGACTGATGGCACGCGCCCGGCAACATGTCCGTAGCCACCCATAACAGAGCGAGCATCCGTGAAGCATACGCACGCCTAGAGCGACAAGGGCAAAAGAGAGAGAAAAATATGTGGTGTGGTTTAAACGTTTCGAGGCTCGACACCATAGCTACTCTCCCTCAATCTCCACCTCCGAGTCCGAACTCTCGCTCCCATCGAGCCCCAACTCCCGCCATATCCCCTTGCGCCGCGTATACCGCATGCGCGTCTCATTTGCCGGATCCCATTGCCGCTCCTGGCGCTGCAAAACTCCACCCATCGCCCTCAGGCAGCGAAACACCCTCCGCATGACTGGCTTATGCAGCGTGTAGAACATCAGCCCACCGTCGTCTCCCAGAACATGCACGAGCCCCAGCGCCCGGGCGGAGACCACGGCGTGCCGCATGCGCCGGTGAGCAACGTACGTCTCGAGGGCGCCAACCACGTCCCGCAGCCAGCCGCCGGAGAAGTCCGTCGTATGGTCGTGTGTATGGTGGCGGATGACCTCTACCCGGAGCGTGTGGATGTGCGGAGCATCCGCAGCGAGCCCGATGAGCGCGCGGAAGACGCCGGTGACCGTGCGCGTGCTCGCCGCGAGGTGTTCCTCCCGCGCGCTGACCTTGAGGGATTGGAGCGCCGGGAGGTTGCGCAGAATGGGTTTCCAGGATGCCTCGCCGACGCCGACGACACGGCTGATGTCTAGATGGGTGATGTAGTCCGTCTGGGCAGCGTGCAGGAGCTTGGTGACGATCTGGCGCAGCGTGCGTTCGTTTTGAGGTATAACGGCGAGCCCGACGCGGGGGCAGTCCGGCGTTAGGCCGTAAATGTAGACAGCCGGGGCTGGCTGTGTCGGAAAAAAACCCGAATCGGTTGCAACAGTTTGCACCGGTTTGTGACCTTCAGACACCTTGTAAACCGCCAGCGGAGACGTTGCAAGCAGTCAAAAGATGTTGTAAAGCTGTGAGGGAAGTTCCAACGCGTCGAAACGCGTCGCAAACTCGGCCGAGCCTTGTAACTGTTTGTAACTTGCTCAGCGCTGACCTTGCAAGGGTTTGCGACATGTTTACAACATTTTGGGACTTTCTCAGATTTGGAAGACCTCGAGGCCATGTCTACGCGTTGCGTGGTGGTTATACACATCCTCTATCAAGCTCAAATGCTGCAGAATATCCCTCGGGCGCCACTGAGCATCGCGCGAATCGATGACGTGTAAGAGCTCCACCGCACAGATTTGCATCACACGCCTCTCTCACCACAACGACCACCATCCCCTGCGCCGCCCGTGTCTAGGACAACCACACCAGGCCGACGTTTGGCGCTAGCAGACCCCGCGCACACCTCTGGACTTCTGCCGCCGCTCCGGCCGTCCTTGCAGACTGGCTCCACCACTGGTGCGTGGACTCGTGTATCTCTTCTCCCTCTGACCACCGCCTAGTCACCCAAATGCCCGCTCTCTGCTTCCCCACAGCCGCGGCTCAGACATGGTGAGTCGCATAGACCCTTCTCTCCGAGGTCCGTCACTCCCTCGCCCAAGGGGGTGTCAGATCAGAAATTGATGGTATGGGGTAGGGGGGGAAGGGGTTCCAGGGCCCAGAAAAAAAAGTTTTATATATGAACTTCTGGGAGTGTTTACACAGCTTTGTAGACCTCTCAAGGGTTCAGAACAGTGGGGAATGCCATTCTTTACTGCTAGTTGCAGAACTTAGGGCGGGGCGCGTTTTTTTCTCAGCGATCGGCGGTTTGGCACCCGCACAGTATATCGCCTCTAGCGAGCGCGTTTCGCGTCCCGTCAGCTTGATACCGGGCGCGTTCGAATCGTCCCGCTCGTCCGCACCTGCCCATATGTAAATCGTACCGAGAGTCAAACGGACCGAAATTTTGCTCAATCATATGAGCTCCGACACCAGGTCATTCGTAGCTCCGTCAAGTCACGTCTTTTTGAGCTATACTTTTGTCAGGACGTGTCATTCATACACTTGGGTCGGTGGACGTGCTCTGCCGAGATATTTCTCCGCTGGCTGAGTCCTAATTAGCTTGTAGTCCATAGCCTGCTGATCGACGGACACATTTCCACGCCTCTTGCCTCTCTACCACGACCATCATGGCCCGGAAGCAACGCAGCGTCCGCCTCCGCCGCTTCTACACCCCGGAGGTGAAGAAGCTCATCATACACCAGTGGCAGACACTCGGGAAGAAAACAACTGCTATTTCAATTGACCTAGACATCCCTGTGCGCGTTGTTCAACGAGTCAAGCAGCTCTGGCGTGAAATCGGGACCGTTTGTCGGGATAGGCAGCTCACTGGGAGGCACCCCCTCCTGTCTCCCGATAATGTTCATGTGTGTGCCCCGATTCCCAGTTTGCCGCGCTAACAAATCCTAGCTGCTTGTCGCCCTCCTTGAGCGGGACCCCGACATGTACCTGGACAAACTTCAAGAGCAGCTCTACCTTATGCATGACATCAAAGTCTCCTTGGCCACGATCTCGCGCACTCTCAAACGACTCGGCTATACGTCAAAAAAGGTACAAACTCTATCCGCTCACTCCGCCATCTCAGCCACCTCCAGCTTTCTCGACAGGCTTCTGAGCGCTCCGAGGACCTTCGCTTCCAGTTTCTCATGGAGATTGGCGACGAAAGCCCGGAACGAATCGTCTGTGCTGACGAAGCTGCTGTCAATATTCTCACCACCTACCGATGCAATGGCTGGGCTCTACGGGGTCTGCGGGCGCGCAAACGGTGCGATTTTGTACGTGGAAAGCGGTATGGCTTTCTTTATTTTCTGTCACATGGGCTCACGGTCTTTAGTTACTCCCTGCTACCTGCAATAACAACAGAGGGTATCATCTACAGCCACATCAAGGAGGGAGGCTATAACGGGGACCAGTTTCTTCTTTGGCTAGACGGCCTGTTAGAGGTAATGAACCCATATCCCGCAAAGCACAGTGTGCTGGTCCTCGATAATTGCCGCATCCATCACGTTGAAGGTGTCGAGGAGCGATGCGCTGCCGCGTACGAAATTTGCTTGCTCTTGTGCGCGTTTATAGCTAATTCTTCAATCCAGTGGCGTAAAGCTTGTTTATCTACCGCCATACTCACCGGACCTCAACCCCATTGAAGAGTGCTTTGCATGGGTCAAGGCTTATATAGCCCGTGAGGGACAACGATTCCGCAATATTGTCGAGGTCGGGGACGAGGATGCAGCGTACCTGTATCTCTATGGACTGCTCGACAAGGTTCCCGCGGAGGCTGCTCGAGGCTGGTTCCACCACTCTGGCTACTTGTAGGCACGGGCATAACATATATTCCTAGCGTAACAAGACTACTTTTTTTTTTGCTCGGTCAACCCGCTTCATCTCGGCCCGCACTTGCGTGAGTAGGAACCGTGCATTTCCTTCCGACATCGTAAACTTCGCGACCAACTTGTCCTCGTCCAGCGCAGCAATCTCATCGATGTTGTAGAAGTCCTCCGCCTCAAAACCGGCTCCATACGCGTCGAGCCCGCGTCTCGGGTTTGCGGCCGACAGCTTCTCGAGGAATGGTCCGATCTCGGGATAGGGATTGAGGGCATCCATCGCAGGGGGGTCGCTGGACTGTACTTGCGCCGGCATGGATCGGCGCGGCGTTGGGCTTGGTGTGTACGGGGACGGGTGGCTCGGTGTGTACGGGGATGGATGAACGCCGGGCGGCGGCGGCCAGTAGGGGTAGGGGGTACGGTGTATGGAAGTGTGGGGGTGGCGGCGGCGCTCCTGGTGTCGCGGAGCCCGGTGTCTGCGCCGACTTTGTTCCGTGGAACATGTGGAAGAGCTCGTCGCGGGGAGGGTTGGCAAGAGTGACTCCATAGGTACCCGCGGCCTGTCGAAGACGATGAATACAGACAGAGGAGCAGAAGTATGATGACGCACCAAGGAACGGCCCCATCCTCGCGCCATCTGGAACGTCAAGCAGATGTGGTTCCCCGCCCGGTCAATCTTGCACGGCTTATCGGGCCCGCAGAGCATGCACTTTTTGTGGTGGGCAAGCACCTGTTTGGTCCACTCCGTCTCCTTATCCATGCTTCCGAGTCCCTCGTCGAAGTCGTCGTCCCCCGAGTTTGCGTGCTCCAGGTCGAGTATAGGCGCCTTCTTGCCGCGCCCTCGCCCTGAGGCAGCCGCAATTGCACTCTTGCCGCCGGAGAGCTTTGCTTGGAGGGAGCGCATGTACTGCGAGGCATCAGAGAAGGACGTGGAAATGGGAGGATGGCACACCTGCTCGGGGACCGAAATCGTCACTGAAACCACCGCGTTCTTCTTCAACTCGGCCGCCGTGACCTCGGCCAAACAGCCCTCCCAGTCCTCCTCACTTCCTAGGTCCAGCGGCGCCACCTTGGCGGGGGGTGGTCGACAGCTTGTAGGCGAGCTCAGGCTTGCGAGCCACCTCCGCCGCGGCACATCCAATGGTGGTGTATAGGGCCTCGAGAGCGTCATCCCAGCTGGTGTCATGAGTGAGGGTCATGCGCTTGTTGCTGGCGCTCGCCGCACGAGGGACCATGAGGACGAGTGCTGGACAGAATCTGTCAGAGCGGGAAGTCGCTGGAAGACAACCACTCACAACGGTCTGCAGCTAGCACAACCTTCTCCTTGCCCTTTGCAGCCTTCCCCCGACCTCCAGCACCCCGCTTCTGCTTCGGCGCGGGTTCCTCGTCGTCGTCGTCGTCGTCGCTGTCCTCCGGCTCCGCAGCTGGCAATGGCGTCAGCGAAGACTCGGAGCCATCGCCATCTCCCCCAGGAGTCTCGGAAGCTGCATTCTTGGCCTGCTTGCGTTCAGCAGTCCTCCTCTTGCGTTTTGCAGAGGCACTGCGGCTGTCGACCATGAGCGTACGAGAGAAGTTTTTGTGATCCGCACAAGTCACAGTCTGTACCTCAAGATACGTGCATTCACATTCTTGCAAGGATTTTGGTGGCGCTTAGACCAGCGCAGCATGCCCGGAGGTCTTGCGGACACGTCTTCTCAAAAGACTAGCCCGAACGGACGCGTGCTGACGCTGCTATAAGTGACCTACTGGCGAACGCGATGGACCGGGACAATAAGTATATATTGTTTGAATCTGGGTACAATTTACATATGGGCAGGTGCGGACGAGCGGGGCGATTCGAACGCGCCCGGTATCGAGCTGACGGGACGCGAAACGCGCTCGCTAGAGGCGATATACTGTGCGGGTGCCAAACCGCCGATCGCTGAGAAAAAAAAAACGCGCCCCGCCCTAAGTTCTGCAACTAGCAGTAATGCTGAATTAGCCTCAGGGACACACACCTAGACGGGGTTGTCATTGGCATGGGAGAAACAGCCGCCGGTCAAAGCACACCTACCAAATACAGTATGGTCATCTCATCACAGTGGTCTCTGCCTACAGCCAAGTGCAGATAAGGGCTTTGTGGCTGGCTGGCCTAGTCAACATACATGAGAGACATGTTTCCTTGCTGTTAGCATTGATTGCAGCCCACTTCGGGCTGTCCAAGCAGCTTTTGAAATCATGTGACAGCATTATCTTATCTTATCGTGGGAAATCACTGCCGGATATAGTAAGGGGAGGGGGGGAGGGGGGTCCAGGGAGCCGGAATTCCAAATTTCGACCCTATATACAGATTTTAAATTTTGACACTCCCTTGCCCTCGCCGCCGCTATCCTGCATCTTCCTCGCGTGCTATTACTCCACCCGTACCACATACCGCCGTCGATTACATGTATTTTAGTCAGAATGTTGACCTATTCCTGCTTCGCAAGTGAGCAATGTCCCTGACCGACCTGGAAGCGACCGGGAGCGCTGCTTCAGCCTAGGGCAGTCTCAAACCGTTGCAAACGGTTGCAGGGATTGTGCCGGTTACAAACAGTCTCAAGGTACTGGGTTGTTTGCGACACCTTATGAGAATCCCACTCATACTTTGCAAGCCACCGAAAACCTTTTGACCTTGTAACTGCTTACAACGGGTTGAAAGAGGTTGAGACCAGATTTGGTTTTTTCCGACATGGGACGTGCTGGTGAATTCGAGCGTGAGGACGGAGGTGCTGCCGAGGTTGAGAGGGCCTATCGTGGTGGTGTCAAGGACGAGTGTGTGTAGATGTTTGGCGGCGGCCCGGAGATGCGAACGGAGGGGGACTATGAGCTTGCGAATGGCTTTGCCATCGTTAACCTCCCAGACCCTGAGGTCGATGTTGGCCCTAGCCGGGACGCGAATCGCTTTCAGGAGGGCGGTAGCGCTTTGCGGCGTCCCCGCATATTCGAGAGTCGCGAGGGAATCGAGGTGAACGACTGCGCCGGTATGAAATGGTGTGAGTGCGTCAGGCAGCCGAACGACGAGATCACGGAGTTGTGGACACCGCGACAAGAGATCCACAAGCTCTGCGACGCTGGGTGTAGTTGGTGAAGAGGAGTTTCCGGAATGACGGATGTGCAGCGAATGGAGGTTTGCTGGGAGGTCCCATGGGAAGTCCACGTATGACACATCGAGCGATCGAAGGCGACAGTCCGGCGATTCGAAGAGGGAGCGCGGAACCGCGAGGACGGCGTCAGGTGGGAGTTCCGCTCGTGCGGGCGATCCCGCAATGCGGAAGGACTGTAGCAGAGGAGTTGGATGCTTGGCGAGTTCGGCCAGGAAGTGAATAAGCAGTGGCGTCGTCCCGTGGACCTCGAAGGCACCCGTTCTCTCCACAAACCGCATCATCCATGCCACAAGATAGCGATCGTCGGTATACAAGTTAGCATCCATCGTCAACGGGGCAGCACCTGCACGCTGCAGCTGCCTGTAGAGAGCGGACCGGGATTCATGGAACTCGTTGACGCCAATGTATGACCAGAGCGGCTGCTCGGCCATCGCGAGTTCGTACCAGCGACGGCAGACGCGCATGATCGTTTTACTCCACTGAGCTTCCAACAGATTTCCGGAAACATGCGCGTAGATGCTAAGGATTCGTGTGAGGAGTTCGTTCGGCAGCTTGTCGAGAGGTACGAGGGAGTTGCGCTTCGCCTTGAGCGCGCTGATGTGGGCCACGAAAATGTGGAGTTGTGCGTCGATTTCGGGGATTGTGTCAGGAAGTGGGCTTTGGGGACATTTAATATACACGCTAGGAGCAAAGAAATGAAGCACATACAATAACTCCGCGAGATTCTGCATGTTGCAACGTCGAGATGGGGGTAGGATGCAGGAGCGTCACACGCGAGCTAATGGCCGCGCAGTTCACCCAAACCCGCACTTCTTAGCGCATTCTCGGGGTACCTCGCCAGCTTCTCTTACGCTGACGGGGTGAACGCCGCTTCTCCGCCTATTTACAAGGTCTTTTCTGTTAAATTGTCTGGCGCCTATCCTTACATATGAACAATGTTAACGTTGAGCGCCGAGCGTTCAACCAAACGCCCACGCCGGATTCTCAAAATCCATAAACTCCCAAACCGTATCCTTCTTCCACCCAGCGGCTTTCCACCCGTTCAACAGCTGCGGGTGATACGGCAGCCCGCCGCCCTCCAGGTCCTCGACGACAGATAAATCATGCGCCATGAGGACGAGCACGTCCGCGCTCGCGTCCCACCGCGCGATCTTCTCGCCGGTGACGGTGGACGTGACGGGGTCCATGCTGCTGTTGCTCGTGATGGCGAGCATGGGCGTGGCGCGGCTGGGGAGGTCGAACGCGCCGTCGTGCGAGCCCGGGGAGAAGTACACGGAGGTGTTGACGTGCGCGCGGGCAGACGCGATGATGGGGGCGGGGGCGGGGAAGGTGTCTTGGAAGGCGGGGCGCGGGCGGGCTTCGCCGGGGTGGTGGTAGGTGTCGCCGGCGAGGAGGAGGAAGGTGGGTTCCGCGCCGGCGGTGACGCGTGCGAGGCCGGTGAGGTGGCCAGGCATGTGCTAGACAGTGTGAGTGCAGCGACAGTTGGTGAGGATGGCCGCACCCCCGGGGTATCGACGAGGTAGAAGCTCCCGTCGCCAAAGTAGTCAATGGCGCGCATGTCGTTGAATTTCAGCTCAGCAGTGGAGAAGTCGATTTTCGTGTGCGTTTTTCCTCTGCCTCGGAGTTTAGTTGAAGCTTGGGATGGGGCTACCAGGAGACGCACGCGAGGTCAGATTCCTGCAGTGTGGCGTTGGGGAAAGTGGGATACGCCGAGAGGTTTGTCTCGGCGCCAAAGACGAGGCTGGTGGTGTTTGGGAAGCGCGATGCATCGCCCTGCGAGCGGTTAGTCCCGTCCGGACGGGAGTCGATGAGTACATACGATGTGGTCGTAGTGCGTATGGCTCGGAGCCCGTTAAATAACGAGATCATATGGCGGACGACGGACCTCCAGACAATGCTTTCGATGCTCTCCCCGGGAATCCCCGCGTCCTCCAGCATGTCGAGCATATCCTTCTCGAGCTTGTTGGGGATAACGTTCCCCCGCACGAACTTGGCTGCGGCCGACGGAGAGAGGTTGAGCGGGTCCTTGCGCACGCCGAGGTCAAAGACCAGCCGACGGCCGCTGCCGTGCTCGACGAGGAACGAGTACAGCGGAAAGACGAAGGGCGGGCTGATGGCGGTCAGGGTTGCGACGTTGAAGCGCGAGACGGAGACGGTGGCGTCGGAGACGGGGATGCCGAGCGTCGCCATCGCCTGGAAGAAAGGCAGGGTGAGGGTGAGGAGAAGGAGCAGCATGGATGGCGTGGAGCGTTGGTGACTTAGATATATGGGAGAATGAGGACCTCACGGGAAGAGACGCCGAAACCGTGGTAGCCAATCCACGGTACGGAAATCCACAATGGCTTCCCACTGATTCCACTCAGCAGTCTGGGCGGGGAGTGTGAAAGGAAAAGCAAAGTGCCTGCCACGTGTCGACAGGCCTAGAAACATTTGGGAAGTCGTCAGTTTCATGCTCTTCGATTAATGGTGGTGACTTGGTTGAAAGTAAGCTGAGTCTGCGGCTTTGCACAAACTTCAAACCATTTCCTGTGCCTTTTTTTCTCTTTATTAGTAGAATATCACGGTTATCCTAGGGCTTCACCAGCACAATGTCTTCTGACAGCCATCCACACCTATGCTGTCATTATGACTTTACCTTATATGCTCTGACATACCGGGGTTGACTGGGCACGTACAGGAGGGTGGTCTTGTTATCCACATTACTGGGTGAACATCTGCTGGATTCATCCGCCAGCATCAAGTGTCAGTCAATTGATAAGCTGAAATGCTACCATTCTGATATCCCCCAAACACCCACCTGATGTCCGGTCATAAGTGTCTTCCAAAAAGTCCAAAACAGTGTCCTAGATTCTCCTGCAGCCTCAGTGAAAATTTCAGACTCACAGAATCGAAACTGAGCCCTCCATAAATATTTTGTCACAGCCAGTCAGGCCAATCAAATCAGACTAGGTAGTTAGCTGCCTTGATTGTAATAGACATGCTACTCCTGGAATAATATTTTGGTTACACACACATGGTCTTTTAGATCCTCTTTCAGATGGGACTGGCTCCAAGGGAGTTTGGGATACTTAAGGCAAGATAGAGGGGGGTGCTAAGTACCCAGGTCGGCTAACTACCCAGTCACCCACGGTACGGAATTAAAGAAAAAAAAAAAAAAAAAAAAAAATGGAGTGTACAAAAACCAATTGGGTCCCAATTCATCTACGCAATAGAGCACTTCAGATGCAATTTTGAAGCTCACAAAATATAGGATTCGAGCCTGCTCATTGGCCGAGGGAGCTCCACTCCCATTCAGTTCTTGTAATGTTTGAACCTTCAAATTTTCATCTGAAGTGCTCTAATCCGAGAATCGAAGAATAAAATCTGTGAGGAAAGAAGGGCAACAGAGACAGATGGCAGGAAGGCAGGCTTGCAAAACTTGCAAGATGAATGGCACAAAAAGTCCGGAAGTTTGTGCCATGCCGCGGACTCAATCATAGATGTCGAGTGCGGGGATTCTATTCGCGCGATAATTTTTTATCTTACGGGAAGGCACCCAGTGCAGATTCAAATTCAGGACATAAAAAACCCCCCTTTTGGCACTGCAGATGATTCAGAATATAAGTATTCTAGGAGTTTTCTAATGCACAAAAAACATCACTTTTTACTTTACTGCCAATTTTTGCCAAGAAGATTGTTAGGCTTGGTTGTCCGCAATTGTAGGCAATAACACGGATAAACCGCGGGAGCGCATGCGGTGACGCCTATCTATGTATACCTAAACACGCGGGTACGAGATATGAATTCATAGCCGGGCCTGTAGCGGGAGGGTAATATAAAGTGGGGAAGAATGCCCGCGCTGTGTCCTACTGGGACCTCCGACGACGAACATCGCGCAAGCCACGCAACTAGGTCGCAACCACCCCGAGTCTATAGCCAACTACTTCCGCGAAACCTATAACCTCTGCGTCGGATTACTTA
This sequence comes from Mycena kentingensis (nom. inval.), assembly GCA_014461125.1. Taxonomy (NCBI): domain Eukaryota; kingdom Fungi; phylum Basidiomycota; class Agaricomycetes; order Agaricales; family Mycenaceae; genus Mycena; species Mycena kentingensis (nom. inval.). The sequence continues at coordinate 4,601,379 of JACAZG010000003.1, read as the reverse complement.
TAAGGAGCGGGCGCTCGCTAGTGTCGGGCCCAAGAATCACCCCCGTCGCTCAAGATTAAACATGTAACTAAGCCCGTCTCGTTCTCGTCTTCAGCCCGCTGAAACCTGTGTTTAAGGACAGTGTCAAGAGATACTCAAAAGTCACCGACGGAAAATGGGAGGTCATGTGCTGTGGGGCTACCCAAACACCCCCCGGTGATTTCACCAAATGTCAGAACTGCGGGGCAGAATTCAACCGTCCTCGCAATTAGGAAAAGGGGGTATACTAGTATCTAGGTGGCAGGATCCGGAGGAGGAACGGGCTCTGAGTCCGAGGACTCGTAGAATCCGCAGCTGTAGTAGAAAGAACTTGAATGGTCAAGCAAAAAGGACCTACATGAACCCAGCAGGACCTGGCCCCGCTTCGAACGGGCAGCCTAAGCCTAGATCATCGACAGCGGTGTGGTTGTGGGCATAGACCGGCGGGAGAAGTCGACTCGTCGACCCACACGCGCTGTACTTCATGACAGTATCGAATAGGAATTGAACAATCACAGAGGTTCGGAGGACGGGCCTCCTGGATGATACCTACACTGGCGCAGCGACGACGGGATTCGGAATTCGGGATGTCGGGCCATCGATTCCGAAGCTTCAGGTACGCGGAAAGACGACCCCGGAATTCAAGGCGCGTGCTGGCGTCGACGGAGACGGCGGAACTCGTTATATTCCCCGTCAATGAGGAGAGCTTGACAGCGACCGAGAAGCTGCGACGAGAGAATGCGCCAACAGCGAGAGTGACAGTCCGATGGGCCGGGCGATGGGTAAGAGTGCATGCCGCGGGGTTGTCTATGGCGCGTTTTGCGCGACCACGGAGCTCTCAGTTGAAGTTCTCGAGTGAAGGAGAGACCCAGTCTGTCTGCCGAGTCGGGAAACCAGAACTAGATCTTCAGACGCGGAGTTGAGTTCGTGGTTGTGGTCAAGCGCAAGGGCGTTTGAACTATTTCTGTCTCACCATTCATGTGGTCCATGATGTGGATTGTTTTTGTGTCAGATATTCTTTTAGTCACGGTTGCTTCCATTTTACCTGCATTGTTGAAATCAACCCAAAAAAACATAACTTACACCAACCCACCCAATCACAATTTTTTTTCAGGAAGAGTTTCCTTTAACACTTGAATGCCAAACGTCCAGTGCCAATGCCAAAAATCTGGTATAAAAGGGAAGATAAGTGTCCAACAAGTCTCATAGGGATAATCTGCGGGAGCACCGTTGAAACATCCCAATGTGGCTGTCGGTGCCTGCACTGAATCATGCTACTGCAGAGAATTTGCGCAGGCGATGATCCAAACTTGGTTTAAGCAATGACAAGTCAATGATTTGTTGTAACTGAATTGGAGCATAAGCAGTTTTGACAAGTTGGAGGCTCTCTGCAAATTGCGGAAAATCATGCCCCATCTAAGACCCGTTATCTAAAGGTAGCGGGAATATGCTCTATTTACAACATTTGAATCTGAAAAATGGCTCCATTCAATTTTTGAAAGGCCTAATAGTGACAAGCCCTGGTGAGCAGATGGTGCAACAGTGCATGCCTAGTTTGTAGGAGTGTTGAATCAGCATGAGAAACATCATGCAAGCTCAGGGCATGCTGAACAGCAGACAGTTCAGCGTGAAATACCGAGACACGGCTCCGTGTAGCATGGTTACTGAGCAGAACATGGCGGAGAATGGACACCGAGATGGCAGAGTGCAAACAGGATTTATTCATGGTTTCATTATTAACATTAATATCCAGGTGGGCTGTGACAGATGTTTCTGCTGCCGCCTCAAAGGCCACCACCGAAGCTGGAGGCGGAAGCACTGCGGCGATCTAATCCTCACACTGACAACTCGGAGTAAATACCGGAACGGCAGCTGCGGCAAAAAAGCCCGCAGCCCCATAAAGATGTGTATTGAACCCGAGCAAGTAAGAGGTAAATACACAGAAAGAGAAAAGGGAAGCGGGAGGGAGGGTAACAGAAAACAACTGCGAGGCAGCTGTGTGAGTACGAGAGGAGCGGGAGCTCAAGGAGGACACTACCTGCGAGGCAGCTGTGTGAGTGCGGGAGGAGAGGAAGCTCGAAACCCCTCAGAGCCGAGGGATCTTTATAAAGGTGTGATCGAGCTTTAGGGACGTCTCGCAGCAAAGCGCGAGGAGCAGGACGTGTCGCGCCGATGGCGCGACGAGCAACTCGGGCGATGCGAGGCATTGAACGTAGAGGATGCAAAAGGTTGATATAAAGTAGCTAAGAATGTAGTATTAGAGTATGGTAAAGCAAGTCTTAAAACCGATCAAAAAGATAAGAGGTCATTTTCTGGAGTTTTTTTTTTTTTTTTTTTTGGTATGTAGCCAAAAAAAAAAATAGCTTAAGAGCAATAACTTCTTTGTGCCCCAAAGTTGCTGACCTTTCTGGGTACTTCTGGTGGGATAGAAATCTGACTGGAAATTAGAGATAATCAAATCCACCAATTTTTGGTTCACATATATGTGGAATATAATCAATGCTAAAAGTAGTGGACTTTTTGTGAACTAAAATCATGGATTTTAGGCCTGGTTTTATATGAAAAAAAAAAAAAATTATGGACTAAAAAGATAGGGTTTTTTTGGTGGGGAAAAAGGCGCGGAAAAGTGTGGAATTTTTGATGAGGAAAGAGCCTGTACCTTTACAGCGGCCGCTCGTCGGTGGATGGTCGGCGGACGGGCGGCGGATGGCTGGCGGACCGTCGGGGTGGACTCAAGCTGGAAATTTTCTCACAGCTAGGCGGCTCAGGGTGTCCGCCGAGTCAGCGTAAATGACAGAATGTAAGCAGAAATGACCAAAAATGTGATTTGCTGCAGAAAGCGTTTGATAGGGCTCCCTATGAAACCGAAATTTTTCCGTAAGCGCCCATGTTGAGCCCCGGGTCGCCCAGAGAATCTCCCTATTGATTACAGTATTATATAATGCAAACTTGTCCAAGTAAATAGTGGGATAGCCTTGCGGACAATGCACACTGCCCTGCAGGGCTAGGAAAATTCCCAATTTGGGTGGTCCAAACGCTTTCGTAAAGTTCATAGACGGGCCGTGACACCTGCCAAAAATTCGAAGAAAAATAGCACTGTGACCTGTGACCTACGAGTTGAATGAAATAGTACAGGATGTGGACAAATATGGGCACTTACTTTGATACCATAACTTACAAGTTGGTTTCGGACTTGTGTAGTCAGTATAGTACAGTGCTATAGTGGAGTAAGGTAGGTAGGTAGTGAATACAGGTGTTGCTTCTGAATTATGTCTGTGCGACGCCAGTATGGCTCAACGTGTTGCGTCTGCAAATAGGATGTCGCGCATGATGTTGATGTGTGCAAGGCGTCGCTTCTGTTCAGTTCTGTGACTTCTGTTCTGTCACAGAACAGAAGCGACGCCTTGCACACATCAGCTTGTATTCGATAGATCCATCCCCCGTACAACGCCGACTCGGCCCCGCTCGCGCTCTCAGTGTGGGACGCTCGAATCTTTTGTTCATTGCTCTCGGCGCCAGCCTAGAGCATTGTTCGTCATTTGGAGCCCACCGCAAGGGTCTCACAAACTGCTGTGGTGCAGTGCTGCCCTGTCGGCTCCCGCCCGCAACCTGCCGCGTATGCTCCTGGACATCCCCGCTACCGGTCGACTTCTTGCTTCCGCATCAACCGTGCAACGTTCCCCATCCGACTGGTCCCCGCGCCATCGCACGCGCTCCCGTTCATCCATCCGCGACACTTACGCTTGACACTCACATCCCGCGGCTCCTTTCCCTTGAAGAGAGTGGTTCGCAGGCTCTACCTGGCCGGTTCCATTGGCACACCCTTGAAGAGATGGTTCGCAGGCCGTGTCCGACTGGCCATCCCTACGGTGTTCGGTCAATGCGGCGACCGGTTCGCAGGCACTCCTGGCTACTCCCAACGGACAACCCGCCCGATTGCTCTCGACGTCGCCCCCCGCCTTCTTCCCGCTGTCCCTTCGGTCTTGCTAGTGACCAGGGACGGTCACATTCTCAGTTGGGAGGAGATGACGCGCACTGCACCTTCATGTGCATGTTCGGATGTTTCACCTCGTCCCTATCGCTACATTGAGGAGCAAGCTGCATTTTTGCGCTTGAATATGCCATCACTTCTGCGTTCAACCACCAAACCTGGGAATAGAGAGTGCAAGTCCACCTCGGGACTGTGTGCTGAGCAGTAACAAGGTTAAATACCTAGCTCAACTACCAAGAGGATAGAGCGTGTTTGCTTGGGAGGGGACATCTGAAATAATTGAACACTTCTTGCCACATCAGTGAACAAAGGGTCACACCTGACAGCTCATTGGCTTGAGACGGATAAACGGACGACACCCGGAACTAACCCGGATCAGGAATACACTTGTTTGGAAAAGGCCACCGCAAGCGTGGCAGAACACGAGAACTTTTAAATAATGAGGTCCCTTTGCTTTTTGTTTCCCCAGTTGTGCCTACGACTGCTTGAGATTCATCAAAATTGGCACATCAAACATCTGCACATTTGCACAAAATCCGCCTAAGTATTGAGAAAACCGAGGTTGCCGTCTCAAGTTCAGTTCAAGTTCGGTTATCACAAACCTCGGCTGTGTACCGGCTGTCAAACCCGGCTGGTCAATGCTCCATGATTCCCGCCATCCCCGCTGCTGGTGACGACGCAAGGTGCGTGGTGCGTCCACTGGCAGCACGCTCGCGGGCTGGTTGTACAACTGCGGGGCTCTGGTCGAGTTTCCTCGAGAGACTACGCACTGGCGACAGAGGTAAATATTTGCTAGCAACCTCGGATTCGGTCTCGGATTACATGTAGATATACAACAACACCGCCCCATGAACTCCCTCCGAGGTCCTTTTGCCAAACGATGAACTCGCCATGGGGACCGCCGTTAAGGCTTGGTCCAGGGTACTGTAGTATTTCGACTTCAAGTCCCGTTACGCATTACACGAGCAAAAAACAGAAGGTCGTTAAAAATCGTCTAAAATAGAGCATGATTGAAAGTAGGCCGACCCAGCGGCGTTGCACAAACTTCAGAATTATTCTCAGGAAGAATTGCAAATTACACGGTCTTGTCAAAAGTTTCCACAGATGCATCAAGAAAGATGGGCCAATTCTGACACCTCTAGTTGCTGGACTTTGCCAATTTTTTGTGAGCTTGACCTCCTGTAAAAGGCCAATGAAGTCATCAATTTTTGAAATGATTGATTCTCATTTGGGCTCGTGAGCCTGCTATGAACTTATTGCTATCTGCGGAAACTTTTGACAAGACCCAGTACACAATGCCATTTTGAGGTATCCGTACCACATATCAGCAGTTGCCAGGCTTAGACATAATTCTGGATGCTATTCACCTTTTTTTTATTGTTTGATTGCCCCTATTTATTTTATTGCAGAGCCAATCAATTATTTCTTGATATGGTCAAGCAGAAACTCCCAGTGCATTGTGTTACCCCTCAAGAAAATGTGCTCTCTGCACTGATCCTAACAATACCACAATCATCTAGAACGGACCAGAACTGCCGGTGGGATAGGCAGTTGATTGAACACAGCTCCTTGCCAAAAGGGGCATTTGCGCAATGGGCTTACCCACAAGAATATTTTGGTGAATTTCCACAAATTTTCCCGGTCAACGGAACAATAATAAGCAAAAATGTGTTATTGGCTTGGTCATCAGGTGGCTGTGCTACTCAAAGCTGTTTCCTCTACACAACCACTTGCACCAAATGGTCACTGAACCCATCCCTGCTTAAATAATAGCTTACTAAGCCAGCTACAGTGTAATCTAACAAAGCAATAACCAACCGCAGTGACTGCCATTGAGCCAAGAGCCTTGGCATGTGATCAGTCGAAGGGCTTTACCAATCATTGCATTTTATGGGGGCCCATTTTTGGCCACCTAGCACAAAAACTTGAAATTGGTGAATAAAAATGACTGCCCAGAGCTGGGGTTGAACCAGGGACCTGGTCATGTGATTGACAAGATAGCCTTACTAATCATTTCCTTTTTAGGGCGGCCATTTTTGCCCACATAGCACAAACTTGAAGTTTGTGAATTTCAGATGAAAATTTGAAGGTTCAAAAAATACAAGAACTGAATGGGAGTGGAGCTCCCTCGGCCAATGAGCAGGCTCAGATCCTATATTTTTTGAACTTCAAATATGCATCTGAAGTGCTCTAATCAAAAGAAAATTATCGGCCTTCTCGGGCCTTGAGAAATTGGAAATCAGCGGACTTAGGTCGAAATAGTACAGTAAATGGCGATGTAGCGTGTGTAAGTACTGTGGTGGCTGGAGATTGGGAGAGTTTGGTAATGAGCATGAGCAGGAGGCGAGGAGGAGGTGGTGGACGAGAAGATGCAGTAGCGTGACGTGCTGAAATCGCCATCAGAACCGAACGTTCAGTGCACCAAACTTTTTCTCAACTCGCGGATGCTCTCTACATTTGAAGCACAAGTGGAAAGAACACTCAAATCAGGCAAGATGGAGCAAGGAGATAGGGTGTAAGAATAGGACTTTTGATGCAGCTACTTAGAGACAAAGCCCACTTGTGCTGTGCTGGGATGTATTTTATTCCACTGGGGGCATGGGCTGTGGCCTAATCTCCACAGCCTAACAGCCCCCAAGCAGCGGCCTAATAGCATCTTTGTTGCCCGGCCATCAGACTTGTGTCAGGTGAAAGAGGTGATCGCCCCGGCGGGGAGCCACACATATTTAATGACATTTTCATTATTTAAATGGATATGTGATCAAATCATTGGAATTATTTAATGAGATGATGTTTGAACATACAGCAGAGCTATGTACAATGATAAAAGAATGAAATAAAATATACAGGGAAAATACAAGTGGAGAGTGACTCTGAATTAGTTCAAGAAAACAAATGCAGCAAGAAGGCAAAGCATAGGCAGAAGATGTGATATGGAAGACAGAGAAACTAGAAATGAAAATGGATAGAGCTCGGTGCCTATCTTCTGCCGCGGTTCAAAGCCCAGCAGACCACCATAAAGCACTCTTCTAACCAGGGTATGTTTTTGAAGGGCGTGTCCATGCTGCTAGGTGGGTAATATATGTAGAGAAAAAAAAAATTGATAATGTTGAAGAAGTCCATGAGCGCGCGGATGTGACATTGAAAGGCTTACTGCGCACATGGAATAGAATCAGAATCAGGAAAGATAGAGGCGAGTACAACACACCGCAGTGTCCCGCTCATCTTTGGGTCGTCATCTTTTGTCCGCGGAACTTGGTGTTTGGTTCAGCAGGCGGCGCCGCGGCACCGAAGACGGTGTTGAAATCCGGAGGCCGAAGGAGGGCAGCGGAAGGGGCGCGAAGCAACACCACTGGATCAATACATAGCTAGTACTACTACAGAGGCTATATACCAGCCTACTAAATTATCTAGTCATTAGTATTATATCGGGAGTTGGGTGGTGCGTCTCGGACCGCGCCGAGTCCCGAGGCGTGACTCAACATTCTCTATCCACCTCTATGTTCAACAAGCGGGACCAGCGGGACCGGGAGCAGAAGCCGCGGCGGCCTTCGTCGGGTTGCGCTGGCGCTTACGCGGGCCTCCTTACCTAGTTACGAACTTGAGCTGAAAGAAAATATTCGGCGCGTGTGCGCGGCATGTATGATGGATACCGAAACCTCTTTCATCTTTGACAATGGACAAAAATATGACAGGACTAAGACCATGCTTGGCGGGTGCTAGGCCGTGGACATTGGGCCACGGCCCATGCCCCCAGTGTTCCTTCAACCCATCAGGGTAATAGACAGCTTGCGCGGAGCCACCGAAAGCCACCAGGTGGCATTGGGGCGTTGCGCCGCCTGGTGGCTTACATCCAGACGGTGGCTCCCGGTGGTCACTCACATAATCTGCAATATGTCAACCCCTCTGCCCTGGAGAGTTCAAAATGTAATTTCGGCTATATCATTGGGTGGGGCGTGTTTATATTATATCTTGTTCGGAGCTGCTGCAAGGCATCAGGGTACTGTAAGATTTCGGATAGACTCTGGGTGTGTGACAGCAAATATGAAGTTCACAATTGATTGGGCATTTCCCACAATCAGATTGCATCAAAATGATTGATTCCCTTTTTCAGAGGCAACTTCCCGAGTTTTCATGTGACATAGCTGGAATTTTTGAAGAGAAAACCACATGTGACATGGCATATAAATTGAATGAACTGCTACAGTAATTGGGGCGGGGCAGTTCCTCTGGCGCATCTGGATCCGCTGCGACGCCCTGCAGTACGACACAGCAAGGAACACGGGCCGGAGAAATCTCCAACATTAGGTTGGAAAAGTGAATTCTGGTGGTTGGACCCCCTCCCCCCTCTGTGACACAGTGTGACATGACCAAATATGGGCATATTTTGCCACGATCACATGCCAGCCGAGATGCCGATGCACTGACTTGAGCGCTTCAGCTGTGATTATGGTGCAGGAAAACACATTTTGGCAGTACTGTATTACTTTGTGCACTTTTTATTACTAGATGCCAGCAGATGGCTGGCTAAGACCTTGCTTTGGCACCAATAAAATGCTTGCAGTGGAGGTAGTGTTCAATTTCTTTTAAACCTACTGGAAGGCTAAACAATTATTGTGCTTTCAATAGATAGTATATCTGGGTATCCAAGACTGTAGAGAGTGTCCAGTTAATACACATTCTTGTAGCTGTTAAAGAGTTGCACAGGGACAAAGAATTAGATTTTGCATTAATCTCAGACACCATGTAGCAGGACAAAGTGGACCTAACTCAAGTGTTCCGCCCCCAATCAGCAGATTGGAAAGTTTCAGAAACCGAGCCACCGGAGCCACCGCGGTGCAATGCACAAATGCCACCTGGTGGCTTCCGGTGACTCTGCGCAAACTGTCTATTGGTTATTTGACAGAGAGCCCTTTGCAGTAAATGGTCACTGACCCCATCTCTGCTTATACAATAGCTTAGTAAGCCAGCTGCACTGCAATCTGACAAAGCAATAATCAACCACAGTGACTGAGTCCATTGAGGCATGGACCTTGGCATTTGATCAGTCAAAGAACCTTACTTGAAGTTAGTGAATAAAATGACTGCCCAGGGCTGGAATTATTGCTGATTTCAAGTTTGTTGTCCTCTCAGAGTTTTTGAAAAAACATTTCTTTTGCCCTAGATGAGAACACAAACGAGCCTCTTGTGAGCTCAATTCTGCTCGGAATCGGATGATATGGGTACCATCATGAAGGGATTTGAGCGGACTACCGAAGCCATCTGCTCGCGAAATCCTCCTGCTCGCCTGCGGACTTCTATATTGGATATACACACATTTTGGTTACCTTATTTTGTTTTGTCTCTTGCTCTGTCAATTTCGATCCGTTTAGACTACAATGTGGACATTTTTGTGGTCACTTTGCGCGGCAGATCGAATGAGCGCCATCATAATCTGATCTGATGACATCAATTTGAACTTTGATCGGTGCATCACGAAACCACCACCATCAGAAAGCCCTTGAAAAACTGACTTGCAAACCTATCATCCTCATCCTGCCCCAGTGAGATTATGAGGCACATCAGGCAAAACAAAATCACAGAGTTTTTGGCTGGAAATTTCATTTGAAAATGTCACAGCAGAGCCCCAGTGAGTTTATGAAATTCGGGAAGCCCCAGGTGTGAAAGTCCTCTCAATTCCCTGCAGAATGATACCAAAACTGTTGCATTTTAAGCAGGATTCAGCCCGCAATAAGCCCACACATTTCAGCATCCACACTTTCCAGAAAATGTTTTTTTTCAAAAACTCTGAGAGGACAACAAACTTGAAATCTGCATCCGAGGACAAGTCGGATGTCGCCGTTGGTATAAACTCTACGGAAAATTACCAGAAAATGGGAAGAAATTGACCTAGGAAGAGATGTACTCCCAGGAGAAGTAGGGAGCGGGTTGGTAATCCACTGGTTGTTCTTCCTTTTTTTTTGACCATTTTTTTATGTAAATTCAAACCGCAGAAGTTTCTTGAGTTTACGGCCAGAGACACTGGAAAAAATAAACCAGTCTTTGCCGGGAAGTTGACCACTCGGGAGGACACACCTTTACACACATTATACCAGTGTGGGAATCTCTGCTTGTGGGGTTTATCCCACTCCTCATTTATCCCTTGATAGCAGAATACCCACCAAAAACCCCCCTTCTTAACGAGATGTGTTGTTTTATCCAATTATTGGGCAAAGCATCTTCGTCTAGTATTCTCCTCTCATGCCTGAAATTCCATATTAGATTCCAGGTTGTTGCAATTAGTGTGGTAAAAAGTCTTCCTTTTTGGGGAATTATCTTGCCCTTCGAGGATCTGAATCTTGGAACGGTACATCCCATGATCAGACCCCCAAGTGAGTTCTGGCCAATCATTAGATTTGCATACTGGACATTCCGCCCTCATTTCACATGTAGGAATGTGGTCCCAATAAGTTCCCACTCTGTATGTACTGTGTAGTGTGTTCCATAGGAGCTCCCGAAGATTAATAGATAAGCTCGGGTTTCTAATTGATGTCCAAATTTGAGTGTCTGAAGGAGTGTTGTTAAATTCGGAGAAAATGGTAGCCTTCACTGGCTCGGTATTCATCCATGTACTTTTCCTTTTAGGTTTCTCTCACAGAGCAAGAATTATTTTTGTGAATATTTGTTGCGAGCCCATCTGTAGTGGTACTCAAGGGTTTCTGAATGTAATATCTGTTTGAACGTCTAGCATATATTCTGAAATATTCATTGACAATCTGGTTAAGAAAAGAGATTATTTTGAAAATGACCTCACAAATCCGGCTGTGGAACTAACTCATTCGTATGGGAATAGCAACCCCCCAAGAACGAGGAGCAAGGACCCATATATCACTTACGGCAGATAACATTCAAGTTGTAAAATTGATCCAAAGATGTTGAGCGCCGAATTACCTGCTACTCGACTAAAGTGGATGAACTGGATATTTAAAGGAAGCTGCATAAGTAGCAGTCAGCGCAAGATCCGGCTTTGTTGCTGAGCAATTCAGTTCCGACTTGATGAGTAATTCCTCTTAGCAAGAAAGAACATTATATAGTGTTGCTGGGTCATGGTCCGCCCGGTTCATGCCAACATCCGCCGGCTTTGTCCACGATCTATTGCCATCGTCCTGTATCCAGTTTAGTTGGAATAATACCCGTGATTCATTCCTGCTGCGAGAGCTTTGTAAACTTCCTGTTAACCTGGCTCCGTAATGTGAGGATATTTTGATTATACCCAGTGGTTTGCCATATGATATAAGCAAAATCAGTGGCTGTGTTGTCCGATGTACTTGTTTGTTCATGAATTATGGGTTTGACAGCTTGGGTTTCCCGGAAGCTTTGTACTTGTTTGGCTACAGCTCTATGATCCGATCATCGGCACTGTCAAATGGTGGATTACATAATTTAGACCGAGGGGGACCTAGCAAAGCAAGGTGATCCGGCAGAGGGGTGTGAGACATTTGTTGTTCTGCTACGTAAGCCATCAGACTTTCCCAAAAAAATAAATTTTGTTGAATTAATGTTCGAATCTGATAAAATGCCTCAATATCAGTGGATTGATGACTCGCAAGCTGCCCAAACACGAATAGAAGGTGTCCAGAAGCTAAAAGTGAAAAGTGAATTTTGCCTCCGGCCGACCCCCCCTCTCCCCCCACCCACTGCTCCGGCCTGCGCCGGCTGGTGTCTCTTGCGACACAGCAAGTGCCGTATTGTCTAAAAAAACTGAAGGAAGGAAGGTTGGAAGGTGAAGACATATGGAATAGCAGCCACAATACCGACACATCTGCCCTTATGGACAAAGCCCGCAGGCGCAAATGGGCAAGGGGGACAGTGTGATGGTTCATGTCATTTGACATCAGTGACATTATGATAGAGAGGCCGACTCCGCGGCATGGCACAAACTTCAGGATTTTTTTTTTTTGCCATTTATCTTAAAAGCCTACCTTTGTGCCATGGGATAAGAGCATCATCGGATGAAATAGTCAAGTCATCAACTTTCTGTCTGAACTTGGTTGACTCATTTGTAACATTGGGTGGTATTGAGGATGAATGCACCAACAAAATACTCCAGGGAAATTTAGACTCTCCAAGCCCAATTCTGTAACACTGTACCCCCTTGTAAATTAGAGAGTCTGAAATCAAGCTGCGCTCCACAGGGCCACAAAAGGAAATCCTGATTTAGCTGTCCGGAACTATTGACCCGGGGTTAGCGTGACTCCCGAACTGCTGAAAATACCACCGTATTGTACATGGTACGCTGGCCCCGCTAGAATATTCTCACTATTTTCCCTGATTTTTCTGGGAACTTTGGATCATGAATTAGGCAAAATAACATGTCTGATTTATCATCAAGTGGCTGTGCTGCTGACAAAATTCCTCCTCTCCTCCATCTTTGCTTATATGGGATGAGCTGAACAGATCACATAACCTGCAAAGAGCCTTACAAAGGCAGGCCACTTTTTTCTCCCATAGCTCAAACAGAACTTAGAAGTTTGTGAATGTCAACATAAAATCTGCCTGTTTAAAGTAGACTGGAAACATGTATATTTTGATGAATCGATGGCCCATCACAGTCTGATGTCTCAAGGGCTTTTTCAAGATGCCGCGCAGTATGAATTGATGACCGAGTGGGTGTAAAGCAGGCCCAGCATATGACAAAAGAAACAGGACAGCGCAAAGAGAAAGGCGGACCACCACCAAAACAAACAGATGGTAACAGCGCCGGCGGCGCAAAGCGGAGGGCGGGACGGCGCCAAGGGAAGCCTGGACGGCGCCAAGCCAATGGCGGAGGCGGGGCAGCACCGAGAGGGACAGCGAGGGCGGAACAGCGCCAAGGCAATGGCACCGCAGCTACACGACAGGCAACAGGCGGCAGTGCCAAGAAGGGCGGGCGGCGCCAAGCATGGGCGGCACAGCGCCAAGAGAGCGACGGGGCATCGTTGAGATAGGGCGGAGCATCGCGCGCGATAGCGGCAGCGACATGACAGGCGCTGTCGAAGCAGCGGCGACAACATGATTGACAGCGGGCAGGAGGCAACGACGATCGCCGTTTGCTGGCGCCGTGCAGCACAAGTCCAAACGGCTTTTAAAGAGGTCAGTGAACGGCTAAAAGCCTTCTGAGCTTCAGTGACCTTAAAGTCGGCTTACCATTACATTTTAGAATCTTACAAGGGTTGAACGAGAGGTCGCGGATCCTCGCCCGGCGACCCCTATCATGAACGAGAAAGTTCTCGTAACATGGTCCCGTCGCAACGCATGGCTCAAGCTTGGGCCGGCCATCAACCATGTGATTTAAATATATTGAAACCAGTGCTGTTGAATTTATTGATAGTGATGGGTCAGATAACGAACAGGTATAAAAACAGGAGGGGACATTGAGGAGAGGCAGAACGCCCCGCGAGGCAGTCGTCCCCTCAAGTCACATCCCAGTCACACCTGTGAAGCTGTTCCCCCGCCGGATTGATCTGCTCTCCCCCAAACGCACCCTTGACTTTGGAGATAAAACTAGACTTGAATATATTTTGGGTTGACTTGACTTGGCTACGCTTTGTGCGAATCGTTCTGAGATATCTTGAATTTGAACTTACTTGAGGAGTGGTGCGCTGCTCCGAGGAGACCGCGCATTTACGCGCCGATTCGACGCAACGTGTCTGTAGCAGCGCCGCCACTTTCCGTCCCGGTATGTATTAGCTCCAGAAACGTGAACGCTCTTGCTCAGCAACGCTGACCGATCAAACGACAAGTTTCTTGGTGATTACTACATTGCAGGCAGGCTTTGACAGAAAATATGACACTGTGCGGGATCTGGCCTTGCGGGAGTGTTGCGGGACCTTGCGGGAGTTGGTGGCTGTGTTTGCGGTTGCGGGAGCGAAAGTCCCGCACGGAAAGCTGAAGTCCCGCATCTGGCATGCGGTAGTTATGTGGAAGGACTTGCGCAGCGCAGCCAGTAAGTGCGTCGTCTTGTGATGAGCGGCGTGATGGTCGGGATCTCTACCTTTCTTCCCGACCATCACCTCCGCTGGAGCGAGTCGCGCGTTCTCGCGAGTCGCGCGGACTTTCGCCTTCCAAGTTGACGCTACACAGCTACTTACCTCTTCAACAGGCCCTCATACCAAACTTCGCCGTCTGTACCAACGCTACGTCCGAAAAACGTCCACCACCGCCGTTCTAGTCCATCCATCGACACAACACCTTCTACGACTCACCAGCACCCACCCCTGGCCTCTCCCAACCCCTCATACAACCTCTGGCAGCATCTCACTCCCTCCAAACGCGTCCTCGTCGCCGAAAACTGCCAGCGCATCAGCCATTGACATCAATCTCCCTTACGGAACCTTTGCGACGCCTCCCATCCGCGACCAAATTCGACGTCGGCACTCCCTTAGGACCTGTTTCGTACCCTTCTCGCTTCGCAAGATAGTCCCTGCTCCAATTTCATGGCGTCTTCTTCATCTCCATACTCGAGCGCTCGCTCCCGCCGCCCATTTTGTCTTCCTCTCTGGTTTCGACCAATCGCTCCGGGTTATAGCCCGTCGAGCCTCCCGCATCTACGCGGTCGAGTCCATTTCGTCTCCGGGTTACGTCCCGTCGAGCATCTCCGGTTTACGCACCGTCGAGAATACTTCCCCGGGTTATGCCCCGTTAAGCCTCCCGCATCTACGCGGTCGAGTCCAATTCGTCTCCGGGTTACGTCCCGTCGAGCATACCCCGCGTCGAGGCGGTCGAAGCTCCCGTATCGCAGCGGTTGAGCGAACTACCTTCGTCTCCGGGTTCTGCCCCGTTGAGCTTCTCCCGCGTCGAAGCGGTCGAGTCCGCCCCTCCCTCCCGTATCGCAACGGTGCAGTGCTTTAACTTCACGGGTATATCCCGGCGAATGTCTGCGGGTTACGCCCCGTTCACAATCTTTCGCACTTTGCGGGACTTTGGCAGTTGCGGTACCAATGCGGGAGTTGAATCACCCGCGTAACAGGCCATGCGGGAGTTCAACTCCCGCACGTGCGGTACCTTGCGGGAGTGTTGCGGCAGTGTTGCGGGACCATTGCGGGACCTGCGGGAGTTTATCCGAGCCTTTGATGGTAATCTGGCCGATGTCCTATTTGCATACATGCCTGTTTCTTCACCAATAGTATACAATGTGATTGCCCATCAACCCATCGATCTTATCGGAATCCTGAAACCACTGGGTTATTCACGGACAGGTTGACTGGTTGCTTAAGTAAGTACTCTACCTTGGGATAACGTTCCCGCGGACGAACCTGAGCTGCCCGAAGAACGCCAACGTCGCCGGCAACGCCATCGGCTGCACCTGCGGTGCGAAGCCGGGCGATGCGCGCGCATGCAGAGAATTGACCGGCGCGCGGGAATTGAGCGTAGAAAGGTGTACATATGCGATGTAAGGCGGGGTACTGCGCGTAGAAGGCAGTAAGACGATATCGCGGCGACCCGTGCCCTGGCGTGCGCCGGAAGGTGGTGCAATCCAAGTTGTATGCTTCGCATTCCGACGAGTGTGGAACGAGGGTGAATCAGGCGAAAAACGAGACGATCAGACAACGATAATGATTGAAGTGGTCTCGACTGAGGAGGGCGACGGGAAAAAGTGCATACAGCCAGGTCGTCGAGCGCGCGAACTTCAAGTTCTCGAATGACAGAGAGCCCCAGTCTGCCGTGGCGGGGCCGGCGAGCGCTGTGCGGAGAGTGTTGGCGCGCTAGAAGCCAGAACTGCATCTTCAGACGCGGAGTGGTGGTGGTCAAGCGCAAGGGTTAGGGTTTGATGGGCTGATACGCATCGTCACAGCCGAAATGCCGCTGCATCTTGATTTTTCCCACGAGGCACAAACAGTGCACGCATCGGTCTCTTTTCAACCTTGTTTTCGCTTCGCTGCCAACTGCATACGGGCTCCGGCGTTCCTCGCGTCGACCTCCGTCCGAGCCCGATCGAGCCCGATAGCAGTACGCACGCTCTTCCCCATGCTCATAACCGCTCCCGTTCCAGCCCGGCGCCGACGGCGCACATCCATTCCTCCGACCCGTAACTTGCCCGTAACCCCAGTCAGCTTGCCTGACCCTCCTGCCAGTGAACCGCCCCAGTGTCGAGCGGACCCGCGAGTTAACACGGTACCCGCCCACGGAATGTACAGTCCGTTATCTGAAACCCAGAACACGCGCCGCCGGAGACCCTTGTCTGCGTGCGCGTGCGACTCAGGCTACTGCGGAGGATCTTCACTGTTCAAAACCCGTGCAGCGAGAGAGCCGAGATATTTTGGGACCGATTGTTACCTCGGTGCGTACTATCCAGCTGCGTCGGATACCTAGAACCGCAGGCGCGATAATCAGAGAAGCCCGAGCGTACGGGGGTTTTCGGGTGCTTCCACGAATACGAATGGGTCTCGCCCTTGGAACCTCCCCGGCAACTTGCCCGCCCGAACGAATTAGAAACAAAGATCTCTCGCTAGCGGCTCCGTCCCTGAAGCCTGACAAGTTGAAGATCATTTGTTTGTTTCGAACTGGTATTCGCATTCGCACAATTCTCATTCGCGCAGCGTAGTACGTACAGTGCGTTTCATTCTCCCCCGCTATGCATAGTTTGAACCCTGGTTCCCATGCAGGGCGGAGCTATGAATACTACGAACGCTCATTCGTCCGCCCCGACAGCTAGCAAAGGTGGAATCGGCCAAACGAGGCATTTTATGCGCTTGCTATGACCGGCGCATCCTCGTTCCTGAGCTGACGCACCCGCATCCGCATCCGAGAGGATGCATATGTCTGTGATTCCCATGTCGCGATAAATGCCTCTGATTTCTAAATTCTTTGTGCGGTATAAAACCCCGCCCTGCTCGTCTGTAGTCCCCCAGGCCAGCCTACCCACCTACCCACCTCTCCAACCGCACCATGTTCACTAAACTCGCCTTCCTCGCCCTCGCCGCCCCCGCCCTCGTCCTCGCCGCCGACATCCCCGTCACCGTCGGCGCCGCCAACAGCTTCACCTTCTCCCCGAGCTCCATCACCGCCGCCGTCGGGGATACGATCACCTTCACCGTCGTCTCTCGCAATCGTATGTTCTTTCTCTGCGTGCAAGTATGCCTGCTCGGAGGCTGATACAAGGGGTGCAGACTCGATCACGACGACCCACTTCTCCGGCGCCGTCTGCCCGCCGCCTCCCGGCGGGGTTGGGCCGAATGGGTTTGATTCTGGGTTGTACGTCCCCTCTCCTCTCCCTCCCCAGCCCCTCCCCTCCCCCGTACAAAGAATGCTGAGTAAGAGTACTAACCCGGCGCCGACAGCCTCTCCGCACTCGACGGCACCACCCCCAGCTTCACCTACACCGTCGTCGACACCGAGCCGCATTTCGGGGCGTGCATGCAGGCTGCGGGGGCGCATTGCCGTGCGTTCCGTTCCTTTCCTTGCTTTTCGTCTCTTCCCTCTCCCCGGAATGAGCACGCTGTAATTTCCCCGGAATGTGGCGCTAACGCGTAGACGTTCCAGGCATCGGGATGACCTTCGCCATCAACCCCACCGCGGAGCAGACCTACGCGCAGTTTGACGCGAACGCGCGTGCGTCGTAGCCTGACTAATATCGCAGCTAGCACCAGGAGTATTATATTTAGAGTACTGTTTGGAAGTGGAATTTGGATTATATATTCGTAATCTTTGGCGGTCCTTGTTCCGTGTTCGGCCAAGGAAGGATACTAGTATACTCGAGCGGCCAGGCTCGATGGGACCCGCATTCATGTACTGTACTCAAGATCAAGCCTCGAAATAATATTTGGGAACGAACCGGGAAAGACCTGTGGGCTCTCCATCTGTGGGTCTGAAGTTGAATTTTAACTTGTAGCGAATGGGAGTCGTGTACCAAATAGCTTTGGCCTCTCCGCCCACCACTCAAAAGGCTCAATACGCGAGGGAGCAAAAAAAGAAGGCCGCAGACTTTAGCCAGTTT
This sequence comes from Mycena kentingensis (nom. inval.), assembly GCA_014461125.1. NCBI lineage: Eukaryota > Fungi > Basidiomycota > Agaricomycetes > Agaricales > Mycenaceae > Mycena > Mycena kentingensis (nom. inval.). The sequence goes on along the minus strand of JACAZG010000003.1, from coordinate 4,583,416 downwards.
GTAAGGACCTCACGCCAGTTTGTAAGGACCTCACCCGCGTCGAACGTGTGATCAACAATGCGATGAATACCATGGGTCTAGGCATCGTCGGTGCAGATTGCGCATGGGCAACCTGCGAGGGTCTTGTCTGGGGCGCGAGCAGGTATGATACGTACGAGGGAATCGAGGGACTGTAACCCTACGCCTGCGGCAATTGCGCAAGAGGAATGCATATGCAGAATTTTAACTCCGAGCTATGGGTTATACTGTCGGTGCGCAGTCGATGTACAGTATACTTGGTCAGATCTCGCGACCGGCGTCCAGAACAAAAGAAAAAAATTGCCAACTGGGTGAATTGGAAAAGACCCGGCCCGACCCGCGTTCGTATCAAACGCGGGTACTGATACCCAGAGACCGACGAGGTGTCGACGTCGGCGCGGGCACGATGGGCCCGGGTCTTGGTTTGTGGACAACACGCTGCGTGAAAAATGTACCACGCGACGCCACCGACGCGTCTGTTTGCCATCACCCAGCTGACCGCGCCTCCGCATCGCCTCTCCCAGAGCAGTAACCCACGCCCTCCTGCTCTCGTTCTGACGACGATGGCCGCACCCGCCGACTTCCTCGCCTACGTCGACGCCAACGCCGACCGCTTCATTAAGCGCCTTTCCGACGCCGTCGCGATCCCCTCGATCTCCGGCGACCCCGCCTTCCGCCCCCACGTCCACAAGATGGCCGCCTGGCTCGACGCTGAGCTCAAGTCCCTCGGCGTGACCACTCAGTTCGCAGAGCTCGGCACACACGTCATGGACGGGCAGACGCTGCAGCTCCCGCCGGCGATTCTGGGGCGCATCGGGGAGGACCCAGCGAAGAAGACGGTGCTCATCTACGGACACTTTGACGTGCAGCCCGCGAATAAGGTGCGTCTGGCAGCGCTCTCTGTCTCTGAACTCGCGATGTTGACGCTGAGTGCAGTCCGATGGGTGGGACACGGACCCGTTCGTGCTGACGGAGCACGACGATGGACGGCTCGTCGGGCGCGGGAGCACCGACGACAAGGGCCCGATCCTCGGATGGCTCAACGTCCTGCAGTGGCACAAGGACTCCAACACCCCGCTCCCCGTCAACATCGTCTTCTGCTTCGAAGGCATGGAGGAGAACGGCTCCGAGGGTCTCGACGAGCTCATCGAGCGCGAGAAGGACAAGTGGTTCAAGGGCGTCGACTGCATCTGCATCAGCGACAACTACTGGCTCAACACCCGCACCCCCGCGCTCACCTACGGCCTCCGCGGCCTCGTCTACTTCAAGATCAACCTCTCCGGCCCCGCACGCGACCTCCACTCGGGTACCTTCGGGCGCACGGTGCACGAGCCCATGACGGATCTCATCGCGCTCATGGGCAAGCTCGTCAGCCCCGACGGCACCATCCTCATCCCCGGCGTGGACGACATGGTCCAGGCCGCAGACGCAGAAGAGCGCGCAATCTACGAGAAGCTCGACTTTAGCGTGCAGGACATCGAGTCCGGCGCTGGTGCGCCTATCGCGCTGTCTTCGGATAAGGTCCATCTCCACCTGCCCCCGTCCTTGCTCGCGTTTCGCTGTTGCTGATGCTTCGCTTCAGGTACACGTTCTCATGGGACGCATGCGCCACCCCTCGCTCTCCCTGCACGGCATTGAAGGCGCTTTCTACGGCCCCGGCGCGAAAACCGTCATCCCCGCCAAAGTCGCGGGCAAGTTCAGCATCCGCCTCGTCCCGCCGCAGACCCCCGACAGCGTCGAGCCGCTCGTGCGCAAGTACATCGACGCAGAGTTCAAGAAGCTTGGGAGCAAGAACAAGCTGTGCGTTCTGTGCTCACTATCCCGGAGTAAGGATGCTGACGACTCGGACGCAAACAGCGAGCTCGAGCTTCTGCACAGCGGCAAGCCCTGGGTCGCCGATTGGAAGCACTGGAACTACGCTGCTGCAATCCGCGCTACGGAGGTACGCGCCGTGTCTCCTCTCCCCGCTCACCACCAACGCCCAACGCTAACGTTAACCCACGTAGACAATCTACCAACAAACCCCCGACCTCACGCGCGAGGGCGGCTCCATCCCCGTCACGCTCTCCTTCGCCGAGGCGCTCGGCGTCAACTGTTTGCTGTTGCCCATGGGACGCGGGGATGACGGTGCTCAGTGCGCGGCTTTTCTTTCCCTTCTCTCCCTCATTGGCTAACGAACACGCGTAGCTCGACGAACGAGAAGCTGGACAAGAGCAACTTTTTGCAGGGCGTGCGTATTTTTTTTTTCCATTCTCTTCGAAGCGATTGGTTAACGGAGAATGTACAGACCAAGCTGCTGGGGTCGTATTTGTACGAGGTTGGTGCGGCGGCGTCTGCTTGAGGGAAAAAGGGTGGGAGAAAGAGCAAAAAAGTTGGACCTTGGTGCGCGTGTACGATACGATACGATGTGATGCGTTTTGGATGGCGGTCCAGATTTTCCTCGAATGGCAGTGGACTTTTTCTTTTCATGCTAAACAGCAAGCAATTCGAGGGATCTCCAAATACCTCGCGACGCTAATAGAACCCCCCCAAAAAAAAAAAAAAAAAAAGAAATTGGAAGCAAGCATGTGGGCTGGGTCGTTGCTGGTGTGTACGAGCTGATGTGCTCTCTTGTGCGAGTCCTCGACCTGACCTCCACTGCCTTACTAGTACCCGCGGCACTTCCGAACACGAAGAGACCTTCGACGCCGCGCGTCGACGTTATACTATACTTGCCCAGTGTTGCTCCAATGAAATGGGTTGAAAGCGGAGATTCACCCCAGGCCGCGGCCACGAACCTCCGCTTTGGCTCTGAATCATAGGTGTTCGATGTTTCTAGGCGTGGCCGGAAGTATGGTGCGGGCGGAAGGTATACTTATACAAAAAGATGACTTGGTGGAGTAGACGTGGAACCGATGTTCATTGCACAAAACTCGCGTTCAAAGACAGTATTCCGATCTAGGCAATTGCAGGCGTTGGAGCTTTGACGGTGAAGTTGACCAGGCGCCCGACAAGATTCTCACACACGGCAACATACTCGTTGTACTCGCGATAGTCGAGTGGGCCCGTTACGAGCATCTCTGAGGTGCGCGCTATAGGATCCATGTTTTGTCCGTCGATGTTGATGTAATCTGGAGCGATTTCAGACGAATTTTGTACACCCCCGTTGGACGAGCGGACAACTCACACAAAGCCCCGTTGAACCTGGCCTTTGCGACGGCCCAGCCAATGGCGGTGAAGGGCACGGTGGCGGATGCGAAGCCGGTGCACTGATTCTCGCTGTACTGCGATGACAGATCAGTCGTGTGCGGCGGCGGACTTGGAATTGGCCACCGTCAGGCGACATTTGGTGTTGGTCGGAGCTTCAAGCTCGTAGGACTCTGTGTGCTCGGTGCTATGGGCTACTGCCACCCTGTTTGTTTGCATCACGAGGGTTTCTCACGCAACCATGGAGGAGGATACTCACTGCCAGCCAATTGTATTCGAAATTTCATGCGTCTTTGAGGTGCTCGCAGATCCACCAAAGAAGTCGAAAATGTTGAATGAAGCCGAGAAGGTGTTGGTCTCCGACAAAGACGACGTATCTGTAGTGTAGTGAGCTGTACGCGTTTCTGATGAGCGGGATGACTCCGTACGAGCTAGCGCCAAGGTCACGGTAGTCGTAAACCCAGAGGTGTACGTGAACGACAGCTTTCCCGCCGCGTTGACCTGTTTTGCCTTTGTTGTTTTGCTTGTGGATCTGCAGTCCGCGTTGTCTGGCAATGTTGATGTTAGGGGACACATTCGCAATCAAAACAGGTCAGTGCGGACTGGTTAACTGATATGGACCAGGCTGACGACAAGCCCATGCCATGGGAACGGCTGGGTTGAACGCAGTACCCTCGATCCATTCCATATACACGTTGATTCTGTCGTAAACCTCACTGAGGATCCAGTTTGCCGCAGCAACTGTGAACAAACGTTATCATGATGATCAAGCGCGTAATTTGGCAGTGGTACGCACGGGTCTGGAACTGAGGCAGAGTAAGCGCGACGCAATCCAAACCGGCGTCGCTGGGCCGTTTCCGGGTTTCCGCCTCCCATTCACCCCGTGGATAGCGACCGATGAGCGTTCTGTTTCCATACCAGACGTCCATGCTTTGCGCATCGGCGGCGGTAGCGTACCCGCCCATCCGGACGGCGTCCTGGATGCTAAGGGCGCCGACAACGCAGAGGATGCGGGTTGAAAAGAGCAATACCGCGGCTAGGAGTGGCGAGGTGAGCATTTCGGTGAAGGTGGATAGACTGAACGACCACTCTGGGCCTTTTATCGCGTCCGGGCGCCTGGACTCTCGCGCCAGAACATCTTGTGCCTCGGAGGCATATCTAGAAGGATTTCCGGTTTTGTCAAAGGTCACAAAGGCTGGTTCGACACTGGCGAAGAATGGGCATCTTCGTGCGAGAAGCCTCGACATCTCGGTACGCAGCCAATATTAATACTAGTACTACTAGCGCCAAGGTTCTAGAGCCTGAGACCTGTCGCCTCGAGCCGAATTGCAGAGATGCGTGGTCTGCATCGTTGAACATAAATATCGTTTTTTTCTTTTTCTTTTTTTGCATGGCACTGGCTCGGTGGTATCTGAGTCTTCAAGTCAGGGTTTTCTGAGGAAGCGGTGGCGAGCTTTGAACACATATAGCTGCTGCTGCTTCCCGCCATCCTCTGCGCGAATGCCGCGCAGCACTCGCGGCCTTAGAAGGCCGCGCTTCCGGCCCTTCTCCTCGGTAGATGGCTCATTATCGAGCTCCTAGGCCTCTCCTACCTCCGCCCTTCCCCAGCTTGCGGGACTTCCAACCCCCCCGCCTCGTGACTGGTAGTGCTCCAACTGCCTTCTGGGCAACGCGTAGGTATCTTCTACGGCGCTACTCCTGCGGTAAGTGGTATGCACAAGCCTGTGCGCACATCTTCTGGATGCGGCGACCTCATGCTCACGCAACCCAACTCGGGGCATTCATCTAAACGACGAGCTGGAGATTCACAAAATCCATTGAGGTCCACTTCTAGGTCGACGGCAGCTCGACCACATGGACGACGATTTTTTCCGCGGGAACAGACGCCAAGTCGAGTATAAAACCCCCCACCACCAGGGCCGCCACGATCATCGCCTCTGGTGACCTCAATTCCTTTGTACTATGGGCAAGCTTCTCGCTGTGACTCTTCTGTCGCTCTTCTGGGTACTCTCGGTGTCGCAGACTGCAGTTGTGGGCGGAGACCCCGCCCGGCGTTCGGCCGATACGTCCCCAGACACCGCAATGGCTCTCGTTCCAGGTCGCGACCGTGCTACGGCGCCCAAAGTCTCTGGCGCGGCATGGGACCTTGCTCTCACGCCGCTCACCATGGAAAGGTTCCGCACTTGTACGCCGCTATTCTTCGCGCAGTTGGGACCGAGCTGACACCATCAAGGGCCGTGGTTCAATGAACTGCAAACAGCACTCGCGAGATGGCGTAAATCCACAATCCCCGACGACGGTCTGCAGCGTCGTCCAGTTCGTCCCAAAAAAATGTTGTCTCGCAGAACAGCAACTGACTCCCCGGTAGTTCAGGGGGCCAACTGCTGTTGTTGCGCTAGCTCTCAAACAGACCTACAACATAGAAATGTCGGGACCACGTAAGTGTCGCATGTGTCCGAGATGCCTCCACGAATCCCCAGCGATGTTCTGCAGTCGAGTGCTCCACGGCGAGAGTCGACGACGACTACAAGGTTTCGACCATTATAGGCGGACCGCTGACTATCCGGTACAAAACAGAGAACGAAGCATTTGGCCGTCTGGTCACCAAGAGTGAGAGAAAAAGGAAATCTTATTCCCTGACACGGTGTGCTGACGGGAACAGAGCCGGTATCGTTGACGCAGGATTTGAGCCACGAGCTGAACTTCTCCGTCCCCGCCGTGGTTCCGGGCCGGCAGGACACGATCATTCGGCACGAAATTATCAATCGCAACGGCAGCTGGTATGTCTCGCCGGCGATGCGATGCGATGCGAATAGTCCTCATTCCCTCGCTCTCAGGATTCAATTCAATGTCCAGAACGCAGTGTCTGGAGCAGCAAGCACAACAACAGCACCGGCGAACTCAGACTGCCACCTGCGGGCGAGTATTGTCTTTTTCTCACCCACTCCGAATCAACTAACGTGTCCCTTCCAGTTTACGCGCACCGTCTGCAAGAATGACGTCGTCACCCGCATCCCGTTCTCCATGCAGGGCTTTGTCTACGTGAAGAGCATCGAAGGCTCGTTTTATACCGCGTGTGAGTGGTGCTGCGTCCACGTGCCGCGTGCGCATCATCTCACGGACTTCCCGGGCCGGCAGCGGCATTCAACGAAAACCTCCTTAAAAACGCCGGTATACCAGTTCATTCTGGGATCTCGTATTTCACGGAGGACTTGAAGTTTGAAGGCCTCATCGAGGTCAAGGGCTCACGGGACTACGAGGTGGTGTGTGTGCCGAAGAGGCCAGCATCGTGATCTTTCGAGACTGTGGAACTTGTAGTAGTCGTAGGCTACTCTTTGACAAATTGACGGTTAAAAACATCCTGTCAGCTAGGAACACGTCAGAGAATCCGTAATATCGTGTGGATTTTCCGCTGATTTTCCGTGCTAACTTGTCTCTCCACAGATCTGTATTTCATTCAATCCAGTTGGGTTACGAAGGCGCGGGAGAACAAGACGCGGGAGAAGAGATTCTCGTTTGCAATCGCAATCGGGTTAATGATCAATGCGTTAGGGCAAACGGATGCCCAACGCCTACATTCCAGTAGGCTTATATACTACATAGAAATGTATCTAGAATATTCTACTAGGATCTGAGTCAGTAAATGAGAAAGTGCTAGAATATTCGGGGCTGCGGGAAATCTGTGAGCCGGGGCCGATGCCCGAGCATTGCATTGTTCAGCCCGGGAATTACTGATTCCCAACAAATCGGAATGGACTTTTGCGGTGTGACATTGTCTATGAATTTCGCAATTCGTAGATTTCAGATTGCCGCTGTGACATCGGTAATTTTTCGTAAGCGTCAACGTCGAGCCCGCGGAATTTCTGTATTAATTACAATTTTGAAAACAATGTGAACTTGTGCTAGTAGACAGTGGGATAGCCCTGCAGGGCTAGAAAAATTCCTGAATTGGGTGGTCCAAAAGCTTTCGTAAACCTCTCGAATGGCCCGTGACTCCTGTCAAAAAATCGGAAAAAAATATAGGGTGTGACCCGTGACCTACGAATTGAATGAAATAGTACAGTAGTTCTACCGCGGGCGGGGATGCCCGTACCGTGAGCTCGCTGCAGTGTCTGGCGGAGGTTCCGGGGGGCAACGTGTACATAAGTATATAGCGCCTTGTACACCGGATACCTCCCTGCGTGGGACCGAGCCGTGTAATCATTCCTTCCTTCCTTCCGGGAGCAGGGACCACCATCCACAATGTAACTTGCCCAGTATACACAGGCACAACACAACAGTATAAACCTTCAAGTTCATTGATTTTTGGATGCTTTGGGTAAATTTTTCGATGACTTTCTTTCGGCATCTTGCACAGTAAGTACACGGACTTAGGTCTCAATACTACAGTATGCATGTACACGGCGGCCATAAGGCCGGCTCGAAGCCTTTGGCATGGCTTGTATTAATCACGGCTTGTGCCCTCAGTTCACAAGTCCAAAAACCACACAATCAAATCTTAGCAGGTCTTGATAGCCAATCAATTATGTAGAGCTTTGTATCTCCTGTGACAATAACAGCAAGACCCGATCCTTTGTACTAGGGTACGGTATCTGTGCTCTACTCTGGCTGGGGTTTTTATACCCAATTGCAACGGATAACTCAGCAATACATATATACGTCAGGAATAAATATCCATTGTAAAAATATGTGTAGTTGCCCTTGCTTGGCGCTCTAAGGGAAGCCCACAGATGGCCTCCAAAGATGGTGTTTTCCATAAATAGAAATGTGATCCCATCAATATCATTACTCGAAAGCGCTATCAAATTCGCATCGAACGCGGCCAGACCCGCTATGAGTGGTGCAGTGGTTGTGGCGATACAGGCCTTGACATTTGTTTATTTTTTTTTTTGTCTCGAACAAAATCAGCAAGTCTCATGAATTTTTCAATCAGCTGTAAACTCCGCTCAGTTTGTCAGAATCCAGAAGTCCTTGGATTTGGACTCCACGTATGGCAAAGCCAGGAGCTCGATGGCAGTAAAAAGCCACCTACGTACAGTACCTACCTCAATAGACACTGAACCTATCTGCCTGATACTGCGCGGACGCCGACGCCCGTCGGAAATGTAAGCCCGGACGTATCAGAAGGTGTCTTTTATTCCAGGACTATGCAGGCAGCCTCGCGTCAACCAATCTATCCTACTCCTCAGGCTCAAAGAGCTAGTTTCTCTGCCTCAGTCCATCGAGATATCCCTTCCCTAACTGCGAGTTGGACGGTTGAAATTTTGCCCACAGCTCGGACATGTCAAGGAACTATCGGAGGGTTTTTCGGTATTTCCACAGCACATGACCTCCCATGTTCCGTCGATGATTTTCGACGATCTGATGACTCTGTCGGAGGACCTGAACAGGTTTCAGCTGGCTGAAAGCGAGAACGAGATGGGTTAGTTACATGTTAATATTGCGCGATGTGGGGTGGTTGAGCCCAGCTAGCGGGGGCCTGTCCCTTATAAGTAATCCGACGAAAGTAGTGGGCAATAGAGTTGTTGCGACCTTGTTTCGTGGCTTGCGCAAGCTTCGTCGTCGGAGGTGCCGCCCAGTAGGGCGGGCATTTCTTCCCACTGAATATTATCTTGCTGCCCGACGAGGAAATGATCTATACGCGTACCCGCCGGCTTTAGGTATAGATGGAAACCCGCGGTTCATCCATGTCATTGCCTACAGTATCTATTTACAGAAGTAAAGGAGGGAGGGGATATGTCTTTTAGGTAATATGCCGCAGTATACATCGACTTGCCGCAATATAAAACGTGTTTTTTGAGCGTTTGCCGCGTTCCGGGAGGTCTTAGAAAAATAGCAGTTGTTCATTGCGGCAAGGCATGATTGCCGCAACAACTAGAGTTGTGCCGCAATAGATGGTGCCGCAATCAACGATGTGCCGCAATTCGGGTGGCGCCGCAATTCATGTTGTGCAAAGCCGACATTCACTGCGGCGATTCAAAAAGATAAGAGGTGATTTTTTTGGATATCAACCACAGATATACAGAAAAAAAGCACGGAAAGATGGCTCAACCATGGAGCACGGACCTTTGTTCCAAAACCATTGAATATTTTGTGATAAATAACGTCATACCTGGTGAGCAACAACATAGTCGACGCGGTCTCCGGCCTCTGGGACCTTGACGGCAACCCGCTGGTCGAGCTTGGCACGCCCTGGACGAACATTGTCCTCCGTGATGTTCCGACCGTCGACTTCTTCGAGGAGACTGCGATGTTCTACACGGATCCCGACGGTCAGGGCATTGCCGTCGAGAGCATCGTTTGCATGAGGGCCATGGTCAAGGGCTCAAAGCAGGGTGAGCGTCGCTCCATCTCCGTGAAGGTGGCTTTCCGCGACGTTGCCGTCGCACGAGAGCTCCTCAAGCCGAAAGGTATTTGTGTTTTTGGCGCTTACTGCCCAGTGGTTCGGTACCGAGGAGGACAGGGCAGGCGGCAATGAGAGTACGGTAATGACCGTGCCACGGCATTGGCACGCCGGAAATTTGCGCCGCCACCTCCCCCTTATTCCACTTTCTATTCTACTAACCACCCCTTAGTATAAAACACCTATTCTTTCCCCCCATACAATACACACTCCCGAAATCCTTCCCCCTCCTCTGATACGTACGGTGTAGATAAGGATGGCTGACAAGCTGTAATACAGTACCGGCCAAAGAACAGGATATATATATTTTTTAAAACCCCCCCTATAGCTTGTGGCTTCCACCGAGGGCTATGGATTTGACTGTACAGTGTATGGAGTATCTTCTGTCTGAACGACGCCAGGTAGGGTCTCAATGGACGATGACTTGGGTTTCGGTTGGGCGAAAACATAATTCACAAACTTCAAGTTTGTGCTAGGTGGCAAAAAATGGGCCTCCCAAAAGGGCAATGATTAGTAAGGCTCTTCAACTGATCACATGGCAAGGTTCTTAGTTCTACTAAGCTATTTCATAAGGAGAGATGAGTTCAGTGACCATGTTTGCGCAAGTCATAGTATGGAGGGAATGACTTGTGACTGGCACAGCCACCTGCTGACTAAGCAGATAACATATCCAAGCTTATTATTGTTCCCGATGATCTAGGAAAATTCTACAAAATGGCCAAAATATTCTCGTGGGTAAGCCTGTAGTGCAAATGCCATTTTTGGCAGTGAATTGTGTTTCAATCAAGTGCCTACTCCACATGCAATTCTGGTCCGTTCTGGATGATTGCGGTATTGTTAGAATCAGCGCGGAAGCACATTTTATCTGGGCGTAATACAATGCACAGGTTCCTTTCTGCTTGGCCGTATCAAGGAATAATCAATTTCTTTGGAATAAAATAAATAAGGGCAATCAGAGGATAGAAAAAAGGGTAAATAGTATCCAGGACTATGTCTAAGCCTGCCAACTGCTGGTATCTGGTACAGATACCTCAAAACATTGTATCATTTGCAATTCACCCTGAGAATAGTTCTGAAGTTTGTGCAACGCCGCTGGGTCGGGATTACTTTCAATCATGAGGATAGAAACTAAACCCTGGATGTGGTTATTACTAATACCAGGATGAGATAAAAGCTACAGTCATATTAACCCCACATGAACGACGATGTTACAAACTACACAGAGGGATAACAGATTGTGGAGCAGCCTCCTTCAGCTTGTCAAAAGAAAACAATCTACCCACTCAACGACGTACAAAGAATTTGTACCGGACACATCCGCGCGGGACATATCTGCCTGTATACTCTCCGCTCATTCATCATTACCATCGACTACGCGGACGATTGAACTCCCTCGTGCATGTCCGACATGTGGCGACGGTGCAACCGTCGGGGGCAATCTGGCTAACCCCACAACACATAATCTCCCATTGTCCGGCGTCGTTGAATTTTGACGATCTGATAGCGCTCCTGGAGAAGTCTGAGCGGGTTGGTCCAAGATGAGGGGCTGGTACTCACATGTCAACGCTGGGCAACTGTGGTTATTCTTGACCCCAACTGGCAAGAGCTCGCTCCTTATATACCTCGCCTCAATGTGCACATAGCATAATGCGGGAGGTCCGCCGGCAGAGACATCAAGGGTCAATGAATTCTGAACCCGGTTTGAAGTTGCCGACAATTACGACGGATACAGCCTCCCTATGGCGCGCCGTGTACCTTTGCTGGCACACGTAGGACGAAGGCGGTGTGTATCTCGACGAGGTCGGTCCAGGAATCCTTGAACTTTAGCACCCGCCAGTTCACCGGCGCGTCGTCGGAGCACCCGGGACGCACCCCGAGCGCAGGTGAGCAACCCAAAATTGTTTCCTTCAATGCATAATGAGCCTTTCTATGCGGATTCACATTGCCTGCGCCGGGGCACTTTAAAAAAAAAATTGGAACACTGCATGTGAGGTCTAAAGTTGTCTGGAGAATCAAGAACCATTACTGTAACCTTAACCAATGGTCTTTTCTCTCCCGGAGCTGCAGTGTTGGTATATGTGTGAAACCGGTTGCCAACAGGTCGCGGCCAACGGCGACGTATCCGAGCGCGGTGAACACTAGATGTGGGCGTGTGGATTTACAGGTGCCTGGATATCGTTTGCCCGTAGCCACTAAGAGCCACCGATCTCCTTGACTGTCCCGAGTAAAGAGGGGCACAGCATAGGTCGATAGCTATCCGGGACATTATACGTATGTCGCTCGAATACGATCGCACACAAAGCGGCTAGGTGGTAGAAGGCGACGACGATGGGTGCCGAGCAAGATCTACTGGACACGTACATCTGTCGCATATCGTACACTTTGAAGCATTCTAATTGGACATTGGGGTCCAAGTCAAAAGCCAAACGCGTGATCCTTGCAGCTTGAATCTGTACCACCACCTCGTCCTAATCCCGACCTCGTGCTCGTCCTGCGACCCTAACTCTGCTTGATGGCTCCCTCCGCTGCATGCTACAACTTGGAACTACAATTGTCCTTCGGTCTCGCAGGCACCCGGCACAAGCCCTCTTGACTTACAGGCGTCGTCGCGAGGTGCTCACGACACGAAGTCTAAATCGTCTCACGAAAACTGCCTTCTCCTGCCCACCCCCACGATCCTTGTACTCACTGAAATGAGCTCCTGTGCGGTCCTTTCGCAGTCAAAAAATGGTGCTGGCGCGCAACGCATATCTCCAGACTCAAGCAAAGACTTTTCATCCCAAGCTCGAAGCGCCAGCGCAGGCCGCAACGACCTCGCTCTAGCTCAATCCCGGAAACTTATAGCTCGCAGGTCGCACCTCGACTTGCTCAAGATTTCTCAAAGTACAAGTCCAAACCCGCAGCCCGCTACCTCCTCCACACGATATACCCCCGCCCTCCGCCGCGTTTCCTCCGACGTCGACGTCGCGACACAGGCCCAAAACTGCAGCTCCGCCGCCCCGCTCCGCTCTTCGAGATTCAGCCTGACGTGATGGCACGTCCAAGCCGGACACGCGTCCAAGCCCGGACACGCTCCACCATACGCCTACTCTATCCTGTAGTCTGAAATCCGGCTCCCTTAGATTCATGTCCAAACCCGCTATGTGCTCTCTCCAAGCTCCCCTCCGCTCTCCGCCGCGCTTCCTTGAACTTCCGACGATGGTCTACGGCCTTCGGTTTACGGTCCACGCCCTTCGGTCCACGATCCACGGTCTGCGGTCTGCAGTGAGTCGTGAGTCGTGACAGACGCCGCGCCTTCCTAAGATTCAGCCTGGCGAAACACCTTTGTCGTCCAAGCCAGCTGCAGACTCATACGCGTACCTAGCGCTTGACATCCAGTTCCCTCTTCTCTGAATCTCCCTATACGCGTACCGTACGCGTACGCGTACGCGCTTACACCTTGCAGTTCTACGTATATTCCCCGATCCATTATTATTACCGTGGATGGACCTTCAAGACGCGTCGAGTCGTATGTGGCCACATATAATGCTGGCTAGCTCTCCCCGCCCCCCACACCCGCCCGCGCCCGCCCAATTCCAATTCCGTTTCCAGATCCGATTCGCAACGCTGCACCACCTCCCAGACAGGCTCGTATCCCGCATCCTGTATCCCGTATCCTTCTCTCAAACTCAACTCAGACGCAGCGCACATTCAACATCCCATTTGAATCCCATACCATTCCCCTACCTACAACGTATTACACCCAATCCAATCCCCAAAAAGCTACTATATACGCTAACGAACGAACCCCCCAAACACTTGAACGAACGGCTAGTAGTAGTTATCGATATCGCTATGATCCGAAGTATATAAACACAAACACAAAACCAGAAAATCGAGCCAGAAAGAGAGAGTGCGGATATGTTTGTATGTAGAGATATGTATGTAGTTGGTTGGTTGGTGGTCGTAGCGATGTGAGATAGAGATATAGGGAAGAAAAGACAGAGACGGGATAGTATGCAGCGAACAGACATATGAGGGACAGACAGACGAGAGAGATAGACGAGAAATGCGATTTGTCGTGGTTGTGCTTTGTGGTTGTGGTTGCAGGCGTCATAAACGGTCGTGGGCGTGGTCGTCAAGGGCGTTTTGAAAACAGCTGGCGGGCGCGGGCGCGTCAACGTCACCGCACGCAAAACTCTGCTCGCGCATGCGCATCGGCCGTGCTCGTCGTCGTCCCCGCGCAGACGCCCATGCCCACGCCCAACCCGAGCGCGTCGCCCGACCAAGACCGCAACGTCGGTGTCGGCGACAACGCAACCGGCGTCGGCAGCTCGTCGTACTCCTCCTCGTCGTCGTCTTCATCCTCATCAGACGACCCCGAGTCCGGGTCCGAATCCATGTCCATATCCGAGTCATGCTCGACGCGGAACGTCGCATCCGCATCCTCGTCATCATCATCCTCGTCGTCGTCAACCCACGCATCCTCCCCCTCCTCGTCGCTGTCCCTCACAAGCTGCGGCACCGCCAACGTCGCCGGCGCCAACGGAGGCGCGAATAGGCCCTTCCTCCCCGCCCCCGCCGCCGCCCCGCCGCTAACCCTCCTCCCGCGCGCATGCGCCCTGAGACTCGACGTCGACTTGACGGTGCGCACCGGCTTCGGGATCGGCTCGCGCTGCTGCTGCCCGAGGTCGAGGTCGAGCTCGAGGTTGCCCCATGCGGCGTCGCGCGGGGTGATCGTCGGCGTCGGGGATGCCGGGGCGGACTCGGCGCTCGGGCTGGCGCTGGGGAAGGGGACGGCGCCTGGGAACGGCATAGGCATGGACACGGAGATCGGAGGTGGGCGGGCAGTCGCAGTCTGTCGTTGGGGTTGGGGGATGCCCGGAGGCGGGGGCGGCGGGGCGGGGCGCTGGAGCGGGGAGCCCGGGAGCGGGATAGCGTGCGGCTGGGCTATCCTCGGACTCGGTGCGGGCGAGCGCGCACGCGGGAGGACGGGTGGAGACTGGAGGAACGGCAACGACGTCAGCGAGGGTGAAACGGGGTGGGGGGACAATTGCAAATGCAAGGTACGCGGAAGCAAACGCAGGGAAGGGACAGGGTACGCACATTGTAGCGGCGGCGGACGTAGCGCATACCGTCGAGGTCGCTCCACTCAAACTTGACGGAGCGGAACGAGTGGAAGAGGATGAGGCGCTGTTCCTGGAACGACGAGTCAGCGCTCGCTGTGCCACACAGCGAGGAGGGGAGAGACTACCTCTGTCATTTTGAGGGCCTCGAGATCTTCGAGACGCTGCTCGTTCTCGAGCTCGAGGAGACGCTGCTTGCGCTGGGCAGCACGCGACGGCTGCTGGTCGATTATCGGGCGGCGGATGAGGGTCGCGGCCATTTGGTGGGTGCAGGGAGCGGGGGGTGTAGATGCAGGACGACCAGCGAGAGGAAGTGGTGGTGGTGGTGGTGGTGTAGCGGGGAGATGGTCGAAGTGAAAAGCAAAGCTTCCGGGATCTAGAGCAACCAATCCACGGTGTGACTGATGTCACATATCCCCATTAGCATCCAGCTCCGCCCACAACGCCACATACAACATCGCAACCAAGCTCGAGTCCTCCACCGCATTTTGCCACCGCGTCGTCGTCCACCGCTGCCAACGAATCGCAGAACAACGAGAACCCAGGTCCAGCTGCACTTTTGGTCGGGCTTCTCGATCCCCATTGAGCTGTTGCGAACAAGCATCTCATTGGTTCCCGCAATCTCGTCGCCTTCTCCGTGCGCAGATATCTCTGATCAAGCCTAACCCACTCGAGGCCGGCTCCTCCCGGGGGAGTTGCTTCTTGCCAGCAAGACACCGCGTCGACGTCAACAGTACAGCTAACCCACAGTCGCCACAAGCCACGTATAGCGCCCACGAAGACAGACTAGCTTCTAGTCCAATCTCGGCCTTTCAAACTGCTTCTTCAAATTTAGTCTAGCACGCTCTTGACTGATCCCGCCACCCAAACTCTCTTCGAACTCTCCAGCGCCACACGGAGCCGCCTAATGATTGATAGCGTGTTTCCGGCGTTCCTCAAATTCTGCGGACGCCACCTTCTTTTACTTCCTTCTTCCTTGCAGCGGTTCGGACTCCCAGGCGGAAGATCCCATCCCGCACGATCCTCTCTTCCCCAAGGGGACGCGTGGCCTTCCATTCAAGTTCACCAGTTATCTCTATTCTAGTACTGTATGCATCTCCCGAGCAGACTCAGATCGGCGGCGGCAACAAAGCGGCGCAAGCAGCTCAACACCGACGGATTGTATACTGTACAGTCACTGGACAAAGAACTGCCAGAGTCTAGAGATAGGACGCCCCTTTACTTTCCTCTCTCGTCCCCATCCGTAGATACCACGTAGATATCAATACATACTGGGCGAAAGCCCCTCCCCGAACAGGGCACACCACCAACCAAAAACCCAAGCAACCTCCACCCTACATACCATTGCATACAGTCAGCCCTATGGATCCAAGATACCGGACCGTACTTCACAAATCCGCAACCCCACGTACACGTACCCGACACAAGAAAACCCAACAGTCCAGGATGACATAGTAGCATCATACGCCCTAAAGGGTGTCTAGTTACTATAAAAATGGAGCTTTATTATTATTATTATTATTATGACAGCGCTACGCTCTGCTATGGTCCCGCTTCCGGTCCAGGCTATGTATCACCTCCCAAAATTCGAACCGCTCTAGATACCGATGTCTTTTCTGAATTCTCCGTATCCGTATGGATGATATCCTGCATTGATTTTCTGGGGGCTCGACGAGCTACACGAAGGCAGCAGACCAAGTTTAACTGCCACAATCTACAATTAGCTTCCTCAAATCCCGCTCGTCGCCGGTCTTACCTCCCATCCCATGTGTCCCTCGTTCAACTCCAAAACAAACAAATATCTCACAGAGCCGATTCAACAAGATAACATGCGATTTTCCTTTTGCTTTTGAGGAGTGAATAGTGAAGTAAAATATGAAGAAATTTTTGGTGGTCAAAAAAAAAACTTTGGATTCTTGTTAGGTTCGGATCAAGCCATCATCCCCTTTTTGTTGATGACAGCAATGGAGGTACGGGGTGTAGTACCGACTCCCGGGTTTAGGTATCGGATTAGAGGGAGCACCGGGCTCGGGCACGTCATCAGGGTTGGCAGGATTTGGGGGCAAACCGTGACATGTTTGGATCCCAAATCCCCAAGATCAACAGAGATAAAGAAAAAAAAAAGAGCCTCGCCGGACAACATATTTGATCCAATAAAATATGGATTTCAACATGGGACCGCGCAATCCAGAGATTTGTGCGCCATGTGCAGTGTAGAATATCTACTGATTTGGCTTCAGAGAGCGGGGTTCTGTGCACAAGAGCAACCTCAGCGCAGATATCATGTTTTGCTGCTCAATTATGGGCGGAAATGGACTTCAAACCGCCTTCTTCTGGGTTTGCTCTCCACATCAAAGTCTATATTCGAAATTTTGTCTAATATTCAGTCCGGAGAGTCTCTAAAATACTGTACTAATCCGACCGCAAGTTCAGCCTGCGAACGCGTAACACATTGAACTTATCAAACAACAAGTTCATCACTGATGGAATTTCCTTACTGGGACTGCCGGCGTCAGCCGGCCGGAAATTTTGATGGTAAATCGCCTTTAAATTTGATGGCTCGAACTGGGCCGAACGCATAACTCATTTGCGCTAAGTTCAGTTCAGAGGGCCGCGTAACCCGTAACTTCGAACTTGTGGTCGGATTAGTACAGTACTGAGAATGACAGCTGGGGAGTTCCGCCTACTGTACTATTCCAAGGTCAAGTTTGTGTAATGTGTAAGAGCTTGAGAGAAACCCCCCTTTTAAAATTTGGCCAAAATCAAAAGAAAGTAAGAAAAATCAAAATTGACAAACTTGACTCCGGAATAGTACAGTCAATCTGCCCTTCAAGCTGAAGGGTATTTTGACGGCATTTCAAAATTGGGTCAATAAATTTTTCAGCACACCGCTTCCTCAACCAACAAAGTCCAAGCACCTCTCTATTAATAAGCAAAACCTTGGTGCAATTACTGATTTGTCACAAGAGTAATTTCCTACAGGTTTTTGAGGGCTGTCATGGCCCATCGGACAAATGAATTCGGACAAGCTAATCCAGCTGTCATCTGTGCTGTCAGGCAGATAATATATACTAACACCGAGAAGTTAGGTAGGGGATTCTGTTCATTGTGGAGTCTACGAGGCTGTGTAGCAGGATGTCCAGTTCTCTCCATGCACGGAAGGATCTTGCCAGTGCTTATCCAGAAGCCTCACTTTGGGGAACGGGGAGAGGATATGGATAGTCAGGAGTGTGCTGTCGGCTTTTCGTAGAGGCAGAGGCAGCCAAAGGAGGAGGTCACCATTGGCAGATCTGATCCACCCATCTTTGGAAACCTGGTACTGTTTTGTACAGTAAGTGCCATAAAAAACTACCGGGGACTTTACCTGAGACTCGGGAGAAGTAGGCCGGTTATGGGAAGAACTTGTTGCAAGCTTGGCATCCCAGATGCGGACTGTGCCGTCGGCTGATGGAGAGACAATTTGTGTGCCGTCGGGAGAGAAGCAGGCAGAGTAAACTCCATTGGTGTGGCCTTCCAGTGGGCCACCAACTGACTGACCTATGGCTGCATCCCAGATCCGAACCGTGTGGTCGTTGGATGCAGAGACAATTTGTGTGCCGTCGGGAGAGAAGCAGGCAGAGTAAACTCCATTGGTGTGGCCTTCCAGTGGGCCACCAACTGACTGACCTATGGCTGCATCCCAGATCCGAACCGTGTGGTCGTTGGATGCAGAGACAATTTGTGTGCCGTCGGGAGAGAAGCAGGCAGACCAAACCCAATCGGTGTGGCCTTCCAGCGGGCCTCCTACTGCCTGCCCTGT
Organism: Mycena kentingensis (nom. inval.); assembly: GCA_014461125.1. Classification (NCBI taxonomy): domain Eukaryota; kingdom Fungi; phylum Basidiomycota; class Agaricomycetes; order Agaricales; family Mycenaceae; genus Mycena; species Mycena kentingensis (nom. inval.). Next base: position 4,564,905 of record JACAZG010000003.1, on the reverse strand, counting down.
GGCTGTATCCCAGATCCGAAGTGTGTGATCAGTTGACGCAGAGACAATCCGAGTGCCGTCAGGAGAGAAGCAAACAGACGATGTAGATGCTGAGTGCCCTCTCAGAGTTGCTTGCTTCTGCGGCCACTGGGATAACCGTCCAGAAGTCATCTTGCTTGTTGTGGGAAATTGCCTTCCAAATGCTGCAAGAGTACGGCAGTGTTCAGGCATGAGTGCAAGAGCAGACAAATACAAATGGGGGGTGCATTTAGAAATGCATCCCCCAAATACTGTTATAATCTGTATTATTTCATCAGCCCACTGCTGCAAGGCTGAATTCTGATCTGTCTGTCAGGTTGTTGCCCAGCAGTTGAAGGAGTGCATTACCTTGGTCCGCCACTTGAGGGTGGTCATCATCCTTTCGGCTGTATCCAGACGCGCTAAGACAGCCATAACTTCTACCCAGAACAGTGCTTTGGATTCAATAAACCCTAAGATCTCCACATCTTTGGAGGTCTTTTTTAACCAAGTGCTCTGTCCAATGAACACTGGAATATCGGACATGCTCTTGAATGCAATGTTTGAGATCAACACCCATGTCCTCATTGAATTTGTGGGATGTGGGCAAGCTGGCCATGTCAAAGTGCAGGGTTCCCAGAACCCTCATCACTGCCATGAATACATACTCTTGTGCAGCCTCACTGCTACTAACAAGATCTAGCCGGTTCAACTCAGAAGGCCGCTCCGGAAGGGGGTGTCTCCATAAACTCCTTGAATGACAAGTGGAAGATTTGCACCAGCCCAGTTTCATCTTCTGCTGGAATGGATATGACTGAGCTCAACATCTTCAAATGTGATCGAGCCACATTGCTTGGCAGATTAGCAATCTTAGCCAAACCATTCAATGTCAGTGGCTCCACAAGATTCAGGACAAGGTATAGAAGCTGCAGCTTCTCGTTGTATATCTCTTGTTCCGTGGATTTCCGGTTAGGGCGTGTGGGCACCGCAGCAGAGACTATCTCATAGTAGAGTAGGTTGAGGTGGTCTCTTCCACCCCCCTGCATGAGGGTATGGGTTGTTCGGGGAATTAAAGCAGCTCCCCACTCCTCGATGAAGCGGACAATTGTTGAAGCAAATATAAAAAGGTGTCCAGATTGCTGACTGAAGTTCTCAATATCCGCAGTTGACACAGATGATGCCAAAGTGTATGACAAGTAGATCTTTATATCAGCCTTGACAACATCTGGGGATATGCTGTCCAGCTTCATCTCATATGCATGAGACTTCAGCATCGGGCTCTTCATTAGAGAGTCTGGCACATGCGGCCGCCCAGTGACAAAGAAGCGAATATGTTTTGGCAATTTCTGAATGTAGTCTTCTAGCCAGGAGACTATTGTCTGGCCAGAATCAGGCCCACACTCATCCAGGGCATCAAAGCATATGATCCACAGAGTGTCCGAGGACATGATTTGCTTGAGGATTGCAACGACCAGTTGTTCAAACTGTATTTTGGGAGCATGATCCAGAGCTTGAGGTTCTTTGAGCAGATGAGTACACAGAAGTTGTTTGAATATGGGACTGTAATGCCCTAGCTGGTAGGCTAGTGCAATAGGAAGTGCCTTTGCATCACTGCGACCTTGAAAGCGAGCAGAGAAGAAGAAGGATGCTGCATGTAGGCCAAGTTTTTTGTGCAGCACCTCCGCCACTGATTTTGCAATAGTGGACTTTCCAGAGCCCGCAGATCCACTCAGAAAGACAATTTGATGTTCTTGGAGGCGGTCCAAAATGTCTTGGATTACTCCAATCCGTGTGCCTTCACAGCAGGCATCTGGAGTATTGTCTGCCATATAGTGCGCATGAACACATCTTGATGCCAACTTTTCAAAGGCCCGTTGAGCAGGATCTATTGCCGATGAGTGCCTAGAATACCGAAAAGAAAAAAAAAAAAAATTGGGGCCTGACCTAGGCCCAAATTCACGCTGCCGACATGAGCCCCAGGCCCGAGGACTGGCATGTTGACTGGCGCTTGGATTGTGTTGTTTTGAAGATTTCCGAAGCTAAATTTGACCGGATTGGTGGAGATATTGGAAGTAGTACGGGTAGTGCCTGCATCTGGATTTTGACAAAGTTTTTATAGGTCTATGCCTTGAGAGCAGACACACCTTGAGAGCCCACTGCGGCGACAGCGGCGGAACCTTGCGGGAGCAGCGAGCTACCGCCCGTCGTTACCAATTTCGTGTCAACACCGGTCCTGGGTCGGGCGGGAGATGGCGACCGCGAACGGAATGCTGACTTGAGGTAAGCCGCGGCCCGATGGGCGACAGACTTGAGTTTGGGCTGGGGGGTTTCTGGGCGGCTCTGCGACATGGTGGTAGGAAGCAAGGTGGCGGGCCAATCGCACGGTCATTGCGGTCTAACAGCCATTGGCGACGGGAGGAATGGCCAACTGCCAGAACCGCCGACTTCGAAGATCCGGTGCTATATTAGCTTTGCACTTCAGAAGTGTGTCTGCGGTCGATTCCAGCTAACATAAACTATAACTCTGTTGCAGTAATATGTAGCTATACACGTTCTTCCCCGCATCCGTCCCTCGGGATTGTTCCGTGGCGAGTAATGCCTTATTTCGCGTGACCGTGTCGCGGACCTTGATCCGTATCAGGCAACTTCGAAGTCGTCTTTTTCCTTCGCTCATCGTTGCAGCACCTTTCCTAGCTGGTGGTGCTAACCACTGAAGAATTCAAAGCCTCCAGCAGACCGTCGCGCGCGCCGCCGCTAACCAGCCGACGCCCGCCCATCCTCACGATGGCTCTCCCGGCCACTCGCAGGGGAACTTCGGCCTAGGCGACGCCTCCGGGTACGCACAGGACCGAAACTTCGGCCGTGGTTCGTCGAGCTTAGCTTCGCGCGTAGCAGCAACGGCGCTGGAGATCAGTGGGAGCGCCGTCGAGAGGCGAGTACAGAAAGCGACACTGCCCCGACGGATGAGGAAGGCTTAGGTGCGGTAGTATACCTGGCTAAGGCTGTTCTGACTCGACTCCCTCTGTCAAGGAAAGCCGGCCAACCTTCGCCCCCGAGTCGACACTCGTCCCTACGTGCTGCGATTTTCGAGCTTGGAGTGGCGGTGGCGGAGGCGCACATTTTTTAAAACACATCGGCCAGCGCGCGCATGGAGGAAATAAGGCTGCCTTCCGCTGGCGTTGCTCATACTATCCCTCGCGCCGGCTTTTCCCTCCAGCGCCCGCGCCCCCCACAACACGCTATCGCCGCCGCCGCCACCCTCCCCCGATCGTGTCCATGCTGTTCCGACTCCAGCACCCGCGATACCGTCCTTACCGTGGACCCAGCCCCGGCGGCGACGATACCCCAATCGACGCCGCAGGACGCAACCCCGACCTCGACCCCTGGGGCGGCACAGCGCGAGCCGATTTTGGAGCCGGTGCCCAAGTCAACTCGACGTCGAGTCCCCGGGAGCATGCCCGGCAGAGGAAGGGTGGCAGCCGGGCGGAGCCAGCGGCGGCGATGCGGAAGAGGCCGCTCGCGTCTCCGCTGGCGCCAGCGACGCTGGTGGTGCCGTAGTTGGCGAGGGACTAGCCGAGCTCGAGCGACGAGGAGGGGGGAGGATGCGCGGGTTGACGCGCCGACTCGGATGCTGATGCGGATGCGACGTCGGCGTCGAGCACCATTCGGATATGGACTCGCGGTCGTCGGACGTGGAGGACGACGATTGCGAGCGCGAGTCCACCCAGTTGGGCCTACGCCGCGGTCTCAGGTGAGCCACGCGCTCGGGCTCGGCGAGGGCGCGGGCATGGGCGTCTGGGGCTACAGGGACGGCGATGAACGCCGCCGATGCGCGCGCGCCTTCAAGTTGTTTGCACCGACGGACCGTACTTTCGACGCCCACCTACGCCACGCCCATACCTTTGCGTCGCCTACCCTGTTGCACCTCCATTGCAATTCGCTTTACAGTCGCAGTAGATGACGGAGATATGCCCGAATGAAAAGCTGGAAATACGCCAAATCTTCGCGCGTTTTTGCTCTCGAGCTCCCTGCAGTCGACAATCGGCAGACGGTCTGTTTCGCTCACGTCTCCGTCTTTCTCCGCAGCCTACTAGTCATACAAGCTTTGGGGACCCTGATGCGGTTAACGTCGGCATTTACGGCGGCAACTTCTTCAACGCGTAAGGCGGGATAAACTTGCACCCTGTCGGCCCGCCCAATGCTGCAGACACTATCGTGAGTGGTAATTCCCCCAGCAAAGGGAAGCTGATACCGTAGCCAGACCAGGCACGATGTTTCCGGAGATACCGGCGTCGAGCTGTCCGACCCAAGAAATCTACATCAGCGAGCTTTGCAGGAGGCTAGCATAAAACTCTGGTTTGACTTGGTGTTTGTTCTGCTTTAATGCGATTTTACTGCGCATCTAACTGTATATGTATGTGAAAATGTTTAACTTTTTCTGGTGAGAAAGCAAATTTGTACTCTAAACATTGCAACCCGACAACACAATCGGCGACAAAGAACGTGGCCACCACGCGAATCACACGCGAACGCAGCGCTCTTATCTCATCCACCGCAAATTGATATTCTCGCAATTCAGACTAAGATCGATTGTCCCGTTCGGACCGCAGCGGCAAACTCGGCGCTGAATCGAATTCTGCTACCACTGCAATTGAGTTAAAAACAGCGAGGAAGAAAATCACATATATCCTTACCGCCATGTCACCTTGAGCGTATATAACCCGGGGGCTCGTTGAGAGACGGAAAACTCAGCAGCTTACTACGTCAATGCCTCTCAAATACTGGGATATCACTGTGCAGGGTCCAGCGGGCGCCGCATCGGTCAACATCAGTGAGAGCCTTCAAAAAAACTTACTCCATCCGCTGTTGACTTGAGATACGCAGCGGTTTATGACTATGAGTCGTTTGACACGGTGGCATGCAACGTCGCGGAAAAGCGAGGTGTATACGGAACCCAGGAATTTAAAATACTCTACGGGGGCTCCGTAGTCTCCATGCTTACCACCGTCGCAAAATTTGTCGATGAGAAAGGGGAAGGAGAGCTGGAGAAACTCTATTATGTAGCCAGGCTCCCTCGTACTACTCCTTAATCGACCAGAGTCGGTATATTCTACCAAATCGGACCGTCAGAATCTTCAGGTGTCTGCGCATGCTCAAGGGTCTTCTCGTCTGTCTCTATCCCCCCAAACGGCCCATACTTTTCCTCTATTGGCGTTATCCCGTTGGGTCATACTATTAATGCAGGTGATTCTGAGTTTTCTTCAGTTTATTTTCCTTCGACGTCGGAGTCTCAATCCACTATTGCTCACTGCTCCTCACACTCTGTACCCCTAAACGGCCCATATTTCTCCTCTATCAACGCAAACACCGTCCGGGGCGGGTACACCCACACCTCCCCCTGCGGCGTCGCCGTCACATCCCCCGGCCCAGCCAGCGCATCCAACGGGTTCGGATTAAACTTCCCCCACCTCCCCGCCCCCGCGCCCAAACTCGACTCCAGGACCGTATACGAGAACACCGCGGGCTGCGCCCTCTCCAGCACCATCTCCCCCAACGCCTGCGGCTTGCGCGCCTGGAACCCACCGAGCACATACGCCTCGTCGAGATCCTCAATCTCCCCGAGTGTGAACCCGACGCAGGTCTGGAACGCCGGGTGGTGGGTCAGGTCGAGCGCGTGCTTGAGGCGGGGGTTCGTCCCCGGCAGCGTTGGCGGCTTGATTGGCTGTTCCGCTGCCGAGCGCCCGATGCAGGAGAGGACGGTCCCGTCGTCGCGGGTGGAGAGGAGGAGGAGGCCGCCGAGGGTTACGCCGACGCTGGGTTCGGAATCTGTTATGGTTACCAAACCCTCGAGAGCGTTGATAAAGCTTTCCAACGTGTCGACCTCTTCCGGAAAGTCGTCGATGGGCGCGTCGAAGTTGGTTATGATGACGAAGAGAGGGAGAGACCCGTTCTGGTTGAGGTACAACTAGAGAGACTCCGTGAGCGGTATAGCTTTTCGAGAGACGGGAAGCAGACGTACCGCGAGCGCACGAATCAACGACTGCGCGTCGGACGCCCGCGGCGCCGCACTCGACACGAACTTGTCCATCAGCTCGTCGGAGAACTCACCCGGATGGTCCTCCATAAACTCCTCGCACCGTTCGTTGCAGTACCACATCAACTGGCTGTGCAGGTCCGAATCGTCGTCGTCGACACGGGCTGCCAGTGCGGGCAGCTGCAAATCGAGGTGTAGAACATGATACTCGTGCAGGCGGATAAGCTCGGGCGGGCATAGCTTCCGCACAAAGTCATCCTCGTCGTAGAACGCGTCGAGGCGCGCGGCGGCGAGGGCGGCGAATACGCTGAGGCCGTAGCTCGGCGGGCGCCGCAGCACAAGGGGATACCCGCATCCGACGAGACGGGAGAAGGCGTGCAGCGACGCGGGCTTGGCTACGATTGGGATGCCGTCCTGCTCCAAGATGTCGAGGAGCGGATCATCGGGGTCGGGGAGGCACTGAACGTGGTTTAGTATAGCGCTGCCGACGAGTCCAACGGTTTACTCACCGATACGCGCCCTCCGCGGGCAAACACCGAGCCAGACACTTCGCTGAGAGCCTCGGGCACGAGAGTCTGGAGGGAGAGAGCTGTAGGTTGAACGGCGGACTGCGTCCTCTCCGGCGATGCAGCCACCGACGACGGCGCAACCGATGTCGATTCCGATTCGCTGGCAGAGTCTGGCCAGTATTCCTCCTCGTAATCGCTTTGAAGTTCAGTTATAAGTTTGTTGTTGTAAGTCATGGCAGGAAGCAACTTGTAGGTGCGGGTGCGGAGTTTTGTTATACGGCCGGCTCAACGCGCCCATGTGACAATTGATGCCTTGGGAACCATTCATTCGCGGAGGTACGGAGACGCGTTCTATTGTGGGCGCTGCCTCCCTCGTACCAATTCAGATGGCAAGGGAACGTGCATAGAGTCTGGGCTGTGTACTCTAGGTACCGGTATAACGACTGTCGGGCCAGGGGTGGCCCAAGCCGTGGCCTCGTTGCTCGGTTATTAACGTTTATTCCCGTGTGGAGAGACATAGAAAAGAGGCACAGTCCAGCACAGAAGGGATTTTTATCATGTAACAGCGCTTCACGGCGCACCAAAGGTTACACTCCACGCGTGACAGCGGGGACTCGGACTAATTGCTGCGAATATTAGGGAGTCGGACGGCATTCCTCGAATTCGTTCCAAGAGGCACGGCTGCTTTTCATACAGCAGGACAGCGACGAGGCGGGGTATCATGGAGTGCTCGGGGGATAGCTTTTGGGCGGAGGCCAATGTTGTGGTGCAGCAGAGGCAACGACAGATTCCAAGTCCAAGTCCAAAGCCGACGGGAAGAATGTTTACCGATTGGGAGGGAATCCTAGGGAATTACGTCAAGGATCTTCCCGCTCATTTTGGTTTGCTGTAAGCCGCGATTCCGGTCAAACACTACTTAACACAGCATCGAAAGGGCTGTACCCGGTCGCCCGACGTGGGATTATTGAACTGAGTTAATCGCCGAACGTATTCGAAGCCGGTTGCGCGTACAAACAGCAGAAAGTTTAACTAGAGCGAGACATGATCAATTCCTGCAGCGCGGAGCTGTCCGTCCAGCTTCTCTCTCCACTTCCAGTGGATTCCACCAGGCGGCTTATAATTGCACATCTCGAACAACACCAATTGCTCCTGCACAATGCTTCGTTTCAGTTGAGCTCCAGCCTGTTCAAAAGTCGCATACCTGACAGCCCGCGTCGGGCCATATTTGAGGACGATCTGAAGCCGGGCCGTGATATTACACGAGCAGCCGAAGATGACCTACGTTCTCGAAGGCTTGTGAGTGCTTGAAGAACACTGCACTTTCTCGGCCACATAACTGCATAATCCTCTTCAGCAATCAAAACCCCCATTCGCAAAAAAAAAAAAAAAAAAAAAAAATCGGTATGCTGTGGTCACCGCCGCGCTTCTCGACAATCCCTGAACATCGTATACGAGGACTGCGCCCCCGAGCCGGAGTGCCTTGTGTATGAATTGGCATGCCTCTGGCAACCAAATGAGTAAATCAGCGTAGTCGACGTCCTCGACTGGGATTTGCATGTGCCGTATTCCTGATTGAGGTAGCTCCGCCGGGATGGGGTCCGTGCACACGGAAAGGATGTGGGTGATCTTGAGCGCTGTGCGAGACAGAGATATGCTGTAGCACGGAGATGGAAGGATGACACGACTTGCCTGCCAATAGCCCAGGGATGCGTGCAGGCCGAAGACTGGAATAAGAACGAATTGTCAGCATGCAAGGGTGAAGCTTCAAAGTTCAACCATGTACATACTTCCCAACGAAAACTTTGTTGCCGATGATGGCATCGACATCTCTCCACGGGAATGGCTTCGGAATATCTTGTGAAGTGCCAGGGGACGCGGGAACCCCCACTAGAATCGGCCTGGACTCCTCCTCGGCCATGGGATCAAATTCGTCAATGGCCGCAAGGTTTGGCCACAACCTTCCCCCGGGGCATGAGGGATATTGGCGAAGAGATGACTCTTGCGTTGGTTCCAATTCTTCGTGCGTCACGGCGAGGCTGGTTTCCTCGGGCGCAGTAGCGACGGTGGCGGCGCTAATGATGGAGTTTGGGCGTCCAACACAAGGTGCATCGTCGGCGTCAGGGATCTCCTCCCCCTCAACGACCTGCTGAGGCTCAATTCCTGGCATTCGTCGATTTTCCTCGGTCGTAGTAACGACGGTGGCGGCGCTAACAATGCAGCCTGGGTGTCCAGCACAAGATGTGTCGTCGGGGTCAGGGATCCCCTCTTCAACCACGACGTACTGAGCCTCAATGACAGGTATTGGACGGTGCAAGTCCGGGGGTAAATCTTCCTGTCGTCGGACCGAGTCGTCAGGTAACAAGAAATCAAAGTATTCCGGATGCTCCAAAGCGAGCGAGGGGGGTAACCTGTCCGGAGGCGCGACGGGGACGGAGCATATTCAAGATACGCCGGACTCGCGGCGAGCGGGACGACGAAGATTCCCTGCGTATTTTCAGTATCGTCGAGTAATGTTCCCAGCTCTACATACTCCAGCAGGAGGGTTTCAACACTTCGGAAGGCAAAGAAGCCTGGAACGAAATCGTGGACTTCGGAGCGGTTGGCTACTTCCCAGGACAGAGGAAGGATATCTGCAGATCTTGGACTGCGCGGGATGCATTTGAGCTTGCAGGAAGAAGATGTGTACACGCACTTTCTCAGCAAGACAATCATGACTGTTATTTCTTCCTCCCAAACCTTGATCGACCGTCCTAAAGCTCGGCGGTCCAAGATCCCAGCGATAACGGCATGGCACAGAAGGTCGACGCCCTCCGCGTCGTCCCGAAAAGTCGGCAGTTGGTGCACATCCCCATGGCTAGGTTCGTCGACTCCCAGATCGCGTAGCAGATTTATGCTTTGCTGGAGAATCTTGAGAGCTGCTGTTTGGAATACACAGCCCTCCTGGCGCCAGAAAGAGAGGGAGTTGACGATGCCGGCGAGGTAGCGAACGGCGAGCCGCGGTGAATATTCTGAGGTCCCGCTGTAACGAGTGAGGCAAGACCATAGGCAGGATTAGAGGACGCACACACAGCCGCAGGCAATCGTGAGGCGTTCTACGACGGCGAAGTCGGTTTGCGCCGTTGCAGGATCCACCAGCCAGAGCGGCTGGTCCGTGCCCGTTTCGACGATTGGAGATATGCAACTCTCGGTAATGCATTCCGCCGCGAACGTCGAAGCGAAAGTGAAGTCGTCGAGGGAGCCGAATGCGTCGCTGCGATGCCATAGCGAGAGGATCGTGTCGCGGGTAAGGGATTCGCGACGCCCAAGCTGCAGAGCGTCAACGACGCAGGCCAGGGTATCGCGTGGAGAGGGATACAACCGCTTTGAAGCAGTCCATTTGCGTACATGCGCCCTCGGACCTCGGAGGAGTCAAAAGAGACAGTGTCAGAGTACAAAACGGCGTACGGAGAAGCGAATCGCATGAGGTCGGTGCACTGTTTGCGAAGTTTGCGAGGAACGGCCTGCCCGCTTCGGAGAGATTGCAGCGACGACTCTTGCTTGAGAAGGTTCTGAATGCGCTCCTCGACTGCGACTGGACCCCTCCCAAGACGGTGTGCCATGCGATTTGCGCTGCGTTCCAGTAAATTGCCGGTGAGCTGGTAGAACGACTGTAGTGTGCGGCCTGGGGCGGCCATAGACTGAGGCTGCCGCAGAGATATTGCGAGTTCTGGGCACGTAAGAAGACCGGAGCGGTCGTGGGGGCGGCTGGGTCGAGCGAGAGCCATGGAGGCGAGCCCAAAGTCGACGTCGACAGCTTTCGTGAACAGCCTCCAGATCTCATGTCATGCTAGCGCTGTGGTAGATTGCATGGCGCGAGCCACGATGTTAATCGGCCGAGTATTGCGCTTGTTATAGTCGTAGAACAAACGCTATAGGGCGCGACGAGGTGGTGGTGCAGAATCAACGTGCAGTCTGTCACTCGTCGGCCTCTTGACTTCCACCCACCACCACCCACACCCATTACGCGCCAAATGCTCCACCGCGTGGGCCATGCGACGAATACGCTCCGAATGCTCAGCCCCGCCTCTCCACGACGCGTCCTCTCCTACTGTCGCGGCACCATCCAACCCATTCTCTCTTCCGCCGCCCACAGATCGTGCGTGTACGAGCTCTCTGCTCAGCAATGCCTCTCATCTCCTCCCTCAGCTCACATCGAGCTTCCTGCCCTCCATATTCCGGCGACACTCCAGCCACGCGGCTCCTTTTAAGTTACCGGACGCGACGCTCTCCGGCGCTGGCGTTCGAATCAGCCCATTCGACCCGAAAGACATCGACAGCTCCCTCGTCCACCTCTGGACGGACTTTTCCGCGTTCGGGACGGTGGAGAATATCAGATTCTTCGGGTACGAGCAGTCGATACTTCCGGCCCTCTATACACACTCACTTCCCCCAGAACCGACCTCGTCGTGGAGATAAAGACTCCCGAGGACGCGTCGCGTGCTCTAGAAGCTCTGCGGGAGGCGTCATATAGCAGTATCCGGGGCGGGAGATGGTGCTCGTTTCTCGACGCGTCCTCGGTCAGTGACCAGCCGGCGAGAAGCAGTCCGTCGCTAACCTCGCCTACCAGTCCCACATCCGACGAAAAGACCATCTTTATTGCCCGATATTCCGCGGGTACCCTTCCCTCCCCCCGTCTCCGGGACGACTTTGGCAAGTTTGGCGAACTACGGCGGGTGCATCTCCCCAGGGACAAGTGCGTGCCCAGGACGCAATCGAGCCTTCCACTGATGGACACAGACTATGCGCGTTCATGGAGTACTCCTCGCCGCAAGACGCGTTGCGAGCAGTAGAGGGAATGAGCGCGACCGGCAATCCGCGCTATGCTGGACGGACCATCTCGTTGAGTCAACAACAGAAGTAGTGGGCAGGCAGACTGGTACTGTATGACACTCGTCTATGCGTGGCCTCACGGTCGACAGTGCTCTGGCCACTTGCGCTTTGATTGGCGACGCTTGGACGTCCGACGCTTTGACTCCCGACGCTTCGAACTACTTCCTCTATATAACAGGCCGGCGTAATGCTGCACCTGCACCCGTACGCCCTCCAATCTCAACAGCTCAACGTTCTCCCCGTCTCTGACCGGGTCTGTATAATGATCTCGGCTGTTTGTGGTCGCTCATGCTCTCCAGTCTCTGGCCAGGACTGCGATGCGCGACTTTGCATCCGCAAAATTGATCGATGCGCTTTCCCTGCGGACGTCCCAATCGCAGCGCCTCGCCCTCCTCCCCATTTGCTACACCCATCTCAACCCCATCTCGATCCCATCCCTGCCGTCCAATGTCGACGAGCTCCCGGCGATGCAGAAAGCAGTAGTCGAGCGCGCCGTCGCGGCTCTACAGCTCGTCGACTCGGTGCAGGACATCCCCTTCATCGTCGAGCCTTTTCTCATACCCCGCGTCTTGGCCTGGTACCGTTTTCTCGACGTCCACGACCGCCTCGTATCTACCCTCGGCCTGCGCATCTTCCGCTACGACTTCCCCCTTCTGGACACCCCTTTTTCCAATGCCATAGCAATCTGCAAGTTCCTCATCAGGTTCTACACCAATGTCAGCGCCGGTGGGTTCGTGCTGCACGACGGGATGCGCGCCCTCGCGGGTCGTGTCTTCATTGACTGCGGGAGAGTCGTCCGTCACGACGCTGCCAACGCACGGACCCTCGGGCTTGCTTGACTCGGGGTTATTGACGCCATCCGCCTCGGGATCGTCTGCGACATCCGCGGTTCCGCCGCCCTCGCAGAATTCGCTTCCCCCGCTGGGGGACTCGACGTCGCAGCCGAGATGCTCATAACGATCTGCACCGCGGCCCTCGATACGGCCTGGCTGCTGGGCATGGCCTCGCGCGCAAACGCGATCGCGTTGCTGGCGCGCCTCGTTGACGGAGCAGCCGAAGTCATCCCCCAGCCGCAGTCGCTCGCTACTCCCCAGACCCCGCTGGGTCCCTTCCTCGAAGCCGCCGTCGCCCGCGGTATCGTCCCCGCCCTTACGCGCGCCTGCGTCCGTTTTTGCGAGGAGACCGAGTACGCCCCGCGCCGGGCATTCACGGACTCCTTCGGTATGCTCGTACGCATCTTGTACCACACTGTCGGCACTCGCTTCCTCCCCGACGCGTGCCAAAATGGGTTTCTTGACGCGCTCGTCCGCCACGGGTCCCTCTGGCATAGCGAAGCCGACGCGACTATCGCGATTATCCTCTTCAACGGCATCCTCGCGGGAGCGCTGGTGTACCGAGATAGCCTACTCGCGCTTCGGGACGCAATTGCGGATGCAGCGCCGCTCGCGGACGGCAAGTCTTTCTCCGAGTCACTGCTGTACTCGCATTGGCTAGTGCTCGTCCTCAACACCCACGAGCGCTGCGTTGTAGTGAACAAAGCCGGAGCGGCGTCAAAAGGCTGTGATAACCCTGCGGTACGCATCTACTAAGTAGTATGGCTACATTTCTCGCCTGAAGCTAATATCCTCTTCTTAGTGCGAAAAAATCGCGGCTAGAACCGAATTCCGACGGTGCTCGTCTTGTCAGGCAGCGTACTACTGCTCGAAGACGTGTCAGGCGGCCGATTGGGACAGCCGCCATCGCGACGACGCGTGTTGTACCCCGCCGACATTCGTGCTCGGTACGTCCACAGTCTACTCCCTAACCTCAAACTGAACCCTGGGCCTAGGTAACCACATGAAGGCGGACTTCTCGTTCCACACGCGCGACTACCTCCGCGCCGTCGTCCAACACTACTACGAACTCAATCTCGACGACATCCACAACGCGCTCGCGGCGGAAGGCCTCTGCCAGTCCGGGCGTGCGCGATGGGCGGGGTCGCCCCAAGTTCCCGTCCCGGTGTTGATGCTAGATCTCACAGCGCCACTCGCAGCTCTCGCCGTCATGTCCTCGGACGATCCGCGCATTCCGTCTTTGTTCCCGGAGAGCTACGCAGATTGGGTGTTGTTTGTCCGTGGGCTCGCTGGACGCGGCAGCGCGCTGCATCTCGTGCGCGTCCGCTATCGCGGGGCCATAAGGACGCTGGTCGTCCCGCTGCGCATACCAAACGCGATCCGGGAGCAACAGCTGCGGCAGGTACGGGAGCTAGCTCGAGACGAAGCGGCTCGTGGGGATGGGCATAACGGGGGAGGAAGCATCTACGCTGGGGCAACAGCTGATCAAGGGCGAGATTCGGCGTAGGTTGCCCGAGATATGGGACAATCGGGGTGTTCATTGAATTATTAATTCTCTTTGGACTGGGTCTGAACCGCAGCTTAGAGAAAGTATCTTTGTTCGACATATTCTAATTTCTCTGCTCCCGAAGCCCCACAGTCGTGCAAGTTATCAAACTCGCGAACCTTACTTAAGATAATAGGCGGTGAGCGAGCATTATCTCCAAACGACCAGTCCCCACACAGCACTATTTAGATGGCTGGCACATGTACAAGCTGTTGCCACCAGTACCCGTGCTAAGCGCTAATACCTGGGGTAGGCGCCGGTAGTATTCATGGACGGGAACGGCAGTCGTTGCGTTCCGTCCTATCTGAATAGGCTGCGCGTGTCGCGTGCATAAAGCCCACAATTTAGCGGATCCTGGAGCTGAGACTTTATAATGTCATGGGCTTGCATTCTCTGTCTCTTGCTTTTCTGAATCCTCTTTGAATTGGGCCCCTCATCGAACCACTCACTAGTCGAAGCATCCAGCTCGAATTTAACATCCACCACACAATGTCACGCGTTGTGCACAGAAGCGAACCGATGACAAGAGAAAGCGACTTTAAGCCGTATACTGGAAGAAACTCGTTGGGGCAATGGACTATCCATTGCCGGGACGGCGTCATTATCGTTCCCGACGAGCACAAGTACGACAATGCGATATGCGATGATTGTGGGATTTCCCGCGTCCGCCGTAACTTTTTGGATGTTATATCTATATATTTCCTTTGTACTCCCCTTATCCCCTTAGCCTTCAAGTTGTGATTTCACAGCTTCCATTTTGGGAACCAGGGGCTAGCTACACTGATGAAGACCTTGCCTTAATTATAGTTTACTATAATGTCTCAGTTTCACCCACAATCTGTATCCCACGGTGTTATAACACTAGGCAGCAATACATTTGAAATCTAATCATATGTAGCTAATCAATCAATTCACCATGCCACCGCCGAGCACCGCCGCTGGGTCTGAACCCATGTACCTTCCAAGGTGGTTTGCACGGTGTCCTATGCAGCTTAATTGGGGACCCATCTTCATCCTCTTATCACTCACCCATCGGATGAAACTACCATTCTCGTACGGGCCCCAAAGAACGTGAAGCATGCCGACTTCACATCTGATCCACCCGCCTTGTTGCAAAGCCTGTGGTTGCACTAACTCGGCATCCCGTGTGCCACTTGACCCTGTGAACAATTCCTGTCCACCTTCGTCTCCGATCGACAAAGAGTGGGGAGGGGCACGAGAGGTGTGAGTGATGGCGCGATCGGACACCGATCACACCCAAAAATTCCCGTCGTCGCAAACTGACAATTTTGCACAGGGCATAACTCAGTACCCGCACGCAGGATTTTGCTGAAATTTGGTGAGGATATGCTAGTTTGATAAATGAGTTGATTGTACGGAGGAATTTCCCTGAAACCAATTTCTCGCCGGGAGGGAGCTGTACCAATCGATAAAACCCATCTTGCTGAGAATGTATGAAGAAATGAAGAAATCCGCTTCGGGCAAATTATTGACAATGTGCTGAGGATGGTATGTGCAAAATTACAGAGAAATTCTAGGAGTGTGCAACACCCCATTGCAATTTCGAGGGATTCACAAACATGCCCATTCGTGGCGGTACCAGAAATTCACACGGTTCGCAAAATAATCGAAAATGCATAGAATATATACTAGCAGTGTTCCTCCAAATTCCAGACATTTTGATGGAGAGGACCATGAGAAAAGGCGGGTCAACGCCGGAGCCAGGCTTGTTGCGCAGCGGTTATGGGTGGTGACCAGTTTCAGAATGAGCACAAGCACCCCCGAAATTGGCGCCGAAGCATCCCTATGCCTTTGGGCAAGTATTTGGACCGTTATAGACATCCTAGAGGCTGCCCTTGGAATGCAAACCCATGTGCAATGTTAGGCAGCTGTAAAAAAGTGACCAAATGGTAAAGCAAACTGTGAAGGAAATACACGTGAGTCGTTGAATATTTGTACATCATTTGGATTGGTAATGTGAACGGCTCGATATGCTCAAAAATGGGCCCTGGCGAAGCGCTGGATCTCGAGATATACGCGCCGCAACATTGCTGAACATTGTGTCTGATCTTGAGCACTATAGCATCGCAGGAATGCAACAAGATTCTCTGGGAATTCTCTATCACATAGTGGTGAGTTATCCAAGCAAACTTTGCCTTTGGACCTCGTGTATAGGACTGCTCATTATTAAGATACAAGCAGAACAGTCGGACAACAGAATCTTGTGGGGAGTTTGTATTGAATGTGGCTGACGGCCTCGCCATCAGCATCTCGCCGGGTGCCCCTCCCCACAAAGAGAAACTCCATATCACTTACTTGTGGCACAGTATCCCGAACCCAAATTGGCACAGAGGCGGCTTTTGATTGACACCTAGCAGTTGCGCAATGGCGGTTAGAGCATACCTGGATCTAATGGCTTTTCACTATCCCTAGCGGAACTATTCACCGTCACTTATGCCACCAGTATTCTTGCAAACATTTTCTAAATACAGTACCACAACCTCTTGCAAAAATCTTTCCCAGGCCATGGTGAGCGTGCTGAATGGATGTTAACAAACTAATTGGAAGCATTGAATGAAATCAAACTTGGCGGCAGCTAGCTTTTACCCAGCCTATGGAAAGCTTGTGAATCTGATCAATTGCTCATGCAACCACAATTTTGTTGGGTTTCCGCGTACCAGTTTACATATTCCCATGTCTACATGTTTGATCGCCCGTCAAGAGGCTGGGAAAGATCTAGCGGAGGCAGCACAATGTGTTTGCGAAGAAAGGCCATTGTGCTGTCTGCCATTCCTGATCAGGCTTAGGGTCCGAAATTCATCCGAGTGGGGATATCAGCTACATCATCTACAGAATTTTGTCCTCTTCCTTTTGGCGCACCTCTTTACCAAGTCTTTTTTACCCTTTGTTCCAACATATGTATCATTGCTTTAGTAATCTAAATTTCGGAATTTGTCTTAGCTGGAAGATTGGTGGCCCATCGTCATTTTCGAAACCCTCCCCAATGCGATGGCCGCCTATTCGAGCTGGAGCAAAAGCCGCAAAATTGGAGGAAGCAGACATAGTCAATGCTCGACCAAGCCGACCCCGCTTGTATTTATTATGCCAGCCAAGTTAAAGAGGAACCCAAACTGAGTTCCTCACAGACATTTGATCACTTGGCCGGAGCTGAATGGGGATCAAATGTATCATGCTAAAATGTAAACAAAGGCTAAAGAAATCTAGTCCCTTCCGGGACGCCTGAGAATATAGGTGTTCATGAAGCTTCTAGGCATCCTCGGGGCGGTTCAAACCAGAGCATCCCCCTGTTGACACTGTTTTAGAACCGGGCATTGCTTGAGCGCAGAATTGGAAAAAGGTTAGGGTATCAAGTGCTTGATACAATAAGGTGATCCTCGTCTCCCAAGTAGCGGAGGGACGAGTCGCATGAATATCATAATCCACGCGTCTGCGACGCGATAGAGCAACAAATCATGAAAGCGCCTGCGGCGCTAGGTATAGCAAGGGATGGGAAGGGAAAAGCGCCTACGGCGCGATCTATACAAATGGGAAGAAAAAGGAGGAGAAAGCTCCTGCGGCGCAGGCTATCAGATAATCGAGGAGACGCGCCTACGGCACTGGGAATGGTAGGTGTGCAATGCCATATGAGGGTTCGTGATGTGTCGAGCGAGGTCGGAGACCTCCGCGGCGAGGGATGGGAGTGCCAGAAACGAGCTCGAAGGAAAAGCCGAAGCTCGTGAGGAAGCCACTCGCACCCAGAACGCCTGGGGAAGCCGAAGCCAGCGCGGACGCGGAGAGGGCCGTCCCGGCCAAGGAGGGAGACGACGGACAGCCCAAACAGGAGCGAGGCTCCAGAAGCAGCGACGCAGACGCTGCGCGTCCGTCGGACACCCGAACAGGAAGCCGCGCGAGGGAAAAGGATAGTGGGGAATAAAGAATAAAGGAAGATTTTATACGTGCAAGGATGTAAAGTTAATCTCGGCATCTACTTCGTCTGCGATATCGTTGCGGGTACAAAAAGCCTTGAGTTGTTTGTCCCACGCACGAGCAAGCGCCACCGGGATCAAGGTCTCCAGTTTCCGCCAGTAAATCAGGAAACAAGTCGACGACCAGCCGCCGATTTTCATGACGATTTCGGGCTCGACGCCCGAGCAGAGAAGGAAGACCGAACCTCCGATACGGAAACTATGACCGAATACCTGGTCCAATTTGACGGTACGGAAGAGGGCGCAGAGGAAGGCAAGGAACGGGGCCTTGACTGGTGGAATCCAGCCGTTGTCCGAGCGGTACGCGAAAAGCGGAGTACACTCGTTGGGGGAGTGGTTGACGGCCATGTGGTTGTCAAAGGCGCGGACGGGGCATAAATCATCGTCGGTGGATGTGAGGATTAGCGAGCCGCCAGCCGAACCGGTCGTTTTCGTCCAGGGCAGATGGATGGTGATGACCGAACGTCCCGCCGTCGAGGAACGCGTGGTACGAGCGGAACGCGACACATCGTGCGTCGGGTCAAAAGCGTTATTGGAGAGGATCGTCAATTCTCCCAAACGCCGACAACCCCAAAAGGCTGCGCAGGAGAGTGCCCAATACGCCGCGCCCTTCGGCGTGGTCAAGTCGAGATTGTCCCGGATACAGCGCATATGTTCGATGGAGACCGGGCCGCGGGGAGGGCGTATGAATTTCCCGTCTTTGTCGACGGCCCGCAAGACGCGTTTGACGCTTAGGTCTTTGCCGTACCAGATCGCCACGTTAACGTGGTGCCAATGAGCGATACCGTTGAGCCAGTTCTTGGCGCTCTTGAGCCCATGCGAACCGATGGAGTCGGCGAGGAAGCAGCATAACAAGAACGGCTCGGCGGGCATACGCATGGACTCCGGTATACTGTTGCGGTCGCAGTATTGCGTGAAACGCAGGAGACCGGCCGCGTAAGATGACTTGGATGACTTAGCCAGCGAGTTGGAGATGGCTGCCCGTGCGAGCGCCATATGGGAAGGAGGGAGGTAGCGACGGGAGCCGAGGAAAGATGTGCCGTACGGCGTTTGCCAGGCGAGCGCACGCATCTGCGCGGGGACGAACGGGCGGAGGGGAGATGGGGACGTGAGCGTCGCCCTGCTTGGGTCGACGCGATTTGGGCGGGTTTCGGGAATGCGGAGAGGAGAGCGGATGTAGCAATGTCTGCCCGCGAAAGTCGCCTCGTCCAATGGGGCAGAGAGGCCCGAAATACGGGGCATGTCGAGGGAGGCGGGGGGCGACAGCGATGGGAACGGTTGGGACAAGCTCGGGGAGGGAGGGACGAGGGGATGGGAAGAGGCCAGTTGGGCGGGGTTGGGCCGGCAATGGTGCGCTAATGGACGCCGTAAACGTGGAACAGGCAGCCACCGCCGCGAGGGGTCGGCTGGGGAAGAGGCCGTAGGTTGGCGAGGAAGGAGGTGGCGAATATCGAAGGTTGCACGAGGGGAACATCGAGGGCGGAGGCAAAAGGTGGTGTCGATCCGGAGGCAAAACGGAGGCGAATGCGAGTCAATTGGTACCAACAATGTCTACTAACATCTCTGCAATGTCAACAGGAAGGTCAAAGCTACGGCGCAACGGTGGGTACAAGGGCAACGAGCCTCTGGAAATACAATCCGCGGGGTTGCGTGCGGATTCGATGTAGGTAAAGTCGACTGTAATATTGCGGTAGACACAAATCTCCCAGAAACAAGCGGCAACGCGGTTCAGGCGGTCCGAACGGTTGCACCTGCCCTTTCGCAAGACGCCGATAGCCGTTTGGTTGTCGGATAGCATGTGCAATCGCATATTTGCGATGCCTCTCTCCAAGAGGAATAGCAGCATGATCTCGAGGGCGACGGCCTCAAGCCAACGAATGTCTTCCTCCTTATCCTCCTTCTCGATAATCCGCATGGCAAACCATTCGTCGCCGATAAAACCACCCAATCCCCACGACGTAGAGGCGTCGGCGACCAAACGGACATCGAGGAGCGGGTGTAACGCGAGGGACCGGGATATGTTTGGGTTTGCGATCCGGGAGCGCCACCATTCGAGAGATTCGCGCGCCGTTTTTGTGAGGAATCGCGTGGCAAACTCGTCTGGGTAAGACGCGAAGGAATTGGAGATTGCGGGGAGCCGGGAAGAGCCGTTGCGGAATATGAACGAGACGTGGATAAGCGTTCCGTGGACGGATTGCAAATCGCGCAGCGAAATTTTGCCGCCGTCTAGAGCCTTGTCGATACGGGTCAAGTACTTGAGGCGCTTCTCCTCCGGGAGGCGCGCTAGCTTGTTTGGAATGCTCCATAATAATCGACTTCACCAACGGGGGCATAATTCCAATGGGGAACCCTTCTCGGAGGTTCTTGACAAGAAAAGGAAACTCGTGTGTAATGCCGCATTCGGAGAGGGCAAGCTCAAAAGCGTCGGCGTTGTACGGCGTGACGATGAGGTCGCGCGTCGCCGGGTCGGAGGAGGGCGGGAGCGATAAATAGTGTGGGGACAGCAAGAAGGTGGGGTTGGAAAACTGGAGCGGCGTATTGACAAATAAGTTATCCGAGACGAATGCTGCGTTCGGGCCGTCGCGCCTAGGCGCGAGAGCCATGGAAGTTACGGGCGTTATGGCTAGAAGGGGAGGGCATGAGCAAATGCTCGGAATGGGGAGCGCGAATGCGCGGGGGATGGGCGCAAGTGCGCGGGGAAATAAGCGCAAATGCGCGGAAGGGGAGAGGCGCAAATGCGCGGGAGAGGCAAAGGCGCGAATGCGCGGAAAAGGAAGAGCGCAATTGCGCGGGCAGGGAGGGCGCGAATGCGCGGAAGGGGAGACGCGAATGCGTGGAAAGGAAGGGAGGTTACTCACTTGGGGTCGCCGCAAACGGAGCAGATGTGAAGGGAGGGCTCGACTTTGTGGCTGTTCGTGGACCGGCATGACTGGTAAATGTTGTAGTATTGGCAGACATATTGCGGCTGCGCGTAGCCGGGTGGAGGGTTGACGGTAATAAGGGTGGCGAAGTTGCCGCTGAGGGTGTTGATGCTGACGACGCGGCAGAAGAACGGGCGCCCGTTGGCGTCATGAGTAGACGCGATGGGATGGTTGGTAAAGCGATGCGTGCCGGTGCAGATTGGGCAGAAAACACCTGGTTTGTCGGCTTGAAAAATGGCATTAGCCCCGGTAGGCAGAAAGGAACCATTCTGAGCAGGGGCGCCGCCCGGAACGGCGCCTTGAGCCATCGGGGCTGCAAAGCCACTACCACCCGCCAAAGGTTGCTGCGTCGGATGCTGCGGCAACAAAATCGACATCGTCGGCTGCGAGTACTGCACGCCCTGGTATCGCGCCGCAATCATCGCCGCCTTCTTCTGCTGGATCGAACCCTCGGCCAAGGTCGCGATTTGGGCCTGCAATGCGTTCACCTGGTTTTGGAACGTCGCCATCTGCTCTCGCATCTGCTGCTGGCGCATCTCGGCGAGAGGGGGAGGCGGGAAGACGTTGGCCGTGTAGCGCTCCGAGGGGGTCGGCTTCTGCAGGGAGCCGGGAGCGGGACGACGTTCGGCGTCGTCGGATTCGCGAGGCCGTTTGTCTCCCGCAGAAAAGTTCTTCATATTCTCGTAGGTGTTAGCGTAGCTGAGGTACTCCAGCTGAACGGGCTGGCCGCCGGCCGTGATGAGGGCGCTGAAGCGGTCGTGGGCCCAGCCGAAGAATTTTTTGATCGGGACGACTGGGGACACGATTTGCCGGATGTAGTGGTCGAAAGCGGCAATGGCCGTAAACAGGTCTGACCTGGGGGACGCGTTTGCCGGCGTGACGTGCTGGGCAATGAGCTTGCAGATGTCGAGCGCGTTGAAGAGGTCCGTTCCCGGGTTCGGGAGATTCTTCTCGGAACGCGCGTCGGGCACCGGCTGCTTCTCCAGCCAGGCGTCCGAGTCGAAAATGGTGAGTTACTTGATGTTGTACTCGGGACGGGAGATGGTTTTCGTAGGATGGAAACCCGCGCCGAGCGCCTTGATGTTTGCGGGTGTGTGGGCTTGGATGGGGACCACTCGTCGAGCAGTCCACGAGGAGATGATGGAATCGGGGACGACGAGGCCAGCCGGCGTCATAAGGACTTGACTGAGGGATTGGAGGCTACCTTGCATCGAGAACGGGGCCTTGGCCGCCAACTCGCGCTTCTTCTTCTCGATATCGACCAGGTCGGCAAGAAGGGCGCATGGCCCTGGCTGGATGGACCCGAACAAGGCCGAGGAGGACGCCAACTTCTCCACCTCGTCCTCGGTGAAGCCCATGACGGCAAGCATCGGGGCGCCAACGTCGGGGACCTTAGCGTCCTTGCTTTCCGCAGCGATGCGGGCACGAGTCGTATGAAGGGAGGAGAGGGTGTTACGGGCGTCGACGTCGAGGTTGAAGGCATTGCGCTGGCGCCAGTCGAGCCTGTAGTTCATAATGGGGGGAGGTGTATCGTAGTGTTTGTCGAAGTCGTAGTTGGCCGGGTACGGGGCCTTAATGCCAGCGTTGGGCAGGTCCTCGTTCGCGGCGTAGAGCGTAGGGCCCGCGGGGGGAGCAGGGGGAGCGGGAGGCATGACGCGCAAAAAAGGATGGGGACGATGGTGGAAGTGTGGGGTCGAGATGTGAAAATATTTGATTCCTCCGCGGCACCAAATGTGCGCGGAGGCAACTACACAAGCAGCCCGGAATATTATGCGAGTCAATACCGCTACTTGTCCATCTCGCACCACCTTATCTCTCGCTGGCGGACGCTCGTCCCTTGCATCCGCCAGCTGCCAAGTATGAAATAAATTTGTACTCAATTCAGTGGTTAGAATTTCAAGAAGCAATTCTCAAGATATTGCTTTTGTTTATTCAACTTCAATATAATCTGATACGATCTCTCAGTCAAAAGCTGACAAATGAGATTGTACTTGTTTGTCCCATAATTATGGGGGTCGGAGGGTAGGGTTGTCGGACTGTTTGGTTGTGTTTGGTTGCGGTAGTCAAGTTGATGACTGGATAACACAGCAAAGTTGACAAATGTGATTGTACTTGTTTGTCCCATAATTATGAGA
The DNA here is from genome assembly GCA_014461125.1 of Mycena kentingensis (nom. inval.). Classification (NCBI taxonomy): domain Eukaryota; kingdom Fungi; phylum Basidiomycota; class Agaricomycetes; order Agaricales; family Mycenaceae; genus Mycena; species Mycena kentingensis (nom. inval.). The sequence goes on along the minus strand of JACAZG010000003.1, from coordinate 4,542,075 downwards.
GTTGAGGGATGAGAGCATCCGCGAGTTGAGAAAACCGAACGTCCGGCACCGAACGTTCGGTTTTGATGGCGGTGATCTCGGCACGTCACACTTGTTTCTTCTCCTTCGATCACTACCGCCTCCTCCGCACCTTCTCCCCATGCATTTCGCGCGCGCCAGCATCGAGCCACCAGAGATCCTTCTCGCAGAGCTCCGAGTAAGTAAAGGCAACTGCATATAAAAATGTTCTCCTATATATGGGAATGAGTTTATTATCTGTTACAAGTCGAGTGTGGGTACATGTAAACCCGCCGGTTTACATCGCATAGTAGATTAGATTAGATACGTGATCACGGGAGCTAGCGCTTGCTTGACCCCGACCTCGATCCTCCCCCTGTACCTTCGATTAGTTTCTGGTATCCACCGCAGGGTTTAGTTGGATTTTGGTCCCCTTGTGAGTGCTCTAGTGTTTCCGGTCGAGATACGACCGGTTTCCACTTTTTTTCCAACTCGTATATCCCCTGCAACCTCTCCAACGAACCTTTCCAAACCTCGCTTTATACCTCGACACCTCGCCGGGAAGGACAACCCGGAATACATCGACTTTGAACCATCCCGACGCTCGACGCGCCGGCAATTCTCTCGAACGACTCTAGCTCTCCTCCCCCAAACCAAACCCGGCATCGCGCTCCTCCGCGCGCCCTCCATCCCCAAACCCTCTCCCTTCCCACTCTCGTAGTCCCTGGGCCACCCCAACACCGGGATCCCACACTAATTAAACGGTACCCACGCGACGGAGGATCTCTACACCGAGTCCTACGATCCCGCGGAGCCAATTCACTGCTTCTTTCTCGGCGTACTCTTCCACGACGCGCCCCGACCAATTCCCGTCCTTAGCCTCACCGCACGGACACAACACCCCAGAAAGTTTATTCGACATGCTGCATAAGCTGGCATCAACCCCAGCAAACGTGCTTGCGCTTCTCTCTTCTGCACTCCCACCTGCCTCTCGTCCTGCCTCTCCCAACTCTCCCCTCGCACCCATAGCAACAACAGACCGTGTGCGCGACAATACCACACCCCTCTCACTCTCCTTTGACCTTTGCCTACAGCCCATGGCAACCAAAGAAGACACGAAATACCCTCCGAACCCACGTCCAAACGAGGCATACATCGTCGAACGCCCCAAGGGCCTCGCTCCAAGCTTCCATTTCGGAAAACTGGCCATCTCCACCCTCGACATATACAAGAGCAAGGTTGCCGACTTTGCGGACCTCGCGAATCTCAAGAAAGACAAGGACATTATCACCCGTCTCACCCGTTGCTTCTATGACGGCGCCGAGGACTGGGTGAAGGAGAAGGCGGAGGAGATCGCCAATATGTCGCTGGCCGATTTCTTCCTTGCTGTCCGCGCCGAGTTCTGCTCCAAGGACTGGGTCCGCGAGGCGCAATCCGACCTCATCACTCTCCGCATGACCGACTTTGCCTCCGCCCGCGCGTATTTCAAAGCGTTCCGTGAGAAGCGTGGGGAGCTCGCCGACACCGACGCCGAGGTCGACGACGAGGACGCGATAGACATCGCGAAGCGCGCACTCATCCGTCCGCTCGTCAAAATCCTCGACAAGGCCGAGCACAAGGCTGATCTGGCCAAATGCACCACGTTCCGCCAGTGGACGGCGTTCGTGTCCGAGAAAGACGACGAGCGTCTCGAGGAGGAAAAGGACCTTGAGGCCAAGATCCAGAAACGCATTAGCGAAGCTTCAGCAGGCCGACGCCACGTCGTCGTCGTCGTCAGCGTCGTACGGCTCCAAACGCTCCCTCGCCCCCTCCGATGCAAACAAGAAAGCTCGGGACAGCACGTTTGTCGCCGCCACCGGCCGCGCGTTTACCTCCAAACCCCCGAAAATCTCCCCCCACCGCATTCACACTCGATCCCAAGCTTTTCCCCGCGGGTCAGGGCACGTACGCCGGCCAGCCCACGGTGGGCAAGCTCATCACCGAGCCGTTCTCCGAGAAGCTCTTCATCAAGAAGGGGGCGGGCTGCGCACACTGCCGTGAACTCATGGTCTTCCACAACCGCTGCGACGTCTGGCCGAACCCGGACGTCTACCAAGTCGTCACCGCCGAGCGCCTCAAGGAGGTCGTCAAATCCCTCAACACCGCGCAGCGCGCCATCTACGACAAGTGGCTCGACGACAACAAGGAAAACATCGAGCGGCTGGCCGCCTCCACCGCCGTCCGCATGCCCGCCAAACCCCCCGCGCTCGCGGCTGCTACGTTTGCGAAAGGCAAGGACGTTGAGATGGACCTAGTCGACGAAGAATATTTCTCGGACGAGTCTATTGACAACATTGGCAAGCGCAACGTGAGCCCTACCTCCCTTTCCTCTGCTCTCCCGCTTCCTGCTCGTTCTCCCCTTCCTGCTTCTTCCCGGACAAACACGCATACCTCTAACACGGCGGTAGCCGCTGTTGACGCCGGTCAAAACCCGTTCGTCGTCGCCGCCGTCCGGCGTGAGTTCGTGGAAAGGAGTCTCGTCTGGGAATGCCTAGTTGACCGTTCGAACGACCTCCCACTGTCCGTTGAAGCTCTCATTGACGATGGATCAGGACTAGATCTAATCGACGCTTCCCTTGCAACAAACCTTGGCCTCAAATTCATTCCCCTGCACAAACCCATCGAATTTGGTCTCGCTGTAGATTCCTTCTCCTCCCCACCTGTCTGCACCCACTACGTAAAATTTCAGCTACATTCAAAAGACTCCGTATACTCCACACGTTCCATTCGCGCCCTCGTGGCTCCCTCTCGTCTTTGTTACCCAATACTTCTCGGACTGCCGTTCCTTACGCGTAACCGTATTGTTGTACACCACCACGAGCGCAAGGTTATCGACGCACATTACAATTATGATTTGTTCCATCCTCCCCCACTACCAGCGAGGAAACGCCCGAAGAGAAAACTGAAAGACCTATTCAACGAGGTCCAGCAACATCGCAAGTCTCTCGCGGAGCAGCTCAAGTCCGTATGCTCGGCGCGTCGCGAATCCATGGAAGCCAAGGGCCTTTTTGAACCGGTTAAGCCTGTGGACGTGGTCGCGGCGGTTCACGCTCGCGTCCAGGTACTCGCTGAGTGGGAACGACTACAACAAATGGGAGACACGCTCAAGACGGAATACAAGGACATCTTCGAGCCTATCCCCCACGTCGACGATTTGCCTACAGATATCTTCTGCGAGATCAAGCTCAAAAGCGCGACGGACACACTTATGCGCCGTTCGTACACGAGCCCCAGGAAGTACAAGGAGGCGTGGAACACGCTCATACAAAAACACTCAGACGCTGGAAGGATTCGCCCCAGCAACTCCGCCTTTGCTTCACCGGCCATGCTAATCCCCAAGGCAGACAAAACCGCCCTACCTAGATGGGTTAATGATTTCCGCGCAGTAAATGCGATGACGGTCCAGGACCAATTCCCACTACCACGGATAGACGACATCCTCGCCGACTGCGGGAAGGGAAAGATCTGGTCCAAAATTGACTTCACAGATTCATTCTTCCAGACCCGGGTACACCCCGATTCCGTGAAATACACAGCGGTCGCCACACCACTGGGCCTCTACGAGTGGTTGGTAATGCCACAAGGTCTACGCAATGCACCCTCCGTTCAGCAGAGGCGGGTAACGGCCGCCCTACGAAGCTACATCGGAGTATTTTGCCACGTATACCTGGACGACGTTATTATCTGGTCAGCGTCGGAGATAGAACATGAACAACATATTCGCAAAATATTCCAGGCTCTCCGCGATGCCCGTCTATTCGCGAACGTAAAGAAAACGGAGCTCTTCTGTTATGAAATCGACTTCCTGGGACACCACATTTCTCAACGCGGGCTCGAACCCGACAAGGATAAGGTGGAGCGTATACAAAACTGGCCGACACCTACCTCCGCCAGTAACGTGCGAGCCTTCCTCGGCCTCGTACGATTTGTCGCCCAGTTCCTACCGAACCTTGCACAACACACAGAGGTTCTTTCCCCACTCACACACAAGTCCGCCGAATCAAATTGGCCGGGTTGGACGGCTGTGCACCAAACGGCATTTGACAAAATAAAGGCGCTCGTTCTTGGTGCTGACTGCCTGACGACCATCGACCACAGTAACCCTGGCGTGAATAAAATCTTTGTGACAACAGACGCCTCAGACACAAGATCTGGGGGCATTCTATCGTGGGGCCCAGCTTGGGAAACTGCCCGCCCCGTCGCATTCGACTCCATGACCTTCAAAGGCGCAGAACTTAACTATCCCGTACATGAGAAAGAATTACTTGCGATTATTCGTGCTTTAAAGAAGTGGCGGAGCGACCTTTTGGGCAGTGAAATTACGGTTTACACAGACCACCGGACTTTGGAGAACTTTAACACACAACGCGACTTGGCCCGCCGACAGGCTCGATGGATGGAGTTCATGAGTCAATTCGACGTGAAAATAATTTATGTGCCGGGCGAAGACAACGCGGGTGCCGATGCCCTCTCAAGAACGGATTTCGAAGGACCTGTCCTATTTGACCCATCCCCGCTAGTAGGCGCGGTCGCCCCAACATGGGACGCTTGCAAAGCGCTCACGGAGCGTGAAAACAAGTCGAACGCAGATCTCGATTCACCACACGTCGATCCCCCGCACGTCGCTGCCACGTTGTCAATATCGACAGACATCGAGCTTCTCGACTCCATCCGCGGAGGCTACGAGCACGACTCTTGGACAAAGAAACTCCCGGACTTGTTGGGCTCACTTCCTGGGTTGGAACTGCGGAACGGATTATGGTTTATGAGCGGGCGCCTCATAATACCGAGAGCGAACAATTTGCGCGAGTCGTTTTTCCGGTTGGCGCACGACGCGCTCGGTCACTTCGGTTTCGACAAGTCGTACGCCGCATTGCGAGACGCCTACTACTGGCCCCGAATGAGGGAAGAACTTGAGTCGGCGTACATCCCGTCATGCCCCGAATGCCAACGGAACAAGTCCACAACAAAGCGTAAACCGGGCCCCCTTCACCCGCTACCGGTTCCTGACCAGCGCTGTGATTCGGTCGCCATAGATTTCATTGGACCGCTTCCTGAAGACTCCGGCTTTAACTGTATTGCGACTATGACGGATAGACTGGGTTCGGAGTACAGGTTCGCTCCAACTCAAACAAACGTAACCGCTGAACAGTTCGCGCTCCAATTCTTCGACGAGTGGTACTGCGAAAATGGCCTACCTGCCGATATCGTTTCCGACCGGGATAAAATTTTCATGTCAAGGTTCTGGCGCTCTCTGCACAAAATGACCGGAGTGAGCCTCAAGATGTCTACCGCGTACCATCCGGAAACGGACGGCTCCAGCGAGAGAACAAACAAAACTCTCATCCAGTGCCTCCGATTTCACATTTCGGCAGCGCAGAATAACTGGGTCGCGGCCCTCCCCCGAATCCGTTTTAACATTATGAACTCTGTGAATGCGTCTACGGGCTTGACACCTTTTCAGCTCCGTTTTGGACGAAATCCTCGCATAATACCTCCCGTTTTCACAAGACCGGACAATACACGCGAGGCGTTCAACGCGGAAGCCTTCTTGACGACAATAGCTGACGATCTAGCCGAAGCCAGGGACAACCTCATCGCTGCGAAGGCCTCACAAGCCTCGCAGGCCAACAAAACTCGACTGCCCACACCGGCGTACGCCATTGGAGACCGTGTCCTCCTCGTGACAGGGAAGCGTCGCAAACACTATCTCCGGGGCGCAAAGAGCAGAGTGGCGAAATTCCTGGTCCGGCAGGAAGGCCCTTACAAGATTACCGGGGTACATCCCGAATGTTCAACTGTCACGCTGGAGCTACGAAACCAGCCTCGCGTTTATCCTGTATTCCACGTCTCAGAGGTAGTCCCCTTCAACGAGAATGACCCCATCCTATTCCCCGGGCGAGAACTGCCGCACACAGACCCGATCGTCGGCCCCGATGGACACGAGGAATATTTCATCGAAAAAGTCCTCGACAAACGTGTCCGCTACCGCAAGACACAGTACAAGATTAGATGGCGCGGATACGGTCCTGAAGACGACGACTGGATAGACGCCGACGAACTCGAGGACTCTGCACATGTGGAGGCTTTCGACGCGGGCTTACCTCAAGACGACATTGTCGATAACGCCGAACGCGAAGTAGAGACCCAACCGCTGGAGGCAGACGCCGACCTATTCGCTCATATCGAACCGCTCTCTCGCGCACCTTCGCCGGCACCCGGCGATTTACCTTTAGTTCCAACACGAACGCTGCGCCCAAGGGTCAATGGCCGCGTTCCCTTGCGGGCGCGTCCGACCTGATCACTAGTGCCTATCTTCTTGTCCTTTCACACCTTCCTCTACAGACTTATTCGACAGCGGCGCTCTTTTGCGAGCTCATTCAGACAGATTTTCTTCTTCTAAAGCCGGGGAGGGTGTAAACCCGCCGGTTTACATCGCATAGTAGATTAGATTAGATACGTGATCACGGGAGCTAGCGCTTGCTTGACCCCGACCTCGATCCTCCCCCTGTACCTTCGATTAGTTTCTGGTATCCACCGCAGGGTTTAGTTGGATTTTGGTCCCCTTGTGAGTGCTCTAGTGTTTCCGGTCGAGATACAACCGGTTTCCAGTACAATGAACGTGTTTACGTCGGGATATTGTCGTCGCGAGTTACATATCGAAATCCATGTTGTATGCATATGTCTACGCGTAGCCGAGGCCAAATCCGAGCTTGCTAGCAATCATTATCCCCTCCGCGAGGGTAGTTGAGTGGGCTGAGTGGCTGGTTGGAAGGAAAGCGGCAGGGAATACGCGGCATCGTATGCATCGTTGCCATATGCCTCGCGGGGGTTGTAACCAGTGTCGAGGGATGGTATGCTGTGGCTCTCGGGGTAGTCTGCGGAAGAGAAAGATGGAGTTGGCGGGGCGGACTGTGTTCCGGGCAAGTAGCCGTTGCCGCTGTTGCTGGTACGCGTCTAAGAAGACGGGGAGGCATCGTCGTTATGGATGTCGTAGAGAGTCGTAAAAACCTGGGCTGTTGCAAAGCGCGGGCGAGAACCTGCAGGAGAGGTGAGAGATCGCAAGGGTGCCGGACGCGCCACACACCTTGCGTCGTTGCTTGCTCGTGGTCAGCGGCGCGGCGGGGACGGCGAGAACATCGTGCAGCAATGGAGGCGGTTTGACCGGTCACACGGCCGAGGTTCGTGACAACCGAACTTGAAACGGCAAGTTCGGTTTTCTCAATAGGCGGATTTTGTGTGAGGGATAGGGTTCTCGGACTGTTTGGTTGTGTTTGGCATCAGCTGACAAATTTATTATTATTATTATTATTATTATTGTTTCCAACCTATGAGAGTTGAACCGCAGGGTGCTGGACTAATGATTGTGTAAGCACCATAGAGAAGCGGACATATGTGAGCATTTCTTTTTGGGGATGGTGTTACAACAGTTTTAGGGGAATGTTTGGCCATGTTTGGTTTGGCAGTGACAATACATATATTACATAATTTTGACCGTGGGGGACCTGCTAAAGCAAGGTGATCAATGAAGAGATGTAAGCAGAAACGCAATGGAAGTGGGCCGCCCGTCACGGTAGTCGTCCCGCCCACCGGGGTCCGGGATGTGTATGCACAATGTTATAATTTCTGGGTTCAACCCCCGCGTTCACATCGCTGTTTGACTGTGTCCTCTACGGATAGCACTGCGTCAAACATATACTGTAACTCACAAGATTGTGCGCGCTTCTTCCCTTCAAAGCTGGAGCGTCCAAGAAAACCCGTCGCAGGCCAGGATATTGTGTAGAGAGCGAGACAATGATTTATTATCTCACTCTCAGAAAGCAGTATTCGAGCGCGCCGTCGCCGCTCTATAGCTTGTCAATTCGATGCCGGACATCCCCTTCGTCGTCGAGCCTTTTCTCATACCCGCGTCTGGGCCTGGTACCGTTTCCTCGACGCCCACGACCGCATCGTATCCACCCTCGGCCTGCGCAGCGTCCGCTACGACTTTTCCCTCCTCGGTACCGCGTCGTCCAACGCGATAGCGATCTGCACGTTCCTCATCAAGTTCTACAAGTTTTACACCAATCACTGCAACGGTTCAAGAAGATAAACCAGGATTTTTTGGATTTTTTATAGTTAGTAAGGGGCGTAAAGCAAAGAATCTTTTTGTCACAAAAAGCCTGTTGCCTTTTCTGGATATCTTTGGCAGGCAAAAATCCTTCAAAATAACCGGGGATCATTTCCAGCCAAAAAGCCGTCTGTTTTTGGTAACATTTTATTCTGCATATGATTGATGGTAAAATTGTTGGATTTTTCCCTGCTTTGCCATTGAGTCGGGGCAAAAATTCATTAGTTTTATGATCTATGATAGTTCTCAGATAGTGTTTCCTAAAAAGGGTCTGATCTTTTGCAAGAAATAGTTTGCCCATTTTTGGACGAACTATTCCCCGGCAAAAACACACCAAAAAAAAATCCGACGGTTTTTTTGGACAAAAAAAAACTCAATTTTAGTCCCCATTATCTGCCACCAAAAAAATCCAGAAAATCTCTCTTTATCTTTCTGAACCGGCGTAGTGAATGCCAACGCAAGCGCGTTCGTGCTGCACGACGGGATGCATTTCCCGTCCCGGTGCTCATGCTGGATCTTACGGTGCCGCCGCCATCATGTCCTCGGACGACCCGCGCATTCCCTCTTTGTTCCCGGAGAGCTACGCAGATTGGGTGCCGTTTGTGCGTGGGTTCGCTGGCAGCGCGCTGCATCTCGTGCGCTTCCGCTATCGCGGAGCCGTAAGGACGCTGGTCGTCCCGCTGCGACTACCAAACGCGATCCGGGAGCAGCAGCTGCGGCAGGTACAGGAGCTAGCTCGAGACGAAGCGGCTCGTGGGGATGGGCATAACTATGACGTTATTTATCACAAAATATTAAATGGTCACGGAACGAAGGTCCGTGCTCCATGGTTGCGCCATTTTTCCGTGCTTTTTTCTGGATATTTGTGGTTGATAATCAAGGATCACGCGTTCAACTGTGGTTTTGGTCAAGTGAATTGTGGTTTGTGGTTGCTGTGGCGGAGCTTTCCAATCTCTCCAAGCATAATTCTTAGGTCTTAGATACTGCTAGAAGAATACCCTTGAATAGTATTTAATGGCATCAATCTTTGATAGATAACAATAGAACACATCAAAAGCTGCCAAAAACAACAACAAATATTGTGGCCCGCAGAACTGGGTGAATATGATTTCTTTCTGAGCCATAGACTGTATATGTAGTGTTCCGTCTAGACAAACGCATGTTTCTTGGCCTTCACCTTTGCCTTCAAGAGGGCTTTTGGGTGAATGGGAGATCAAATAGTTTGATCCCTGATTGATGTGCCGCTCGGCAGCAGATCTCTGGTGCAGATGAATTATGCAGGGTTCTGCTGGAGACAACAGTGGGAGGATGTAGAAGAATCTGCAAGCTCAGCGCTCAGTTAGCACTGAAACCACAAACCATAAAACACAATCACATCAGAAACTCAAACCCGGAACCAAAATTGTCAACCTTATATTTTGTTGTGAAAACTGCTTTTATACATAACGGGGGAGGAAGAATCTACGCTGGTGCAACAGCTGATCAAGGGTGAGATTCGGCGTAGGTTGCCCGAGATATGGGAGAATCGAGGTGTTCATTGAATTAATTCTCTTCGGCGGAGTCTGAGATCTAAACTTCAGCTTGGAGAATGTATCTTTGTTCGAGGTACTCTCTGCTCCCGAAGCAGTCTTGCAAGTTATCAAACTCGCGAACCATTTAAAGGTACCCTATATCTGCTCGCTCTCCGCGTCCCGCCGCCTCCAATGCAGACTCTCGGGCTTCGGGCAGCGCCCCGGAGTCGGGAATTTTCTCTAAACACGCGCCACACGAACAACGGCAATTAAAGGCACTTAAGATGATAGGCGGTAAACGAGCATTCTCTCTCTGAACGACTAGTTACCACACAGCACTATTTAGATGCCTGGCACAAGCTGTTGCCCCGGGCTAATACCAGGGGCCGGCACCGGTATTATTCATAATACCTGGGAGCGGGAGTCGTTCCCGTCGTATCTGAATAGGCCGCGCGTGTTGCGTGGATGGCGCCCACAATTTAGCGGATCCTGGAGCTGAGTCTTTTATAATGTCACGGGCTCGCATTCTCTCTCTACCTTCTTTTCTGAATCCTCTTTGAATTCGGCCCCTCATCGAACCACTAGTCGAAGCATCCAACTCGAATTTACCACCCAGCACGCAATATTAATGGCGATCTGTCGAACCTGCGGCAAGTCCACAAGCCCCAACAGCTACTCCGGGAGCAATCCAGTATACCTGTGCAGCTGCCCCAGCCGATTTAGCTCGAGCTCGAGCTCCAGAAGCAGTGCACACAGACCCCAGACATCGGCGAGAAGAGATAGGTACAATGGAAGAAATTCGTTGGGGCAATGGGTTATTCAATGCTGTGGAGGCGAGATTGTTGTTCCCGACGAGTACGACGATGCGCACTGCGATGATTGTCAGAGGGTATTCCAACGTCCGGCGTAACCTTTTGGGTGTTCTTTGTATATTTTTCTTTTTTATTCCACTTAGACCTGTGTGCATAGATTGATTTCACAGTTTCCATTTTGGGAATCAACAAAGAGATGGAAGCAGAAACGCAATGAGATTGGGCCGCTTGTAGGCGTTCCGCCCCACTGGGGACGCGTACGCACAATATTAATTTTATGATTTAATTTCTAGGTTTAGCGTTTAACCCCCGCATCCACGTCGCTGGACAGGCATTGGCTGTAATTTGCAAGCTCGTGAGATTTAGGATTGTGTCGCGAGTGAGCGCTTCTTGCCTTCCGAGCTGGAGAGCGTCCAATTTCAGGAAGATCCCCGCAGGCCAGGATATCACGAATGCATTGAGAGCGACTCAGAGCCAATAGTCCCGAAGCAATCGATTTGCGTGCATGCGCTTTCGAATCTCAGGGCGTTGCCTGCTCTTTTGCGCACGTCCCCTTCAGACCTTCCGCGGTACATACGCGCGGACGAACTTCATCTCTGACTCTGACCCGTTTGGTAGATACGACGAGCATGTTTGGGCTGCGTGGGATGAGCTATGAAGGTATACTTCGGGCAGGCGAAATGATTCGTCGACTCCCAGGGCCGACGAGTATACGTGCAGAAGATCTACAACGCTGCCTTGGAATGGGAAATTCTTCGATCCTGCTTGAAACAATTGGAACTGGCGCCTAGATACTGTAAGTACACGGGCCGGGGTGTTTTTCCGACGATAAGAAACAGGTGGCGCGTTGCAATCAAACTCCGAGTCGCCTGTCACGGTGCGTGCATTGGTTGCCCAAATCCACAGGACAATGGACCACTGGCACCGATTCCGGATAAGTAACCCATTGGCGGCCACACACTATATAAGGCGCCGTCTTTCCTCGCCGCTCCTCCTCATCTGCCATGTCTCTCACTGGCGACGTCCTCCCCGACGAGGTGCTCATGCTCGACAACACACTCGCCGAGCAGCATCAAGTCGTCGCCTCGCCCAAGGTGTATTACACAACCGCGCTGCAACATGGTCTCCACACCCTCACGTACCCCGTCCTGACGCTCCCCGTCGAGGTCACCTCACTCATCTTCGTCGCCTACCACCAAGACCAACTGTCGCGTGACGGCGAGATTGGAGTCTCGCCGACCTCACCGATGCCACTCACGCGCATCTGCCGGGCGTGGCGAAATATTGCCCTGGGGACGCCGGAGCTTTGGACCTACGCGTATCTCTTCCTCCATAACCGGCTACCCGACAACTGGGACACGCAGTTGATCAACTGGTTCGCTCGCAGTCACACTTTACAGGTTTCCTTCCGCATCCGCTTGGCCGACGACCGCGGTATCGGCCACGACCGCCCGCTGCGTGCGCTCCGGGGCGTCCTCGAAACCATCGCTCCAAAACTGCGCGAGTTTCGGATTTTGGACATGTCCTGGGATGAATTCGGGCTCCTCGACGACGCGGAGCGCCCCGCTCTTCATTTCCCTGTCCTTGCGATCCTGGAACTCGATCTAACTTCGTGGGATTCCGAGCAGCTTCCACCGAAGGTGCTATTCCACCGCGACCGCCGTCCCGCTCTACGAGAGGTCACCCTCGGCCTCTGCACGCGCCCCCATGTCTTGGGCGATTCGTCGTCCATCACCAAGTACACAGGCCAACATCTTGCCCCAGACTGGTGGCTAGCGATGCCGGCGCTCCAATACTGTGATCTCACTACATGCGACGTGACGTTCGAAGAGTCGAGCCCACCTTTCCGCCATACCCAACTGCGCGAGCTGAAGATATTGCTCGAAGACGCCGAAGCTGATTGTTCGAACTTCTTCGACGCCGCGACCCTCCCTTCGCTGGAATCGTTGGAGATCGACTCGTCTACCGCTCCCCCCGCCTTCTGCTTTGGGTGGCTGGACGCGTTCATGGAACGCTCCAACCCGCCGCTCCGTTCGCTCACGCTCTGCACCGACGACATGGAGGTTCCGCGCGCATTTTCCCGCTCTGGCGTTGAGACTCTAGTCCTCACGCAGTCCTCGCCATCTCTCGTCCGCGAGTTCTTCCTCGCGCTCGGCTCTGAGACCAACTTTTTCCGCGGGCTGCGGAACCTGGCGTTCCGTCTCTGGTACAACTCCAGCCATGATCCGGACATCGCACCGCTGCCCCTGTTCGTCGAGCCCGCGGGCAACGCTATCGCGGAGCGGAATCGGCTTGCAGAGGAACACGCCGCACACGGTGTTGCAAATCCTGTACAGTCGCTCAAGTCCTTCAAGGTGGTTATGGAGTGGCCCAAAAGCGTGAATTCCCCGGCCCATTTGTTCTCAGACGAGGAGCTTCGCCCCCTGCGTCGAATCAAGGCTGCCGGGATGGATATATGTTTTACACATCTCCGTAACGGCGTGGAGACGCGTCTAGTTGACTGGTACTAGGAATTATTTTTCGCTGCTTGTAATATGCAAAATAGGCTAGAATACATGCTTTATCCCTCTTTGCTCACGGAAAAACGCGTCTTGAATCGCGTTTCGAGCGCGTATGGGTGTTTACGAGGTCGCGGGGACCCCATCAAACCGCCAGATTCCTTGCTCTTGACCGCCATGAAACCCGCAAACTCCGTGCTCCGAGACCAGATTGCCAACCTAAAGCTAAAGCCAGCAGTCCAGGAAGAAGCAGTCCAGGCAGCGCGCCGCATATCACTTGAAATCGAGGCGAAAATTGCCACTCTTCAAAACAAGCTCGACGCCATTGCCTATCCCGTCGAGACGCTCCCCGCGGAGCTCCTCTCGCTCATCTTCCGTTTTATGCGGTACGAGGACGCGTACGGGCTTGAGCTGCCCCGTTGCTCTCCGCAACCACTCCTCGCCGTCTGTCGCGTATGGCGCCAGGTCGCGCTCGCATCCTCCGAGCTGTGGACGCACCTCGCGGTCGATATTTCATCCCCGTGGCCCGCAGAATACCTGTCGGAGGACGTCGAGGACTGGCTTGCTCGTGCAGGCAAGCGACCGCTCTACGTTGCTATCCACGGCCCCTCGGATGCATTCGACAACAACCGCCTCAAGCCCGTTTTTCGGCGTTTTTCTCCGCAAATACGACATCTCGTGCTGCGGAATATGACGGAGCTGGACATTGTCAACATGAATCGCTGGCCGCAGCTCAGCTTCCAGATTCTGGAGTATGCGGACGTGAGCGTCGTACAGCGTGAGGACTATGACACGCTCTACGCCGACGAGCTGCTGAACGACGCTCCGCGGCTTCGAACCTACCACTTCGCGAACATCGATTTTGCACCAGACTGGATTTGGTCCAATCTGGCCCACCTAACGGTGCAAACGCCTACATGGGTACAGGATTGCGTCAACGCGCTCTCCCAGCTTCCGCTTCTCGTATCCCTCCGCGTTGAGACCGTGGTCGATGGAACAGGGCCCGCCGACACCGCGCACGTTCACGCGTCGCTTCAGGAGCTCCGGCTTGAAGCGGATGGGGAAGACGAAATCGAGGAGTTTATCTCGACCTTCACCTTCCCCGCTCTGCGTATTCTCGACCTTGGAAAAACAGTGCTCGAATCGACTGGCGTCAAATCTGCCGTCGTCGCCTTCCTCGACCGCTCGCACCCACCACTCCGAGAACTCGTTATCTGCGCTCGACAATTCTCATTCTTGGAAGAATTCACGGGCAGATTCAAGCTCACGGAGCTGAAGCTCGAGATGCCGTCCAAGCCGCTCGTGCAGCAATTTTTCATGGCCTACTATGCAACCTATCCCCAGTTCTGCGCAACGCTCCAGTCGCTCAGTTTCGTCCTCCGCGACACTATGCCCTGCGACCAGCAGGATGCAAAGATCCGGGACTTCCTCCGCGTGGCTGATGAAAGCATTCATCGGCGTCGGCTTGTATCTGGAGCGTCGTTTCAGCTACGATCTTTCCGAGTTACGCGTATCCAGAAGAAGATCGTCCCCGCCTCCCCGCAGCTCGACTCGGCAAAATTGAAGGTCTTCCGCGAGCTCAAGGCGGGTGGGATGGATGTTCTCTTCGACGTCGACGAGAACGGGCATGGGTCGCTGGTGTAGTTGACATGTTCTACCACTAGACGCGCATAATGGCAAAATACACAAATCCTCTTCATGTCGGCTTCATTATATCGCTTCCGGGGCCCAGATAACGCGTTCAAGAGCGCGTTTGTAGCACGTATGGGACGCGTGAAAGTTTTTCAGGGTCCCGGGACCCCATCAAACCGCCAAATTCCTTCCTCTGAACCACCATGAAACCCGCAAACACGCACCTACGGCGCCAGACGGCGCACCTGAAGGCTCAACTGCTTCTGCGGAAAGAAGCCCTTGAGGCTGCGCGTCAAATAGTTCTCGAAACCGAAGCGGAGCTTGCTGTTCTACAGAACGCGCTCGACGCCATTACCTACCCCGCCGAAACGCTCCCCCCGGAGCTCCTCTCACTCATCTTTCGTTTTATGCGGTACGAGGACGCGTATCGGCTCGAGCTGCCCCGTTGCTCGCCGCAACCACTCTTGGCCGTCTGTCGCGCTTGGCGCCAGGTCGCGCTCACGTCTTCCGAGCTGTGGGCGCATGTTGCGGTCAACATCGCGACCCCGCGTCTTCCTCTCCCTACCGACTTGTACGAGCGCCTCAACGACTGGCTCGCGCGTGCAGGCGAACGGCCGCTCTGCGTCACCATTCGAGGGCCGTCGGTGGACGACGCCTTTGCTATCGACCATTTTGAGCCGCTTCTGCGACGCTTTTCCCCTCAGCTCAAGCAACTCGTGCTGCAGAATATGAGCGAGGATGACATCGACGTGGTGGACTCCTGGCCGCAGCTCAGCTTTCCGATACTGGAGGATGCCGACTTGCACATTTTCCACCGCGAGGACCCCGATGGCATGTTCGATATGGAGAGGCTGCTGAGCGACGCTCCCAGTCTGCGCACCTACAAGCTCACCAACATCGACCCTGCCGAAAAGTGGCCGTGGCCAAACTTGACCCATCTAACGCTGCGAGGGCGGACCTGGGTTCACTACTGCGCCGCCGCTCTCTCCCACCTTCCGCTCTTGGTTTCGCTCACGGCCCAAGCCTACCTTTATGACTCCCTGAACCCCGTTAGGCCGGTCACTCACGCGTCGCTCCAGGAGCTTCACCTGGAGACGGAGTCCGAGTTTGAGATTTGGGAGTACATGCCTGCGTTTACCCTCCCGGCGCTGCGTACTCTCGATCTCGGGAGGGCATCGGTGCCTGAGGATCCGGAGAACGAGGCTGGAACCGCCGTCCTCGCGTTCATGGACCGTTCGCAGCCACCTCTCCGCGAACTCGCTCTCTGCGCGCACGACTTCCCATTCTTGGCAGAACTCGTGAGCAGGTGCAAGTTGACGGACTTGATACTCGAGACTCCATCCAAAACGCTCGTCGGTGACTTCTTCGCTGCCTATCGCGCCGATTTGCAGTTCTGCGCGGCGCTGCAGTCGCTCTGCTTCGTTCTCCGAGACCCGGAGGTCTTCGAAGACTTTAATCGGGAACACGCCACGATCTCCACCTTTGTGTACTCTGCGGGCGAAAGCATCAAACGGCGCCGGGAAGCTGCCGGCGCGTCGTTCGCTCTGCGATCGTTCCGAGTGACGCGCATTCAACCGAAGGGCTCCACCTTCCACCAGGGTTTTGACCCTGATGCGTTGAGGGTCTTCCGAGAGCTAAAGGCGGGCGGGATGGAGATACTTCTAGACGTCAAAGAAAACGGCCAAGGATCGATAGTGTAGTCGGATGGCTGTTACTGTTCCTTGCCCGTTGTTAACACTTAATCGAACATACCCGCACGTTTAAAGAACACCGATTGTATTCTTTGCAGACTGCGTGAAGTCTGGTTTTGAGCCGAATATCATGTCGACGATCGATGTAGGCGTCGCCTACTAGGGGGTTAGGGTTAGGCGCAGTGATATATCATGATCATGAACAGTCAGAAACACGGTTGAACCTATACACAGACGTGTCGGCGCATGCATGGGTGTCAAGAGGCGTTCAGGGAGTCGCTAAGGCGCGAAAACGACGCGTAAAACGCGTTACTTCTCTAAATACCAGTCACCAACCGGATGACCGCAAAACTTCAGTTTGATGCAAAGCAAGGTATCTACATGTCGAAGGAGTTTGGAAAGAGACCATGGCCATACAGACAGAGCGACAGACAGACAGTGCTTTACGCCAGCAGCAAATTCAAGCCATGATCCCGCATTACCTCCCTCCAGTCCACCTTCGGCCCATCGACATCCCGTTTCTGCCAGACCGCTTCCATAAGCAGCCTCGTCCGCATCAAGTCGCCCACACTCTGGTCGAGCGCAAGTAGCCGGCCTTTTAAGAACTCGCGTTGACCGGCATCGTCTGTCATGCAGCCCGCGAGACAAATAGGAAATACGAGCGCGCGGTCGACCTCCGAGGACGGGAGCTGGGAGAGGTGCTGCACGATCATGCTCACGGAGGTGTTGATTTCTGGTACGCGGGTAACACCCAAGTCGTTAGCAACGCTCGTAACAAGACATAGGAAGCGAAGTCAAAAACACCCACTAGGATTCGAATCGCTCATCACTGTATGCAGATACAACAACGTCGTCTCCGCAAAGATCTTCGCCACCACCTCGCGCGTCGCGGTCGATGGGTACGGCGTCGCATCAACATTCTTGCTCCCTCTCTGCACCAGCGTCGGGTGCAGCGGCGTCTTGTCGAGCATGTCCCCTCGCAGCCGCGGCCAGTCTACGCTCCTCCGCAGCCGCTGCTCGATCTCTTCCCCGCGCCGAATGAGGTCCCGGTTGCTCAGCGTACCGGTGCTAGCTTGCTCGGCCTTCCAGTGCGCGAGGGCGGAGACTTCGGCGATCGCGAGAAGTGTTTCCTCGGGCCATCCGCTGAGGGAGTCCATGCGGATCTCTTCAGGTTGGAATTGCTCGTTGGCGTCATCAGAAAAAAGACGTGTACAGAGGGACAAATATTTTGGAGGGCGCATTAGGGTTATGCTGGAGACGATATCGAGCCACTGGTGGAGACGAAATCAGTAGATAAATTGAGGGGTTTATCGGAACACGGACCAGGGTGAGCTTGACGATGAGCTGAGTGGACGACGACAGCCTCTGCAGCGCCAGCTTCGGATTATCGCTCGTCAGAAAATCCGTCTCTTGTCCCAGCCAATCGCAAGCGACCGTCAGCACCGACTCCCAATCGGTCATACCGCCCGATAGCTGCGAGAACCATACGAGGTGCAGTGCCGCAAGCGCGTCGCTCTCCTCGTACGTACCGCGATCTTGCTTCGCCTTCTGCAATTGGGAATACGCCTCGTCGTAAAAGTACTTGGCTGTTGAGTGCTCGGGGTTGGAATCGGGCGCCTTGAGCCCGTGCGAGACGCGCATGTGCGTGTCGTGCAGGCTTCCCAACGCGCATACTGCGTTGGAGACGGCGCCGCGCGGCTGGGCGTCGATCATCTACGTATGCAAAAGATCAGAATGGGGGGCAGTCGCGGAGTCGTAGATAGAAAAGCTCACCGAGTAGGTAACATTTGATATCGAGTTTCCTCCAAAGACGAAATGCACTTTCCGTGCGTGTTCGAAGTAATACAGATTTTGATTATCTTGGAGGGACGAGTGGCCGGCAAGGAGCGGGCTGATGTTGTCCGCAGGCGACAGCGCGTTTGTATCGGACTGCAACTGTAGCGCGTCGACGCCCCCGACGACCCGCCCATAGCCAAAATCGAACGCGGACATCGACGCAGAAACTTCTTCCTCTTCTGAATCTTCGGCCGGTCTAAACAGACTGTCAATGTGTTCCTGGTGGTCCGGAAATTGAGCCGCGGCGCTTTCATCGGGGTACGGCGCGCCAACATCGAACGCGTCGTTGAATTGACCCAAGTCGAGATCGAACCCGTCCTCAAAATCGAGCGCGGTGCTCATGAGGTCGGCTTCAAAATCGGGGCTGAAGGACATGTCAGGGGTCTCGTAGACCGCCGAATCACTCGTGCCTGCAGATGAGGAGTATTCGTAAGGCCAACGACGTCGAACGAGACGCAAAGCGACCGCAACGTACCGGGCATCCTCGGAAACGTGCTGGACTCGCGCCAGGACCCAAATTGAGAGAGATGATGACCTCCGATATCATCGCCAGCAGGCGTAAAACTGAACATGGACGTGTCGCCCGATGGTCGAGGAGGGTACGCTCTCCGCGGGCCCATTCCGAGTCCCGGGGTAAGCGGCGCCGAACGCTGCTGCCCGCGAATGAGCCCTGCGCGCGTAAGCTGCGTCTTGACATGTTCTTTGTAGCGCTCGACGGCAGTCTTGTCCTGAATGCGGCATCGGCACTTGTACACACTCTCGAAGTTAGAATGTACCTTCATCCACTCGGGTCGTTTGGGACCCCAACCAAGACATTCGAGGGTTAGACGGAGGCAGGTTTGGCAGGAACCGTCTTCGCCCTGAGTTTCGTCGCATTTCTGTTAGACATCGAGGTCAAGACCATTGCGGAACAAAGGAATGCGCGCGGCAGGTATGAACGGACTTTTCGGCGTAAGCGACACGTCCTACGGGAGGCCATGAGCGCAAAACGCGCTGATTTGACTAGGGCACGTACCAACAACCACCGTCGGATCTGGGTGTAATCGCCCGAGCCTTGGGGTCACCCGCTCCGTCTGAAGGACCGGGCTCGGGAGACGGCGGACCAGCCGAGATAGAATGGCCGACAGTACTCGGCCGCGGGGACACGGTGAATGCCTTAGCATCTGCTCTATCCAAAGGGAGTTTTTCCATCGCGCTGGCGGGCATGGGCAGATCGACTGCGTTGTTGTCCAATCGCATACGGTCGTCCGTCGAAATGAGGAATGCTACGCAGTGCGGATTAGTAAGTAGGTCGACTTCGTCAAGTCGCGTCTGACGAACCGGTACTATCCTCCACACATATGTTCCTATGCTGCTCCAGTTTGCGCCGCAAATATCGGGGATCACGCGCTTCCATGTGATCCTGCGAGCGCGTAGTGTGGTCAGTGGTTGCGTGCAAGGTAGCCAGGTCGCGTACACTATCCTCAAGAAGGTCTTGCCAATCATCATCGTGCGTTATGACGACCTCTGCTTCCGGAACCTGGTAAAACCGGTCAGAAAGAGTAGCGGGAGGACGCAGTGTACCTTTTCGAGAATGTATTTGTGGATAACGCGCGACGGATGTTGGATCTGAAGCAGCTCAACACCGTCAAACTATATGTGTTTGCGTCCACGTACCGGAGAAGGTGCAAGTAAATCGGTCGTAATCCCGCGCTCGTCTGGACCCACTTCCTCCCGAGGACCGTTGCCGCCTCCAATTCCAATCGTTTGGAGCATACTTGAGAGGATGGACTTGGATCGCGAAGACCCGAATGGAATGTACCGATTACTCGAGGTTCTCGGTGCCGGGGCCTCGTCTATCGCTTGGACGCTGACGGTATTGAACAGCGCGTTCCAAATACCCAATCCAAGTGAGACACGAAACCCGTGCAGGAAAACGGTATTGTTCGACCGCTCGACTGGCACCGAGAGTGAGGGGAACGACTTGGTCTGTGCGGGGATCCCTGCGTTGAATCGATAGCGCGGGCCATTTGCAGCGACATTGGGGAGAGACCGGAAGATGAGGTCGAAGCGACGGTGCTCGGAGACGTTTTGAAACGTCGCGATCCCGCCGCTGAGCGCCTTTTCGTGCCCGGTGATAACGTAGAGGTCGCCGTTGGGCATGCCTTGGCCAAGCTCCCCATTGAAGTACTCATACCACCGCTTGGCGTTCCGCGCAGCGTAATCGCGGACATGGTCTCTCCCCCGCGAGAGTTTGCGCAGATATGAACCAAATGGCAGGCAGAGAACTGCGCCTTTGGGGGAACGGCATCGAAAGACATAGTCCGCGCCGGGAAAGTTCCTTCTCGCGGTCAGTTCCCGCGAAGCGCAGATAAAGAGACAACGCACTCGAATGTGTTGTGCTCAGGGTCTGCGGAGGGCGAGGCGACAAAACTGCCCGTGGCGTAATCGCTTTCCTGCAGATCGGTATCGTCGTAGGAATGAAGCGGGACAAAGTCATCTGGGACGCGTCCGCGGTTGGTGGGATGCTCGCTGTCGCGGAAGATGTTGAAGAAGTAGTCCCAGAGGCCGTCTGGACCGACCATCCCGACGTCCCCGATCGACACGCCGTCTCGGACGCAGTCGGGAGGAAGAAAACGATGCAGCATTGGCACGTAGAGGGGAAACCCGCGTCGTTTGGACCACAGCTGCTCGCAGTACAGGTCGTTTTCGGATAGAACCTCCTCGCGATCCTGGTATCGTCGTCAAGAGGGGGAATAGAAGCTGTAGAGACGCCTACACGAGAACGGCTCGGCCCCGGTTGGTTCTGCGGCGCATCCAGGTGATGAATGTGGACGTCTTGGGCGGCGATGAATTGGCCGCCGTGGATGCCCACCTGGCCCGCGCCGCGAAATACAGAGACGGCCTGGTCATCCACGTCCATGGGTGGTGGGTTGTGAGAGACGGCGGTCCAGCCACGATAGCTGTTGTGTTACGGCTGGTAACGGCGGCTGTAGTCTGACATGCAGCGCAATCTACGGGGCTCGCAGGTCATAGACGAACGAGTTTATGTTCACGACTAACGGGGCGAAGAGCAAGCCGTTGTGATGGCACCTTTCGTGGGCGCAATTTTACATTATGTTCCTACTCTACTCTACAAAACAAGAAACCAAAGTAAAGAAACAGAAAACCCCTACTAGTAAAAAACATCCCCATCAACCGCCCCCTCCACAAGCCCCACCGCAACCTCAACCCCACTCTCCATCAACACCCTCAACTTCCTCCTCTCATCCTCCATAATCACATCCCCATCCACATCCACATCCAGCAGACACGCGGCGCACAGACTCGTTATCGGGCGCACCTGCGCCCTCTCCACCTCCCCCTCGTCCGCCCACCCGCCCGCGACGGAGGCGGCGAGGCTGGCGCGTTGCGGGAGCGCGAGGGAGGCGAGGTCGGCGATGAAAGGGAGGGCGAGGTCGCTGAAGGCGGGGCCGCGCGTGTGTAGGTGGAGGGACTGGAGGCGGGGGGAGGGAGCCCGAGGCGAGGGAGGTGAAGAGGGTTTTGGTTTGATGGGCGGAGGGGTCTTGGAGGAGGAGGGATTCGAGGGTGCTTGAGAGCGAGGAGAAGGCGAACGAGGCGTCGGGGTCGGAGAGGTCTTGGAATGTAGACGCGTCGAGGGAGAGGTCGCGCAGCGGCGGCGCGGAGCGCTCGAGGAAGGCCGCGATGCGTTGCGCGTCGAGCGGGTCGGCGGCAGAGTGCAAATGCAGCGCCTCGAGGTTGGGGAAGGCGAGCGCCGCGAGGATAGTAGCGAGGTCCGCGCCGTCAGGCGTGCGCAGGCTCAGCACGCGCAGCGCATAGTGCACGTACGGGTTGAACACGAGGAGATGGCCGGCATCGTAGCCTCGGTACAGCGTCATCTCGCACTCGACGAGCGCGGGGAGGTACTTGAACACGAACAAGCATTCGATGATGAAGATGTCGGTGTACGTGAAGCGCGTGAGCGTCGCGCAGGGGAATTGGAGCGTGTTGAGCGGGAGAAAGTCGAGTTGGAGGTGGGAGAGGGCGGGGGCGCGGGTCGAGTTGAAGAGGGTGTGGTATTTCTTCCAGGGGACGTCCGCGGCGCAGGGCTCCTCGTCGTCCGCCTTGACGGAGAGCGCCGCGTACTCGAGAACCGGAAAGTCGATCTCCCACTTGTCGAATAGAGTAGTCGCGACTTTGGGGACCACCGCCAAGTCGAGATGCTCGATTCGGGCTGCGTGTCGCTCGAACAATGGTTCCAGTTGCGTCCAATCAAATGTATCGGAGAACGGGCCCCAGATGTCGAGAGAGACGCGCCGTTGCTGCGACCGAGACAGCCAAATATCGAGTACGCGCGGCCAAGTTGACGGTATCTCGGCGCCATTCTCCGGTACTTGGAAGGTGAGGGATGTCCAGAGCTCCGACATGGACAGTGCTACATTGCGCCAGTGCTTGCACACAAGGAGCAGTGGCAAGGGCGACGTCGTAGACTCGAAGACCTCGCCGATGCTTGGCGCGAGCTCGTGGTAGAGTGCAAAGATGACGGTGAGGATCTCGACGGGGAGAACATCGACCGGCGCTGGAGGAAGTGGTTTGGCGCTAAGAAGCATTGTGGGTGGCGAATTGCGTTGTGAATGGCGTTAAGTAGTCCTGGCAATGGTCAAAGCACATCTTTGTCCAGGCGCATTGCCATCCTACAAAGCCTTCAGTTGGGTTCCAAGCGGCGCGGGGCAGGATACGCGCTTTGAATTGCGGCTGTTTTTTGTGCTGTATTGTTTTGTGGTGACGAAAACATGGAAACGACGCAACGACGACGGAGAAAGCAGTCCTCATAGCCGTTGAATGCTATCCAGGACGGGAGCTTCTCCGTCCCGTCTCCTTCTCTACAGCCATACTCCTGCGAGGAACCGCGCACATCCACGGAGCGTACGTCCGGACTCCGGATGACATTGAATTTGGTTGGCGCTGCAGAGGGGTGCAGTTTGCTCGTCGACGAAGTTGGGAACGGGGGACGGTCAAAGCAGAGTACTTGGGGCGAATGAATGCATTATGGGCAACTAATCTACAAGGTCCATGCTGCTGTCGCGTTAGCGGGGATTCAACAGTAAGAGTAGCATCCGCACCTGGTATCGACTATATTTCACTCTGCATGCACGACGCTCTTGGTCGGTTCTGACGATGGGTGAGCTGGACGTCCGCAGCGGTCAACGGACAACACACGGAGCAAAGGATGGAGCTGCGCGAGGTAGGTGACCATCCACATGAGGTAGCAAGCAGCGAGGGCGAGCATGAGTCCCGTCCGGATGACCCTGTGTGTTAGTTAAGCCGACAGCTACGACGAAGGAGTGGTTGACGCACACTTGGTTGGGACCCTTGGGCGTGAACAAGGCCGCACAAGTCATTAGACCCGCGACGATTGCCAGCAGGAAGAAGATGGGGAGGATGGTGGCCATTGCTGGTGGTGGTGGTGTTGTCGCAAGCGGCGGGTTGACGTGACGAGCTGCGGCCCATCTAGCTCCGCTCCACGACGTCGCTCACAACCCGACGCCTCCCGACGCTCTGTCGCATTTACGGCGCATCTACGAGGCGAACCGACGGAACACCAGACGGCTTCAGGGCATTTCCGCTCCACCCAAGCGTCATTCCGTCCCACACAAACTTAACTTACGACTTGCATGAACGCTTAACGATTCTCCATGACCATCCTACTCTACCTTGCACTGCTCAGCTCAGCAGCCAATGCCTACTCACCCGCACCGAGGTATGTCTTGCTTCACTACCCGAGACACAAGACGCCAATCGTAATACTCGTAGATGGGGACAAGCTACCTCCCTCTTAACCTCCTCCCTCTTCATTTCCGCTGGCAAGCAAGACACTACCGGATCCAGCTACACCGGGGCCAACGCACAGAGCGATCTCCTCCTCCTTCCGCTCGGCGTTTCCTTCAATATCAATAACCCGCCCTGGTCCATCGTCAGCGACCCTACCAACGTCACTAACTCCCATGGACCCGCAGTCGCGTGGCATACCCTCTCCGCCTTCAACTCCTCCCAGTTGCTTGTGTTCGGCGGCGTTCCTACCCCGGTAGTGCCGTTGGCGACTCAACCCGACTCGGCATGGCTATTGAACGCCTTCAACCGCCGCATGCCTCAGTTCACCGAGGAACCCGCTAGCTGGGGCGGCGAACCCATCCGTCGTATCCACCACACCGCCGTCACCAGTAGATCGGGACAGGTCTACATTATCGGCGGTGAAAAGGCCGACGACTCGAGAATCCCGTTCTCGGAACACTACGTCTTTGACCCCGGCGCAGAGACGTTTTCCCTTCTCCCCACCGACGACAACGCCGCGCCCGCCCTCACCGGTCATGGGAGCGTCATCTTATCGAATGGACAAATCTTCGTCTTTGGAGGCTCGGCAACCCAAGACACCCTCCTCCCTTTGGACACCTTCTACATCTTCGATACCACCAGCAACGCGTGGTCGAGACAAACGAGCTCCTCGACGACTCTCCCCCCACCACGTCGCGGATTTGCGTACACCCTTTTGGACGACACCGCCATCCTTATCCATGGCGGGGCGAGTCGAGACCTCTTGGAGTCCTTTGCGGACGGCTGGATCTATAACATTACCACCAGTACCTGGACCAACATACCCAACCTATCCGCGATTGGCCAACGCAGGGACCATTTCTGCGTCTACTACGGCGGAGTAGTACTTTTCGGGTTTGGTACGTTCTTTCTACAGCTTTTTCGTTTCCAGTCTAATCCAGCGTTTAGGATATGAGACCAACGCCGCCGCAAACACTTCTCTCATTCTCTTCGACCCCGCTACCCAATCGTTCCCTACCCAATGGAACGCGGCATCTCCAACAAGCGCTACCCTCCCAATTCCTTCGCAGACAGACACCGCGACCGCGACGAGCCACATGTTTTCGGGTACCATCTCTGGCACCGTCTCCCCCACGTCCACCAACGGATCGGGCAGCGGCAGCGGCGGAGGCGACAACAACGGCGGCAATAGCAATGCGCGCAAGAAAGCAACCACGATCGCGGTCGGCACGGTCGTCGGGTTATTAGCGTTCGTTGCCGTCGGTGCTGCAACCGTTTGGTATATCCGGCGGCACGAGCGGAAGCGATATCTCGAAGGCGGCGTTGGCGGCGTTTTCTCGCCGCTGGATGGAGAAGCTGGTGGTGCCCCGCCGTCAGCGGCTCGGATGGTCGATGCGCCGGCAACAGGCGGCATCTCTGGCGCGGTCAATACCGTCGGCGCTGCAGTCGGCTCCTGGGCCGGTTGGGTTGCTGGTGGGTTGGGACTTGCTGGGGCGGGCGCTGGCGTCGCCGCCGTACGAGACCGCAAGGAACGCCGGGACATGCTCGCCGACGAGGACGAGGAAGAATTCGGGCTTGGGGCTTGGTACGGGCTCGGCGATAATCGGTCCTCGCGCAGTCGGCTACGACAAGCCAGCGGCGGCAGTACCTGGAGCCTTCTAAGCGTTTTCCGACCTAATGCCCGACGACAAGCAAGTGCGGCTAGCGGCATGAGCTACGGGAGCAGGGCCGAGTCGCTTTTGGGTGTTGGGGACGAGAAGGATCCTTACGAATCGTACATGCGCAACGTCGGCTCAAGCTCCAAGCGTCCCGGGCTCGGAAGACGACAATCGAGCTACGCAAGCGTCGTCAGCTCCACCGACAACCACCACTACACCGATCCTTTTGCCGACCCATTCGTCGCGTCGGAGCTGGACATCGCGGCTCCGGGCGCGCTTTTGACTGCTGCTGCAGCAAGACCGGAGATGCTCAGCCCCATTACGGAGGTATCGCGGTCCTCTGATTCGGGCTCGTCGGCGAACCACCATACAAGCTCCGCGTCGATTATCAGCCCGTTCGACTCGCTTTCAAGGGCGTCGACGTTTGGGATGTCGTCAAATTCGCACCAAAATATCGGATCGCTTTCTCCCGGACCTTCTCGCGCAACACAATCCCAACCACGCGCGTCGAGTATTCTGGACATGCGCCCGCCGCAACCTGACCAGCCGATGCGAAGGAGCGATACCTGGTGGGCCCGCTTCGCGGGTAAGAGCCTGCTCGACCGGCGTTCCAGCCGCGGCCGCAACCGCGAGGGGGCGCCCGCGCCGATCGACTTTCACGACCCGACGCCGCTCCCCGCGCGCCTTGGGTTCGAACCCGTGCAGGAGGAGACGGCGAGTATGCTGGCGGAGCGAAAGTCGAGTGATGGGAGTGCCAAGGAGAAGGCGGCGCGGGAGTCGAGGGCAAGGGCGTACGGCCGGATGTCGACGCATGGAAAGTCGATGTCGTCGATACAGACGGCGGATTCGGCGGCCTTGGAAAGGATGGGGGACGTTGGGGTGATGTTGCGCGGGAGCAGGCAGAGCGGGAGTACCAGTACGCGCGGGAGCGAGGGGACGGTTGATGAGGGCGTTCGGAGGAGTTGGCAGCCCGAAGCCGATGCCGAGGAGGGGCACGAGCCGGAAGTGACGATGTTTTCGTCTCCGACGGAGATGGTGCCCGCGCCTGCTGCGAGCTTCAACCTCCCCGGCAACGCAACTCCGCGATCGACATCCCCGCCCGCGACAAAACCACCGTCTGCACCCGCGTCGATTCGACCGCCGCTGTCGACGGCGTCTTCTGGATCATCTGGGTCTGCGGGTTCTTCGTCGGTCGCAGATCGCGTCCGGGCGTATGAGAGACGGATGTCGCAGGACGTCACGGTCGGGGCGCCGTCGAAAGAGAAAGACCGCGACCGGGACCGCGAGAGGAGAAGGTCGAACTACGGGCTTGTGCCGCGACCGAGCTTATTTGTGGCTAATCCGACTCCGGGGGCGGCTGGTCGGGAAAGCTCTGGATGAGCGCGAGCTGGGTCGGCCTAATCCTCCTCCGACGCGATGCCGACCCACTTTCACCTAACTCCAAATCCAAATCCGAACACTACGGTTCCAGTTTCTCGCCGACGACCTTCCCAAGTGCTGGTGTGGTCCTTTCCTTTCCTTTCCTACTTACGCCATACGTCTGCTTATTCCTACTGTACATTCCTCCGATACGACCTTTACGTTTTATGGTTTGTTTTCCCTTCTCCCTGGGCGCAGCGCTGCGATACATGGATAGCTTGTCCCTCCTGCCTACCATACTTGGCACTTACTTACCTGCCTGCCTACTTACCGACGGACGCGTTACATATCTGGTTTGTTTGTTTGTCTGCTTGTCGTTGCTGCGTATGGACTTGTATGATACGCGACGCTGTAACTGATATAAAAAGCGAATAGCAATGGGAAAAGATGTGTTTTTGTACTAGTACATCTGCTAGTGGTGGAAGTGTATGTTGGTGATGGCAGAGGATTTGGATGTGGAAAGGGCAGGCTAGGCGATTGGGCATGCCGGCCGGGGGCTATCCAGCTCGCCTAGACCTAACCCCGGCTACCTAAATGTACCCATGTATGGGCTCAAAAGCCGGTAAAGGGAGGGAGGGAGACCAACTTGAATTTTGAAAACAATGGATTGGAGAGAATAACTTGTACCCGAATGCCAGTTGACGTAGCCGGGCTGCCACGAAAAGCTATAATTCCAGAGAATACTTCCGTCTAGCTGCGGATTTTTAGTTATTATCGAACGCTGGCTTTGGGGTCGATTCAGCACCATCAACTTGGAAGAGGACTAGGAAATTGGCCACCTCGATATAGAGAGTGAGCTGGGGTATCTGCATTAAGAAAAAAAATATTCGCTTCTCTGAGCCCTTCTTCAAAAATTTGCACAAAGGATACTAGGACAGTCTTGGCCGGAGTTGACAAAGCCGGTCTAGTTCTGGACGGCGGAAGGCTGTACGCAGCAAGTCGGTCAGATACACCGCATACGCGGGATTCGACAGTTTCTGGTTAGCACAACTCTAGAACTCGAAGCCGCAGCGCCCCAACCAGAAGAGAACAGGAACGGCATCGCCCCCTTTGTTCCATCAGGGCGCCTCTGTTCGGGAGAGCTACATAGGTATGAGATGGGATGACGGAAAGATTGTGCTCGGGACGGACCTGTGGACTTGTAACTTGACGGCGACACGAGCCCCGCAGCGGGATTGGAACTGCCAGAGCCGTGTAGGCATCTTGATAGCGAATCCAAGTGACCACGTCCGAATGTGAATCCGGAATTTTCGGTAGTTGGTTGTAATTGCCCCAAGTCGTGTGCACAGTAACATCTACATCGGAGGAGCCGCATGGGGACCGGAGAACTTCTTGCTGCGTTATACTCATTGGGACCGTTTCAGTGTTAGGAAGTTGCAACGACAAACGACACCAAACGACGCGTCATTCGTCGCGTCTGTCAGCCTACCTTGGCCCCGGAAGCAACGGCGGCGAAGGGCGGACGCGGTCGGGATCGACATGTAATATACCAACAGAAACTCTAGGCCGCGAATCGGGATATGCGGATCATGATATGCGAATATGTGTAGTATGTACCGCATGTGCATATGCACATACCGAGGTCGCGCAGCAG
The DNA here is from genome assembly GCA_014461125.1 of Mycena kentingensis (nom. inval.). NCBI lineage: Eukaryota > Fungi > Basidiomycota > Agaricomycetes > Agaricales > Mycenaceae > Mycena > Mycena kentingensis (nom. inval.). Next base: position 4,513,467 of record JACAZG010000003.1, on the reverse strand, counting down.
TTGGCCGCTTGTGCGGGCTAGGCCTAGGATTCACGTTGGAAATACTAGGGCCAGTAAACACACTGTAAATACGCAAATTTCAGCTCGGCTGAAAATGAAGCCGATAGAATAATTATCAGCGCAGTTTGAAAATGTATCCGAATACAGAATTTTCAGCGCCACTCAAATACAAGCCGAAATATATTTTATGAGCACTGTTTTCAGCAAGGACCGAAATGAGAACATTCATCACAAGCTGAAATGGGTGATGAAATTTCTATTTTCAGCTCACCTTTTGGACAATCTGACAAAAGAGTTTTCGGCCCATCTGAAAAGCATAAGGAAACTTGCATTTACAGCTTGGGTTTCAGCTGCGCTGAAAACCAGACGTTCAGCGCGAGATGAAAACTGAGATGATTTTTATATTTTAAGCACCTCCAGGGGACCCAACTTGGGCCACTGAAAAGATTTTCTCCAGCTCGGCTTTCAGCTCGAGCTGAAAACATTATTTTCAGTAGTGCTGAAAACTGAGCTGAAAACAGCACTTTCGGGACACTTTTCAGATCATCTGAAAATATATTTGCCAGACCGCCCAAAAAATGACTAAAAATGGTAGAATTGTCACTGATTTTGGATTGCGCTTAAAACATAGTTTTCGGAACTCGCTGAAAACAGTCCCGATGACAAGTATTTCATCCCGGTTTTCAGCAAAGGTGAAAATAATTCATTCAGTTTCATTTTCAGACTGTGCTGAAAGTTTTTCTATAGGCTTCATTTCCAGCCCAGCTGAAATTTTCCTATTTACAGTGTGTTAAAGCGGAAACAAAGACAACGAGTTTTGATGCCGGCGCCGAAATTCCGGATTAGGACTTCTGTACTTAGGAACGACGTCGACAGGCCACGACACGCCGGCGCTCGGGATGGGCGGGATCGACGGGACGTCGGTGCCGCATTGCATCGCATCTACGCGAAGATCAGCGGGGGAGTAGAGATTTGCGGTGGCGGGGCGGCGATCATGGGCGGGCGTCTCTTTGTCTGCTTCGCGAAGACCTTAGGCCACAAGTAGGTTAGAGAATATACTTACGGGTACTGGGAGTAGACATCGTCGTGTCCGCGTGCTCCTGCGTGGAGTGGAGACCGGACGGCGATTTGGCGGTGGTCGGGACTTGGTGGTTTGTAGATACGGAATGGAGAAATTAATGCAGATATGCAAGTATAGCTCGGAAACCGCGCGGACGCGAAGTCTCGCAGCACTTGGGTATAGCACCCGCCAACGGCGCCCACGATAATTTTGGATTTTAGACTGGCGTCGTTATGGACCCATATGCTGGAGATGAGCTTGACCACTGACCACTGTCCTATCAGCTATTAACAGCGGCGATTGGAATGGTATGTGCGCGCGGCGGATGGGTCATTCATGCATTGCAAATGAATTGAAGTTGCGACTACTGGTGAACGATTAACGGATAATGCGGGAGTGGAACAACACCGACATCTGGAGCATGTTACTGTATCCAGGATTGTACGTACTAGAATGCTGAAGACGATTCGTTGGATGGACGGTGGACACCGACCGAATGCCGATCCGCAGGTCCAAGGTTGCAGCTACGCGATGGTACCTGTAGCTCGACGAACTCGACTTGTTCCTGCACAAGCTTATAATTAACTTAAGAAGAATTGCATTCTGAGAAGCCGTACCGGGAGCGCTAGGCACGTTAACAAGCGTAGGCATCGATGTTCGGGCGGTTTTGCCGCTATTCAGGATCGACGGCGGGGCGGGTCCGGGCGCGCGAAGGAGAAGCAGAAGCTCTAAAAGACACACGCGTGGAGGTGGCGGATTTACGAATTTACGTTCACATTGGACGAAAGATAATTATAATATGGTCGTCTCCGAGCTGGCCGACTAAATACTCAGAGGATTACTTCGGGGTACGACTCATACACTGGCGCACCGGCGGTGCAGTTGACCCGATGGAACAAAGGAACAAAACAACTAACGGCTGTTCTTCTTTGTTTTGGTTGCACAAAGGTTATAGATCCGGTCAGCTTCGTACCGCACAAGTTACAACTAGTACACTCCTTGAAACCGGCGCTGATGCAGGCGCTGCGACGCGAACAGGCATCTTGGATATGGATATAGATAAGAATTACTAGCAGTGATTAATATTAGTGGTTACTCGTAGCATGCAGCTGCGACGCGAGGTCGCGAGGAGGTTGCCAGTAGCAGAAGAGCCCGATTCTGGGTCGGGGGTTGGGTCGGGGGGAGGTATATTCCGAGCCCTGGAATCGACATCAGCCCTAAATGAGCTGCAAGTTGTAGTCTGTGGGGATGCATGAGAATCCGGCCCATGTACTTGCGGGTTTTGGAACGAAGACGGAGAAACAGCATGTGCAGCGGAGAAACAGGTTCATAACACATGCATAGACGAGTGAAGAGTCTAGGTCGCAGATGTAGCTCAGTTGGCGGAATACGGAATACAAAGGAATCAGGGAAGGAAAGGAAAAACGGAGGCGGAGGCGGAGAAAAGCGACGTCGATCCGAGAACGGTCGACTGCACCACTTGAAGGTCAACGCTCAGCCCCAGCTCCGGTTTGCCCGCATGCGATCTCGGGTTGTGGGCAGGGCGTATGCTGTAGAGTATAGGTCGCCGTCCGTCTGCCCCGTCCGTCCGGCATCCCCCGGATTTTAAGCTTAAGCTTCTCGACGCGTGCTGCCTTGCTGGAATGCTAGAACGCGTTTGGGTTCCTTGCTTGGAGCTCTGTCCGTCCGTCGTCCGAGGCGATGACCTGACGTTGAGCTCACTGCCAGTGCTCGTGGGTGTGGGACGTACGATCGGCATTCGGACGGGGAACGAAATTACTTACTTAGCGCTGTAGGGCGGGGACTTGAGTTGGGCCCGGGATACGCGGTGTCTAGGATGGTAAGTTGGATGTCAGCAGAAGCGAGAGGAAGGAAGGGAAGGAAAAGGCGCGCAGGCCTACTACTTAGTAGGGCGGCAAACAAACAAACAAACGGGTATCGGCATTCTGAGCGGAGTCTGAAACGCACGGGATGACACAGTACACTCCCCCAAGCTTGAAACGGAACAAGGTCGAGGTCAAGGCAAAGGGTGCCAGAGGTCCTGTACCTGCACATCACAATATGCGGGAGAAGCAGTAGCGCCCGGATGCCTCGAGGCAGGCGCCGGTGGAAGTAATAAGCGCCGGCCTGGGCGTCTATAACTGTTTTCGATTCGTTTTAACGTTAGAACGCGTGTACGGGGTAGAGAATAGGCGCCGATTGGGTGGGTGAGTGGACGCGATGTCGCCGGCGCTAATTATTATTGGGTCGCGTCGACGCGTCAGACGTGCTGCAGCTCCACAGCAGGAAGGGAAGGGAAGGCGGGGGAAGGCGGCGTGTACCGAGGACTGTATGCATGTGGATGAGGATGAGGAAGCCGCGGCGGAGGACGGGGACCGGGTACAGCAGGCAGTGTATAGCAGCAAGGGGAGGGATGGACGCGTTTTTTCTTATGTGGCGTACAGAAGATTCGATTTGGACTGGGGCACCATGCGGATGAGGGTGAGGAAGCCGCGGCCGGGGACAGGATACAATAGCGAGGGGAAGGGCGCGTTTTTCTTATGTGGCGTTGGGGTACAAGATTGGATTCGATTTGGATTGGGGTTCTACAGCATTCGACTTCGCAGCACGTTCAGACAGCACTCTGGATGGCCTGCTGAGACTCTTCATCGCCGCCCTCCTTGAGGAGCTACACGCGATGTCAGCCGATGCCATCCCGACGCCCGACGAAGAGCAAGGCAAAAACGCGCACCTCGAGCAGCTTGTCGACGTAGAACTTCTGCGCGTCCTCCTTGGACGTGCCCTCGACCTTCTTCCACGCGTCCCTGGCGGGGTATTAGCTTAGCTTGCTGCCACGGGAGGGAGGGAAGCGGGAGGGGGGGAGGGGGAGGCGCACCACTTTGCCTTGCCGACGAAATCGAGCATACCCGGGCGCGTAGTCGTGTTGTCGCCAATCGTCGCTGCGTAGGCGTCAGCCGCCTCTTCCATCCCTCTGCCCTCTTTATCCCGTACCTTGCTTGTAGTACGAGTAGAACTACACCAAAATCAGCGTCAGCCCTACCACTCAAAGATCGCGTAGATAACGAGGTAGAGACGCACGAAAAGCTGGTCGTCCTGGGTCGGCTTTACGGGCCCGTCCTTGGGGAGGTTCTTGACGATCTCGACGGATTTGGTGAATTTGGCTTCGTAGGACATCGTGGTGGTGGTGGTGGTGGTTGGGGGCAGAAAGCGGAGTGGATCGATGGCGGATCCTAATCGGGCGAACGACGAGCCGCGTGGGCTGGGTTGGGTTGGCGGGGCTCGACGCGGACATAGACGTGAATGGGTGGGTCGGCGCTGCGAGTGGATGTGGGTTAAATGTGAATTCATTTCTCCATGCGGGTGGGTGGAAGTATATATAGAGTCAGTGCAGCTCTGTGCGTATTTCCGTGCTACAGATTTTTTTCATGCCCCGCCTCTACGCCTGCCTCTGCAGTATGTACCGGGAATCGGGGACGAGGTGTGTTTCCTTATCCGGGTATAGTGGCGTGACCAAGCCATCTCGGGTTGGCATTGGCCACGACCACGATGAGCTCCGTTGCGCCTCCCAGCCCACAAGAGATACACAGGAAGCTATCCGTACACTCCATATCCAAGTCTCCACGGGTCCGTCGCCGCCGCCGCCGCCCATCCCTTCTTCGAGCGAGACACTGACAAACACGCAAACACAGACACCACAGAGCGCCGGCCCCGCCCCGGGCACCGGCACGGAATCCGACTCGGACTCGGTCGACACGTACACCTACACCGGGGGGCTGCCCTCTGCGGGCCTGGCGAGTGCGCAGCCGCACCTGTCCTCGATCGCGGAACGGCGCTCGGGAAGCGGCGGGGAGGACTCGGACGCGGAGGACGACGACGACGAGCTCGAGCCGGGCGGGTGGCGTACCGCGGATCGTGCGTCCCCCGCACTGCGCAGCGCCGAGGAGACGGTCCTCAAGGCGGGGTATCTCTGGAAAAAGGGCGAGCGGCGGAAGGTCTGTTTTTATCTTCTTCTTCTTCCTTGGGGTTAACGGGGACGGCAACGCAGACGTGGAAGAAGCGCTGGTTCGTGCTGCGCCCCGCCCACCTCGCGTACTACAAAACCGCGGCCGAGTACAAGCTGCTGCGCCTGCTCGACCTGGCGGACGTCCATTCGTGCACCAAGGTCGCGCTCAAGCGGCACGACAACACCTTCGGGCTCGTCTCCCCCGTGCGCACGTTCTACCTGCAGGCGAAGGACGCTGGGGACGTGCATGAGTGGGTGAAGGCGATTGAGGAGGCGAGGATGGCGCTGCAGGCGGTTGATGCGGACGGCGTTGGGGTTGGGGACGCAGCGGGGTCTGGCGGGACGCAGCCGATCCCGATTCCGGCTGCCACAAGGGGACGGGGGCGCATGCAGGGTGTGGGGGCGGGTCCGCCGCCGGTGACGCCGTCCCCGCCCTCGCAGGGGTACGGCTACTCGGCGGTCACCTCGTCCGACTCGGACGACGCGTCGGCGTCGCCTAGCGGCCCGCGCTCGTACTCGCTCTCCTCTTCGCAACCTCGCACCGGCGTCTCTCCCTCCGCCGCAGGCGTAGGCGTAGGCGCATCCCCATCGGCAGCAAAACCACCCATCGACCCGGCAAAGACGATCCTCTCGGGGTACCTCATGAAGTGTGGGTCCAAGCGCCGGATCTGGCGCAAGCGCTGGTTTGTGCTCAGTGCGGAGCAGTTGGTGTATTCCGGGAGTCATATGGTGGGTGTTTTCTTATGTTTTGTATCTTTCTCCCGTTCGGAAGCGAAAGAGATCGTCGTGTTTTAGCGCTGGGACGCTCGTCTTTGCTCGCGCTTCGGGATCGTCGTACCGTTAGCGCTCGGAGGCCAACCCGGACCCTTTGGCGTTTATCTCCCTCTCTCGCTTTGCTTCCGAGCGGGATCGTCGTGTCGTCGTCTAGCGCTCAGAGGCTAACCACTATATAACAGGACACCAAACCGCACCGCCGCTTCCCATTCAAAGAAGTCCTCGACGCGCTCGAGTATGACGTCCCCGCTGGGGTCGCGTCGTCGCCTTCCTCTGCGCCTTCCCCTTCTTCCGCCCCTTCTACCCTCGCAGGAACAACAGCAGAGTCGGACGCGGGGACGCATACGTTCAAGATTGTGACGACGAGGCGGACGTTGTTGGTGTGTGCGCCGAATGAGGAGGATGAGATTAGGTGGTTGGGGGCGATTAGGGCGTTGATTGTCAGGAGGAGGGAGAGTGAGAAGGAGATGGGGGATGTGGGTGGGGGGTGCGGGTGGGGGCAGCCCGAATGTGTCGGGGTTTAGTACGGGTGCGGCGGCGGGAGGGGGAGGGAGTGGTGGGTTGGTGGGGCGTGTGAGAAGGTTGAGCGGGGCTGCTGGTGGTGGTGGAGGGGGAGGGGGAGGGCATGGGCAGGCGGAGAGTGGGTAGGGGTAGATACAGAAGGCGAGACGAGACGAGACAAAATTTGTGGATTTCTTGTGTAGGATATCATACGATACGATTGTGGCGACTCGAGCGAGGGAGAGCACGTAAAATACCGACCTGCAAACCAGCGAATGATATTTTGTGTTCTTCTATAGTACGAGGAGGAGGGCTCTCCGCCACAGTGAAACCAGTCGGAAACCAAAAGCCTCCGAGTCCGAATTCATTGACAACCCACAAAAAATGCTTCCGGATTTGCATGCTATGTACCACATATAGGTTGATTAATTTTGCGGTGCAGATACTGTAAACTCCGTAGGGGCCGGGCGGCGTTTGGCCTTTTGGTTCTACGGGAAGCAGCGTGGACACTGGACATCGCCTGTTGATGGAGAGCGGGAACATCGAGATCTTGCGAATCTGTTCCGGGGTCTCTACAGGACAGAACAGCATATCCTTGTTTGGCTTGTACAGATACTTACATATAGCGGACATGGTGCGCAGGGCGTAATCTGCTACCTCCACCACTACCACTACCACCCTCGACGCGCTTTTTGTACCACCACCACCACCACTACCCCGACTATCTACCTACCACCGACGTTATAATCGACTAGCGAGGGATGCCGCCAGCACCAAAGTCGCCTGGCTCCAAGAAAAACGGCAGCAACAACAGCAACGGCAGCAGTGGGGTGGGGACGGGCGGGATCGCGAAGCCAAAGGGCGCGGTCCGCGCGAAGAGTGGCTGCTATACGTGTAGGATTCGGAGGAAGGTGTGTATGTGTGTGGGCGCTGCCGTTCCTGTTCTCGTTCTCCTTCCCTACCCCGCCTGCCCCGCCCTGCCCTTTTATCTTCCAACGAGACGCGCGCTGACGATCGATCCCAACCCTCACAGAAATGCGACGAACGTCCCAACATCGACGGCCATTGCGAGACGTGTGTGCGCCTGCGCCTGCAGTGTCTCGGGTTTGGCGCCAAGCGGCCAGAATGGCTTCGCGTACGTCGCCTCCTTCCCTATGTACAATCTACGCGGTGGCTGACGGACCTTTCAAAAGGAAAACCGCACGGTCGTGGAGATGCGCGACCGAATCAAGGCGTTCCTCGCCGCGCAGGGCATGATCAAGGGCCATGCGGGGACGGGGCCGCGCGGGGCGGAGCAGGACCTCCCGATTTTGCGGCTTGACGAGCCGCGGGCGGAGGACAGCGCGACGCCGAGCTCGAGCGAGAGCCCGCCGACGCCGACGTTGTCGTTGACGTCTTCCCCCGGCGAGCAGCCGCGCACGCTCGCGTTGACGTCGGCGATGCGCGACCAGCGGACGTGGTACACTGGTACGGGATAATCGCTTTTTGTGTGTGTTTGTGGGCGTCCTGCTGATCAACGCGCAGACATGGCCACCATCCACCGCCCACACTCGCCATTCGACACGACCGGCTCCGCGCACTCGCACTCGTCGCACCACGACCCCCACGCGCACGGCCTCGCGTCGATGTACCCCCAGCAGCCGTCCGCGTACCCAAACACCCACACAAACACTGCCTCGCTAGTACCCTCCTCATGTAAGACTCCGCTGTACTCTCCCTACTGAGTGTCCGTAATGCTAGTAATCTGTACTCAACGAATCCTTTTTCTTGTTTTCGTTTGGTTGTAGGGTCGGCCGCGCGCGCGCGAGCAGCTTCGGGCCGCATTACACCACCGCGTTTGGCGGCGAATTTGACGATATCGACATCGACGAAGACGGGATGTACTTTATGCCAGTGCCCGACGACGCGCATGGGATCCTCTCCGACACCGCCCTCAACATGCCTTTGCCGCACATCTTTGGGTTCGGCGCGACCAACAACCTCCTGCGCGCGGCGGACGAATGGGTCGCGTATTATGTGCGCAACACGATGAACCTGCAATACATGCTCGCGGACCCGCTGCATATCCACGCCGTCGTCGTCCCCTCTGTGAACCGCGCGGGGACCGCCCGGGACGCCGCGAGGTTGCTTGCGGCGGTCCATGCGAAGCGCTCGGAGGCGACGGGGAGCGTGCTCGCTGCGCTGGCGCTCGACGACCCGCAGCATGCCGCGCTACTAGAGGTGTTGAAAAAGGCGGAGGGGAGGTACGACGAGGGCGACGCGCTGGCGGCCATCAGCATGGTGTCGGCGTTCCTGTTCGACGGCGGCGCGGGCGGGTGGCATAAATGGCTCCGCGTGGCGTTTGACTACGCTTCCAGCGTGCTCGCGGGCGCGGACGACGCGCGGGAGGCGCTGGGAAGGTGCACCGACTCGACGCGGTTCGTGGTCAAGACGGCGATTTGGTTCGATGTGTTGGCGGCGGTGACGACCGGGGAGCGGCCGTGGTTCTTGGGGCTCGTGCGGAGGCTGTTTTCCCCGTTGGAGAGTGGGGTTACGGTTTATGACCCCGCGAGCCCGTTGGATCCCGAGCTGAGTATGATGAGCATCATGGGCTGCGCGAATGTGGTTGTGTGGGTGTTGGCGGAGGCGTCTGCGTTGGCGGTGTGGAAGAAGGAGCAGCAGGCGAGGGGGTGTTTGAGCGTCCCTGAGCTTGTTGAAAGGGCGGCGGTGTTGGAGAAGGAGTTGGATGCGGCGGGGCCGCCGGCGATGGACATCGACATGCTCGATTTTGCCGTCCCGACGCCGACGCCGACACAAACACAAACACAAACAAAAGACCGTGCGTTGAGCGCGGAGCTGTTCCGCGGCGCGACGCGCGTGTACCTGCGCTCGATCGTGTCGGGGGACTTTCCGCAGGTCAAGGAGATTGCGGAGGCCGTTGCGGAGACGATGGGGCTGGTCGCGCTGGAGGAGCCTTCGCCTGCTGTTGTGCGAAGCACGGTGTTTGCGTTCTTTGTGTGCGGGGCGTTGACGGACGATATGCGGACGCGGAAGGTGGTTGTGGAGAAGCTGAGTTTGCGGAGCGACCAGGCTGGTGCTACGGTTGGGAACAGTCCTGCGATCAAGGAGTTGTTGGAGAAGATTTGGCGGGAGCGGAGGAAGAACGAGGGGGTGAACTGGCGGGATGTATTGCGACGTAGCTGTATGTTACTTGTTTGAGGATATTTTCTTTGTTTGAATAAAATACGACGACCAAATAAAATATGGATCTACGATCTGACGTCGGGTGGTAGAAATTGGCGAAGTGGGTACCACGCTGCACACGGGTGGTATCAAGACCCGTTTTGAAGCTGTACTAATTATCTTATAACCGTGTTTCATTCCAGGGTTACCCTCTCCCATCATGGTCTACCACCATTCCTCAGAATCCTCGGGCAGCCAGTCCCCCACATCCTCCGCCGCCTCCTCCAATGCCGTCTCCCCCGCCTCCCTCAATATCCCCATGCCCGACGATCTCACCGGCAGGTCCCCGAACCGCTACCCCGTTGACCTCTCCCGGTCCTCTAGCTCATCCAAGGGTGGTTGCTGGTGCGTCTCGCGTCCCCCATACCCCCCCCATGCCCACCTCCCCGCCGCTAACCACGTCGCTTCGCACAGGACGTGTCGCTTACGAAGAAAAGTGCGTATTCGCGCGCCGGCGCCGATCCCCCTTACTTGTTCCGTCGCTCAACCGCGGCCAACAGAAGTGCGACGAGAACAGAGAGGGCGACTCGTGCCATACCTGTATACGCCTCACCATCGAGTGTCTGGGTTGGGGTCCGAAGCGGCCAGAGTGGATGAGGGTGCGTGGTCGCCGGCGTGTCCTCCGTTGCGGTACTAGTGTATTGATCAGCGTTGCAGGACAAGGCTGCCGTCGAGCGCTACAAGGCCGACATCAAGGCCCAGCTCACGCGTGCGGGGCTCATCCGTGGCCAACCCCGCTCATCGCTGCTCACGCCTGGGATGGGCATGGGTCCACGGCGAACATACCCTCCCCACCGCCGATCTGCCGACTCCTCCATGCTCAATTTCGACGCCCCTGCTGGCGCAACCGCTGGGGCTGGCGACTTTTTTCAATTCGGGACCCCGCGGAATATGTTTCCTGGGATGCCAGGTGCGTTGCGATCTCCCTCGGGCTTATCGTCACAAATTGTACTCGTACTCATGCTGGCTCATTCCAAATGCACAGGTGCAAACAATTCTGCGTTCTATGGTATGCCAGGCATGTCGTTTAGCGACCCCAGCCTCGCAGCCGCCGCCGCGGGAGTACCCGACTTTTCGAATGCGGCCAGCCTGTTCGGTACACCTTTCGACTCGCCCGACTCGTCAGCACCCGGGTCTGGCTCCATACCCCCGCTCGATTTCGACTTTACGCAGCTCGGCGGGGGCACCGACGCGTTCGACTTTAACATCAGCGCGCCGTCCCCCGCAGACAACACCATCCCGCTCTTTGCGGGCCACTCGTCCCTCCAAGAAAACCACTGCATCTACTACTTTGAGCATGTACGCAAGGTGCAGTTCATCTTTGCGGGCAACTCGATAACGAATGTAACCTGCTCGGTGCGTAATCTGCGTTCTCCGCGACTGCGACTGCCCCCGTCCTGATCGTGCCCCCTTGCAGATGATTGTCGCGGACCCGCGCGGGGCGGTGACCAACGCAATATGCGCGCTGGCGAGCCTACACTATACGCGGATGCGCGTCTCGCACGGGCTCGAGCCGCCGGACCCCAACCCAGAACACTCGACGGCAAAGTACTTTCACGACGAGGCGTACTTCCAGCTGCACAACGCCAAGCAGGTGAGGGGGACGTACGGGGAGAGCGACGCCGTCGCGGCGCTGCACCTTGTGTGGTTCTCGCAGCTGTCGGGAGGCACCACCGATTGGCAGCCCGTGTTTTCGGTTGCGTGCGATTGGCTGGCGCAGCAAACGGATTTGCTGACGAGCGATAATCCGAAGTTGGCGCTGCAGAGGCTGTCGTCGTCCACCCAACTCATCGTCAAGCTCACCCTCGTACGTCGTTCCCGCCTCGCGGACGCGTTTGCTAACCCGCTTTTTAAGTGGCTCGACATATTTTCCAGCCTGACGGTGATGCGCCCCCCAAAATACCTCGCGCTGTACAAACGCCTCTTTTGCGACCTCGCCGGCTGGCAAACCCAATCCGACGAGATCCGCATGGACACCCTCACGGGGTGCCCCGAGGAGGTGCTCCTCGGGATCGCCGAAGTATCGGCGCTCTCGCACTGGAAGGCGGAGCAAAAACGCAAAGGCGCGCTGAGCAACCGCGACCTCATCCGGCGCGGGGACGAGATCGAGCAGCGCCTCCGGAAGAGTGCGGACGGGCTCGGGCTGGGGATGCGCGGGGACATGCTCGACAAGACGCCGCTGCACCCGACGCTGGTGCAGAGCGAGAGCGAGAATGTCGATGCGGCGCCGTACCCGACGACCGAGACGCGCGGGGTGGTGGCGAAGATCTTTGCGGAGACGGTGTTGTTGTATTTGCATACGGTGTTGAGCGATTCGAATCCTGGTGCGTCGTTTGGTTTCCTTCCTTCTTAGTATGAGCGCTGGCTGATGGATTTGGCGTTGCAGGCGTACCAGAAATCAGCACCTCCGTGAGCACCATCGCGCAATACCTCTCCCAACTCCCCTCCTCGGAAGTCGACCGCGCGCTGGTGTTCCCCATCTGCCTCGCGGGCTGCATGACCGACGACTCGAACCTGCGCGAGTTTTTAAAGGGCCGGCTGCAGGCAAGAGATCAGAGTCTGGGCAACCTCATGCGGACGAGGCTGTTGATGGAGGCGGTGTGGCAGAGGAGGGATGTTAGTGGGTCGACGGTGGATTGGAGGGAGACGATGAGGGAGAGGGGGTTGAATTTGTTGTTGGTGTAGGGCGGGGCGGAGGCGTTTTCGTCCCTCTCGTTGCCGTTTCTTCCCTTCCCTACCCACCACTATCCCCGACCCGTCCACGACCCGTCCATGGCCACTGTCCCCGTCCCCGCCGCGTCCCGTTGCATTCCCTACGCCTCCGCTCCCCTACCCTACAAAACCCCCATACCATATACCTCTCATATACCGCACAAGTTACAAGTTACAAGTCGTTTACATACCGCACGTCCAAGACCAAGATTAGTTTGTTGTACAGTAGCCGGTAGCCGTTGGGGTTGCGAGAAAAACCTTCAGGCAGTTTGAAAGATTAAAGCGATGGAGGTGTTTTTGTGGTTGTGTGTTTTGTGTTGTGGTGTTTGGGGGTTTGCGTGGTTTGTGCGTTTGGAATTGGTGGGCGCGAGCTGCGAACAGGAGCGGAGGGCGCGTTCAGATCCTACTCGAGTGGCGATAAAAGCTGGGGATGTCGATGCAAGACCAAGTCCAAGACCAGGGAAGGATAGCCGGGCGCGAGCTGCGACTAGGAGCGGGCGACACGTTCTACCAAGACCAGGGGAAGGAAGAGTAGGAGCAGGCCTAGGGCCGCAGGAGCAGGAGCGGGCGGAAGCGCCCCCGGCGGTCCCGCACGCGTTTAAGTAGTAGTGCGGTACCCCGGAGCTGGGGCGGAGGCGGAAGCGGAAGCGGCAGTGCCGCTCATAATCGGGCGTGCCGATGCAGAAAATCATGCACGGGCGGGAGGGCGGGCGCGTAAAAGGGTTTTGCGTTGTGTTGTGTTGGGCGTCGAGTTGGGCGCGGGCGCGGGCGCTGGAGGGTGATTGAATGGGATTTAGCATTGGACGAAACGGGATGAAATGGGACGGACAAAGAATTTTGGGCACGTATGAAGCTCCGCCCCGGCTTGAGCAAATGGGATCGTGTCTTTGGATCGTGTCTTTAAGCTCGTAGCGCAGAGAAGGGAAGAGGTCTAGAAGAATCCTGGGCGATCGACGCGCGCGCGCGCGGGTAACGCGCCCAAGCTGCTGACTTGATTTTGCCTCGAGTTGGGCGCGGGCGGTGGCGGCTGGCGGCTGGCGTTCCGAAGCGGGTGTAGGAGATTGGGTGTGATTAGCCTTTGGACGAAACGGAAAGAGACGCAGTGGAAGGAAGGAACAAAGGGATGCGGGTGGATGCAGAACATACGCTTTCCGTCTTCAGCTCTTCCCGGCCCTGGCAAATATATCTCTGTCCCCAAATTCATCGCGCAGGGAAGAAGTAAAGGAAGGGCGTTCTGGGCGCTCGCCGCTCGACGCTCGAGAGGGTATAAACCCTGAGCGAGCAGCGCGCCCAAGCTGTTGAGCTTGACTTGATCCTCGGAGAACCGCGACTTAGTGTGCAGAAATTACGCAGATTGGCGGGATTTGTGAATTTGGATGAGGCGTTCTAAGAAAGCGTAGCGCTGGCTGTCCCGCGGGAACTGGGACTGGAGGAGGTTGGAATCGGGTTGGAGAGGGTTTGCGTGCGCTAGGGCTGGGATTCGTTGACTTCTAGATACGAGGGAGGAGTAGAGCCCCACCCAAATTTTTGCAGGAATTTAGAGCCGCATTTGGGGTGGTAGAAAACGTGGATTTATTGCCGATTTCAAATTTGTTGTCGGATGGAAAGTTTTTGAAAACATTCTGGGTGGGCGGGGCTTGAACCCAATAGTTGGATTCCCCAAATCCCGAACTGGAATAAAATATATTCAAAAGGCAATTTTACATCATTGGGTTCGAGCCCCGCCTAGCTGAAATGTTTCCAAAAAAAAAGTGTCATCCGACAACAAACTTGAAATCAGCAATAATGCCATCAACTCTTGATCTAGACTATTAGACTGGGCGCTGGTGGGCGCGCGCCCCGCCGCCCACTGACTAGACCGCAGTTTGTTCCCGCTCCCTTTTGTTAGTTGCTTCCAAGCTCAGACCCGCGCCATTTTTCTTTGGACTTCGTCCGCCCACTGGCATCCGCCCGCATCCTGGACCAGGGTCTGGCGCTAGCGGGAACCGTGTTCCGCGACACCGAATGAAACAGCCCGTCGCATTCTTGCCCGGCGCCGCGCAGACCTCTTTAGGAGAACTCTGGCCTTGCGGGCTCCGCCGTTTCCTTCTCTCGGGCTCGGACACGAAGGCTACCCTTTCTGGCAATTACCTCGTACCTCCGCGGTGTCGAAGCGGACCGTCCCTACCGCAGCAGCCCCAACGCAGCCACGACCCCAACGCGCAATCACGAACCTCTCTCCCGATTCTGTCGGTTCCAGCGCAACCGCGTTTCCGTCGCCGACGATGCCGCTTCACCGCACGCGAAGCCACGACATGACAATTTAATTCTACTTCAGACTCCCTCGTTCCGTCGCGCCTTCTTTTCGGGCTAGTCGCAGCCGCTGCCACATATCGATATCCCGCGTTGAAACATATACAATGCAGCTCTCGTTACTGGAACGCTTCTGGACTACTGCTAGGGGCCGGCCGCGATTATTGTGCGCCTAGATACGGTTGCTCCCAAGCCGTGTCGAATCTCAGGCTAGGAGCTCTCGTCTTTGGGCTTTCCATTCCGAGCTCAAGGCCAGCAACGTATGAATCAATGAGCTGCCACGCAAATATATCTGACCAGCACACGCACACGCGAACCTTGCATGCAAAGAAAAAAGAGAAAACGCCGCCCCCGCTCCGCCCCGCTGCATATCTACCTATCAAAACCTATCAAAACGTCGGTAGTGCCTGGTTGCCTCTCCGCGCTTCGAATTTAGAGTCTTCTTTGTTCCAGTCAAAATCAAAGTGTGAAGAACGCCAACGCCAACGCACGCGTGGCTTGACACGCCACGCCACCTACGATCCGTAGTACGTGCCTACCACGGGGCATAGACGTCTCCGCTGTCTGGTCCCGAGGACGAGTAGGATTAGATAGATGTGTCCAGCTGACGTCTGACCATCGCCAACAGTAGATGGATGACGCGGAGGAGGACGAGCTCCGGCTGGGCTGCTACCAGCCCCCGAGTCCACATCCCGACCAACACTTCCGCGTCTAAATCGGCGTGTACGAGAGAAGCCGAAACCGAAACCGAAACGTCGGCGAGCTAAACACCCCGCGATTCTTGTTTTATCCACCGGTACAGTAAGTTAGGCTTGTTTCTCATCTAGTCCAACTCCGATTCAGAATATTCATCCTTTTGTCTTGTTCGCACCGTACATTCTCCGCTCCGTTCCGCCTTATTCCGTCAGCAGCGAGTATCGTCGATTGTGGCGATCACCGTTTGAGCAAGCACCGGCGTCTGGACTGGACAAGTATTCTACGGAATATTAATCGAATCTATGCATGTTCTCACCGTCCTGCGCATTAATCAGATCCTCTACAGTATACCTTGCAATGCTAACTGCTAACACCGCCAAACGCAGATCCTGTCGCGTCTGACTCTTTGCTCTTCCTCGCTAGCAGCCGGTGCATTCCACATTCCATATACCGGTCTTGGGCTATACGGTGCTGGTCAGACTGAACGTGGATCGGGACAGCCGCCGGGGCTTTATGACGCACAAAGACACACTAAACTTATCGATAGGGAACGAATCCAGTGCCAGCGTGGATCCAATGCAGAATCGCCAGAAATTCGGATGACCAGCTTCGGGATGCAGTGAGTTGTATACATACGCGGTAGATTTGTAATGAAGTTGCCCATAGAAAGTCCGGGTGCATTTCTCCAGTAGTAAGATCTTTCTTTGTGATCAATGGGTCCACCGAGGGTACATGCGCTGGCGATTTAAACGAGTAACCAACGCAAGGAAAGCTATCGCGGCTCGTGGCTCGGGGGTCGGGGGCGTCGCTCTGCATATTGTATCTATATTGCTTGGTAACGTTTTTGGTTATGGGCCGATCGGAGGCTTGACATGTTCTTTGTTCGGATTCCACGTGCATATTCGTGACGAGTCCTTACGCCATGGCGGATACACGGAAGGTAGACATCGCTGATATGCACCATCTACGAAAAAAATAGAGATTGAGCTTGATATTTTCACCGCACTGCATTTTGGCTGCAATGGAGCAACAGTAAGTTCCCAAGCGGAAATTTCTGGCAGAGCGTGCCAGTGGAGATTGTTATATTATTGGGGGCCACCGAGTTCTTTTACCGTTAGATCTACGTTCAGCGCAGCGGCCATAAAAGTCTATATCGTTTACCATTGAGAGGACTATACCTGTCAAGTTACACTTACTAGCGCCTGCACGTTTCGGACAGAGTTAGCGGAAGCTTCGCAGGAACAATGCGGCACAGACACTGATGTAATCGTACCCCGGAGAGCCTGTCTTTCCGCCCGCGCTGATTCTGAGCCTCAACCTGATTCCCATTCCCGCTGTGTTGCGTCGCGTCGGTGGGTGGCGCATCAGTTGACATCGCCACCGATCACGCGACCGTTCCTCCTTGCTCCTGGTCGAAAGCGCTGGAGCTTGGAGGGAAGCCGCACCACGTTCTCATCTCCAGCATCGACTATACTTCTCTTAATGAGTTAGGTCCCTCGTTCGAAACGAATCCCCGCAGAATGTAGAATGTGCTCGAGATATGCCAGTGATTGCGACGCCAACAACGCGTGCGGACGGCGAAGGACACATTACTGTGCATAAAGAGGGTGAGCGGGGGGAGCTTAGACTCGATGCATGGAAGAAGTGGTCGAGCTCGCGAACGATCCTACGTACGGCTTAGGGCGAGTCGGCGACCGACATGTATCGCTCTCGAAGATCGCGCATCCTGGCGCGTTTCTCCAAATTATTGTGTGCCTTATCGCCTGCTTATGGTCTTTACTCGCGTCCTCTGGCTATACGCATCCGCGTTTTGACCACATTTGCGCCGATGACCATTAGGATTGACGACTTTAGGCAAAAGCGCCATCCTCACGGGCAGCGGTAATCCTTTGCAGTATGGTGCGGAACGTCGATGAGCTGCGGGCGTTCCGCTCGGAGTTCCAGGATTGCAATGCCATGCAGCTTTTAACTCCGATCCGGCCAATGGATACCCTTAAACCCACCAGTTGTGTGGATTTATAGACTTTCTTGGTACAGCGTGTTGAGTTGTAAGGTTGTGCGTGTTCGTCCAAGAGCGGCGATTGGCTTCGAGCCGTGCGGTCCTCCGCCGGAACAAGTCGTCCTCAAAGTTTTTGCCAAGGACGGTCACAATTCTTATACCGATGTTGTTGTCGACGACATCGTGTTCCTCTCTCCTTCCCGCCATACACGATGTCCGCGTCCGCGATGCCCGACGGTGGCAGCAGCGCGCAGCATACGACGACGGCGCCGGCGTCGCCAACGACCAACCCCTCAAGAGTCATGACCGAAAAGGGCGCGGACCTGGAGCGTGGGGCAGCGCAATCGACGCGTCCGACCTTCTGGGAGCACCTCAACACCGATGTCGATCCGGTAGAGTGCACGGGCCCGCTGGCCGCGTTCTGTTTCATGACGGGATTCATGTGCGTCGTCGTCGAGCTAGTTGGCTTCTCTGCTCACCGTCTTCGACTGCAGCGACGCGATATCGTTCTCTGCAATCTTCGTCTGGTGTGGCTTCCAAACGGGTAACTTCGCCCAGGTGCGCTTTCCTTCCCTTCCTTTCGCGCCATTCCGGCATCTCGCGTACGTCTCCTAGCTTGCCCTCGCCCTCGCGCGCCTATGGGAGCCCAACCCCGACGGACCCGGCCGCAACACCACCTTCCACATCGCTGACCGCCATGCGCTGCTCTCCCTCATCACCTTCAACATCGGCGCCTTCCTCGGGCGCGTTGGCGACCGCATCGGCGCCCACCGCCGCATCTGGCTCGTCGGCGCGACCCTCCTCCAAGCCGTCCTCACCGCCGTCGCGGCGGTCACCATCTGGCGGAGCGGGCAGGGGAGCATCGCCGAGGTCCGCGGGGACCCCAGTTGGACGAACGCACTCACGTACGTCGGGCTCGCGTTCATGAGCGCCAGCCTCGGGCTGCAGGGCATCGTGGGCAAGCGGCTGAACACGCAGTTCACCACCACCAGTGCGTTTTCGCTCTGCTCGTTCTGCGCTCTAACGAGAACGCATTGGCAGTCGTCCTCACCACCGTCTGGGTTGAGCTCGTCACCGACCCGCGCCTGTTCAGCCTCCGAAAGAAGGTCATCACGCGCGACCACAAGCTCATCGCCGCCGTCGCGCTCTTTGGCGGCGCCTTCACCTCGCGCGCGATTCTCGCGCAGGCGGGCGCGGCCGCGGCACTCGGAGTCGGCGCGGGCGTGCGTGTCCTCATCGCGCTGGCTTGGATCGTCGTTCCCGGGAAGAAGCCGTGATACGGTGTACATAGATGCTTTCTTGCTCTTCTTGGTGTTACGATGTTCGACTAGACTTCGCTTTGCGCATACAGGTAAACGTTCACCGTTAGAATGTACTCCGGTAACCATTCGTATCATATCCACCTTCGGCGCTGCACCGTAGCCTCAGAGTAGCCAGTTCTGGTCCTTTACGATTGGCGAGGACAGCAAACGAAGTTCCTAACGATCGTCTACATATCCAAATCATCGTCAAGCTCACCCGCGTTCGTGTCCACAAATATCTCTCATTTGTTTACGCTGGCGGCTACTGGCGATCGACCAGAGTGTGGCGAACGATGCTGCTCGCGGAAGCGGTCTGCAGAAATGGGATTATTGTAGATACCTTGCTTTGCATCCAAACTGAAGTTTTACAGTCATCCAGTTGGTGCCTGGTTTTAGAGAAATAACGCGTTTTACGCGTCGTTTTCGCGCCTTTGCGACTCCTTGAACGCCTCTGGGCACCCGTGCATGCGCCGGCACGTCTGTGTATAGGTTTGATCTTGTTTCTGGACGCCTACATCGACCGGCGGCAGAATATTCGGCGCAAAACCAGACTTGGTGCAGTCTGCAAAGAATACAGTCGATGCTCTGTGAACGTGCGGGTATCTATTCCTAAATTTTAACAACGGGCAAGGCCGACTACACTATCGATCCTTGTCCGTTTTCTTTGACGTCCAAAAGTATCTCCATCCCGCTCGCCTTCAGCTCCCGGAAGACCCTCAACTGCTCAGAGTCGAAATGCATGTGGGAGGTGAAGCTCGTTGGCTGAATGCGCGTCACTCGGAACGACCGCAGAACAAACGAGGCGCCGGTAGCATCCCGGCGCCATTTAATGCTTTTGCCCGCGCAGCGCACAAAGTCGGAGATTTTGGCGTGTTCTGGATCAAAGTCCTCGAAGCTCTCGGTGTCGCGGAGAACAAAGCTGAGCGACTGCAGCGCCGGGCAGAACTCCGTGTGGGCGCGATAGGCAGCGAAGAAGTCGCGGACAAGCGTTTTGGATGGAGTCTCGAGCGTCAAGTGCGTCAAGTTGCACCTGCTCACGATCTCTGCCAAGAACGGGAAGTCGTCCGCGCAAAGGGCGAGTTCGCGGAGAGGTGGCTGCGAGCGGTCCAGGAACGCGAGAACGGCGGTTCCGGCCTCGTTCTCCTCGTCCTCGGGCACCAATGCCCTACCGAGATCGAGAATACGCAGCGCCGGAAGAGTGAACGCAGACATGTACTCCCAGACCTCGAACTCGGACTCCGTCTCCAGATGAAGCTCCTGGAGCGCCGCGTGCACGACCGCAACGGGGTCTGGGGAGTCATAGAAGTGGCCTTGAGCCGTGAGCGAAACCAACAGCGGAAGTTGGGATAGAGCAGTGGCGCAATCCTTGACCCAGGTCCGCCCTCGCAGCGTTAGATGCGTCAGGTTTGGCCACGGCCACTCCTCGGCGGGGTCGATGTTGGCGAGCTTGTAGGTGCGCAGACGCGGAGCGTCGCTCAGCAGCCTGTCCATGTACAACGTATCCTCCGAGTCGGGGTCCTCGCGGTAGAAAAGGTGCAAGTCCGCATCCTCCAGTATCGGGAAGCTGAGCTGCGGCCAGGCGTCCACCGCGTCCATGTCCTCCTCGCTCATGTTCTGCAGCATGAGTTGCTTGAGCTGAGGGGAAAACCGCCGCAGAAGCGGTTCAAAATGGTCGATAGCAAAGGCTTCGTCCACAGACGGCCCTCGAATGGCGAGGCAGAGCGGCCGTTCGCCTGCACGCGCGAGCCAGGCGACAAGGCGCTCGGACAAGTCGGTTGGAAGAGGAAGACGCGGGGTCGCGATGTTGACCGCAACGTGCGTCCACAGTTCGGAGGACGCGAGCGCGACCTGGCGCCAGGCGCGACAGACGGCGAGGAGGGGTTGCGGGGAGCAACGGGGCAGTTCGAGCCCGTGCGCGTCCTCATAGCGCATGAACCGGAAAATGAGCGAGAGCAGCTCCGCAGGGAGCGTTTCGACGTGATAGACGATGGCGTCGAGCTCGGTTTGAAGAGTGGCAATTTCCGCCTGGGCTTCGTATACTGCACGGCGCGCTTCCCGGAGTTCTTCTTCCCGCATGGCCAGTTGAAGCTCCAAGTCGACCATTTGCCTTCGGAGCACGGCGTTGGCCGGTTTCATGGCGGTCAAGAGCAAGGAACTTTGCGGTTTGATGGGGTCTTGAGGACCCCATGCAGCGCATAGACAGGTATTCCGGGCTTCTTATCATTGTTAAACTTGTGCAGCTAAGTTGTGTGGAGTCCAAGGACCAGTATGGTTGATATACTGTCTCGAAAGTCCTACCCAGCACAACACAGGTTGTGTGTGTGCAAGACACAGGTTGAGCTTAACTTGTGCGTATCCAACCCAGTGACGCCCACGCCTTCTCCCAACACGCAGCTTGGACATTTTGGGATTTTTGCTTATGATGGAACGACTGATCCGACCAACGGCTGGCTAGTTACACAGATATCTAGATTAAGACTAGAACCCTTCCGAGTCTGCACAAGGTTGACCGATTTACGTACTAAGTACTAGCAATGACAGTGAATTTATTATTGGACAATCGGCTCACAGGGATACAGGCTGTAGTTTTTAGACCTCAAGTAGTAATGTGAGGATGCCAACAGAAAGTCCTCGTAAAAATACGGCTAGCACAAAAAGGAAATTTCTCGGCCATCTCAGGTAGCCAAAAATGCAAATGGACTTGAGGTCTAAATACTAAAGTACCCGGAGAACTTTCACAGGCACTCGACATCAGTGAGATCACAATCCCTTGAGGATATGAAAATTTGGTTTTGATTCAATTGCATGAATATCCTGGAAGTGGTGCCTCAAGACAGAACTTTCATCAGCCTGTGCAGCTGCCCTCAAACCTGTGTCTTCGACAGCCAACCTGCGCCGCACAAACGGGAAATCACGCAAACCTGAGTTGCACAAGGTTTTGAGACAGTATATTACCCATAGACCAGCGTGTCCTTTGCTACATGTAAAGCTGGAGGGCCGAGTCCCGGCCAACCAGCGGCAATGCCTACTACCAATATTTGGCAAATTTCACATATTCAGGCAAAAAACAACGACAAACAAAGTCCTTTCAGGACCCCTGTTAACCGGGAAAGGGATCAGATACAAAAATCCGGACAGATTTTGGTAGTTTTTAGACAAAACTTTGTGAAAAAGATGCGGAACAGCCTACTCACGGTGTTTTCGCATTTCCAGAAATCATGGGAGTTTTTCATCACAAAATGATTTTGTCCGGACTCCTGCACAGACCTCATATCCGGTTAACAGGGGTCTTGTCCTTTCAAACAATGTGACAGCTATTTGGATGATGATAGACATTTTCCGAAAAGTCACAACTGTGGAGCCCCCACTTATCTGGACTGCCAAATAGTGGATTCGGGGCTGGAAAGAATGGCGTTGGAGCTCCGCGCCACAGTTGTGATTTTTTGAGATGTGTCTATTGTTTTGCGAATAGCTGGAGTTCCTTGCAGGAACTTTGCAATAGATGCCATCCATCAGAATTTACAAGAAGCCTGAGAGACAAGGAGATCAAATCTGGGTATAACTTTAAGTAAAGTATTCTAAAACTTCTTAAAATAACAGTGCTCAAGCTAGATTAAGGCTACATGCCGTGCATGTCCCCTACCTTACTTGTTCCAATTGAATCGAAGGCCGCTGGGCCCACAAAATTTGGGCACTCTTGTTACACAGAATTTCCGGCCCAAATTCCGGAACTAATATGCTCTATTCACGACTACAGACAGGCTCAACGTACGCCGTATTATATTGTAAGGGCTGGAATGAGCCCAGGGTTTCTTTCCTTCTATAATTAGACAGTTGCATCTCGGAAAGCTACACAGACGAGTTATCTCGCCGGAAAGTCATGAATACGGGAACCGGGCATTCCGGGCATAGGATTTGAGCCATAACCAACAACTCTCACACGATCGTTCCTCTTGCTTCGTACCATCAACAACGCTTGTCAAGACGCGTAGCAACATTCCTCTAGCCTCCACAGCCATAGCGCTCAGAAGTCTCTATCGATGCTTAGACACTCAGAGATCTCACAATGTCGCTCGAATGTATCGCGTCTCGCTTCTGCATCTACGACGTTCCAAGGAGACTCGTCAGCAGACCACAACAGCATGCCCAAATTCGGTTCGCTTCTGGCTTCAAATAGCTCTGGGCGCTCCACAAAAGACCCCCAGTTGAAGTAATGGACTTGTCCGAATGCTGTCCGTGGTTTCGCCAGTCTCCAGCATAAAAGCACCCAGCAAACTCACTGTTCCTGACTCCTCCATGACCGAAGTCGCGCCTGTTCCTGCGCAGCTCGCTCCGCAGCTCTTCCGAGATGCAACGGGGCTGGGAATACATGGCGGACAATTCATAGCTGCGCAGGGAGCGGTTCACTTGCACCACCACGGCCTCCCTCATTCCAATTCTACGTCGAGGAAAAGGGCGGCGCATCGGCGGTCCCAGGTGCGTTTTAATATAGCGCGGTTTCCGCCCTCCCTCTGACGTGGGCGATAGGATGGCCCGGTAGTTCTGTCTGACAACGACTTGTACTGCGAGCAGTTGTGGCCAAAGAGACGAGGGTTTCCGCTCTACGTCCCTGCACCGCAGCGCAATCTCCCGGCAGAGTATCTTCTTAAGGGCGCCGCGATTGGCGACGTCGGAATGGTCACTGCCGAAGGAATTTGGAACTTCTTTTTCAACCTATTCCATCCCGCCGACCACCCAATCAACCGCGGTCGTGTCCCAGAGGGCTTCGTACCACTTGACCCGTTCGACGAAGCTGATCTGTATGAGCTTGATTTCGACCCGGGAAGCTTTGTAGCTTTGCTGAACGCCGAAGCGTGCAACGATAACTTTGAGTGTGTCGTGCTTTCTCCCGTTTCCCGTGAAATCTCACAACTAATAGCGACTTTCCTGGCTCTGACTACATCTTTCGCTGCTCTGGCCTCAAGGGTGCTATTCTCTGTCTTCCCTTCGGCTCTCGGTTGCGTAAACTCGCGCAATATCAAGGACACGTCCGCGACTACGCTGCCCGACACGCAAAGTCGTGGTACAAATACATCAACGGGCGCCTCGGCCGGGGGATGCCCAACGGCGACCTCTATATCATCACAGGCTGCGAGAAGGCGCACTCGGGAGGGATCGCGACGTTCCAGCGGGTCGCCGATGCGGGCAACTTTGAGCTCACTTTCCGGTCCTTTCCTGATGCGCCGCCCGACCAGCCTGGCCGGCGATATCGCTTCAACCGAGGGACGCCGGCCCAGACAAAGTCGTTTCCCCCAATATCTACGACGCCCCCCAGCATGACGGCGAACAACACCGTATTTGTCCATGGCTATCGTATATCTCTTGGCGTCGGGGTGTGGAATGCACTCTTCGCCACCGTGGGCGTCCATTCCATCGAGGATGATCCGCTGCCCGGCAACACCAAAGGAAATTCATCCGTCCCGTTCGGGTCTCCCTCTGGAGTATCGAAGCTTCTCAAATTCATCTTGAACGCGGGAACGGGTGGAAAAAAGAACAACGTTGCATTATCCGACAATGTCGTCGTGTATAACTCCGAGTTGACTGCAGTCTCTACGGTTTGGTCCAAATCTGTTTTTGATTCCTTTGTTCACTTGCTGATACAGGTAGCGGATCCATCTCAAGAAATTCATCGGTATCTTCTGGAAACCGTTTGAACACTTTCTTTGTCCTCCGTTTGCGTTGATGAAGCTGCAGATTCCAGACGCCGAAGTGGTCATAACACACGACGACGATTGGGCAGAGCTCATGCACGATTCAAATGTCCGTACTCCCTCCGCCATAGAAGCGGCTACAGGAGTCTCATTTACCCGCAAGGCATCAAGCTTGGAAGACGTCGAATATCTTGCGCAGCAATTGCAAGACCGGGCTGAGATCATAGTCGAGAATGGTCTGGTGAACTTACTGTTAATGCAGCAACCCTGACGTGTAAATACTATAGGTGTTGTTTATCTCGCCGCTCGGCCCGAGGATAGCAACATTAGTGTCTTATGGCCAAACACACTGCAGGGCGACAACATACCAGCAACCGCTAGCGACGGCGTTAGCAGCGTGGATAACCAGAGCTCCGAGGTGACCTCTACTCACTACGAGCCTCCACCAGGGCTTGAGCACTTGGTCAATTTCATGTCGGCGGATGACGGCCTCGATATGTATGCTGCCAACCACAGGCGGTCTATTCCCCCCGAATTGGATGTATTGAAAGTGGATGGTCAATGTTAAATTGTGTCGTTGAACGTCGCTGACGGCCCATCAATCTAGACGTACCTGAACCGGCTCTATGCTCGGTGGATCCCGAGCCTGAGAAAGGTCGTCTTCCTCCAACTCATGAAGTTAAACCCAAACGCACGGAACGTGCTCGACGTAGGCTACTGAGCGTATTACGCTCCGTAATGGCGCCCAGGCGATGAGAACCATTTCACCTTTTTGAGCTCTTGTAATCTAATTGTATCTATGTATATATACCAATGGCTTTGAGACTCAGAG
Organism: Mycena kentingensis (nom. inval.); assembly: GCA_014461125.1. Lineage (NCBI taxonomy): Eukaryota > Fungi > Basidiomycota > Agaricomycetes > Agaricales > Mycenaceae > Mycena > Mycena kentingensis (nom. inval.). Next base: position 4,488,385 of record JACAZG010000003.1, on the reverse strand, counting down.
TGTGTATTACAACTATGCATTGAAAATATAAGGTTTTCCACTCGTTTCAACATCACAGCACCTTTGTGCGCGATTGATTTTTTTTTTCCCGCAGCAAGCACATCCAGATATCTGTAGTGTGTGCGTGTTTTCGCGCGGTTGATTGTAGAGACCAGGGGCCAGCTGCACTGACAAAGACCTTGCTTTGGGACTTTGAACACTGGTGAAACGGGTGCTTCGGGGCTGAACCTCAAACTAACTAAAATCTGTAGTAGATAGAGAAATCGATCCTGAGACCAAAACTCTAACAACCACAAACTCCAATCAATCCCAAATGCAACTCCAAGCAAGAACTTGTATCCCTAGCTACAGGGCCAATATTAAATATTGGTTGTAGGGAAGTTTTAAAGGTTGGCGGAAGGGTTTTGGTGTTTTTGTGTTCTATCTCTTGTCGGAGCGCAATCTGCTAGCTCAACGACTATCTTCTTCCTTGTATCGACCGAAGTGCTCTCGTAGTTTGTAGTAGGTCAACACACAACTGCGCGTCGAACTAAAACTCTTTCAAAAGTCTTAAGTCCCTCAATCTCTGGTTGGCAATATCCCGACTTCTCAATCACAATCTTGTTCCCTCAGTTCACAAGTCCCAAATCACGCGATCAAATCTCGGTAGCTCTTGAATGCCAATCAATTCTGTACAGCCTTGTATCTCCTGTGACAAATAACAGCGAGACCCGGTCCTTTGTACTAGGATACGGTGTCTACGCTCTACTCTAGCTGGGGTTTTTATACCTAAATCGTGGCGGAAGTCTTGTAATACGTAAGTACGTCAGAATAAATGTCCATTGTAATTTTATGTATAGTGTCCGCTGGCCGGCGCTCCGACTTCTTCCGATTATATGTCCGCCTGATATTTTGGGGTGGCGTTTCCGCCCGAGTTGGTATGGGAAATGGCGCCCACATTCATCCTGGTCCGTAAACCTCCGGAGCTCCGTATTTCTGAATGAGAAGTTGCCGCCCGGATTTGTAACGCGTCACCTGAGGCTTCCGCCTCGGTGATTTGTCAATTGTCCTTAGGTCATCACAGCCGTCGGGACCCGTTGTTTATGGAGTTCCATTCCCGTTTCGGTTTAGCGTAGTAGTCTCGTCGACCCATCTGAGAAGTTGTCCATCCTCCAGTATCTCCTCAGGTTCCTTCGGGCAGCACATAGTTCCTTTGGTTGTTTACAAGTTGGATGTACTTGTTAACGAGCCTCGCTGTTTGAATGTGGCCAATACATTGGTGATCCCCTGAGATATTGCTACCCCAGACCAATCCCTCCGTATCGTCGCGAGTTACTGCTCTTCTACCCATCTCAGAACCACGGATGGTAGACTTTTAGGTGGATTGCGCGTTCGTATTACGCCCAAAATCGCGAAATTTTAGGTGTAGCCCGATTCACGGCTTATCACTGGAACAAGAGGAGAACAGTTGAATTTCCCTGAACCTGAAAGACCTTGTCATCCCACCCAAATCAAATTCTTTGGACAGGATCAACTCTGTATGTGCTGCGTGGGATCGGGAGGGATGGTTTCTCCCTGCTCACTGCCTCACCCCAAAACTTTGACCTATTACCTCACCCTGAGCAATATTATAGGGCTCAATGTACACACTACTCCGGTGCACCAATTCTCGGCAGCCAAAAAAGTAGACTAATAATGACAAACAATATTCAATGAATTATTGTCACCCAAAAAGTTTCCGCTTCCAATTGAATTTTGGACACAGAAAAAGGGAAGGAAAATAAGGGCTTTTTGTTACCATTTTTGTGGACAGAAAGCATTGTATTTCTTTTGAATACCTTTTTTATGAGATACAATCATTTTTCAAAGAGCTTTTGAGGCGGCGCAAATGTATTACCAAATTGGGCTTTCCGGGCTTGTTTCCGTGCCCACAAATGTCATATTTCCTGTTACCATTGTATGGGCCAAAAGGGAAGCAAAAATGCAATCTCTTTATTCCACATTTTACCGGTTGCATTTTTGGGCAACAAAGAAGTTAAGGGAACAAAGAAGCTCAACTTCTTTGTTACCAAAAAATCTTCCTCGGATATCGGCGGATATTGCGGATATTGGCAGGTGAATATCTACCGGCTTGGTTCAAAAAAGCTGTTGCACCAGAGCGGTGTGCATTTGAAGCTTGGAGAATTGCCTGCTTCTAACATTGATAGCAATTGAAATTGAACAAGACCGGCAAACAGGTGGTGCACTCTTAAGTACCCCCCTGAGTCCGGGCAGATATCCAGTGGCATTTACTGTACTATTTCCACCGAGATTTCACAGTTCACAAGTTTTTGGGATTTCCGGTCTCCGAGGAGGCCGAAAAAATCCTCTCGATTTTAGCGTAAGTAGTTTCAAGAACATCGTTTTCTATACAACATCTTAAAAGCTTTCCCAGCTGCCAGGGGGGCCAGCTGTTAGATGCCCCCCAAGAAATAAAAAATCTCTTTTGTGGTATTTCTATGGTGCAGTTCATCAAAAGGCTGCTACTTTTGTATAGTGTGAGAACTTTTTTTGGCTAGAGGAATAGGTGGAATGTCCAAAACTGGCGGAGATATAGGCCCCATCAATATGATGGTCTGGCTTGAATTGGCCGCCCGGTTGTAACCAGACTATCACACATGGTCACATACAACCGAAATTTCTGGCCACAGCAAATTGGCCATCATTCCCATGCTATACAAAGGTGGCAGCCTCTCGATGAACTGCACCATATTCTTCCATTCTTTCTTCACATTCAATAACTTGAGCAATTACAGCATCTAATGATCTGACTCCATCAGCGTGGGTTCAGTAGCTGACAGTGAGATATGCAGATATACTCTTGGCTTGAAGCAAATTGACTGTTGGCTCTACCAATAAATTGCAGAGGACAGGTAGTACTGTACTATTCCGAAGTTAGGTTCATTGATTTTGAATTTTTTCATGCCCGGGAAGCCCAAAAAACTTTCTTTGAATTTAAGGTGAATTTTAAGAGTGAGTTTTTATCCTGCTCTTACACATTACACAAACTTGACCTCGGAATACTACAGTATTGCTAAACAACGCCCTGCATCAAGTTTCCCACTCAAGGTACTGACACTCAAATCTGTTCTGAAATAAACATTTTTGTTGTGGATTCTTGGTAATACGACTAGACAGCGGTCGACAAATGGGATGACCACCATGGAGATTGAGTAAGAGCATACGACTCAGCATATTGCGTCACCTGGAACCGCGCGGTGAGACGATGAGTGAGCGTTGCCTTATCGGCCCGGCCAGATGCTGAGTGAGCACCGCCGGTAAGAATGGTATATATACAGCTTGTAATTTTTGTTGAATGCATCTTCTCGCAAGACCCTCTGAGCTTAAGTTTCAATAATTTTGAGCAAAGCTTTGAGTGCAATAGTTGACATATAAGGAAACTTCAGATCTATCAGCGGAGCCGGAGCCAAAAAGAAAAAAAAAAAAGGCATGCTCAGCATGATTTCAGAGAGCCTTGGGGCAATTCGATTCACAAGAAAAGTATATCCTTCAGCAGTTTGCGGAATTTATTGCTCGCAAGAAACAAGCGGCGCCAGCGAGAGATAAGATGGGTTAAATGACGGAAATCAGCTTTTTTTTTATCTGTGTATCTATGCATTGGTACCAATCAAGTTGTTTGGTTCCGCGGATTCGATCCGCTTTTGCACCACCATCTCCTCCTCCTCCCGTTTCCCTCTCTCCGCGCGTTTACCCACCGCTCACACATTTTGGAGTACGTCGGCTCTGCTCCTGGCACCCACATCCCCATCCCGCGTCTTGTCCGTGCTCAGAGGCTCTGAGTCAGAGCTGGGGCTTCCTTTCCCTGCCCTTTCATTGCTCGCCGGAACACCCGCATCTGACACACCACTCCTTTACTTGCTTTATTCCCTCTTATCATCATTGTTCGTAGTGCCGTAGACGTGAGCGCGCATTGATTTCATGATTTCTTGCCTTCCGTGCGAGGAGTGTACCTTTTTTATGTCTTTTTTATCTATATGTACTGTAGTATTAAAGTCAATTTGGCAGTCACGCATCACGCAGGGGCTGCTGCGCCAAATTTTTTTCGGCAGTCACGCCGGAACCACCGGAATTCGTGTTCTAAAAAGGAAATTTTGCAATTTTTCACGCGCCTTTGGCGCGTAATTGCCTAATGGGGACAGGACGCCGAAAGGTTAGGTTCGGCGTCGATGTCACGCACCAAATCCTGCGCCGAATTGACTTTAATACTACAGTATATCCAGAGCCCGAAGGGCTCCCATTTCTTTGCCCGCTGGGAGATCCGAAGTTCCCAAGAGTCTGAAATGGAATCACAAATGCATAGGTATCTTATGTGTTTTCTTTGTCTGGAAACTTCCCATTTTCAGTTCAATTTCCACCAGAACGAGAATAGAGCTGTCTAGAAAACTTTGGAAATGGTGGTGTGATTGTCCCGCCATATGTAAGGAGACACCGGGTATGCTCCGGAAAAGCACTTGTGAACTCGGCGGAAGGAGCTTGTTTAATCTATCAGGGGCAGTGCCACAATTGTACAGCAAAGCTGACAAATATGATTGTACTTGTTTGTCCCTAATTATGGGAGTTGAGGAACAGGATTCCCAGACTGGCATCAACTTACTAATGGTAGGCACGTAAGCAGTACAGCTTTGCTGACATACAAGATTGTACTTGTTTGTCCCTAATTATGGGAGTTGAGCAACAGGGTTCCCGGAATGTGGCTGTGTCAAGCAGTGCTATACATTTATTACCTAATTTAGACCGTGGGGGACCTTGCCAAAGCAAGGTGATCACTACGCCCACATCAACTGACAGTTACTGACTTGAGCCTGTGTGGGTCACTATACCTCATGAGTTGAAAATGAAGGAGGGAAGCTCCGCGGGGAGCATCTCAACGGGGTAGGCGATGGCGTCGACCTCGTTTTGAATTCGAGCAATTTTCGCCTCGATTTTGGGGACTGCGCGAAGAGTTTCCTACAAAGTTTAATGCGTGTCAGCGACGGTGCTCCGGATCAGCCGGTTCTGATGCCATCAGCCAGCCTGCGGGGCATCGGCATGATGTGGGGGTTCTGGCCCTGAGACAAGCAAGAAACCCACAAAGGGAAGGGATATGGCCGGGTTTGAGGGCGATACAAACCCGGGTTTGAGAGAGATGGACACCCGGGCTTTGGAGCCCGGTTGGTGGCTGTGCATGCTCGGGTTTGAGGGCTGTGCAAGCCCGGGGGTTGAGTGTGTTGCGAGCCCGGGGGTTGAGTGTGTTGTGAACCCGGGGGTGAGAGAGGTCAACGCCCGAGACCCCGGGTTTGGCAATAGACACCCGGGCTTGAGAGCAGTGAACGCCCGGGTTTGTGAGCGATGGACGCCCGGGCTCGAAAGCATGCAAGGGAAGCAAGTGTGGTGGTTGATGAGAGGGTCAACCACCACCAAGAGAGCTTGATCTCCTTGAAGGGAGTTGTGCGCAAGGAGGGTGTCTCCAGTAGTGAAGAACAGGGTATTGAGGTTGGGCCCGGGATCCGGGATCCCGGGCTTTGACCAGGGTGTTTGAGAACAAAGGAATGTTGACCATCATTGGGACAAAGGACCACTCCTGATGGGAGACATGAATGGTCGTCAGAAGTCCGTAGTGGCAACAAAGGAAGGTAGGCCCGTAGGATGGTGCAAGGCATAAGCCTGAGGCGAAGCAGGAGGTCCATAGGAGTCCAAGGTAAGATAGAAGCCCTTCAGGATGGTTGGAGGTGCAAAGCCAGAGCGAGAAACCAAGAGACCCTAACGGGTATTCGGGGGTTGAAGAGGGCTGAGCCCGGGATGCTGAGGAGGTCCACTGGAGTCCAAGGCTGATAGTGAAGCCCTTCAGGAGGTCCATAGGAGTTGAACGCCCGGGGCGGTAGGCCCGGCCCCTAGTTGGGGTTGTCGGGGTTGACCGGTGATAAGCCGTGAATCGGGCTGCACCTAAAATTTCGCGATTTTGGGCGTAATACGAACACGCAATCCACCTAAAAGTCTACCATCTGTGGTTCTGAGATGGGTAGAAGAGCAGTAACTCGCGACGATACGGAGGGATTGGTCTGGGGTAGCGATATCTCAGGGGATCACCAATGTATTGGCCACATTCAAACAGCGAGGCTTGTTAACAAGTACATCCAACTTGTAAACAACCAAAGGAACTATGTGCTGCCCGAAGGAACCTGAGGAGATACTGGAGGATGGACAACTTCTCAGATGGGTCGACGAGACTACTACAATAAACCGAAACGGGAAGGAGAACTCCATAAACAGCGGGTCCCGACGGCTGTGATGACCTGAGGACAAATGACACATCACCGGGGCGGAGCCTCAGGTGACGCGTTACCAATCTGGGCGGCAACTTCTCATTCAGAACTGCGGAGCTCCGGAGGTTTACGGACCAGGATGAATGTGGGCGCCGTTTCCCATACCAACTCGGGCGGGAACGCCACTCCGAAATATCAGGTGGCCATATAATCGGGGGAAGCCGGAGCGCCGGCCAGCGGACACTATACATAAAAATACAATAGACATTTATTCTGACGTACTTACGTATTACAAGACTTCCGCCACGATTTAGGTATAAAAACCCCAGCTAGAGTAGAGCGTAGACACCGTATCCTAGTACAAAGGACCGGGTCTCGCTGTTATTTGTCACAGGAGATACAAGGCTGTACAGAATTGATTGGCATTCAAGAGCTACCGAGATTTGATCGCGTGATTTGGGACTTGTGAACTGAGGGAACAAGATTGTGATTGAGAAGTCGGGATATCGCCAACCAGAGATTGAGGGACTTAAGACTTTTGAAAGAGTTTTAGTTCGACGCGCAGTTGTGTGTTGACCTACTACAAACTACGAGAGCGCTTCGGTCAATACAAGGAAGAAGATAGTCGTTGAGCTAGCAGTTTGCGCTCCGGCAAGAGATAAAACACAAAAACACCAAAACCCTTCCGCCAACCTTTAAAACTTCCCCACAACCAATATTTAATATTGGCCCTGTAGCTAGGGATACAAGTTCTCGCTTGGAGTTGCATTTGGGATTGATTGGAGTTTGTGGTTGTTAGAGTTTTTGGTCTCAGGATCGATTTCTCTATCTACTACAGATTTTAGTTAGTTTGAGGTTCAGCCCCAAAGCACCCGTTTCAACGGCACTCACCAAGGTCACCGGCGAGATTGTCAACATCTGCGCTAAACGCAAGGCGTCCTTCAGCTCCGCGTCCCTCCGTCCCTTTGTCAACGAAATCGACCACATCGACAACGAGCGTGCGGCGGACGGTGATGGCGCGGGTAGCGGGTCCGGCAACCGGGGCAAACACAGTCGCCCTAGCGCCGAAGACAACGACGACAACGCCGGCGACAGCGACAAACCAACCGCCAAACGAGCGCGTGTCGATTACGCCGACATGTTCCGCGCCTCCGAAGTCGCTGCCCTGCTTGGATCCTGTGTTGTCAGCATGCGCGTCCTTGCCATTGCCGAACGCGTCGAGAAATTCTCTCGTGACCCCAAAGACGCGGTACGCGCCATACGGACCTCTCTCCTCGCGCCACCTTTCCCTTCGGCTCTCTGGAAAGCCGTCGTTCTTGACGAGTTCGTTGACCTTGACATTGTACTCGCCAACCAGTACGCGACCCAACCCGACGAGCCAGACGAGGTCGTTCTCGGAGGCGCCCAACTCCAACTCAAGCGCCACAAGGTGGTCAACAAGATCACTAACGCAGCACAGTGGACCATTGTCTGGGGAGTCTACACCGACGCAGTTTGCTTCGCGTTCCCCGACCGACGCGCAGAGATGCGTGCCTACAAGCACCACATCAATGGGCTCTTTGCCAGCCGACACCCAGACCACCACGGTGCCGTTCTTGACTACGACCGTGCGGCTCGCGTCAGGATCGGACAGAGCCGTGCCATTTTGTTTGACGACATCGAGCAGCTCGCGGCCTGTCGGGAGGCGCATCTCTCCTACGGAGGTATCTATTGATTAGATGGGTTTCCCGGGCAGCAAACGCCGAGCCAACCGTTGCTCACGGAGACGTACGACCGAGGTCCGGTCGTCCATACTACTCACTGCCCGTTATAGAAGCTCCTTTGTATTATTTCCAGACCATAGAATTAGAGTACTATATAAACTGTACTTGTAGAGTAGTTCGACATCGAATCTAGAGCTCTTTCTTCAACAGGTTATGAGCCCATCTTGACGCTACAACTATGTCAGACACAACAACTACAACATCCTCTTCCCGCAATATCAAATCGCTCGAAGGCCAATCGGGCTACGCTACCTGGCGCGTCAAAATCCTGGACGCGCTCAACGAGAACGACAGCGACGAGTACCTGATTGGCGATAAAAGAACTGCACCCGCGTTGGCGGACAAGGATAAACCGACGGAGTCCGAGAAGGACAAGGTCAAGGAGTGGGAGAAGAAACAACGCAAAGTTCTGTCGTTTATTCGGCAACGCGTTGGTGACGCCCCGATGGTGTACATCAACACCATGACGCTCGGGATAGAGGCGTGGCTGAAGTTGGAGCAGATCTACCAACCCAAGGGGGCGGTATCTATCCTTCGGCTGCGCCGCATACTGTTCCACACGGCCTGCGCGGAGGGGGAGAGTATCGAGGAGCATATCAGAACACTCACCTCGACCCGCGCGGAGCTGCTCGGCCTCGGAAACGCCATCGAGGAGGCCGAATTTGCGACCATCATCCTCACGTCTCTCCCCCGCATCCTGGGACGCGTGGGCCAACACGATCGACCTCGCGACCGTAACCAGCGCGGAGACGATTATCGGCCGCGTCCTCCAGCAAGCCAACCGGCCCGGCGCCAAGGCCGGGGCCGTCGAGACCGCCCCCCCCCGCATATCATGGTAGCAGTTCGAACAAAGGCTCCCACGTTGGGCCCGGCGCGTGCTACAACTGCGGGAGGCGGGGGCACATGGCTCGGAAGTGCCGCCAGAAGGGGCGCACGTTCACGGAGGAGGAGAAGCGCTCCAACTACGAGAGCTCCCAGAGCAACGGCGGGAGCAGGCGCGGCGGGAAGTCAAAGGCTAATGTTGCGGTGGAGGAAGAGGAAGAGCACATCGCGTTCGTCCGCCACGGAGTCAAGGGGACAGCTCAGCAAGGAGTCGTGGGCTGTTAGACAGCGCTGCCAGTACCCACATCGCCAACAATAGATCCGTTTTCTCCTCGTATATGAAAAGCCGCGAACCACACAATCATCGGCATCGGCTCGGGACGCGCGGAGGGGTACGGAAAGGTGGAATTGACATTCACGGCTGGCGGGAAATCGACTACGGTGACGCTCGAGCGCGTCCTCTACTACCCCGCGGCTCCCCACAACCTCATCTCCCTCGGCAAACTCCATCGCGCGGGGTTCTCCATCCAATTCCCCGCCAAATCCCTCGACGTCGAAATCCGCTCCCCGTCCGGCGCGAAGCTTGCGCACTGTCGTAACGTTGGCGACGTGTATGCGCTGGGCAATGTCAAACCGGTGTCCGTCGGATCCGCCGCTCCCGAAGGATCCACGCTGGCGTTCCTCGCAACGGAACGCTCGCTGGCGGATTGGCACCGGGTGTTCGGGCATCTGAGCATGCAATCTGTGCGACGGTTAGCGGAGAAAGAAATGGTCGAGGGCATGCGCATCGCACCGGGAGAGCGGGACGACGAACAGTGTACTACCTGCATCCGCGCGAAGCAGCACCGTCGCGGCTTTCCCGAAGTCGGCGGAGCGCGAGTACAAGGAGATTGGCGAGATGACGTTCTCGGACGTCTGCGGGCCGTTAGAACCACCTGGGATTCACGGGGAGAGGTACTTCATTACCTTCACGGACGGCGCCAAGCGCCACAAGACGGTGGTGCCGATAAAGGCGAAGTCGGATGCGGAGCGGGAAGTGACGAACTACATCGTGTTCATCAAAACGCAGACCGGCAAGGAGTGCCGCGCGTTCCGTTTCGATGGGGGTGGGGAGTACTTGGCGACAGGGCTGCGACAGAAACTGTCAGCGCTCGGGATCCGCGTCGAGACAACTGCGCGCCACTCACCTCAGCAAAACGGCGTATCCGAGCGCCTCAATCGCACGATAATGGAGCGCGCCCGCGCCATGATCCTCGCCTACGACCTCCCGAAATTCCTCTGGCCCCAGGCCGTCATCTACGCGGTGTACATCATCAACCGCTCCCCGACCGCGTCCCTCAAAGGCGACATTACGCCCGCACGAAGCGTTCTGGAAACGCAAGCCGGACGTGTCGACGCTGCAGGAGTTCGGGGCGCGGTGCTGGGTGCTGATCCAGGGGGAGCGACCGGCCAAGATCGCGGCCAGGTCGGAGCCGTACACGTTTGTCGGCGTTTCGGAGGAGACTGCGATTTGGCATTATCTGGTGCCGAAGACGCGTAAGATCTTGGCTTCACGGAACGTCGTGTTTGAGGAGAGGGCGGAGGAGGACAAGGGTGAAGAGGACTCGAGGCCGATGAGGCTCGAGGGGGAGGGAGAGAAGGTGTTGAGCGAGCCTGCATCGGGTAAGCAAATCCACAATTCTGACGACGCACCTTCCACCGCAACGCCTCCCAACGCACCTCCCTCCGACCCAAAAACCGCCCAAACCCGTCGCAAGACACTCCAGATGCCGCCCCGCGACCCGAGACCCGCTCGCGCCCGCTACCGCCAAAGCCCCGGCATCCTACAACGAGACCGCGCTATCCCGCGCCGCCAGCAAACCCTCGCAACCGGACGACCACACCCTTGCTGCCATGGCGTACGACACGCCCGTCGTCGCTTCGCGAGGTGAAGGAGCATCGCTTTGCGGCGGGCTATGAGGCGGCTATGCAGGCGGAGATTCAGCAATTGGAGGAGATGGGCACGTACCAGCGGACGGAGCTACCCCCGGGGCGACGGGCTCTGGGGACGAAGTGGGTGTACACGGATAAGGATGGGACGGGGGATGCGCTCAAGGCGCGACTGGTGGTTCTGGGTAACACGGCGATCCCAGGCACAGACTATAACCCCGATCAGATTTCATCCCCGGTTGTTCGCGCCGAGACGAATCGACTTCTAATGGCGCTCGCCGCGCGGTACGACCTCGAAATGCACACGGTGGACGTGAAGGGTGCGTACCTCAACGGAAAATTGGAGGACGAGGTGTATATCAAGCAGCCGGGCGGGGTTCGACGACGGTTCGGGGCGGGTTCTGCGTTTGCTTAAGTCCCTCTACGGGCTGCCGCAGGCCGGACGCGTGTGGAACGAGACGCTCGACGCGCGGTTTCAGAAGATTGGCTTCCGACGCCTCTTATCTGACCGCTGCGTGTACATCCGGCGGGACCAGGACAACATAACTATAGTCGCGGTCCACGTCGACGATATGCCGATCTTTGCTTCTTCGCTGGCGCTAATTAAACGCACAGAGGACGAGCTGGCCACGGTGTTCAATATTAAGCGGCTCGGCGAGACTCGGGTGCTACTGGGGATGGAAATTCACCGAGACCGACAACGCGGCACCATTACCCTTACACAGACGCGTTACATCGCCAAGCTTCTTTCCCAACACCGGATGGACAACTGCAATCCCGTCTCGACGCCGATGGACCTCAACGTTCGGCTACAGAAACTCCCGGACGGCAAATCTCACCCCGACATCAAGCGCGTGTACCAGTCCATGGTCGGGGGTCTCATGTTCGCCGCAATTACTACTCGCCCCGACATTGCGCACGCCGTCCAGACACTCTCGCAGTACAGCATCAACCCCGGCCCGATCCATCTCGGAGCAGTCAAGCGCGTTTTCCGCTATCTACGCGGCACACCAACTCTCGGCATCACCTACTCCCGCAACGCGAACGCCAGCCTCTCCATGCACGCAGATTTCAAAGACTTACCCGCCGAGACCGACGAGCCCGTGCTCTACACCGACGCCGACTGGGCTAACGACAAGGACGACCGCCGATCTATCTCGGGCTATGTTACAACACTCGCTGGCGGGGCCGCAACCTGGTCATCAAAGAAGCAGGATACGGTGGCGTTATCGACGATGGAGGCGGAGTACATCGCGCTGGCGCACGCGGCGCGCGAGAGCCTCTGGCTACGCTCTCTCTTCACCGAGCTCAACTTGCCTCCGGACGCGCCGATCCCGATCTTTTGCGACAATCGCGGCGCTATCGACTTTACATTTAACACGGGCTATCACGGGCGCTCGAAACACATCGACATGCGACACCACTTTATTCGGAAAGCAGTCGAACGCGGCGAAGCAACGGTTCAACATTGCTCTTCGGAGAACAACCTCGCCGATATATTTACTAAACCTCTCGCCCGCGACGCACACGAGACTCAGGTTCGAAAACTAGGTATGACTCGGGTTTGAGGGGGAGTATTGATTAGATGGGTTTCCCGGGCAGCAAACGCCGAGCCAACCGTTGCTCACGGAGACGTACGACCGAGGTCCGGTCGTCCATACTACTCACTGCCCGTTATAGAAGCTCCTTTGTATTATTTCCAGACCATAGAATTAGAGTACTATATAAACTGTACTTGTAGAGTAGTTCGACATCGAATCTAGAGCTCTTTCTTCAACATTGGTAGCGAGCTCTGTGCAGCTCTGCACTGCCTTGTTCATGCAGTATAGAAACCTATCGTCACACTCTGATGTACCTGAGCGTTTGTAGTAGGTACGCTCATCTGCTACCCGACAAACGCATTACCTCTCTTTGTTTCTACGGCTCGACTCGGAAACTTCAACAGTATCTTCTCCGGGCGCAACAACACCACACGCCCCGGAGGTAGCCGCCAGCCCGGTCAGCAGAAGCCTCGTGAACGCCGCCGCCGAAAATCGGAGGCCGTTGAGATCTGCCGCAAGTTCAACCGAGACAACTGCACCCTCAGCTACTGTCGCTACCGTCACACTTGCCTCAAGTGCGGCGGTGCCCATCCCGCATGCCAGTGCGATCAGCAGGAGGGTTCCGCGTGAAGCGACATCGTCCTTGAAAGGTGACTCGGACGATGAGGCTTGCTTCCTCCCAAGGTACATGCGTGGAATGGGTTGGAAGGAAGATGCCGCGGCATCTTTTAGTCGAACGGCGCATTACACCGAGGTAGACCAACCCCTGCCCCAACCGTCAGCATACGAACTGTCCAATGCCACGGCCATGCGCACCATTCGCGAAAACCCCGATCTCTTCCAAGTTCCGCAGCGCATTCGTGTCAATCGTCTTGAGAGTCTTCTGAGACGGCATCCAAATCCGCCGTTCGTGGAATCGGTGTTGACGGGTCTGCGGAGCAGTTTCTGGCCGTGGATGAACACGCAACACGACGGCGGGTACCCCGAGACCTGGGACAACTCCTGGGCCTCGCCGCCCTCTGACCGCGAACGCAACTTCATCTCGAGTCAGGCCGCCGATCACCAAATTGGGCGCATGATTCCAAGTGCTTACGGTGATGGTAAGGGCTTACAACCCCATCATAACCTTTTGGGATGCTTGTAGGTAGCTTGCAACACCTTTGGAAGGGCTTGCCTGTGCTACAAGCATTATTACTAGGTTATATACCTCTTATAACTTTACCCATAAACCTTACGCTCCGTAGATCAATAGCCATTTGCGCTGCTGTTACATTGCAGGTAATTATATTCTCTTTACTTCTGGAGAAGTTACCTTAATTATGGGGTAAATCCTGCAACATCTAGCTGCTTCGACAACGTCGAGTCGACGCGGGACGCGGTAGACGCGGTCACAGGGACTTTGATACCCTAGGGTACATCTGCTTTGATTCGCTGCTCAAGCCGCGCCACTCGTCCAGTATCGGTGATATATCGCCTGGATTTGGCTCTGCTCAATACCGAAATCCCATTTAAGAAAAGATGCTCAGACTCGGGTTCGAACTCGGCCGTGCATAAATTGCGCATGACAAGCGTGATCTCACTCGCCCTTGTCCTTGCTCTTAACCGCCATCTTCTACCCTCGCCCGTCCGCTCATGCCAACCGGCGACGCAGCGCGGAGACGACACCGGGAACTGGCCGCTCGACGCGGGCTCTCTCACGCCAACGACGACATGGACGCGGCTTTTCAGCCCGACAAGCCCTAGAAACTGGATGCGGATGTCGACGGCGATTCTGAGCTCTGGGTGCGTCGCAGTGGCCTCTAGGCGGCGCGATACTGACCCTCGGCTATATCCAGGCGCATATATCCACATCTCAGCTTCGGCTGCCCAGTCATCGAAGATTCTACCGCGTAGCCGTCGCCGGCCTCTGCTCGCCTACCATTGCACGTCCTCCCTTCGTCTCCCGCTCCCTGTGGCTCATTCGTGCGCATATATGCAGGGTTCTCGTCAAGTATGCGAATCTGAGAGCTCCCTTCTGCTTCCGCCGTTCACTTCGCCGCAACGACTCTCTTGTCTACTGTCCTCATAGTCGCAGCCTCCGTTCATCGTCTCGTCAACCGCCCACCAGCTTCATTGTGCGTCATTCGTTTGCCCAGGGTCGTTTCTGACTTTGGAACAGCAGCAGCCTCAGGCGTGGCTTGTCTCTCGGTACGTGAACCGTCCTGACACTCCCTCCGTTACTCATGATGAGTTATCCAGCTCTACGCGTCTGAAGATCCTCGTTGGCTGCTCACACTACTTCGGTACGCTCCCCTCCGGTCGTGGACTGGTACGCTCGCTCATTGCCGCCGCAGATATCTTCTTTGTGATCTTCAAGCCACGGTGCCTCAAGCCCAAACACTGTTCCCGTGTGTTCGTTTCCTGCTCTTGCCTCCTACATCGCTAACCCTTGCATCCAGCTTTTCATCGAGACTCGGCACGTCCCTTCGTTTATTGAATCTTCCTCTCCCCCGCATCCGCTCCCCGCTCGATAGATCCCGTTTACATATTCTCCCTAATACATTGATTATGTCCACATCCCTCCGTGAGATCCTGAACGAGAACGACAAGGCCGTAGAAGCTGGAGCATGGCTGGAGCCACTGGCTGTAGTGGTAACCCTTCTCGCAACCCTTCCTACGCCTTGCAAGTACTCGCAACCCCATACAAGACCGAATAAGCCCAATAACCCTTCCAGGGTTTATAGCGGACTTGCAATGGCTTACAGTTTTGATTACTCTGTTATAACAACACCACAAACCTTATAGCCACTTATAGGGCCTTATGGGGGTTACAAGGCGGTCGCAGGCCCTTTATAAAGTGGCGCCCAATTTGTTGATCTGGCAGCGCGACGTTGAGATGGAGAAAGGTCGGTTCTCGCGCACCTTTGGCCCCGACCTGCTCCCCGGCATGACCAGCACTCCCGTCATTGCCGTCCCCAAGCCCCACAGTGACGCCCTTCGCCTCATCTCTCACCAAAGCTGCGGCTCGTTTGCCCCAAACACGATGGTCGATGCCGCACAGACGAAGGGACCGCGGATGGATGCTATGCAGCAGTTCATCCCAGCGCTACTGCGGTTCCGGAAGACAAACCCAACTGCGCGGCTGGTCCTGTGGAAGTCGGACGTTTGGGAGGTGTTCCGCCAGGTACCTATACACCCGTTGGCGCAGCTGAAGCAAGTAGTCACTACCAACATACCAACGAAGGAGGAGGTGGCTGCTGGGAAGGACAACGGCCCTCTTGAGCGGAATGTCGACTGGTGCTGCACATTTGGGAGTCGAGGGTTGCCAATGATATGGGCGTCGGTAATGGGCCTTGTGATCTGGGTTGCCATTTTTGTCAAACTGCTCGCTGATGTCTTCTGCTACGTCGACGACAGTTATGGTTGGGAATACGAACACAATTTTCTCTACTACACCCCCTACGACGCACACATGCCGGCCAAGCAAGTCAAGCTCCTCCTCCTTTGGGACTACCTCGGCATCCCGCACAAACGTGCGAAACAGCTACACGGCTCATCTCTCCCCATTATCGGCTTCGAAATCGACCCCAACGCCATGACCATCACCCTACCCCCTTCCTCCAGCCGACCTCATATCCTCTGTCAACGACTTTATCGCCACCGCGTCCCGGCGCCGCACGCTCCACGAATTTCAGTCACTCGTCGGCTGGATCAACTGGTCGTTCAACATGTATTTCTTACTCCGACCCGCGTTGTCCAACATGTACGCTAAGATGGCCGGCAAAACACAGTCGCACCCGCAGGTCTACTTGAACGAGGACATCAAATCCGACCTACGCTGGTTCACCTACTGTACCATTCTGCGGGGGTGAAATGTAACGCGTAACGGGGCCAACATTTCAGTGCAGTTGTAACGCGTAACGGGGCAGACATTTCAGGTTTTGCTAGGTTGGAAAAATAAAAAGGGCCATTTTCAAGGTTCAAAATTGATTTTTCTTTCCGGATCAGAAAGTATACAAAATGAGCAGAAATTTTGGTAGGCTCAAGATGGCCGGACAATGCACTCCTCTTCAATGCCAAGGTCAGCAAAGGTAAGATTTCAGTTGTTGGTCCCTGTAACGCAGAACAGCCCAAACATTTCACATTTCAGTTGGATGAACTTGTGTAACGGTTCGCCAAGGGTTTCACTCCCGCAGAATGGTACAGTATAGTTCCCACCAACCCCCTCATATTAGAGCGGGCATGGGGGGGGTGCCCGCTCTAAGTTGAGGGGCGTTTAGCGATTTTGAGTGCAGGGCATATCTTCGCTATATCTTCAGGTAACTTGGAGGCCTCCGGAGGTGGTTCAAACCCGGACAGGGCCAGGCGGGCGGGAGAACCATGATCGGCGCTGTCAGACATGTGGGCGCTGACGTCCCGACACCCGCGCCCATCGTCCTGTCCCGCCCATCGTCCCCGACACCGCGCCCATCGTCCCCGACGATGCCGCCATCAAAAAAATCAAAAGTTCCTAAATAGGCCACAATGCATATATGTACTGTTAGAATGATGTATTGTGGCCCCGTTGTCAAGATACGGAGCATTTTGTTTAAACATCATGGATGGACCTGGACTTGGTGGCGGGGGGTGTCGGGCAGCCCATCCCCGACATGCCCGCCATCAAAAAACATAAAAGTTGCGCACTGAGTAGAAAACCTCCTGGGTACAAACCGCACTGCCTGAATCGGCCCCGTTGTTGAGATACGGGGGATTCGGTGAATGACACGGACAGACACAAAAAAATCATTTCATATTTTACAAAAACATATTTCAGAGAATATGTAGCCCTTCCATATCGCTCTCGAACGCGCCAGGTTTCGTGGCAAGCGCCCCTCCCGTTGTGGAGATATTAAGCAAACACTGATCACTTGGTTTCAAGGCTATATCCCGCCGGGCCCAAAAACATGAATTTCTTGTATCACAGAATTAAAACGGAGGAAAGTTGCGCGCCGCCTCCCCGACCCCTCCTGCGCTGTTTTCACCAAATTTTGTGGAGAGAACATCGAGATATCGCGTGTTTTGTCTTGGGTGCATCACGGACAGACAGAAGATCATGGACGGACACAACATATTCTAACCATCTAGACCCCTTTCCCTACTATTGACGGTTGACAAACACAACATTGGGTATAATCTTTATTTGTTCGCTTTGCTGTGTATAACTGGCTTCACCCTTCTCTGCGGAGACTGCATCCAGGCCCAAGCATGGTCAACGCACAATACCAGCATCCTGTGTGCTTGTCCACTGATGGTTATCTCATGTATAATAGTTTCTAGTCCTTGTTAAGCTCATTTCTTACCCTGTTTCTCAGATATTACGCAGCAGAGTCATGGATGGACACCTTATCATGGTTGGACATCCCAGGAACATGTTCCCCATTCGTATGCACATACGGCAGACAGATGTATAGTGATGTCTCAGATATAGAACATAACACCATTCATAGTACATGAGTATATATCAGCCATATCATGAATAACCAGAAGTACTAGTGTGCACCGGCTGCTGCAGCATTCTGGAGACACCTCACTTCAAGTCAAGACATGGTAGTGCCAGAACCATCCCCTCCCAAGCTCAGTAAGTGTTTTCCTGGGACCGATGTAACATCTGAGGCCCTCAATACCAGTGTGATCTGTCTGATTTGGTGTGACTGGAAGCTGATCAGGCTTCAGCACACTCCCCTATCCATGGCAGGACGTGTAAATTGCAGGGTGTGCTCTCCTTTGCTATCATCAGAGGTCTATGAGATTTACCTGGCATCATTAGGACATCCATACAAGCATTTTCCATTAAGGTTGAAAATCTGATCAGACATCCAGCCATTTACCCACAAAGGAAGCTGTGGTGTGTTATTTGTTCAAGGCCTCCTAATGCTTGAATCCACCATTTGAAAGTGCCATCACTTATTCTGGCATTGGAGAACACCTGGATTCTGTGTGATGAAATGTGTCACAGTTGGACAAAACAAAGCCGTCCCTGAGGAATCCTGGTGGAGAAATTATGGTCATGGACTGGTCTCTAGCTACTTCATAATGTATAGAGCCCTTCTACGGCCCTTGAATCATCCTTCAGTGCTTTGAAAGGTCGCTCAAGTCTGAACATGTCCAGAACCCGGTTTTAACACCATATTTTCAATTTGAATCTAGTCCAGGGAGTAAGGAAAGACCTATTATACACCAAAACAACATGTCTTAGGTAGTCTGGAGGGTCCTTGTCCCTTCTAGAAAGTTTTATCCAGCTGTGCAAAGGATTGCCAAAGAAATGACCTAAATGCACGTATGGTACCTAAGTGCAAACTGTGAGCATCCTCATCTCTCGGATGTAAAAATTTAAAGTTGCCTGTATTGAGTGGCCGTTGTATATAGTCTGTTTAGGTACCAAGGCCACCTTGGGAACCACAGAAATTAATCCTCCAACTTTGCCTGATCCCTTGGAATACCATAATCAGTACTTATCTTGCACAAAGAGATTAGGTTGTGTCAAGAGATCCACTGGCCTGATAACCGCGCATGCATGTACAAGAGTCTGGTGCATGTATATAAGTAGTTTACTGAGGACATTTGCCCTTCTCATGGTCAAGAGGAATTCGTAGGAGCTCCCCCATTTGTCATAGTCACCTCCTCATAAGGATGGCTGTAATACCCATGAATGCACAATTCCTTCTGGAATAGTTTGGAATGTAATAATGAACTGATACAACTTTAGATCAGGCAAATATCTGCTCCCAGTATTGAGGGAGAAAATCTGTGACTGGAGATCATGCCTTATAGATATTGCTTTCCTATCAGTGGATTGTGGTATAAGTAGGATAGCATCACCATTTTGGCATGTAGATACTATATAGCAAACAAGGGTTGGATAACTCTCCGGGCCACAAAGATATGGAGGCACCAACATACACCACTGGTCGCATTGGATCACAATGCCTTGATGTCACGCCAGCCTAAAAACTCAGAAAATGCACTGAATGAAAGCTATTTAACGGCCCACCAAAGCAGAGAAGCTGGAATCGACCCTATGATGCACAATGAAACGCCCTGACCATCCGTGATTGATGTCATGGATGGACATTCCAAATGGATTATATGCCTGAATCTTGGGAGAAAAGCCATATTTTGTATCAAAGCTGATAAAGTATAGATTCAATGGCTTCATTATGCAACCAGCCTCAATGTAGAGCCCTCTACTGGCACGGTATGAGCTTGTGTCCATCCATGATTGGTGTCTCTCCCGGACTTTTGTCATGATGGGTACTTTGACTATTGCTGTGCATAAGATGTATCATTATTGATTAATCATACTGAAAAGCTGATATCTTGCCAATTGGTCCAGTAGCTTGATGTCTATCCATTCTTCCATGTCTGTCCGTCATTGTGTGTGGTCTTCCTACGGTTCAATTTATATGCAATCTATTAGCTTTAAATAGTAGTGGCTTGGGGCAGGCACTCAAGCGGAAACATGGCAGGTCCGTGGACACTGTCTATCCATGATCTTCTGTCTGTCCGTGATGCACCCAAGACAAAACACGTGATATCTCAACGGGCACTGCACGGAATTTGGTGAAAACAACACAGAAAGGGTCGGGGAAGTGGCCCGCAACTTTCCTCTGTTTTGAGTTTGCAAAACAAGACATTCATGCTTCTCAACCGGACGGGATATGGCCTTGAAACCCAGTGATCAGTATTTGCTCAATATTTTTTTTTTTTTTTTTTTTTTTGAGCGTTTGTTACATAAAATCAAGCCTCAGAAGTTTCTTGAGTTTACACGCTGGGGACACTGGAAAAAATAAACCAGTCTTTGCCGGGAAGTTGACCGCTCGGGAGGAAATGCCTTTACGCACGTTAAACCAGTGTGGGACTCTCTGCCTGTGGGTTCATCCCCCTCCCTTTTTATCATTCAACAGCAGAATACCCACTAAAACCCCCCTTTCTTTAATCCAATTATCCGGCAAAGCATCTTCATCCAGCAGTAATCCACTCCATGTGTTCAGAACCATCTGCTCATCTATTGCAAATTGACCAAACTTTGCCTTATCTGTCATTATCTGTTCCCTTCTCAGTATCAAGTTTATAGTTTTAACCTACTTATTGTGTACTGCTGTTTCACTGAAAACTGTGTCTGGGTTTTTTATTCGCCTCTCGTGCCTAAAATTCCATATTATATTCCATGTTGTTGCTATTAGTGTGGTAAAAAGTCTTCCTTTTTGGGGAATTATCTTGCCCTTTGGGGTTCTGAATCGCGGAAGGGTACATCCCATGATCAGACCCCAAGTCAGTTGCGGCCAATCACGATATTTCAATCTCCAAAGTTTCTCTGCTAATGTCCATAATTGTTTCCTCTCTGGCGATGCACATTCGAGAGCAATATGTTCCATTGTTTCCGTCACTTTGCATATCGGGCATTCCGCTCTTATTTCGTATGTAGGAATATGGTCCCAATATTCACCTACTCTGTATGTACTATGCAGGCTGTTCCAAAGGAATTCCCGAATATTGATAGGTAAACTTGTGTTTCTAATCGATGTCCAGAGTTGAGTATCGGATGGAGTGTAATTGAATTCTGAGAATATAGTAGCCTTCACCTGTTCAGTATTTATCCATGTACTCTTCCTTTTTGTTTTGGTTCTCAAAGCAAGAATTATCTTTGTAAACATTCGTTGTGAACCCATCTGTAGTGGTACTCCAGGGTTCCTAAATGTAATATCTGTTTGAACATCTAGCACATACTCTACGCTTGGCGCCTTTGGATCAATTTTCACAATGTTATCCGCTGTGAGGGCGATGTGGGTCCTTGCACCCCGTTCTTGGAGTGTTGCTATTGCCAGACGAATAAGTGCCACAGCTGGATTTGTCAAGTCATTTTCGAAGTAATCTCTCTTCTTAATCAAAATATCGATGAGTATTGCAGAGGGGCTCTGTATGAGAAGTATTTCACCTCGTGGGATGTTTTCCAGACCACAAATAAGCGCAGCTAGTAGACCAGTTATATGGTTAATGGGAATTTGATCACTATCCCAGTTGATTTTGTTTTGAGCTCGCCGGAAGTTATTTTCACCATCAATTATGGTGTAGCCAGTAATGAGTGTTGGTTGCGCAGTGTGGCACTCTGTAATCCTTAAGTCAACATGAAGCTCTATTTTTCCTTTACTAATTGCCATTTCTGTTTGTCTTCTTGCAGGGAACAAAGTACTTTTATCTTCATCAGTGAATATCCTCATTCCTGCTTCCCAGGATATTATTGTGTAGTCGGGATCAAAGTGGAATATTCTTTCGCTCTTTATTGTCCTACAGTTATCATCTTTCTCTAGTTCAGTCAAGGCGAGTTCAGCTAGCATGTCAGGTATTTCTTCTACAGGAGACCATTTTTGACCCAGGCTGAGCATGAGGTCCTTTGCAGTGTCTATACATAAACCTGGGTTATCACATTGTATTATAAGTCTATCCTCCTTGCATGCCTGGCATGCACAGTTCTTTCGTGCAAGGCCAGAAGAGGGGTTCACTGTATGTTTAGGGTCATCAAGCCGAGACACTATGTTGTATATATCTCCCACTGTTCGCACATCATGATTCAATCTGAGGCATGTACATGCTTTTGACCTCTTGAGAGTATTTGTGTGGCTTTCTTTATTTGCTCCTATATGTTTCCAAATTGGCAAAGCCATTTTCATTTTGTCCTCTATAGCAAGGCCAAAGAATGATACATTATATTTGTAAGCCGTTTTTACCATCCTCTTCACATCAACAGGGAGTGGTGTATTTTTTGATATGGGTAGATGGATGTCTTGTGCAAATATGTTAACAGTCCTTCCAACCGGTATTTGAACATATTTTTCAAGAACTTGGACAATCATGTGGTCTATCATGTAGCACCATGTAGGTCTCTTGCTACCCTGCTGCATGTATATTTTCAAGTTCCATAGGTCTATGCCTTAATTTCTTGCTTCTAGATCGAGGATATTACGACCTCCCTCCTGAATTGGGCGCACCATTGTGCTGTGGGATACTCTTGCAGGCCCGCATAGAAGGCGCTGTTGCCAGGCCTACCACCCACACCTAAAATTGCCAACTACCCTCCCAATCCCTCCGGGCGAGGTGTGAGTGTCACGTGGAAACAACATAAGCAGACCACGTCGTTTGATACGCAGCCCACCGACAGGTGATTTTGTCCTCTCGAGCCCGACTGGGGAACTATCCCAGCCGACTACGGTCCAGCGCAACCCTTCCCGTTCCATCACATCTGCTTCGCTGATGCCAAAAGGCGCGGATCCGCAAGATGCAATAGTACCTGTCTCGCCCGTCCTATCCACAGGCACGGACTAACCACCGCTGGCTTTGCCAGAGGCCGGGGGTGGCCTGTCGGATCTCTCCGTCGGCTGGTTATCTAAACCATTCCCCCTGTTACAATCCTCTATCCTCCACGGTAATGAATTAACCAAGGAGGCCCATCGCTGGGAGGCTCCCCCAACACGCAAAGCGGAATCATGGAGATCCTTGCCTTATCCATGCCGCTTCACGCCCGGGGAACCATTTGAGGCATCGAGCAGTTTGTTATCATGCTCGGGATATTTTGTGCGGCCCAGCGGTACCGACGGGATCTCCCGAACGTCCCGCAACCGGCGCAGCCCGGAGGCAGTCCAGAGGCGGGCGGAGATTGCCCCCGAGAAATGTCAAGGGCGAGCAAGACCAGTATGCGCAGGAGCGCTCCTGATCAAAGCAAGCAATGCTGCCTAGCAGAGTGGGGGACCAGCCCTGTGTGTGGCTAGACCCAGCCGAAGCTGACAAGAGTACTGCCAGCTGTAGTTTTAGGTCGTTCCGGACACATTCCCCGCTGCGCTGGCGTCCGGTACCGCCAGCCCGCAACCCGGACTAAGGAACACCCGAAGGCTGTTCCATGATCCAGGAATGAGTGGAGCGCCAGCGAAACAGCGACGGGGGAGGGGAGAGCCTTCGCGCGAGCGACAGGCGGCGAATGGGCCCAAGGGGGGACTGAGACTGGTCAGGTCTTGCCCTGTGTGTGCGGCCGACAGCGCCGTTCCTTGCTGGGTTGAGCACCACGAACGGGACAACGCGATATGCTCGGTTGTCGAGGTCGATGGTGGTGGTCACAGATCAAGGAGCTCCCCCGTATTTGCTCAATATCTCCACAACGGGAAGGGTGTTTACTATGAAACAACGCGTGTCCGGGCCCAGGATAAGAGGGCTACATATTCCCTGAAATATGTTTCGAGAAATATGAAATAAATTTTTTTGTGTCTGTCCGTGACATTCACAAAATATCTCGTAGCTCGACAACGGGGCCGATTCAGGCAGTGCGGTTTGTACCCACAGGGTTTTCTAGTCAGTGCGCAACTTTTATGTTTTTTGATGGCGGGCATGTCGGGGATTGGCTGCCCGACACCCCCGCCACCAAGACCAAGTCCATCCATGATGATTCACAGAAACACCCCCGTAGCTCAGGAACTAGGCTGTATTTGAAACTTCTAACAGTACATATATGCATTGTAGCCTATTTAGGAACTTTTGATTTTTTTTGATGGCAGCATCGTCGGGGACGCTGGGCGCGGTGTCGGGGACGATGGGCGGGACAGGACAATGAGCGCGGGTGTCGGGACGTCAGCGCCCACACGTCTGACAGCGCCGATCATCTTCTCCCGCCCACTTGGCCCCGTCGGGGTTCAAACCACCTCCGGAGGCCGCCAAGTTACCTGAAGATATAGCGAAGATATGCCCTGCAGGCAAAATCGCTAAAAGCCCCTCAAGTTAGAGCGCGGCCCCCCCCCCCCATGCCCGCTCTAATATGAGGGGGTTGGTGGGAACTATAGGTGCGCTGGTTTGTCCATCATCTCGAGCGGTCCTCGGGAACACTCCTACTCGACACGTTGGATTGGGGTCCGCGCACCGAGGCGCACGCAACACTTTACTGCGACGCGTCTCTCGGCGGCATGGGGTTCTGGGAACCTGAGCACTTGCTGGGTTTCCATGCACCGTGCCCATCCGAAGCGCCCAGCGGGAGAATATTCTATTTCGAGGCCCTCTGCGTTGCCTCCGCGCTGCACTGGTACTGCGAGAACGTTTACCACGACTACCATGCGCTACCGGTTGACGATATTTACAGACAATCAAAACACGGTCAACATCTTCAGCTCCCTCCGCGCCAAACCCGGCTATAACCACATCCTACGCAGCGCCGTAGACGATCTCCTTGCCCTCAACATTGACCTCCGTGTCCTCCACATTCCCGGCGAGCTCAACACCGTCGCTGACGCCCTCTCCCGCAACAAATTCGATCTAGCGTGACAGCTCGTGCCCGGTATAGTCTAGGCTCGTGTACCAGCCTGTCGTAGACAGGCTGGTAGATCAGCGCGATCATTCTCAAGTGCCCCGTTCGTCCCGATTTGGACGCCATCCCAAAAGGGTCGTTCAGGGACTGGGTCGCTTGGGCGCTTTGAAGCAGGATTCATTGGGGAGGTAAACGGGTATACAGTATGTCTACCAAAAATCGTAGCCTGCCGTGCTGTATTTGTGGTGTAAAACTGCCATGAAGAGATCAGTGCCAGTCCGCGTCGCGCTCGCTCGTTCTGCATCGGCGCAGGTCCCGCCCCCGCAGGCTCCATGAGCACCAGAACCCTGCCCCTCTTGCACTGCCCTCGTCTCCCGGTCCCGGACTGGATGCTTCTTTTCGGCGCAGGCCCGTCTCCGCAGCATCCCCGTCGTCGCCCGTCAAAACCCTACTGATACGCGCTTCCCCTTAGTGCGAGGCGGCATCTATGGAAGGATGGCCAACGTTCCGGGAGACGTGGGCAGGGGCGGCCTTGTGCAGATGGAAAGAGCGGGGAAGTGTGCTTGTGCGCTGGCAACATGACAACTCGGATGGGAGCCTGAGGCTGGAGCGCTGAAGGCTGCGGCAGTGGCAGTGGCTCAGAGTCTGCTGTGGCTCGGCGCTGTGCCATTCATGCTCACCTGCTGCGGTGTCCTCCCTACTCCCTGTCTCCGCTAGCCTCAGGCTTCCGTCGTTTCGGCTCCTTCTCCCTCCCCACTGGCAGCATCCGCTTCTGACTCCCTCTCAGCACCGGCCGACGATTCCGGTGTCGGGTCAAATGGTGCCCAATGGGTTCGTGCGGGCACATGGGCCTTGGTCGGGCAGGAGGCGGAGCAAGAAGACGGTGTATGATAGGCTACTATTAGTATAGCATCAACAGCGCCTCTTTTTCTCCCCCGCCTCTGCTCCGTTCAGCCCGCAACTTCGGAGGCGGATTCCGGTGGTGTCCTCCAACATTTTTGATAGTCCGCGAAAGCGCGGCGGTAGCGCCGTCGCTGGACGACCGTTTTAGGAAGGCGCCCAAATCGAGACGAACGGGGCATATGGGATTGATGGCGGAGATCGACCGGCCTGTCTACGACGTAGACAGGCCGGGTTCGGGCCTAGGTATAGTCGTTAACTCATTTCAACCCCCACAAAGTGCGCTGGGGGCAGCGCAGAAATGATCACTGGGACCATCCCGTCTAGGCAACCCTCACGGGAAGCCTGGACAATTGAGCGCCTCGACCGCGAGCTCGCGGTGGCGCTCAACGCGTCAGTCGATCTGTCCACCAAGTACTCTTACGGCTCCGCGTTGAACTCTTGGATCGAGTTCTGCCGCCTTCACAACTTGCCCACGGAGCCGACGGAAAAGACGCTAGCGTATTTCGTCGTCTATTGCTCGCACCACATTAAACCCAAATCCGTCGACTCCTACTTGTCCGGCATCTGCCAGCAACTCGAGCCGCTCGTACCAAACGTTCGCGCGATGCGGAAGAGCCTGCTCGTCTCACGCGCACTCAAGGGCGCTCAAAGACTGTACGGTTCCGCAGTCAAACGGAAACACCCGCTCACATTGGCAGATCTCCGCACAGCCGTCACATCCCTGCCTCCCTCTCCCTCCCACGACGACCTCCTCTTCATTGCGATCCTACACTCGGGCTTCCATGCCCTGCACAGGCTCGGCGAGCTCACGATGCCCGACAACCCGCGCATACGCAATCCGCGGAAATACACCCTCCGCTCCTCGGCTACCATCTCGGACGATGCCTACGAGTACTGGCTACCCGCGCACAAAGCGGACACAACTTTCGAGGGCAATCGCATCATCGTCGCCGATCCGACGGCCAGGATATACTTCCGTCGCTATCTTGAGTCCCGCGACAGCCGCGTAGGCCTCCACAGTTACCTCTGGGTACGGGAAGACGGTGCCGTTCCCGTCCGAGCGTGGTTCATGCGACAACTGCGACGCATATTCCCCGACACAAACATCGCGGGACAATCTCTCCGCGCCGGCGGCGCTACCGCACTCGCGGAGGACGGCGCTCTCCCTCACGTCATTCAAGCCGCGGGTAGATGGGCGTCCGACGCCTTCTACGTCTATCTCCGCAAGCATCCGACGCTGCTCCACGCGATGCTCAAGACCGGCAGAGGCGGCACGCAATCCTCATCATCATCACCCTCTACTTCCTCCTTTTTACCCTCTTAGCCTATATCGGGAGATGCCTCTTGATCCGAACCCCCACGAGCTCCGCCCGCCGACAAGCGACCCTGCCGTTGCAGCGGGCACCATCCGCCCCAGACCCGAGGATTCGGCCAGCTCCGACTCGGATACCTCTTCCGGACAGGACAACGTCGTCAAGTCGCCCAGCTCACACCGCGTCATCCAAAAACGCCGCACCACTGAACCCGTCGTGCCTCTCGTATACGAGATGCCACTTGCCGCCGCCACGGCCACACCGGACCCCGGTCCCGACCCCTTCCGCCCTGCCCCGAAGACCTCGTCTGACGAGCAGGCCTTACTTCTGACCGCCCTCGAGTCGATGCTGGCGCGCGCTGTCGCGACGACTGGCGGACTTCAGCTGGAGGGCAGCAACACCCCTTCCTACCCACCTGCCATCCACCAGCTCGTCCGCACTTAGAGCCAGCGAGTTGTGGGGAAGGCAACCGCCCCCATTCCGCCCCCGACGTTTGCCAGCGTGGCGAGGCCGCCCGCAACCATGACGCGCGCAGATCTCGGATCTGTCAACCCGCCCCCGGCAACACCGCATCCCCACGCCGGGCACCAGTCACCACGGAGCGCCAAACACCGCAAGAAGGATCGCGCTCGCCGGCGTGCCTCTGGACAACGCCTCATCGTCCGATGGGCCGGCGATGCCCCCAACCAAAACCGTTACTCCGAGGCTGAGATTGCCGCCGCGATCAGCGCCACGGAGTGCGCGTACGAGCCCGCCGTCCACGCCGTGTCCTGGACGTCATCCGGGAACCTTGCTCTCCATGTCGCCAAGCCTCACACCGCCGAACAGCTTGCGCCTGCCCACGGTCGCATCCGCGAGGCTCTGTTGAACCTTTGGGACCTTGACGGTGAGCCCGATCTGGACTTGGATCTACCCTGGTCCAAGGTTGTCATCCACGGAGTCCCGCGGGAGGCATACTTCGAGGACCGACCAAGGCTGTGGGAGCATCTCAAGGCGCAAGGGTATGCGCTGGACAGCATGACCACGGC
Source organism: Mycena kentingensis (nom. inval.) (assembly GCA_014461125.1). Lineage (NCBI taxonomy): Eukaryota > Fungi > Basidiomycota > Agaricomycetes > Agaricales > Mycenaceae > Mycena > Mycena kentingensis (nom. inval.). The sequence continues at coordinate 4,460,507 of JACAZG010000003.1, read as the reverse complement.
GTCGGCGATGCTCAAAGCGGGTCTCGCCGTACTCGGACGGTCGGTATCGCTGAAGGTCAGCTTCAAGGACCCAGCAGCTGCCAATCGCATGGTGAAGGAACGGGGTATTGTTGTCTTTCAAACTTTCTGCCGTGTCTCTCGTTACCGCGGTTAAGTACTAATCTACTCACACTCTTAGCTATAGCACCTACTATCTTCCTCTATACGGCGCACGTTTTCGCCTGCCGGGAACAAGATATGGACGATACAGACTTCGAGAATTTCCTCCTCACTCTGATACATATGGTGTAGATAAGTAAGGCTACCAAACCGTAGTACAGTAGCGGCCTAATAACGGGAACCAAAAAAAAAAAAAAAAAAAAAAAAAGCCTATATCGGCTCGCTCCCGCCTTCGCCGCCGCCTCCAATGCATCATCGGGCTTCGGGCAGCGCTCCCGAAGCCGTGATTCTTCTCTAAACTTGCGCCACTTCGAACTGCGACAATTAGACATGAAATATGCTTCTAGACTACGAAATAATGTTTTCACTAAACTTCAACAGCCACTGAAATTTGACCCACAACCGGGAGCCATTGGAAATCGCAACGCGATTCAGCCATTGAATGGCTTCAATGGCTACATCGCAAGCTGTCTAATAAAGCGGGACAATGCACTCTGGATATGTATGACAGAATATGTCAAGGAATCTCAGGCAAGCCAAGATGAGGACAGGGGGCCCAAGATTTCAGGGATGGCCCCCGCGTAACGCACCAAGCGGAGTACATTTCACATATCAGATCAAAGTCAAACCGTAACGCTTCCGATGGGGTTGCAGTCCTACAGATTGCTACAGTATGACAGATTTGAGCTATGGCCCTGCAGGTGCGTATGAAGTATTATTCAATGAAATATCATATTTCCAAATGTGGTAAGTCAAATGATAATACACAATCTGCGTTATTGCCCGCTAATTGTGAAAAAGCCATCCTTGTAGCAGCAGAAATGATCCGATCAATTTGTGTCTGGGTTCGGTGCTCCCAAATCAGGCGAGCTTATGGCCATTCAAATTTGGTCATGATCGCACCCAATTTGATCCCACAATGGCGTTATTTACTTATGTGAATAGCGAGTACTGATGACAAGGAGACATGGCCACAAATCGTTCAGATGTTGTTCTATGAATCCTTCTGAACACCTTTTGTACGGAGCGAGCATGTAAATTTACCTCCGAATAACAGTCAACCACCAGACCACCGAGTACTGTACTAATCCGACCGTAAGTTCAGCCTGCGAACGCGTAACGCATTGAACTTATCAAACAACAAGTTCATCAGTGATGGAATTTCCTTATAGGGACTGCCAGCGTCAGCCGGCCGGAAATTTTGATGGTAAACTGCCTTATTTGGCGAAATTTGATGGCTCGAACTAGGCCGAACGCGTAACTCATTTGCGCTAAGTTCAGTTCAGAGGGCCGCGTAACCCGTAACTCGAACTTGCGGTCGGATTAGTACAGTGATTCTTCGATGGAGCCTTTGAGTTTCGACTTATCAGGAGCAGAGTGGGTTGGATTTATGTTGGTGCCCGTTTGCGGTGCTTTATGCCAGGCCATATATGGAGATTTTGCCCGCGTCGGGACTCGCCACGCGTCAAGCCCGCCGTGAACCAGGTGCACTTTCAGAACTAGAGCATATTCAAAGCGGGTTTGGGCCTGTTTTTCAGTATGGTAATCCGTAAGAATTTGTGTATTCTCAATCCTCTGTCCAATTCAAATGTGCTCAACTGAATTGAGAATTTCTTGTGTATAACTTGGAAATTTTGTGTATCAAAAACCACCATTTGAGCCGCTTCGAATATGCTCTACTACATACTCATACATATACTAGTAGGTCGAATCACAATTGTGAGAAGTAAAGTAGATATTCGTCCAGGTGCTATTCAGTCAGCGACGTGGACGCGGGGGTTAAGCCCAGAAATTATAACATTGTGCGTACGCGTCTCCGGTGGGGCGGAACGACTACGGGCGGCCCGCTTCCATTGCCTTTCTGCTTCCATCTCTTTGTTGATTCCCAAAATGGAAACCGTGAAATCAATCTATGCACACAAGTCTAAGGGAAACACAAAGAAAATGTATACAAAAAACGTCCAAAAAGCTACAACGGACGTTGGAATACCCTCCTACAATCATCGCATTGCGCATCGTCATACTTGTACTCGTTGGGAACGACAACGACGCTTCCACAGCAATGAATAACCCATTGCCCCAACGAGTTTCTGCCACTATACGGCGCAAAGTCCCTATCTCTTCTCGCCGATGTCTGGGTTCTGTGCGCATAGCTCGACCTCGTCGGGCAGCTGCACAGGAAGTATGGATCGCTCCCGGCATAGCTACTGGGGCCTATGGACTTGCCGCAGGTTCGACAGATCGGCATTGCGTGGTGGATTGTGAATTCGAGTTGGATGCTTCGACTAGTGGTTCGATGAGGGGGTGAATTCAAAGAGGATTCAGAAAAGGAAAAGACAGAGAGAGGATGCGAGCCCGTGACGCTATAAAAGGCTCAGCTCCAGGATCCGCTAAATTGTGGGCGCTATCTGTCACGCGACCCGCGCGGCCTATTCAGATACGACGGGAACGACTCCCGTTCCCGCGTATTATGAATACTGACCCAGGTATTAGCATGGGTGCTGGTGGCAACAGTTTGTGCCAGCCATCTAAATAGTGCTGTGTGGTAACTGGTCGATGCTCGTTCACCGCCTATTATCTGAAGTAAGGTTGGCGAGTTTGAGAAGTGTGGGCTTGGGGAGCGGAGAACACGTCGAACAAAGATACATTACATTCTCCAAGCTGAAGTCCAGACCCAGCCCGAAGAGAATTAATTCAATGAACACCCCGATTCTCCCATATCTCGGGCAACCTACGCCGAATCTCACCCTTGATCAGCTGTTGCACCAGCGGAGATGCTTCCTCCCCCGTTATGCCCATCCCCACGCTTGACTTCGGCGGCTCGAGCCAGCTCCCATACTGCCGCAGCTGCTGCTCCCGGATCGCGCTTGGCAGTCGCCGCGGGACGACCAGCGTCCTTACGGCCCCGCGATAACGGACGCGCACGAGATGCAGCGCGCTGCCGCGTCCAGCGAACCCACGCACAAACGGCACCCAATCAGCGTAGCTCTCCGGGAACAAAGAGGGAATGCGCGGATCGTCCGAGGACATGCCTGCGAGAGCTGCGAGCCGCGCTGTGAGATCCAGCATGAGCAGTGGGACGGGAGCTTGGACACCGGCCCGGGGCGAGCCCGCCCGTCGCGCGCGCCCGGACTGGTAGATGCCCTCTGCGGCGAGCGCGTTGTGGATGTCGTCCAGATTGAGCTCGTAGTAGTGTTGGACGACGACGCGGAGGTAGTTGCGCGTGTGGAACGGGAAGTCTGCTTTTATGTGGCTTCCAAGGCGCAGGGTTAGTTTGAGGTTACAATTAGGGAGTAGGAGGTTGTGGACGTACCGAGCGCGAATGTCGGCGGGGTACAGCACGCATCGCGATGGCGGCTGTCCCAATCGACCGCCTGACACGTCTTCGAGCAGTAGTACGCTGCCTGACATGACGAGCACCGTCGGAATTCGGTTCTAGCCGCGATTTTTCCGCACTAAGAAGAAGATATGAGCTCCAGGGGAGAAATGTACCAGCCATACTAGTAGATGCGTACCGCGAGATTATCGCAGCCTTTTGACGCCGCTCCGGCCTTGTTCACTACCACGCAGCGTTCGTGGGTGTTGAGGACGAGCACTATAGTACTAGCCAATGCGAGTACAGCGGGGACTCGGATAAAGACTTGCCGTCCGCGAGCGGCGCCGCATCCGCAATTGTGTCCCGAAGTGCGAGCATGCTGTCTCGGTACACCAGCGCCCCCGCGAGGACGCCGTTAAAGAGGGGGACATGAATCGAAAGATGAGTGAGAGAAGCTCCGCGGGAAGCGTCTCGACGGGGTACGCGATGGTGTCGAGCTCGATTTGAAGCGAAGCAATTTCCGCTTCAATTTCGGGGAGATGCGGCGCGTTGCCTGGACAGCTTCTTCCTGAACTGCTATTAGCTGTAGCTGTGGGTCGGCCATCCGCCTCCGGAGCACGAAATTTGCGGGTTTAATGGTGTTCATGATGGTCAAGAGCAAGGAAGTTGGCGGTTTGATGGGGTCCCCACAATTCCGTCAACACCCAGACGCGCTCGAAGCGCGATTCAGAACGCGTCTTTGGTGCACCCAAAGATATATACGATGCATTCCAGCCTTCATTTGTGTATTTCATGCAGCTACTACAGATGATTCCTAGTCCAAGTCAATAATACGCTTCTCCGCGCCTTCCTCCGCCCTCGTGAAGCATATGTCCATGCCGACAGCCTTGAGGCTACGCAGAGCACGCAACTCATTCTCGGAGAAGATATACTCTTGCGTCTCCAGGCCTTCTTGGTACCGAAACGCAACTTTGAATGAGGCCAGCGGCTGGATAGGATTCGCAACGCCTCGCGCGGCGTCTTCACTCGCAAGTCGGTTACGCGCCGCAATGGCGTTGCCCGCATGCCAGATAAAGACGGGCAGCGACGCCGGAACCTGGCCACGACGATAAATATCGTCCCAATAGGTGATGCGGAACACGACGTTCTGCAGCCCACGGAAGAAGTTTGTGTCGGAGCCGAGCGTGAGGAAGAATGCGCGGACAAAGGCGGGCGAAGACTGCATGAGGACGAGCGTCTCGACGCCCGAGTGCGAGAATCCGCGCAGCGCAGCGGTGTTCTTCACGCAGAGCGCCAGCGAGCGTAGCGGCGGATTGGAGCGTTCCATGAACCCGCCTGTCTCCGTGAAAAATTCAGAGGAGAGCGCGGCCCATGAGTCGATGTCCAGCGATTCCAGCGCAGGGAAACTCGCGGCACTGAAAAGGTTGGAGAGGTTACAGTCGGTGAATTGAAGCCAGAGCTCCAGGCGGCGTAGTCGGGCTTGGCGGAAAGGTAGGCTCGGCCGCTTGAAAAGCATTTCGGACGTAGTTAGATGGCAGTGTTCGAGCGCCGGCATATCTTGCCACCAGCTGGGGGAGAGATAGTCGCCCGTGTACTTGGTGATCTGCGACCAGTCTTGCAGAGCCTGAAAGGGCAGGGAGGGACGGCCGAGAGTTATCTCCCGCAAAGCTGGACACCGGTTGCGCTCGAATAACGAGCTATGTGGAAGTTCTTCAACGCCGGGCAAGCGAGGTAGATCAAAATGGAGGAATCCAAGGACGGGGAAGTGCAAAACTGGGAGCTCTGCGGCGTCCAAGTACCCGAACTGAGTCCAGGTCATACCCGAAACAGTGAACTCGCGGAGCTTCGGGGCGATGGTTTCGAGCACGCCTCGTAACGCGCGCAGCTGGCGCTCGTCGGGCGAGTTGTCCTCCGTGGAGCAGTAGACGCGCAGGGAAACGTCGAGCGCACCACTGCGAGCGAACCAGTCTATCAATTGTTGGTCCCAATCTCGGGGCAAGGACGCCCTGAGCACAACGCAAACGACGGTCCAAAGCTCCGGAGTCCTCAATGCGATCTCGCGCCAGCTCCGGCAGACGCGCGTGAGTGGCAGCGGAGAAGTCGTCGGGTCACCCATCTGGCCCAGCGGTTGCGGTTGGTCGCGGTGGTACGCCATAAAGATGAGTGCGGTGATTTCGACGGGGAGCGTCAGGACGGGGTACTTGAGGGTGTCGAGGCGATGCTGCAGCGCGGTTATACGCGTCTTGGTCGAGGCAACGACCTGGAGCTGCTCAGCGAGTGTGTTTTCGAGCGCGAGGAGCTCGTTGCGGAGAACGTCGCCAGTCAGAGGCATGGTGGAGGAGGAGCGGGGAAGAACGGCGTCGCCTTATATAGCGCGTGGCCAATGTGCTGCTGGACCGAAATCGTTGGTCCATTGTCCTGTGGATTTAGCGTGGCCCATGCACGATGGCGGTCAAGAACAAGTGGGTTTGATCGCAACACCACCTGTTTAGTGTCAACAAAGGAAAATACAATATCTGCTGCGCAACCACCCAGACAAATTCAATTTCTATTTTATGCACCGGCTTGGAGTCTGCTGAGTACTACTCATATCGACTCTCCTGCCCAAAATATATTTCCATCCCATCAGCGCGGAGTTCATCCCATGCATCCCAATCCGCGTGGCGTTCATCGTACGCATCAAGGGCCTCCGAATACTCGGGTGAAAATGTCACGCGAAATTCGCGTAGTGGCGGCGCGCCAAGCAGTGCCCTGCGCCGCTTTATGTACGGGCTCGCGTTCCGGACGCACCAGCTCATCGTCGCCTTGTCCGGCGCGTGGTCGTTGGTGATGAAGACCTTGAGCTCCAGGGTCGCGACGCTGGCGCAGAAATCCTTCTCCGAGGAGTACGCCGAGAAGAAGGCGGTGACGAGGTCGGTGGTGGGGTTCAACAGCTCGAGGACAGTGACAGGGCAATGGCGCGTGAATGCGGATACACTGAGGAGGGTCTCTGGAGGAAACTGCAGCCGCTCGAGGGGCGGCTGGGACCGTTCCAGGAAGGAGGTGATGGAGGGAGCAGAAACATCCAGGGTTGAGTTCGGCGAGCCAGTCAAGAAGATCTTGAGCATTCGGAGTCGAGGAAAGGTGAATGCGTTGAGGAAGGACGCAACATCGATGCCCGACTCTGCATCTAGTGAAAGCTCCTCTAACACCACACTGAGAATGGGTCCGCCCAAAGGTGGCGGCTCGATGCTGTCTTGGACCGCCATCTGCAAGCTAGCGTGAAAGACTTGCAACTGCGGCAGCTTCTGCACAAGCTCGATGTACTCTGTCCTCTCGATGGTCCAGTACGTCTTGAATGCAGTCATGCGCTGCCATTTGGATGCGTTGAGCATCACATACTCGAGGCTGATATTGGCGAGTGCGATGCTACGAAGATTGGGCGCGGTCGTGAGGACGTCCAACGACGCCACGTACTCGTGCGCCTCGCCCACGCTCAACTCCACGGCTTCGAGAGCGGGGAACGGCAGTTCCCATGCATCGAAAATCTCCATATGCTCCGCGCTCAGATTGCGCAGCGTGAGCTGCTTCATCCGAGCAGAGTAGCGGTCAAAGACGTCGTAGAGGTCGTCGAAATCAAATTCTTTGTCGCTGCAAGGACCCCAGATCTCCAGCGACAGCGCACGGTTGCTCGCACGGGCAAGCCACTCGCCGAGATGGTCCATTAGATTGTTGGGTAGCGTCTCGTGCTCCAAACGGAGTATTAGGTGCGTCCAGAGCTCGGAGCAGCTTCGGGCAGCGTTGCGCCAAGATCGGCACACGTAGAGGAGTGGCTGGGGCGACTGCGCGGGATCCGGAGAGTCGAGATTGCCGTCAAGGTAGCGGAAAAAGCGGAATATGTGCGCTAGGATCTCGGGGGGAAGAGTATCGTTTGCAGAGAATGGCCGGTCTTTGACTGGGGCGTTTGGTAGGTTCATGGCAAGCCAAGGCTCCTTTGTGCGCTCGACATCGATGTCGGCCGACAAGCCGCATCGACGACGATCCCCCATCACCGGCTTCACGCGGTATCTTTTTTTGCACCTTGCTGCCGCCATGAACCCCGCCCCCTCCTCCCTCCGCAACCAGATGGCCTACCTGGACGCGGAGCTGGCCACCCAGAAGCAGTCTCTCGACGAGACGCGGCGGCGCATCAAGCTCATCAAAGCCCACAAGGCGGCGCTTCAAGCCCAGCTCGACGCGGTCGGCTTCCCCGTCAACAGCATCCCCGTAGAGCTGCTTGCGCGGATATTCCGCTTCGTGCGGTACGCGGACGGCTTCGGGCAGCCGCAATGCTCGCCACAGACGCTCCGGGGTGTCTGCCGGACTTGGCGGGAGGTCGCGGAGGGCTCTTCCGAGCTGTGGACGCACCTTTCGGTCAACCTGAAAGCGCCGTACATCCCGAGCATGCTCACAATGCTGCTCCTGCAATGGTTTGGGCGCGCCGGCGGTCGTGCGCTCGACTTCACGCTCATTGGTCCCTCGAAGCAGGGGACCCACCTCGCGTCATTGGAACCGCTCTTTCGTCTGTATTCCAGCCAGATGAGGCGGCTGACACTGCGGGAGATGGGCGAGGAGGATTTGCGCGTGCTGGACCAATGGAAGGTCGCGTTCCCCATCCTCGTCGAGGCGCAGGTCGGCGTCAGTGGGAAGGAAACCGTCGAGGGGATCACCTTTCTCGATAACGCGCCCCAGCTCCGCACGTACAAGCTGGGGAAAATCCTTCTCGGATGGCAGACGCCTTGGAGCCGCCTCACGAGCTTCACGTCGCTGGGCCCGATGACCGCGCTCCATATCGTCAACGCTCTGGCAACGTTCCCGGAGCTCGTCTCCCTCGACATCGTCCTGCTGCGGGAGAACGGCACCGGGGACCGCCCAGCCGCGCCGTTGGTGCATCCGGCACTCCAGCACTTACACGTATCCGCGTCCACCCCTGCCGACCTCGCACTATTCCTCGACGCGTTCACCCTCCCCTCGCTGCACACCCTCGATCTCGGAACGACGCCGCAACCCGAGCACTTCGCACCCACCCTGGGCGCATTCTTTGCCCGCTCGCAACCCCCGCTGCGCGCCGTCTCCTTCTACAACCCGACCCTCCCGCTCGTAAGCGCACTGGCCCAGCGCTTCCCGCTCACGCGCCTCGACCTCGGCGCCCCCTCCGCGCAATTCGTCGCCGACTTCTTCCGCGCGTACGCAGCCGAGCCGGGGTTCCTCCCCGCGCTGCACACACTCGGGTTCACGATCCGCGAGGATATCTCGCTTATCCCTGCGTTTGCGCGCGTCGAGCACTTTATCCGCAGTGCGCCGGGCATAAGGCAACGCTGGGCATCCGTGGGCGCGTCGTTCGCGATGAGGGTGTTGAGGGTGCGGAGAGTGGAGGGGGACGTTCATTTTGGGAGGTTCTTTCCAGATAGTGAGATTGCGGTTTTTCGGGAGCTCAAAGCGCACGGGATGGAGGTCTATATGGATGAGAACAAGTACGGTCAGTGCGGGGTCCGCGTCGAGTAGTGCTGCCATGGCTATCAAGGAATTTCGAAGGAGTTGGCGTCGAGCCTCTTTTAGTATGCGCTGTATTTATTCCACGGAGAAAGATTTCACAAATGAAGAGAATGCGCGACGGAAGCTACATCGTCGACGTTGCCGGGAAGCTTGAAGTCGGATGAAATTCAGAGTATTCGCATGAAGGACACAAATTCATGCTGGAGAACATCCCTAGAGAGCTCCAGCGCTCCAGATGCTTGCTTTATGTTTGGTTCGGGATTTCTTTGTGAAGGCGAAGGTTGGGGTAAAAAGCAAACCCTGCGCCGCTCAGGCCCGTGACGCCCCTTGTCCCGAACGCCCAAGACCTCCTGCTCGACTCCCATGGATATTTCTTGACTACTCAACCAGCCACCATTCCACAACAGCCTTGGCTCGCATGTACGCGGTCTAGTCCACGAAATTCGCGTCTCCCAACAGCTTTAGCCTGACACGTCCTATAACTCCGAACTTGCTCGGGAGAACGGAAAGGTCTTCGTTTGCTTGTGTGTCCTTGGCTACGTTTTCACCCTCGATTCGGTCTTTAACAACGCATCCCAATCAAGCTTTCTCTCGTCCACAGGCCTGCGCAGTCGCCCTTCTCCGTACAGAACAACGACGAGCAAGAAGATTCTGTATCACGTTCGGCCGACCAGCCGCCGCAGCTCCTGCATAATCCTCCTCGGCATCTGGCATCTCGGTTCATTTTGCACCGGTGAGGTTTGATAAATGGGTTCCTGCGTCGAGTTAATGAGTTAATGAAGATGCAATCTGGAAAGTTGGAGAACTCTCGCTTTCTTTTCTTGGGTCATTGGCCGACGCAACACGCCACCACCGGCGCCGCCATTATGGACAGACGCGTCGCGTTCTTGTTATTCTTGCAATTGCTCGCGTTCCAATCATCTCCCGCCACCTAGTACTGCCTTATCCGTGCCGCACACCCTCCGAGCAGGACAAGGTCTCCGCGTCGCGAAATACGTACGTGGCGCGCCCCCACACTCAGCGCGTTATCACTCGCAATCCGGACGTGAGCCAAGTTTGGGTCAACTTAGTTGGGTTGGCTACGCGACTTGGCTAACGCTACTCCGGGGAAATCGGGGAGCAGGAGCTCTCTGCGCTAAACTTCTTTTGCTGTATCATGCACAGTCCCTCGCGACGCGTTTACGGGTCGTTCCGTCGCACCCCGGATGGAGCATCGGGCCGTGCGCGGAGTTTAGCGCTGTACCATCCGAGGTCGCGGAAAGTATTGTCGGAGGGCTGGGAATGGAGATGTGGACACCACTCAGGACTGCGCTGTTGGGATGGACGTTTGCTGGGAGCGCGTCTTTGCGCAGAAGCATTCCGCTGTTCTAGTCGATGCCGACTGGCGCGCCATTCGCTCGGTGCCCGAGGCGTCGTGACCGCAGTCCGCTTCCATTCCGTTGTCTGTTGCGCTACCGACACCCGAGCATACCGAGGTACGCGTTGCGCGCCGCGTTGCCCGCCCCCGTTTGCCCTCTCCGCGCCTCTCACGAAGCTCAGGATCGGGATCAGAACAAGATTTCTGCTAGTCCCGTCCAATCCAACTGCTGGCCTGTGCACCGCCCACTGGCGCTTGCTTTCCCCCACCGTAACCCTTGTGCGTCGCCCTCTTCCCAGTACCCCCTCTCCAATTTACCGTCTTTCCTTGGGTAGATTGCGTATCTAGTGCCGTCTGCCGAGCCAACAGCGTTTCCGCCCCGTCGCATTCAACAGCTATCGACCGCCGCGCACGACCACGTTCTACGGTCGGGTTCCAAACACAGCTTCACTCCGACATGCCTTCATAACCCCACACCCAATCCGAATCGCCAGGCAACTTATAACTCGTCCTCTGCCTCCGCGTGGCCTTCACCAAGCGACACCCACCTTCCCCCGCTCCCGCTTCCTCGCGCCATGAACCTCGACGTCCTCCTGCTCCTCTTCTTCGGGTTCCGCATCGTCAACGGGCTGCTCGTGAACGTCAACCGTGCCGATGAACACGAAACCGCCCCCTCCATCCCCGATGTTACGCCAGCCTCCGCCACCCACTTCCCGGTCGTCTTCGGCGTCGCCCTCGAGGACATCCGCGCCGCCACCCCCGACAGCTTCATGGTCAAGGAGGATGCGCAGCAGTCGCCCTCGTACGTCATTGTCGTATACCATCTCACAAGCAACTAAGCTCGATCTCAGCACGTCCTCCGCTACCGTTAGCCGCCTTGCCGCGACTGCTGTAGTCGCCACCGGCGTTGCGATGGCTGCCAAGCTCAAGGACGCTGTCGTCGCTGGAGACACGTCCGTCGCCTCCCCACTAACCACATTCCAGCGCTGACCGTTTTGTAGTGCGCCGGACATAACCACGGCTCTTGCGGACGACGCTCCTGCGCCTGAAACGAAGCAGAAGGCTCTCGCTGCCCGGGACCATCCGTACGCGTCACTGCCCAATCCCTCTCTTCGGCATCTTATAATGATTATCTCCTCCGTTAGGTTTCCCCCGCCCAACGACCATGCCAACTCCGACGCCGACAACGACGCGTCCAAGTCCTTCGTGCCCCGCGGCGCCATGACCACGCGCACAATCGTCGCTATCGTTGGCGTAACGAGTGCGTTCACTCCTCCGGGAGCCCCGCGCCACCATCTAATCTCCTTGACCCCTTTCAGGCATATTCATCTTGCTCAACGTCGCCTTCTGCTTTGTCTGGTGGAAACGCCGCGGTTTCTGCTGCGCCGCGCCAGCCGAGTCCGCGTCCCCTCGCTCCCCGAGCCCTCGCTCCAGCATCGCCAAACCAGCCGTCCCGTTCCCGACGGCACGCGTCCGCCGCCGACACGTATTCAGCTTCGTCGTCGCGTCCGCGCGCGCCCCGCGGCGGTCCGCGTCGTCCTCCGCATCGTCCGCGCGGACGCTTGTTGATCAGAGGTACAGTGGCGAGCCCACCGGCGGCGGCGATACCGAGTTGGGTGTGATCCTGCCGGTGCGTCGTCCCGAGGCGGTTCACGCTGCTGGGCGGGCGCATGAGGCGGAGACAGAGACGGATGGGTCTAAAGCCGCGTATACAAGTTCAGGCGCGCTTCCGGTATGAGCACCCACCAACGCTCCACCGCCCCGCGCCCGATTTAATGCACCTCTCCCTCTTGAACGGGATGTTTTATTGCACTTGTTTTTTTTTTCTTCTGGCATCTGGATACCATATGGCTGACGATACCTACGTACCTACCTATCTACATCGGAATCTGTTGTCCCTGTCCTCGAGTCCTTGCTACCTCGCTTACAATACTACCACTGAAGGACACTCTCGAGACCTAGTTTACTTACAAATCTCTGGTTGGGTGGCTCTTAGTTCTATCTCTCCGACGCGTTAGAACGATTGCATCCTAATGACTTGTTAACGTTGTGGTCAACTCCATTGCCGAGGCTCACCTGTCGCTGGCGCTGGCGCAAGGGTACATACGTCGAAAATTTGTTTGAGGCCCATCGCGATCTCCTCCTCCCAAAAGTGGCTTTTAAGACCAAATTAGGGGGAAACCTACACGAAAAATTGGATTTTCCGGGGCCATCCGGATTCCGAATCATCAATCTCATCAATTTAGTGGATAAAAGAGACTATTTGCGGCAGAAATGACCTAAAAATAGTCTATTTCTGGCCAATAACTTTTGTGTTCACTGCGTAACTGGGACATTTTTGGAAGTTTTGATGCATTTTGGACAGATTTGACGGCATCACAGCGTGACATTTCACATATCCTAGACCGAGATTGGATTTTTGGGGCCCACAAAGATTGGATTTTGAGGCCGAAATCTCGGATTTTGGCGAAGTGCCCTTTGCGGGAGCTTCACGGGGCCTGCTGGCGCTGGGCACATCAAGCGCCTCTTGGTCTCGTGCCATGATGTCTGCTAGGAGGCATCGCAAGTCCGGACTTCATTTCTCCACCGGCCGCCGTACGCGTCCAGACTAGGACTGTGTGTGGTTCGGAAACAACACGAGGCCTCGAAGGTTGTTCGAACTTGTTCCCGCATAAAGCTGTCGAGTCTCGACTTGGAGAATGGCGCCTACCTAAGCGCTGTCCGCTCCTTTCATGGCTCTCGCTCGACCTCTCGATCCCCGGAACGTCCTCGGTGGCGTTACATGCCCCGAACTTGCAATCTCGCTGCGCCAGCCACAGACTATGGCTGCCCCGGGTCGCACGCTCTACTCGTTTTACCAGCGCACGGGCAACTTGCTGGAGCAGAGCATCAATCGCCTCGCGCACCGTCTAGGACTGGGTCCGCTCGCGCTCCAAGAGCGCATCGAGCAGCTGTTCGACTCGGAGGGGGATTCAGAATCCATGTTCAAGCAAGAATCGACCCTGCAAGCACTCAGAAGCGGGCAGGCTGTACCTCGTAGAGTCCGCAAGTATTGTGGGGAGCTACTGCGGTTCGCTCTTCCGTGCGTGTGCTTTGTCCTCCAACTCAGTGATGCTGACCGTTCGCCAGGTCCAAGAGTGCCTGCACACAGCTCGACTGCTTCAAAGTCATCGTGGCGCTCTCAACCCAGCATCCAGGCTTGAGGCGCGTCTTTTTCGACGCTCTCCAACATGGACACCATGAGCGTCTAACGAGAGGCGCGCTTTTGCTCATTTGGCGTCGACGCGACGCGTTTGGCTCCCTCGACGACTTTGCCGCTGCATCAACCTTTGCTGCTGAATGCATAACCGAGACCTGCGTATCCGCCATCGTCGAGACGGAGCAGCCACCTTGGCTAGTCGATTCAATGGTGGCAGCGTCGGCGCTCACGGCTGTAGAGCGCCTACTTGTTGCTTCTAACTGTGGGTTCGTCATTTTCTTCTCACTCCCCAGTAAAGCTAAATCGGAAAGCTGTAGACGGAGCTCGGAGTTCCCTTCGCGGCTAGCCATACGTTACCTCGCCGGTGTTGCCGCATGCTCCTTCTTCTGGAACCAGGAGGGCCCGCTTTTTGTTACTGTTGTTCTCAAGCTTTTCAGGGCAGCAAGAGACCTGGTTCGCGACTTGGGAGTCCAAGAGCTGGAGGGTCCCGCTAGATCACCCGCCCTTTCTGAGGACGCCGAAGGCGTTGATCTGCTCTGCCATTCGATCCTTGTTGGCGTTCGAGACCTGCGTGGGTCGCAGCGCGCAGTCCTCATATCTCAACCTGATTTCTCTCAACTGGTCGTCTTGACAAGATAGTTGGTGCATTGTTTTAACTCGCGGCGTAACTGATAATTGAACTCCCAGCCCACGAGCTGCCGTTATTCTTCCTCTGTCTTGGAAACTTTCCAACAGTGTCGAGCTGCAAGCTCTCCTGCCCTCTCGTTTCACATTCCGCAGCGTTAAAACCCTCTTTCTCGAGTAGGTCGCCTATCACAGGATATATACATCGAGACTGAGGATTTATAGAACCACGCCATCTCTGACTCGCCCGCACGATACTCATGATCGACTCGCCGAGAACGCCGCCGCAGTCGATTCGAATAGCTCTTTTTTTTCCAGCACACCTTCGCTATCCTTTAGTGACCGTAGTCTCACCGAACGGACCGGAGTCGACTCCTCCAACCAGAGCATGTCTGAGATGACGTTCGACTCATCCGAGTCGGTGTCTACGTCCGGCCAAATAACTCCGCTGGGCTTGGACCTGGCGCCGCTCGGTGTGGGCACCGATGGCACCAACGCGCTCGACGTTGATTCCGCCTCTACCACCACGACCCTTGCTGACGGCACCATTCTTTTTTATCCGGGCCACTCGGCCTTTCAAGAGAACCACTGCATCTACTACTTTGAACATGTACGGAAGATGCAGTTCATTTTCGGCGGTAACTCGATAACAAATGCTACCTGCTCGGTGAGTAAATTCTTTGTTGACTGCTAAAGTGTGCGTTTGTCAAAGGCCTGCCCTCATCGATATCACTGTAGATGTTGCTTGCGGCCCCGCGCGGGCCGATAATCAACGCCATCTGTGCCTTGGCAAGCCTTCATTATACGCGCATGCGCGTCTCGCACGGGCTCGAAGCGCCGAACCCGAACCCCGGAAAAACGCCGGCCAGATATTCTTACGACGAAGCGTATTTCCAGCTGCACAATGCTAAGCAGGTGCGGGGCACGTTCGAGGAGAGTGACGCCCTTGCTGCGCTGCACCTTGTATGGTTCTCGCAGCTATCGGGCGGCGTGAAAGACTGGGAGCCCGTGTTATCGGTTGCCCGCGCTTGGCTCGCTCAACAGACGAATTTCCTCGCGAGCGATAATCCCAGCCTGGTGTTCAAGAGCTTGCCGTCATCCACCCAGGTCATCATTCAGCTCACCCTTGTGTGTATTTTTCCTTCTTCTCAAAGCACCATTCATGCAAGATATTCACCTCGTGCACAGTGGCTCGATATCTTTTCCAGCCTCGCAGTTATGCGCCCACCGAAATACTTTGCGCTGACAAAGCGCCTCTTTGAATCCGACGACATCCGCATGGACACCATAACAGGCTGCCCCCAACACGTCCTCCTCGGCATCGCCGAGGTATCAGCACTATCCCACTGGAAGGCAGAACAGAAGGTCAAAGGCGCCCTGAGGCATCGGGACCTTGATCTGCGCAGGGAGGAGATTGTGCAGCGGCTCAAGAGTGTCAAGATCAAGAGAATGCCGGTACTGGCCGATGCGCTGGATATTTTACCGCTGCATCCGACCCTAGCGCAGAGTGGGAGCGAGCTTATGGATGCGCCGCCGCCGGCCACGGAGACGAGGCATTTGGTAGCCAAGATCTTCACAGAGACGGCGTATTTGTATTTGCATACCGTTATGGGCGACTCAAATCCTTGTGAGTGGCCTCAGCTTCCCTCGACCGTTTTTGACCGCCTTGCTACAGATATCCCAGAAACTCGAAGCTCTGTCACCGTGATCGTAGAAGGCCTCCAGCAACTTCCTTGCTCGGAGGTCGACCGTGCGCTCGTCTTTCCTATCTGCCTCGCTGGTTGCATGACGGACGAACCGAACTTGCGTGAATTCCTGAAGGGACGGCTACTGGCGCACGAAGAGAGTGTGGGTAGCTTGATGCAGGCGCGACTTCTTATGGAAGCGGTGTGGATGAAGCGGACCTTTCATAGGTCGACGGTAAATTGGAGAGAGACTATGAAAGAGCTAGGTCTGAATCTGTTGCTGGTGTAGCAATTTCCTTTGTTCGATTGGAGTCGATCATTTGATCTAATAACCCGCTCGACTGATTTGTTCTCGACATTTTTTAACGTTCTCTGTTTTCCGGCCTTGCCCGAGTGCGTTTGCCCTTGGACTGGCACTGGGTTGCATCAATGTATCAATTGTGTTGGCGTACTTTGATTTAGAACCTGCCGATGAACTCGTTACAGTGCATTGATGTGCCTTCGCGCCCTAAGAACGAGAAGCGACGTGCTCAATATGAGGGATTCACAACGCGGGGAGGTCAAGGGTGAAGGCCGCGACAAACACTGGAAACCAAGTTCTCCGTCAGATACCGAGTGCGAGTCGTTTCTGAACCGGCGGCGGATAGTACTACATAGCTCCTCGAGAATTGGGATCCGGGTAATTAATATCGACGAGCTCTGGATCTTTCCGGGAGGGAGAGGTTGTGGATATTTCTCGCGAGCGAGCCTCCACGACCGCACGCAGAAGTTTCTCGAGAGCTAGCTGCAGAAGGTGCGTCATACGTCGACGTCCATATCTGCAATTGCAATCGGCCACTAGACGGCGAGTGAGAGTCAACCGGTAGCGCAGCGGCACGGTGTGTAGAGATAGCTAAAAGTTTGCCGCCGTACGCATGCCGCGCGAAATCGAAGATGACAGTGAGCAGCTGTGTCAGTCTAATTAAAGGGAATCGGTACACTTGACACCTCAGTTTCGATGACTGCGGCGTGCCTTCAAGTGAAGGTTCTACAAAAAACGACATGCAGTTTTAGATAGGGCATTTCGCTGCGAGGAACGGTGTTCAAGGTACGCTGATGGTGGTCAAGAGCAAGTCATGATCACTGATAATTCGCATCAACAAGCTTGCGTCCGTTCCTCGACCACGCCAAACTCCTCCATTGTTAGCCGATCGCTCCCTGTACACAGGCGCCTGCTCGCCATGCCAGCCCTCACCGAGCTCCTGCCCACCGAGCTCATGCTCTATCTAGCTGACTTCCTTATGCTCGGTTCCCTCAACGCGCTAGCCCAAGCGTGTACCGAGCTGCACATCATACTCCAGGAGTCCATCGACGCGTGGCTCACCCCAGCGCTCGTCAAGGAACGGCTCCTCCTCCGTTGGGCTGCTGGCGCGGGCAGGGAAGATCTCGTCGAGAAGCTGCTCGCGCCGCCTTTCAATGCCGAGCCGGACTTACACGGCTACCCCGAGCGCACATCTGCGCTGCACCTAGCGGGCGCCGCCGGCCACACTTCCATCGCACGACGCCTCATCTCTGCCGGTGCCAACGTCAACTACGACGGCGATTCCGTCATATGGGGAGAGTCAGTTTCGCCTCTGCACGTCGCCGTCAAGAGCGCGCAGCTGGAGACGACGAAGCTCCTCCTCGAGAACGGCGCGAATCCAGACTGTGGCTACTTTTGCAGCAAGTACGGGGAGGAGTGGACGGTGCCGCCGCTCTACGACGCGATTTCGTTGCGCAGCATCCCTCTCGCGAAGATGCTACTAGAGCACGCCGCGGACGTCGAGCGCGGATCGTACGACGGTACTCCCCTCGCCCACGCGCTTCGCCTGCGCGACATCGACATGATGCGGTTCCTCCTCAAGACAGGCGGCGCTCAGGCGGATGCGGATATGTGGTTGGTCACTTGGTGGCCGGACCCGACGGAACGCGTAGAGGAGATGCTCCCGCAACCGCATCAGGCGCTGATGCTCTACCTCGCGCTGGGGTTGAAGCATCCCGAGGGAGATTGGAGCCCAGCGCCATTCCTTCTCGAGGAAGCGGAGAGGAAGGATATTATGCGGCTGTTGCTGGACTATGGCGCGACGAAGAAGCGCACGATGGACATGGTGCAGATGTATCTCAGTGGACTGGCGAAAGCTGGGGATATGACGGAGGACGAGCTGTTGGCGCACGTCGACGCCATCTTCGTCAGCTTGGAAAGTGAGATCAGGGCCGGGGTTTGACCTTACATTCCAAGGTTGTGAATACTGTGCCAAGTTGTACAGGTACGATGCTTACAAATCTGTAACGGCCGGCCTCGTTACGACGACTTCCGGTTACGCGTTACGTCGTATATTTTATACGACATCCAGGCGCCGCAGGCGCGGAAATTTTGATTTTTGGTACCGGTAACGCTCGGGATGACCACAACGAGCCCAATGTTACCGTTACCGTAACGCGAAATATACGACACGACGCGTAGATGTTACGTGTTACGTCGTACCTGTACAACTTGGTACAGTACCTCATGGCATGCTCACGGGGCCCTAGGGCATACCTAGTAGCGACTTTACTACATGACCTGAATAATCGCCGACCAGATTACTCGGCGGAATTCGGAAACCACAATGCGTCCAGAACGTGCAAAGCATATCTGTATACTGTACATTGTACGTCTGAATCATCTCGGCGGACGGTCGAACCGCTTCCCGCAATCATCGCAGCGGGCATCCGTGTAGCTCTCGTCCGGCACAATGATTGATCCCCCACAGCAATGGATGACCCATTGCCCCCGGGCATTTCTTCCTGTATACGACTCGTTACGAGTCGCATACTCGTCGTATCTCCTGCTCGATCCGCGACTGCGCGAGCTGTCTCCCGGTCCAACCGGACAGGTGCATAAAAAAGACCTGCTGGTGTATTTATTCTTGACGGTGTATCTGCCGCATGTGTAGCACTGGTTGAGTGACATTGGTTCGCGATTCGGCCTAGATTAATTGAGAGTTTGGGTTCAGGTCAATCAAAGGTCTGAAATCGAACTCACGCCGGAGAGAAAATGATTCCTGCGAGTCAGTGGGGCATAATAAGAGCTAGCCCCAGAGGCGGGAGCGACATTGCTGCGGACGTGTAATAAATACATAGCCAGCGCAAAAAAAGCTCGCCGAGTCGTTGCATTCGGACGAGTATACAGTGATTAAAAGGTGGAAGACCCGCATTTGTAGAACAAATATGGAGCCGGCAGCCAGCGATCCAAATAAGTGATATCTCAAAACAACAAAAGCTTAACAAAGGAAAAGGCTCACATAACACGACATCCAGTTCTAGAAGCTCTCGGAGAATAAACTTGAAGACGCAGTTCGCGGCTCGGTAGGCAACGTCGAGGGCCGGGAACGGTCGCGCCAAGTAGGTTCTTGATATATACTTAATGCTCAGGCTGTAATTGTCGCAAAAAGCCGATTTAGACCATAGTTGGCTATAGGTAGCTATAAGATAAACGAAATTTTATAGGTACTTTTGGCCTCTTATAGTGTCTCATAGAATCCTATAGGTACCTATAAGAAATCCCGAAAACCCCACCAATTGACACCAGTGGCCAAACTGAGGAGGCAACCCCATAAGAGCCGAGGTCTATCTTATAGTCACCTATAGTGGACTATAGGACAAATTTTTGTTGCAGACATTATTTTGGGTGTGCCGGAGCCTAAGCCAGCCTGAGGCACTCAAACGAATCGGACCAACTGCCCGCTCCGCACCAGGCCACACCACCCTAAAAAGCCGCCTTTGTGCCGCAAATGTACGCGAGCAGAGCTGCCACAGCCACATGTCACTGGGTCGTTCCGCTGTCTTGACCGCTACCACCCTGTGAAGCAGCGGTCTAAATGACTGCGGCCTTCGCGCACTAGTGCATCCACAGCCTACAGAAGACGATGCCCGTCTCTGGGGGCTGTTCGTAGCTCGCATATAACGGCGGGCGGGGCCGCTCTATGACACGAAGAATCCGCCAACTATGGCCCGCATTGCGGGACCCCAGATGTTTTGCGACGCTGCTGGTATCGGAATCTCGGGAGGCCAGTTCATCGCGGCGCAGGGCGACGTCCACGTTTACCAGAATTCGGCCAAGAAAAGTGCGCTGTCGCGGCCTCCAGAGGTCATATTTCTCCTGCTTTCTTGCGCTCCGCTCAGGCTCAACAGGCTTTTAATGAGGTTCTCTCCGACACCGACCTCTATTGCGAGCAACTGTGGCCGAAACGGCGCGGGTTTCCTCTCTACGTGCCGATGCCGCAGCGCAATCTCCCTCCAGAATATCTCATCGAGGGCGTGTCGATCGGGGACGTCGGTATGGTGACCCCAGAGGGATTCTGGGACTTTTTCTTTAACGTATTCCGCCCCGCGGACCATCCAATCAACGTTGGACGCGTCCCCGAGGGTTTTACCCCGCTGCATCCGTACGGCGAGCTGGACCTGCACAATCTCGAGTTCGAGCCAGGGACGTCTGCATGCTCCTCTTCTGTTCAGTCCCGCAATGATGACTTCGAGTCTGTGTCCGCATTCTATACAGTACCTCCAGTTGACGCTCCTTCAGCGATTTTCCCGGCTCCGACTTTGTCTTTCGCTGCGGCCCTCCAAAAGGCGCGGTCCTCTGCCTTCCATTCGGCTCCCGCCTCCAGAAGCTCGCTCGTTATCAAGATCATATCCGCGATTACGCTGCCCAGAACGCAAAGTCGTGGTACCAATACATCAATGGGCGCCTCGGACGCGGGATGCCCAACGGCGGCCTCTACATCATCACCGGGCACGAAAAAGCGGTGGCGGGCGGGATTGCGACGTTCCAGAACGTTGCAGAGGACACCGACTTTAACGTTATCTTCAGGTCGTTCCCCCATGCGGGCGCGCCCGGCGAGCAGCGCTATCGTTTCAATCGGGGCACGCCCGCGGAGACGAGGGTGTTCCCTCCACTCTCGTCGCCGGCAGAGACGAACAATACGCTCTTCCTACAAGGGTATCGCGTCTCGCTTGGACTCGGTGTTTGGAATGCGCTGTTTGGCGGCGCTGTTGGCGTTCAGGCGATTGAAGACGCGCCGGCACCGGGCAAGAAAGGAAACCGGGCAGTGCCATTTGGCTCGTCGCGCTTTGCTGTCGCGAATCTGTTCAACACGATCGTCGGCGGAGGCGGGGGCGGAGGCAAGAACGCGTTGTCGGAAGGCGTTGTTGTTTCCGAGCTGGTTGGGCAGTCAAAGGTATGTACATGTACTGCCTCTGTCCCTGTCCTCTTTGACCGTCTTGCTATCTAGGTGGTGCATCCCTCGCGTATCCTGCACAATCACATCCACGAGAGGGTGCGTTCCCGTGGGTCTACAAAGCTACGGACCTCATCGTCCAGCAGGTCTCCGACGCCAACGTCATTATAACGCACGACGACGACTGGCAAGAGCTTTTAGGCAGCCCTGAATGCCAGACGCCGCACGCGGTCAACTTGGATGAGCAAGCCGACATCGAGGTCGAGGGTGGTGTCGCGTATCTCGTTCATAGACGCGGCGCCTCTGCCGTCGACCCCCAACCATCCGAATGGGAATTCGATCAGGCGACGCCGCTGTTGAGCGAGGACGGCAGCTCCGCGGAAGACAATAGTGACCCCGAGTCGGAGTCGGACGATGCTTCTGAGCCCTGTCCCGTTCCAGACGCTTCCCCCCGGCGCGCCGCGCTTATTTCGCGCATCTTCGGGAAGAAGCCTGTCCCGCTCGACCCCGACGAGCTCAAGCGGCCATTCGTCTACCAGCGGCGGCCGCATTCAGACAAGGGAGTGTTTGTGCGCCGGAAATGTGCGTTTTTCGTCTGTGTTTACATACATTTGAGGCTGACTGGATGTGCAGATACGATCCCGTACCACGTATCGGCGTCGACGCCTGTGCTCGTGGGTTATGGCCGCGCGTCGGACGGAGGAAGTGAGATGGGCGATGAAGACGTGGATAGCGACTCGGATGGGGGAGGCGTATTCGCGTTTTCTGCTCCGTTGGTGGCCTGAACGTAGGCCCCAAACGGGAATTGAGGGAGGTTTATTGGGCGGGGAGGGTGTCAGACGCATTGGTGCCGACGCGTCCGGAATAAAGCCGTATGGACTTGCTTATCGCGCTCCTGGTATCGTTGTTATTGTTTCAAGTCCCTAGAAAGATCTTGGATCTACCTCTGTACAGTATCGTGGTGCTTGTAGTGTAAGGCGGCAAGAAAATATGCACTCTAACGACATTTAGTCCTGCGGTGATACGGTAACGCCTCCTGCTTTTGTACATCCACCATGTCCGCACCTCTGAATGCTGCATTGCACCCCGGGACTAGAGTCCCTCCCCGAAAAGACTTGCATACTCTCCAGTCCGAGGCTTGCAACACGAGGCCGAGAGGCTGTACTAGCCATAAAGCTGTCGATCTTCGCGCGTCTAACTACACTGCTACCTCCCTCCCTCCATGTCCCTCGCTCGACAGCAAGACCTACTCGATCCCTTGACTTGTCCAGAGCTCGCTATCGCGCTGCGGCAGCCCCAGTCCATCGCCGCTCCGGGCCGTGTCCTCGGCTCGTTCTACCAGCGGAGCGGCAACTGGCTCGAGCGCAACGTCAATCGTCTCGCGCATTGTCTCGGAAAGGGTCCGCTAGTGGTGCAGGAGCGCATCGAGGAGCTCTTAGAGAAGGGCCCTCGGCAAGAATCGACACTGCAGGCGCTCAGAAGCGGACAGTCTGTTCCACCGAAATTTCGCAAATACTGCACAGAGCTCCTGCGATTCGCTCTTCCGTGCGTATTTTACTTCCGGCGCAGACTGTAGTGACGCCGCTCAAGGTCCGAGAGTGCATGCACGCAAATCGACTGCTTTGGGATTATTGTGTCGCTCTCGACCCAATATCCTGGCATGCGACGCGTATTCTTGGACGCTCTGCAGCTCGGACGTCGAGAAACGCTCACTCGCGACGCGATCTTGTCTGTCTGGCGCCGCGGCGATACGTTCGGCTCGCTCCAAGACTTCTGTTTTGCGTCTACCTTCGCGGCCGAATGCATAACCGACACCTGTGTATCCGCATTCGTTGAGACGGTGCAGCCGCCCTGGCTCATCGATACAAGGGTGGCAGCGTCGGCCCTCACCACTGTGGAACGTCTGATTGGTGCTTCTGGCAGCCTGAGCGCGTACGTCTTTTTCTTAAAACGTGCTATTCCTCAAGCTCAAAAGGTTCCACAGGGCAAGCTCGGAGTTTTTCCCGCTGCTAGCCATACATTACCTCGCCGGTGTTGTAGCATGCCCGTCCTTCTGGCGCCAGGAGGGATCACTATTTGCGGGTGTCGTCCTGAAGCTTTTGCGGGCAACGACGGAGTTGATACGCGATTCGGGAGTTGAAGAAGTGGAGGGTCCGGTTCGTCCTCAAGCTTTGGACGCCACGGAGGGTATCGATTTGCTTTGTCATTCAATCCTCGTTGGTGTCCAAGACCGAGAGGCGTCAAAAGTTCCTATCCTCGTCCTTTCGCCCGACTTCTCTCAGCTGGTTAGCCTAGCAAGATAGTGAGCAAAATAATCCAGTGTTGCCCTTTCTGACGAGTTTTCAGCCCACGAGCGGCCGAGATTCTTCCTTTATCTTGGAAATTATCCAACAGTTCCGGGTTCCAAGCAACCGTGCCATGTACTTTTACGTTCCGAAGCGTCGAAACTCTCCTCCTCGAGTACGTCGTGGGCTCGATAATGCATTGAACGCAGCACTCATAAATCACAGAACTCCGTTTTCTCCACCTTCTGCCTTTCGGCGCGTGATGCACACGATACAGCGGCAGCGGCGCCGGCTCGCAGGGGCCTCGACGCAAGATTTTTCACCATCGCACAACACGCAAAATCCAAGATATTTCGACTTTCTGGTACCAGATGACGACGCCAAACAAGAAACGGCCTCTGCTCCCCGTCGCAAATGGCGACGATACACAGTCGCGTCCAATGCATCATCGGAGGATGTGACAGGCGGAGAATCGACCGACGCCGACTCTTCTTCATCGCTTCCCAGCTCCGATAGCGTGGTCGAAGAACAGACAGAGTTCGACTCTGGCCGCCGCGACTCGGACGCGTCCTCGCTAACTACGGCTGGGGAATCTAGTGCTGCACCGGTGCCGCCGTCTCTTCCGCAGACTCGTGCGACATCTGGCCCGACACCCTCACAATGTCATCCCCCGCTTGATCTTCCCAGTCGCGATAGTATCGGAGACCAGGCGTCTCTCGACGCAGAACGCCGGGGGTCTGTCGCGTCCTTGTTACCTATGATCAACGAATCGAGCAACGCACCGGTGCCGCGTTTTTTGCGGAAAACTCCCGCAGGAGTAGGCGATTTTGCTGGGAAATGGGAGGATCACCCGCAAGCGCAGGCGATTCTGGGCAACTTGATCGGTCCGAATCGCGAGCAACTCACAACGCCGGAGGATGGAGCGGTCGTCTTTGTCGACAGATTGAGCCCTTTGGTGGGAGAAGACACGTTGAAGAGTTTCTTTGTGCCATTTGGGGAGATACAATCTGTGCGTTCCGTGATTTTTTCTCCGTTCTTGGATTCATATATATCTGGGTCAGGTCAAGGTGCTGGACGGAAAGCATTGTGGATTTGTTGATTTTCTGCACAAGGCGGACGCCGAAAACGCTATTCAGAAGATGCAGGGCTTCCCCGTTGGCGGCAGCAGAATCCGCCTGAGTTGGAGTCGCCGACATAAAATTATCGACTCCGATGCGTCGGCACAATCGGATTGGTTGGAGGACGTTGTATGGTCTGTGGACTCGGACTTTCCTTCAGTTGATCTTGAAACACCGTCCGAAACGCCACTGGATCCAGCGTTCTCTCATTTGGAGGTCTTGTCCACCTCTGGCAGTTGGGTTAACGGCGCCTCATGGATCAGCGCTGCCGCTCGTGCAGCAGCGTCTAACTCTCCGCCGTTAGCGCAGGCAAATCAGCCTCGTCCCACGAAGCTAGACTGGGGCTCGACGGGCACATGAGCTCTGCCAACGGAACCTGGTCGGGATCCATCGAGCGACTGGGAAATCTGGCAGCGTACGTTGTTGATTCCTCTTATCGGAATGGGTGCTGACAATTTTCATACTTAGCAGAGCCGCGGTGGCCTTCAACATCACAGCTAGTTTCCCCTATCGCCGGCGACCGCCCCAGCCCTGGCTTGTTTGGACCCCGAACCCCGCCACCTAATGAAGATCCCTCATCGACTCCGTATATTCCCGGCACGCCTCATTTCTCGCCTCCACCCAAGAACATGCGGCGCAAGCCCGTCCTAAATAGAGTCGATTCATGGTCAGAGTGGCAGCGTAAATAATTTCTTTGTGCTCTTTGAACTTGACTTTCTGATTTTATCCATAGCGGATCCGAATATGGCCCCAACGCCTCCGCCAGAAGAGCCCACTCTATGGGTTCCCGATACTATTAATGCGGCTCCGGGCTCATTCGACTCGGCCCTATTTGGACCGCGGTCGCCCCGCAATTCTGGACGATTCGCTTAGAGCCCTAGTGGTCACAATGTGGGGTTATTCAGACTGTGAACACCTCGCGATGAACGGCGGGCCGCACTCTGTGCACAGAGGTTTGTATAATTTCTGAAAGTCCGTAATGTGCAAGCAGAAACAGGAATTTAAAACAGGTATTCTAATAGTCCAAATGTCTGATTTCGCTTCTCGTCTCGCCACCGCGCATGCGTTAACCCCATGTCTACTCGACATAGTCAAAGGTGAGGAAGAACTTGCTCGGTCCCTCGGCCTTTGCGACTGTAGAAAGGTCAGCAAGCAGAACGTAGTGCCTGAAATGCTGAACGTACGCTCAAGATGGCCCGAGGAAATGTGCGTGAAAGTGCCCTTCTTGTACGGAACGATCTCGCGGTCGCTCCCCGTCATCTCCCCGTCGGTCTGGTACACCAAGGAGAACTGCCACAGCTGGTCCTGCGCGGCGGGCTCCGTCGCGATGCACGGCGAGCTAGTGACCAACCCAGTCGTCGCGTTCCTCCCAAGGCAGCCGCCGGGAGCCTCGATGCGGCCCTTGGTTATCACGATCTCGCGGCTGCCGGGGAACACGATGGTGCTGCCGTCGCACGCGTAGAGCGGGAGGATGTTCTGTCCGCTGGTCGTGGTGACGACCTGGTGAGACGTCGGGTCGACCGCGAGGTTGATCTTGGTGCCAAAGTCGATGCCGGTCTTCCAGACGCTGAGGGTACCGCTGCTCATGCGCTCGGTGCAGTCAAGCGCGTTGGCGCCGGCGGCGAGGGTTGCGGCGGCAGCGAGAGCAGAGGAGAAGCGCATCGTTGTGGTGAGCGAAGGAGGAAGAGGGAATGGATGGAGCTGAGCGCGCGTGCGCCTTTTATATGAGACGCGTTGCGGCGACTCTTCCCCGGCGCGGGGAGCACCGGCGAATGTATCACAATGACATCGCTTGTGTGTCGATCCCCCTCGCAGGTCGGGCTGCTGCCCGCAGATCGCCCTGCTACTTAGAAGCCATGAAGAGCTCAAGTTCTTCCTAGCCAAAATCGCAGGGACGCGTCGTCTCAATAGGACCTATAGCTGGAGAGCTGAACCAGGGAGGCTAGTTCTGCGGTAGCTGCATGAAGAGAAATGAACGCATGGAAGTCGCTGTTTGTTCCACCTCGCGCTGACCGCGCTGTGAGAAAGGTTGACTAGGTTCCTCAGAGTCAGACCACTGCGACGCTGCCGATCCAGCGCGCGCGTGTTGAGAACTGCAAGTCGAGAACCGAAGCAAGTATCCGGAGTGAATTCGCCGCGGTATTGAGGTTGAGGCAGTTTTCGAGGTGGGTATTGGCCGTCCAGGAAGCGCCTGAATTTACCTGGATCCCCTCTTGACTCCGAGTTTTGGACGGCAGAGCGTTGCGGGAGCGTCTTCGCAAGGAGCGCAGCGATGACGGGGATTATCTACGATGCGGAGCCCATCTACATGGTCTTCCCGCCGGATACCCAGAGTGATTAAGCTCTGGACAGCTTTCCTTGTGGTGGCAGGGACATGAGGAGAGCTGTATAATATTTTCTCTCTGCCTCACAACTTTCTTTCTGGATCTGCAGGTGTTTCGGCACCCGTTGGAACCTTGGAGCGGCCTATCCCACGCCTGCACCGTGCAAGGGAACGACCCGCGACAAGTTACACAAGCTGGTGGAACACAGGGGATTCTGCGCGGGCGGAAGAATCCGCTTCAGAGGCTTGTTCTCAGCGCGTCCCAGTGGGTTTTTATAATTTTCCCATGCAGTGGTTTAAACCTGTGTTCCTGCCATACAAGCGGCCGGCCAGCTCAGTAGCTCAGCGTCTGGCGGTGTTCTAACCCCGGAATCGATGCAGTCTCAAGCAGCATGACAAGTAGTGTTTGGAATAAACACTCCGAACGTAGCTACTTATGTTGTTTGTAATGTCGTTGTTCATGTTGTGGACCACACGACACTAATATATCCCCCCCCCAAGGGCAAAAACAGCAGCGAAGAAGAGATCAACCTCGCGATCCTGGCTGCGACGTGTGGGATACTAGACTTAAGCTTCAAGAAGATTCAAGATAAATTCTGCGAATCACCCTTTGTTCTATTTTTGTCTGCCTGTTGTGCTACTTTGCGCTCGTCGTCGGGGTCTGATCTCCCTCCGACTCATCTGCCTTTTCCTTTCCTTTATCCTGCTCTGCAGGGCTGAAAGGTCCGTACTTTTGTTCCACCAGCGCGAACACGACTCTCGGCGGGTACACACCCGCCTCCCCGTCCCTCACCTCAGCCTCCGCTTCGGCGTCCTGCGTTTTCAGCGGCTCCTCAGGCTCGGGATCCTTCCAATTGTCCGACCACTCGTGCTGCACCGTGAACACCGCCGGGCGCGCCGCCTCCTCCACCATCTCCACCAACGGCTTCTCCTCCGCCACCGCCTTGACCTTGCTCTTCTTGCGACGCCGGAACGCCTCGTCGATGCTGCGAATCTCCTGCTCCGTGAAGCCCGCAGCAGTCTGGAACGCCGGGTCGTGGGTGAGGTCCAGCGCGTGCTTGAGCTTGACCTCGGGGCGCGGACGCGTCGTCACCTCTCCCGCACTGTCCAGCGCAGCCGTGAGCGGGTTGGTGAGGATATCCTCCGTGCCGTCGCTCCGTCCAACACACGTCGAGATCGTCCCATCCGCATCGTCCCGCGTCGACAGGAAGAGCAGCCCGCCGATGTCGAGCTGCACCTGCAGCTCCTCCAGCTCGTTGAGGAACTCCTCCAGGTCCTCGATCTCATCCGGGAACTCGTCGACGGGCGCGTCAAAGTTGGTGACGAGGATGAATAGCGGGCGTAGCGCCCATTCATTGAGGGATTGCTATAGAGTTATGTATTTCAGTTGTAGCCCTTGGAAACGAACGACGCACCACCAGCCCGGCCACAACCGCCTTGAGGTCCGGATACACATCCGCGGGCAGTTTCCCGAGGTCGCGATCCTCGAGGAGGTCCTGGCAACGCTCGTGGAAGTACCGCCACAGCTCCGTCTGGATGTCGCTTTCCGGATTGAACTTGAGGCTGGACAGGTCGAGATGGAGGACGTGGAAGCCGTGCGTCTCGATGTCGTCGTCGTCTTCCGCGCTCGGACACAGCGTCTGGATGAAGTCGCCTTCGTCGTAGTAGTCGTCAAGACGCGCGGCGACCATCCCGGCGAAGACGTCGAGCCCGTAGCTCGGGGGACGCCGGAGGACGAACGGGTAGCCGGCGCTGCACTTGAGGAGCCGCGAGAACGCGTCGAGCGCGAAGGTCTTGGAGACTATGGGCGTGCGCGCGCGCTCAACGATGTCCACGAGGGTGTCGTCTGGCTCTGCGAGGCGCTGCATAACATATTTAGCTACAGCTGGCCGCCAGCGACGAACGGAACGTACCGAGACGCGTCCACCACGCGCGAAGACGGTTCCATGGACCTGGAGAAGATCAGGCTCTTCGGCAGACGACGGGACGGGAGTGAGAGGTGGAGATGCCGCGGAGCTGGCCGCGGAAGTGGATGTTATCGCCACGAGTACCGGCGCGGCGGTTGGCGTCGTCGGGGACGAGCCAGATTTCGCGTCGGCTGACTCTGGGAGTTGAGTTAAGAGTGGGTCGTTGATCTGAATCATGAAGAGAAAACTTGGTGTAGGCGGATTCCAGAAAACTGCGCCCTTTAGCGTGTGCGCGGATTCCTACGGTTCGCATTGTTTGGTCGGCGGCTGAATGTTACCATGGAGAGCACAGCGCGCCGGACGGGCCTCCGAACAGCCTTGATTGAGTCGGTCCTAGGAACGCCATCGTCCCACAGGACTCCAATTCTAAATCTGCGGTCGACGTTGCTTCGCACCCGCCGACAATTTGAGTACCGGTTCGCTGAATTGTAGGCCGCGGAGGAGCTACCGTCTCATGAAATAACAACTGTTGGGCGCCCTCGGAAATTCGGACTTTCAGAATGCGCCTTGTGATTGAAGCTCGGCTCGAAAATTTGGTCGGTGTCACGGGCACCGCGATAATTTACGCAAGCTTTTGGACCCGTCATGGTTGGGTAAAAAAATGTAGGTTCTCTTTAAAGTTGTTGCGCCGTACAAGCATTACCTTGTTGCATGCTTACAAAAAATCAACCTGTAGCTATAGATTATACAGAGTGCGGCCCGCCGTTCATCGCGAGGTGTTCACAGTCTGAATAACCCCAAATTATGTCAATGACCACTAGGGCTCTAAGCGAATCGTGGGGTCCCTGAGCTAAACAATCCAGAATTGCGGGGCGACCGCGGTCCAAATAGGGCCGAGTCGAATGAGCCCGGAGCCGCATTAATAGTATCGGGAACCCGTAGAGTAGGCTCTTCCGGCGGAGGCGTTGGGGCCATATTCGGATCCGCTGTGGATGTAATCAGAAAGTCAAGTTAAACTTGGAGAACAAAGAAATTATTTACGCTGCCACTCTGACCATGAATAGACTCTATGCAGGATGGACTTGCGCCGCATGTTCTTGAGTGGAGGCGAGAAATGAGGCGTGCCGGAAATATACGAGGTCGATGAGGGATCTCCATCAGGTGGCGGGGTTCGGGGTCCAAACAAGCCGGGGCGGCCGCCGACGATAGGGAAAGCTAGCTGTGATGTTGCCGGCCACCGCGGCTCTGCTAAGTATGAGAATTGTCAGCACCCATTCCGATAGAAGAATCAACAACATACGTTGCCATGTTGCCCAGCACTGTGGTCGGAGAAGTGTATGACTTTCATACATCCCAGTGTGTAAACATCTTATTGATGCACAAAGGCAATGAAGCAAGATTTTCATGGCCGTCTACCTATTATCCCAAATTGTATATTTCTACTGCCCCGTCAAACAGAATGAAATTCATGACAAGAGTCAATGATTTTCATGGCTCAAATTTTGACTACAGAAAGGGCAGCAATAACTAGACTAGAGACCCATTATTACTATGTACATATAGACAAATTGAACATAGGAATGTGACTCTCCCCTGACAAATGTACAGCGGACTTCCGAACATTTTAGTTGGGTGGCTAGATATGGTAATAAGTGTGATCACATCGCGTGTCTTCTTGGTCTAAGGTATGGGACATGCACGATCCGCAAGGGTACGGCATCACTTCCTTTTTTGGACATTGGCAACTTTTTCGACGTCCCTGGGCTCTCTGTAGGCATTCTTTGAAATGGGCAAGTGGATTGAATGATATACGAGTGGTCTACAACTTATGGGAGGCATAGATAGTGTATTGAATAAACCCCAGGGTTTGCATTCATTTTCTCAAGTATTTTTGATTTAATGGTGAGATCAAGCATATAGCACGCATATTTTGGTTCAGAATGGTCTATATAACTTACAAAAGTAGCTATTGGGCTACCAGAAGCCAAGCCATGCCCCCATTCAGCTACCAATGTCAAAAAGGTCGCCCAAGTCCTAAAAAGGAAGTGATGCCGTACCCTTGCGGATCGTGCATGTCCCATACCTTAGTGGTTTTCTGTTCCGTCTCTTGTATCGCAGAGGCCCTCCGTTCGACTCAGGCAGCTGCCCAAATTTGTTCAGAGTGTGAAAATACCAGATTAAGTGCTTTACTCAACATGTGACGGCAACTAACAAAGGTAGTGAAAACGGTAAATAACACCATGGAAGATAAGTTAAGTTACTGTACAGGTCCCGCGCGGATATCTGCTTCCGTTCTCGAGCTCGACTCGATGTTCTCGACGCATGCGCGCTGGGCACTGCAGCACTGCACCGGTCTGAATCTCCGAACCTAGTCAACCTTTATGACAGTGCGGTCGGCACGAGACGGAACAAGCAGCGCGATAGGCTCGACACCAGCCTGTCTCATCGAAACAGGCTGGTAGATCTCTGTCAGTCGAGAGGCCCGAGTTGCCTAAAAAGGCAAATGGGCCTCGGTGCAATTGGGAGCGCCGCCCGCTGCCTCATTTCGATGGGACCACATTGGTTAAGCACTCAGTCGACAGGGAGGACAAATGAGCAGCGGTATATACAAGAATTGCGTCGAAATTCGGTGTATTGAATGTACAAGGTGGAGAATAGCATGTGAGGATTGGGACGACATATTGGGGGTAACGGGCGCGTATTCGGCCGAAAGACGCATCGAATGGGGTGGGGACACGATAGGGAGAGTGTAGGGGACCATAAACCGAGGAGGTGGCCAGTGGGAGGGCAGCGGAAGAGGAGGTCAAAATGCCACTCACCGGTAAAGTCGTCCCAGAGCTCCGGAATCCCTCCAGAACACTCCAGCCGCCATCCGACAGTATCCCCAACCTCCAAGAGCCCCACTGCCACGTCCTCCGAGGAGCAGCTGAGCGGGGTGAGCCTCCACCGCGCTGGAATCTTGGTGCGCATATCTCAGGCGCCGATGACCGTGGAGAGATGTGGTTTTCGCGCAGGTCAGTCGCGTAGAAGCTGGCCCTTGAATGGATGTATTGTCAAGGCGGCGAGGCGTGCAGACGAGGTAGAAAGGTGAGCCTGCTGGCATCTATCACGCGTTACACTTTTGCTGAATTAGGAATCGCGGGGCTCTGGGAACTTGATCCCGACATCTACTGGTCTGTCTAGGCCAGGTCTGGTCTAGCAGCGCGAGTGTTTCACAGGTTTCCAGGCTCACATGAGCTGATTTCTCTGCAGCTACTGCCAGTGCCAGTGCATGTAGCGCTGGCCTCTTTGTTCAGATCTCTAACTATAGGTCCTCTTCAGACGACACATCCCTACTATTCTGGCTAGGAATAACTTGAACTCTTCACGGCTTCCAGAAGGGCGAACTACGGGCAGCAGCCCGACCCGCAAGGGGGATCGACGCACAAGCGATGTCATTGTCATACATTTGTCGGTCGTCCGTCGCGGGGAAGAGTCGCCGCAACGCGTCTCATATAAAAGGCACACGCGCGCTCAGCTCCATCCATTCCCTCTTCCTCCTTCGCTCACCACAACGATGCGCTTCTCCTCCGCTCTCGCTGCCGCCGCGACCCTCGCCGCCGGCGCCAACGCGCTCGACTGCACCGAGCGCATGAGCAGCGGCACCCTCAGCGTCTGGAAGACCGGCATCGACTTTGGCACCAAGATCAACGTCGCGGTCGACCCGACGTCTCACCAGGTCGTCACCACGACCAGCGGACAGAACATCCTCCCGCTCTACGCGTGCGACGGCAGCACCGTCGTCTTCCCCGGCAGCCGCGAAATCGTGATAACCAAGGGCCGCATCGAGGCGCCCGGCGGCTGCCTTGGGAGGAATTCGACGACTGGGTTGGTCACTAGCTCGCCGTGCATCGCGACGGAGCCCGCCGCGCAGGACCAGCTGTGGCAGTTCTCCTTGGTGTACCAGACCGACGGGGAGATGACGGGGAGCGACCGCGAGATCGTTCCGTACAAGAAGGGCACCTTCACGCACATTTCCTCTGGCCATCTTGAGCGTATGTCCCGCATTTTAGGCACTGCGTTCTGCTTTCTGACCTCCGCTTATACAGTCGCGAACGCCCAGGGACCGAGCACCTTCTTCCTCACCTTTGACTACGTCGAGTAAACTGGCCAACGCATGCGAGTGACGAGACGAGAGGCGATATCGGACATTGGACTATTAAGCATACCTGTTTCTTGCTTCTTCTTGCACATTAATACGGACTTGCGAGATATCCAACCCTCTGTGCGCAAACTGCGGCTCGTTCATATATTCTCCAGCACCCTCAGGGTGCGAGATTGCAGCGCTCCAGACGCCGTAGGTGCTCGAGAATGGCGTCGCGCAAGCAGCCAGAGTTTCATCCGAGATTTTATGGTCGTCGAGGAGCTTGAAAGTTGAATGAGAGCGAGGGTGGAGACATGATGGTGGTTGAGAGCAAGAAAGGTTCGAGCATTGTCACAATGCAAATCTACATATGCCCAACGGGACACGAAATACCCGTGAATTTATCGTATTGCCACCCGCGTTGTGGGCGCACCATCATTATTGAATAAGGTCGCAACACGGATATTGTCGCGCTATAGCTAGTTTTATACAAGAAAGCAACGGCACCTACACCTCAAATTAGATCGTCCTTATCCTACAGTCCAAGTTCAAGGCTCCTCCACATCCCCCACCTCCAGCATCTCCGCGATCCTCATCCCCACATTCGCCGCCATCGCCAAAAACAACACCGCGCACAACACCGTCGGCCCATACCGATCGTAATACAGCCCCGACGCGCGCCGCGCGCAGTCGATATGCCCTATACACGAATATCGCCGCAGCGTACGCGATCGCCAGCAGCGCCGCGGCCGTGAAGAGCGCGGCACTAATTAGCCCGTACGTGTCCGTCGGCTGGGTAAAGTTGAGCAGCGTCGTGGCGATGGTGCCGATGAAGACTGCGTTGTGCAGCCATTTCTAGATGAGGGTCAGGACGCGAACGAGGTTAATAAACGCGCCACGCACCAGGAACGTCCGTTCGGCGGCAAAGTACACTTTGGGCTCGATCCGGATGGGTACGGAAATCCGCTTGCCAGCTGGCGCGCGGACGTCGCGCGACAACCGCCGCTCGTGGTACGGCGTACGCGGCAGCAACGGGTCGTCCTCGTCGTGCTCCCGCTCTTCTTCCTCGTCTTCAACCTCGTCGTCCCTTGGCGCAGCTTGCGTCGTCTCCTCCTCCTCCCGCTGCTTCTGCGCCCGCCGCTCGCCCTTGAGCCGATCCCGCAACGTCTCGTCAAACGCCAACGAGGGCGCAAGCGGGTCGATCGACAGCGCCCTCGGCTTGGCTGGAATCGGAATCGGCGCGGTCTTGGGCTGACGTTTATCCTCTTCCAGGTCCGCATCCGCATGCCCGTTATCGCGTCCCTTGCCCTTTGCCTCCGCCCTGAGCATCTCCTCCCGGAACGCGATCGCCTCTGCAACTTGCGTCCCGCTCAGTCCCGTCCGCTTGTCCTCATCATGCGCCGGCATCCTCGACCCATCGCCATCCTCAAAGTCGTCTTCCTCGCCCTCGGATAGCGGTTCGTGGTATATCGTACTCGGTGTTTCGGCGTCGCTGTTCGGCGTACGCGTCCCGCCCGTAGAGTGTTTTGTTGATGAACCTCCGGAGGGAGTATGTGCCGGCCGCTCGATGACGCTGAGGTACCCCGAATCGGGCTTGAGGATATCGATGTCCACTAACAGAGCAAAGTCAGCCGGATGTGAATAAAGAGAAGTAGAAAGAACCGACTTTGGGGGAGCCAAAACGGCACCAGGTCGACGCGGTTAGGTAACAGTGTAGCGCATCCATGAATAAATTTGCTGCAAACGTGCGTGAGGCCAGCGTAAACGGCGAGTATGGCGACGGTACCTGAACTTGGGAACGGCCTCGACGAGATGCGACTGGACCAACTCCATCACCCACTCGGGCGGCTCTTGCCCGAGCTGCGTCTGCAGCTTGACCTCAAGAACGCCATATCTGCGCTGGTTAGCAAGACAGAAATCATACAAGGGCAACGTACTTGAATAGCTCCTTGTCATCCGGCGGCAACTGCTCAAAGGGAAAGTCGATCCCAATGTCCGTTCGCCGCCAATTGTCACCCGCACGAGTTCGCCCATCCCAATTATCCTCTCGCACCATCGACAACTCGGTATCAAGCGAAATCCGCACGCGCGCGTCGCCCGGCAGCTGGAACGCCGTCCGGTTGTAGAACGAGCGCATGACCGGCTGCAGCTTGCGCGACAGGACCGCGTACTGCACCTCGTTCGCCAGCTGGATCATCGAGTCCACTTCTGCCTGCGTCTTCTTGCCCTTGGTAACGAGCTGTTGGAATTCTTCGTCGACAGTGTACTCGCCGCGCAGGAACGCGTTGACGAGGTGTTCCTTGATTGGAAACCGCGCCTTGACCGACTTTTCGCCTGTCCAGTCCTCGCGATGGGTTTTGCGCTCCACGAAGATCGTCTTGGTGTCCATGTCGCCGTACCACCGCAGCCGAATCGCCTCCGCGCCCTCGGTCTTCTCAAGCCGGCCTAGGTAGAGCTCGAGATCCTCGTTGTCAAAGTAAATCGACGTGATCGCTGCAAGACGAGTTAGTCGCGCTCTAAACGCCACGAAAAGCCGCACCAGAATCCTTGACCTCAAACTCCTTCTCCGCATTGAACACAAGCACCGGTAGATGGCGCAGAATCGCGAGCTTGAGCGGCACCAAGTTGTCCGGATGCACCCAGTACTTGGTCGTCTGGCGTACGAACGCGCTCTGGTTTCCGCCGGCACTCGAGTCGCCCTGTACAGGATTCCCGCGCGTCCGGACGAGGTCGTACAGCTTGGAGAGCTTTACGATGAGCGCGTCCCAGTTGTACTTGTAGAACGCGCGCTTTTCGAGGTAGTCCTGGACGAAGGTCGGCTTGAGGGGAACATCGGTTTGTTTCTAGAACAACGACGTTAAGAGGTACACAGAACTCGGCAGGCGGATACGCACGTCGTGTTTCTGGAAGAGGGTGAGATCTAACAGGAAGCACGGACGACGACGCACCTTTAGGATCTTCATGAACCCGGTGATGTTGAGTTTGGTGTACAGCGCGAGGTCGTGGACGTCGGCGACCAGGTTGGCGACCTCCTCCTCAAGACCATGAAACCGCTCCTCAAGCGCGTCCAACGACTCGGCGCCTGTTGACGATATGTCCTCGTCAGAGTCGGTGTCATCGTCCGAACCACCGTCAAGACCGAGGTCGTCGCGCATCTGGAGCTCGGGATCGGGACAGCTGGCGGAGCGGACGCGGACGGTCTCCTCGAGGTTGTGTCCCTCGGTGACGAGGCGCTTGACGTCCTTCTCCGCGTCGCGAATACGATGTGCCAGCTCGGTGGTCTATGCGTGGTCAACGACGCCAGCGATGCACGGACAGCAAACGCACCTTGGCCTTCTGAAAGTCGTGAATCTTATCGAGCTCCTTCTCGAGCAGGACCGTGAACTGGCGCTCATCCTCGGCGTTCCATCCTCGCCCGGTCGTCCGCGCCTACATTGGTTTGGTAAATCCGCGTTCGTTCCGCACCAACGGCAACCCAACACCCGCCGTACCTTCAACTCGCGCTTGAGCAGGTTGTAGTCAAGGTAAAAGGGCCGCCATTCGTTGTACAAGTCGGTCTAGGACGCGACAGTGAGCGGGAATACGCGAGAACGGGACAGTGGACGCACACTGATTTTTCGACCAAATTTCATGCGAGGAACGACGGAGGTATGTTTTCATGAATGGCGGTCCGGGCCCCGTAGTCGACGGTTCCATGTTGACTTCAAGTTCAAAGTGTGAGTTGATCTCACACGGTCTCTGCTCGATCCAGTGACCTTCACAGCCACTGCATGATACACATCTCATGTTTTTTGGACTTGCCTCTCCCTCTTTTTTGGTCCCATTTCAGCCCAGCTGCCCTTGGGTAGCACCCCAAGGACAGCCGGGACCAGTACATCCTTTTGTACACTACAAGGAACTCTTTCAACTCGACCTTGCACCCCACTTCCTCCTCGAAAGACGCGTCCGTTCGCCCGTTCGGCGACGCGTGTCTTATGTAATCATGTCGGGCGGGCATGGCGGGGCGTCGAGCGGGAGGGGCGCGTCGGGTTGAAAAAAAAAAAGAACAAGTCCGGGCTTGGTGTTAAACTCTGACTGGCGCGGCGGGTTATCTTGATGTGGTGTTGGCCCAGCGCTTGAGTCGATTCGGTCGGATTCTGAAGGCGCTGGTTAGTCTTCCCTTGTAGAGTACTTAAACCGCTCACCGCTGCTTATCGCGGGGCATGCATGCTTGTTTAGAGGCCGGGATTAGATGCCCCACCGAGAACTATGCTGCTGCGACCGGTTAGAGCGCCGCCCTGTCTGGGGACGTCTTCGGCGGGAACTGTGGTCCTTTTAGAATCGAGCGCAAAGGTCACGTAACGTATACGCACGTTGAAATTGGACTGGTGCACCGTTCCCCGCACGATGTCAACTCGAGGAGTGTCTTTTTGGGCAAGCGCGTCGACCCCCACTTTCGCCCCCGGCGACTCGCACCTATCAAAAAGTTTTCAAAAAAATCGTTTAGTATACGCACCTCCGTTGACTTTGGCTAGCGCGCCGCCCCAACTATTGCCTCCGGCGGCAAGGGCTGCTCAAAATGCCAGTCAGAGATAGCAAATCTTGCGAACGGGGACGGACGCGTACCGCGGGTAACAACGTTTGGTTGGGCTAGCGCTAGGCATCCCAACTTTCGCCTCCGGCGGCGCGACCTGGAAAAAACAGCCAGTTAAAAGAAGCAGATGATGCGACGAAGAGTACATACCGAAGTAAACCCCGTCGGCTTAGGCTGATGCATCGGCCCCCGACGTTCACCTCCGGCGCCTCGGGCTGTCGACAGAGCGGGTTAGGTACAGTCAGAAAGCGGGAAAAGAGGATGAATGAGCGTACACACCGTCCTTTTTGGCTAGCGCTCCGCCCCCAACGTTAGCCTCCGGCGGCTCGGCCTCTCGAAAAAGGCCGTTAAAAACATGGGAAACCGAGTCCATTGCACACCAGGTTTCGGTCCCGGAAGGACTCGCAGGCTGGAGGTTAACATAGAGACTACTAAGGAAGGTGAGCGAGGAGACACAGAGAGGGTAATGGAGAACACACCACCGCTCGCTTGGGCTGCGCCGAGAGCCCCGCATTCGCCTCCGGCGGCTCGAAGCTGGCGAATTGGTCAGAGAGGGAAGAAGAAACCAGAGCTTGACTACGGACCTGAGTGGCGCGCGACGGGCGAGTTGAACACGCATTCTCAGGCTTGGAGTGGCGGCGTTGAGGCGCATGGCGATGGTGCCGCCCTGCGGAGCCAAAGTCAAAACCTGGTGCGACGAGCCTGGAGGGTCCGTGTGAGCTAGCGGAGAGGGAGGTAAGGAGAATAGAAGCGCACCAGCGGAGGCGCTGGTGCCGTCTAGATGCTACGCGAGAGTAGTAACTCTCGCCTCCGGCGGCAAAAATCTGAAAAAAAAGGGACGTCAGCGGGGCGTAAAACTAGCTTCAAGGATACGTACGGAGAGCACCGGCGGAGGCGCTGGTGCCGTCTTGATGCTGCTCGGGGCGGTACGCTTGCCTCCGGCGGCAAAATCTAGAAAAGAAAGGCGTTAAAATGGCAGAAAAATGAGGTAGAAACGGCGTACCAGGGTGGATATGAGCGCTGCTGAAAGGGCGTTAACCCACGCGAGGTTGAGATGGCGAATGCGGATGCAAACCTGCGCAGCGCCAGGTGAGTGGCGACGGCGCGGGGAACAAAAGAATGCTCACCGGGTATGCGCGTAGAGCACGCGTAGCCCACGTAGTGAGAGCCTCAGAGAGAGCTCTGATGCTGCAGGGGCCTCTAAAGTTGCGGCGCGACATGAGCCCCAGCGGTCAAAAGGGAAAGTGGAAATTTCACATACCCTGAAGCGCAGCGAGTGCGAGAGGAACATGAGCATGTCGGTTGGGAGATAGGCGGGCGCGCGAGGACGGTAGACGGCGAGGGGACGGAGTTTGGGGGAAGCGGGGAGGTGGTGGTTGGAGCGAAGCGTAAACAGGCGGTGATGATGGTGATTTCCACCGAGTTCACCACAATTTCAGGTACAGACAGCACTCAGAGCTGCCATCCGGATCTCCCGAGTTTCTCTGTATTTGCGGGCCTTCTGAACGCGCCGAGATGAACATAAATTCGAGCACTGTTGAAGTAGAAAATAGGTTGACCAAGGTCAAATTTGCTCGAATAAGTGCGGGACTGACGCAGTAGCTGCGCGCTCGAGCGTTGCTAGTTGAGCTGGATTCTCACCAGCTCCGCGTCGCGTCAAAATCGAGCAATTGCGGACACGTTGAGGCGGTAAACGGTCGGACTGACCGTCGGCGGATTAGCTGGCGTCGCTTAGAGCGGCGCATTGGCTGTCGTAAAGCAATCTGGCTTGGTTTGATACGCCGAGTGGAGCCAGCTGTCGGCGCCGCCCAAATAAGTTGTGGGTCCGACGGCCTGGATCTTGAATTTTGGCCGCGTCTTTGTGAATTAAGTAGAGATAATTGGAGCCCAAGCTTGAATGTACCGTAGCTTTCAACGGGGGCAAGTTGCACCAAAATCCAATATCCAGCCTCGGCGACCCTGGATGCCAATCTTGGTCACCGCTCGGCTAAAGTGAAACAACGGGCCTGAGGTGGCAGATGAACAGAAAGTGGGGCCTCGGTTGCGAACGGCGATATTTCGCCGCGCTTCCATTCCAGGGTCGACAAGTGCCCATGATACCAGGATAGCCGGCGTCAGGGAGGGTTGTGTGGGGCTGTGGAGCCTGGCCAGTATCCGTCTCGTAGTGTAGTGGTAAGGCTTGCCTCGGGGTTTTAAGCCCTACTACTTCTGTTTTGTTTTTTCGATCCGCCGTTTTGTTGCCCTCAGCTATATTTTACATCGCTAGAAGGAGTATCCAAAATGCGCCGAAATGTGCTCCCTCGCCCCAAAAACCGGCCCAGAAAGTTTTCGAACGCGCCCAAATAGCGTGGGAAAGAGCCCCTATGCCAGGCGCGTCGCGTCCCCCGCACCCGCAACGCGGTCTAAGACGCGTCAAACTGCTGTCCCCGACTCCCCCGTACCATATAAACCTAAAAAGACCCTTGCCGACATGCCCGGGCCACTCGCTGGCTATGCACAACCACCCTACTCCGATACCCAACTAGGAGCTCTCTGTACAATCCACGCGCCGCAGCCCTGCTTGGATGCAATCCAGCCTCGTACGAACCCTAAATGCGAGCCCTCCTCGACCCTGAGGTCGGCGCCAATAGCGGCCTAACACAATTTCATCTTACTAAACTCACCCGAATGGTGTATGCCCTCACCACCCTCAAACGAAGCGTCTGCGCTTCTACCGCTAGCTCCACAGCTCTGTTGCGATCTGTCAGGCGCGTATCATTATTCTGAACGCAGCCCTGAAGCCAGCACCAACTCGAACCTTGCCCTTCAGCTGAGCATCCCGCTCTCCATCGGCTTTTGTACCGCTCGAGAATACCTCTCGAGCGGTGTAAAGCACTCCCAAAGGTGAGCGGTATCTCCAGCTAAACGTACCTTCGCTTATTTTGAACTCCAGGGTTCGCTTAGAGTAGCTTCGCCGCACTCTTTCCCTTCGGGGATCAAGTCAAAGCCGGGCATGGTATATAAGCAGCGGGCACATTCGACACCCATCAGTCCCTCCTTCCCTCTCTCCACCACCATCTCCCTCCCTCCTCTATCTCTGCCCGTCGTGTTCGCCGTCGTGCTGCACGTTCGGCGCGCGTTCATCTTCACCATCGTGGGCGTCCCTCATGGGGACACTATGCCCGTTCGTTTTTATCGTCATCGTGCGCGTCGTGCTCACCTCGTTTTACAGCCGTCGTAACCGTCCTCCGCGCGGCTCCGTTGGGTCCTCGTTCGGATGGGGGAAACCATGTCGGTCCGTTGTGGTCTCGCTTCCGCTCTCTTGGCTGACGTCTCTACAGACCGTCGTGATGCTCGTCTGGCGCGGGTACGCACCAGGAGGAGAAAACTATGCCGGTACGTCTAAATTCCCTTTTCAGCGCGTCCTGGTTGACTTTCCGTAGGGCGTCTGAATGCTCTCGCGGTTCGTCGTCGTCGGGTACGCCGGGGAGGGGAGACTCTGTCGGTGCGTCTCGCTACTCCTTTCGGCTCGTTTTGGTTAACGTTTTGCAGCTGTCGTAATTCTCATCTAGCGCGGCGTCTCTGGGCGCATCGAGGAGGGGGATGCTATGCCGGTGCGTGTGATTTCCGTTTTTTTAGCACGTCTTGGTTGAATCTTCCGTAGGGCGTCGTAATGCTCCTCCAATTCGCCATCGTGGGGGACGCCAGGGAGGGGGATACTATGCCGGTTTGTCTCGATTTCCCTTCCCAGCGCGTTGGGTTGAAATCGCCGCAGCACGTCGTAATGCTTGTCTTGTTCGCAACCGTGGGGCTCGCGTTACTAGCACTATCCTATGCCCGTACGTGTACTTTTCTTTTCGCGCGTCGTCGTTAAATTTCCCGCAGGCCGTCGTAATGTTTCTCTAGTTCGTCGTGGTGGGCATCGCGGTAGTCGGAGGGCAGCATACCGGTACGTCGTTTGGTTTTCCCTTTCCACTTGAAGTGACCAGCTCGTAGCTACGGACCCTATGTTCTCAGTGAGGAGTCCATACTAGTACGCCTCCATCTCCGCCCTGCCTAACTGACGTGTTCCATCGCGGACGGATGGAGGCACGCGAACAGAGGGAGAGTATGGCGGTATGATCTCTTCGCGTCGGGTCCCGCATTACAGACCGCACTGACTGCCGTTTATGCTTAGATCCCCTTGTTTTAGACTCGTTGGGCTGAAGGGAGGTTATCTCGGTGGGTTTTTCTCGCTTTCTTTGTGTGCTACGCTTATCGTCAGTCGTAGGACAAGTCAATGCGACCCGCGACTGTAGGTAGAGACTATGTCCGTGCGTACCACCCGCCCGTCGCGCCTACTGATGTTTGTTTCCAGCTCCGTGT
This sequence comes from Mycena kentingensis (nom. inval.), assembly GCA_014461125.1. NCBI lineage: Eukaryota > Fungi > Basidiomycota > Agaricomycetes > Agaricales > Mycenaceae > Mycena > Mycena kentingensis (nom. inval.). The sequence goes on along the minus strand of JACAZG010000003.1, from coordinate 4,418,743 downwards.
TATTCACGATCCAGGCAGGGCGTGTCTGCAGCTCGAGACCATGCGCGTTTGTTTCCAAGATCTTCTACTCTTCGCGCTGACCTGTCCCTCTAGGCTACTCTAATCTACGCTCAACTTCGACGGATGCAGTAATGTGGGACGGATATGTTGGTGCGTCAGCTTTGCGTCTTTTTGACCCGATTTTCAAAACTTCGTGACCCTCCTCAGGCCGAATAGGTGGGATACTATGCCTCGATTGCATAGGGAAGCCATGCTGGTACGCCTTGGCTGTGTTTCCTTTGTCCTCCGATTCACCTCGACTAACTATTCGTGTAGCCCGCGGACTCAACTTGTATGGGTGGATTCTGCAGGTGCGTCGTTTTCTTTTTTTGTCTCTACGGACCTCTCGGCGCCGACGACGCTCTCAGTTACAATTCCAGTCCTCTGTTCGTGGACATGTACATGTAGGTCGGCATGCTCACTCTATCGCTTGCGCTGACTTGTGCAGCTGTAACCGTCGTTTAGTTGAACGAATCGGAAGTTGTGCTGGTAAGTTTGATTTTTCTGCTCTTTGTGCCTGGTTGACTCGTTCCCAGGTCGGTTAGTCTGTTGGACCTGGCTGGTTGATGTGTTTGCGCGTAGTTTATGTCCTCATGTATTGTTGCCTCCGTGCAGGTGCTGTAGATGCAGGCTCCGACTGGGCGCTGGACGCCGTGTTGAGCATCGGGCCTGGCTGGGCCGTTCGCCGCGGTCTTCTTTGTTCCAGCCGCCCGCATTCAGCGGTGCGCCGTTCGCTAGCTATACGGGCACGTACTCGTAGTCACATCGAACGGGCTACGCTAACTACCTCCAGATCGAAATACTGCGGACAGCTTCGGCGGACGGCGACACCATGCTGGTATGTCTTACCTCCTCCAAGCTTTGCGACAATATTGTGGCCCTATAGCTAGTTTTATACAAGAAAGCAACGGCACCTACACCTCAAAATTAGATCGTCCTTATCCTACAGTCCAGGTTCAAGGCTCCTCCGCATCCCCCACCTCCAGCATCTCCGCGATCCTCATCCCCACATTCGCCGCCATCGCCAAAAACAACACCGCGCACAACACCGTCGGCCCATACCGATCGTAATACAGCCCCGACGCGCGCCGCGCGCGCAGTCGATATGCCCTATACACGAATATCGCCGCAGCGTACGCGATCGCCAGCAGCGCCGCGGCCGTGAAGAGCGCGGCACTAATTAGCCCGTACGTGTCCGTCGGCTGGGTAAAGTTGAGCAGCGTCGTGGCGATGGTGCCGATGAAGACTGCGTTGTGCAGCCATTTCTAGATGAGGGTCAGGACGCGAACGAGGTTAATAAACGCGCCACGCACCAGGAACGTCCGTTCGGCGGCAAAGTACACTTTGGGCTCGATCCGGATGGGTACGGAAATCCGCTTGCCAGCTGGCGCGCGGACGTCGCGCGACAACCGCCGCTCGTGGTACGGCGTACGCGGCAGCAACGGGTCGTCCTCGTCGTGCTCCCGCTCTTCTTCCTCGTCTTCAACCTCGTCGTCCCTTGGCGCAGCTTGCGTCGTCTCCTCCTCCTCCCGCTGCTTCTGCGCCCGCCGCTCGCCCTTGAGCCGATCCCGCAACGTCTCGTCAAACGCCAACGAGGGCGCAAGCGGGTCGATCGACAGCGCCCTCGGCTTGGCTGGAATCGGAATCGGCGCGGTCTTGGGCTGACGTTTATCCTCTTCCAGGTCCGCATCCGCATGCCCGTTATCGCGTCCCTTGCCCTTTGCCTCCGCCCTGAGCATCTCCTCCCGAAACGCGATTGCCTCTGCAACTTGCGTCCCGCTCAGCCCCGTCCGCTTGTCCTCATCATGCGCCGGCATCCTCGACCCATCACCATCCTCAAAGTCGTCTTCCTCGCCCTCGGATAGCGGTTCGTGGTATATCGTACTCGGTGTTTCGGCGTCGCTGTTCGGCGTACGCGTCCCGCCCGTAGAGTGTTTTGTTGACGAGCCTCCGGAGGGAGTATGTGCCGGCCGCTCGATGACGCTGAGGTACCCCGAATCGGGCTTGAGGATATCGATGTCCACTAACGGAGCAAAGTAAACCGGCTGTTAATACACAAAAGTAGAAAGAACCGACTTTGGGGGAGCCAAAACGGCACAAGGTCGACGCGGTTAGGTAACAGTGTCGCGCATCCATGAATAAATTTGCTGCAAACGTGCGTGAGGCCAGCGTGAACGGCGAGTATGGCGACGTACCTGAACTTGGGGACGGCCTCGACGAGATGCGACTGGACCAACTCCATCACCCACTCGGGCGGCTCTTGCCCGAGCTGTGTCTGTAGCTTGACCTCAAGAACACCGTATCTGCGCTGGTTAGCAAGACAGAAACCATTAGAGGGCAGCATACTTGAACAGCTCCTTGTCATCCGGCGGCAACTGCTCAAAGGGAAAGTCGATCCCAATGTCTGTTCGCCGCCAATTGTCACCCGCACGAGTTCGCCCATCCCAATTATCCTCTCGCACCATCGACAACTCAGTATCGAGCGAAATCCGCACGCGCGCGTCGCCCGGCAGCTGGAAGGCCGTACGGTTGTAGAACGAGCGCATGACCGGATGCAGCTTGCGCGACAGGACGGCGTACTGCACCTCGTTCGCCAGCTGGATCATCGAGTCGACTTCTGCCTGCGTCTTCTTGCCCTTGGTAACGAGCTGCTGGAACTCTTCGTCGACGGTGTACTCGCCGCGTAGGAACGCGTTGACGAGGTGTTCCTTGATCGGAAACCGCGCCTTGACCGACTTTTCGCCTGTCCAGTCCTCGCGATGGGTTTTACGCTCCACGAAGATCGTCTTGGTGCCCATGTCGCCGTACCACCGCAGCCGAATCGCCTCCGCGCCCTCGGTCTTCTCAAGCCGGCCTAGGTAGAGCTCGAGGTCCTCGTTGTCAAAGTAAATCGACGTGATCGCTGCAAGACGAGTTAGTCGCGTTCTAAACGCCACGAGAAGCCGCACCGGAATCCTTGACCTCAAACTCCTTCTCCGCGTTGAACACAAGCACCGGTAGATGACGCAGAATCGCGAGCTTGAGTGGCACCAAGTTGTCCGGATGCACCCAGTACTTGGTCGTCTGGCGCACGAACGCGCTCTGGCTCCCGCCGGCACTCGAGTCGCCCTGTACGGGATTCCCGCGCGTCCGGACGAGGTCGTACAGCTTGGAGAGCTTTACGATGAGCGCGTCCCAGTTGTACTTGTAGAACGCGCGCTTTTCGAGGTAGTCCTGGACGAAGGTCGGCTTGAGCGGAACATCGGTTTGTTTCTAGAACAACGACGTCAAGAGGTACACAGAACTCGGCAGGCGGATACGCACGTCGTGTTTCTGGAAGAGGGTGAGATCTAACAGGAAGCACGGACGACGACGCACCTTTAGGATCTTCATGAACCCTGTGATGTTGAGTTTGGTGTACAGCGCGAGGTCGTGGACGTCGGCGACCAGGTTGGCGACCTCCTCCTCAAGACCATGAAACCGCTCCTCAAGCGCGTCCAACGACTCGGCGCCTGTTGACGATATGTCCTCGTCAGAGTCGGTGTCATCGTCCGAACCACCGTCAAGACCGAGGTCGTCGCGCATCTGGAGCTCGGGATCAGGACAGCTGGCGGAGCGGACGCGGACGGTCTCCTCGAGGTTGTGGCCCTCGGTGACGAGGCGCTTGACGTCCTTCTCCGCGTCGCGAATACGATGTGCCAGCTCGGTGGTCTATGCGTGGTCAACGACGCCAGCGATGCACGGACAGCACACGCACCTTGGCCTTCTGAAAGTCGTGAATCTTATCGAGCTCCTAGCAGCACCGTGAATTGACGCTCGTCGTCGGCGTTCCATCCTCGCCCAGTCGTCCGCGCCTACATTGGTTGGTAAATCCGCGTTCGTTCCGCACCAACGGCAACCCAACACCCGCCGTACCTTCAGCTCGCGCTTGAGCAGGTTGTAGTCAAGGTAAAAGGGCCGCCATTCGTTGTACAAGTCGGTCTGGGACGCGACAGTGAGCGCGAATACGCGAGAACGGGACAGTGGACGCACACTGATTTTTCGACCAAATTTCATGCGAGGAACGACGGAGATGGGCAAAGGAAAGGTATGTTTTCATGAATAGCGGTCCGGCCCCGTAGTCTCCGTCGCCGTCGCCGTGTATGGAAGTCGATAGCAAACGTGCGTGGTGGCGGTGTCCCAGGCTAAAACAGGTCATTGTGGGCGCAGACAAGATGCCATCCCGCTCCGTTCGGTGCACGGACGAACAAAGGCATCTAGCAGTCAAATTATTGGCAAAGCTTGACTGTTCCTGTAATTGGAAAATTTTCTGGAATCACAACAAGAGCAAGAAAAATACAATCTTCGTTCATCCCGACTTCCTCCTCCACCGTTCCACCAACGCCCTCTCCCGACCCTCATCCTCCCTCACATCCTCCCACATAACAAATGACATCGCGCCCCGGTTCGACGCCATCACACGCGCATACTCCAAAAACAACCTCGTATTCCAAGTTAGCATTCCGCCCCAGTCTCGAAGCGGCGCACACGAACCGAAAGTTATACGCAATCAAGTCTTCTTTGCGCCACAGCCGTCGGCTCCACTCCCGTCCCGTCTCCGCAATCCTCCGCGCCATATCATCGTGCGCGCCTCTCCCCCGCTGGGTCGCCGCGGAAGAACACCAATACGTCCAGCAGGTCCGAGTACGAGTTTTGGATCGGAATGAAATGGACCCAGGGCTGGATGCGCTCGGTAAACCTGGTTAAGGTAAGGGAGAACGGAATCTAGAGGACGGCGCGCCGCACCATTCCGGATAGGTCGTCGCCTTGAGGATCAACGACCCCGAATTCATCAACCGCTTGAACCGACTGCTCCAGCCATTCCCGTCCACCTACCGAATCGTCAGTTGGCCATATACGCAAGGGAGGCACTTACATCAATAACAAACTTGTACTGCGCCGCCTTTTTCATGTTGTGCGCGGACCTCCATTCAAACATCTCCTCCAGCTTGTCACACTCCTTCGCCTCGCAGTTCATCGCGCGACCCGAAAACGCAACGTCGAAAAACGCGTGCGTGTACCGCAAGCGCTGAACCGACTTTGGCTCCCCAACGGGCACGCCTTCCTCGTCCGCCAACAACAGGCTGACATTTCCGCCACCCACTCCCGCCGCAAGCGCCGCCAACCGTATCCGGTGCGCCTCCCGCCACCTCCCATCCGCGGCATGCCATATACCCGTGTTGCTCCCTCGCCACTGCAACCTCTCGTCTGTCCGCTCCTCCCACTTCCATCCCAACGGCGGCCGCCTTCCTTCGTGCGGAAAGTCATCAGCAACCCAGTTCAACGTTATCGCCGGCCGAATATCGCTGTGCAGCGGCGTCGTGCTGTAGCTGAACTGTGGGATGAGCCGCCGATGGGGACCAGGACCCGATCCGTGCGGGAGGTACGCTCCGTGCGTGCGCATATGCGAGGGATGTAGACACGGGTCCATCGCGGCGATGTGGTTGTGGATGAACGTCTTTGGCGGGTTACGGTCGATGTTGAAGCTACAAAAAATGCGTCAGAAGGAGGGAACTCTTTTAGGATGTAATGTACATCGACGGAGAGACCCCAGGGACAGTCGGTTTGCCGTTGTTTGGATTAAGCTCGTCGAACGGAGGCGGCAGCGGGTCTAGTCGGGCAGGAGCGAATGGCGGACATGCGGAGAGCCACCCATGTTTTGTCGGAGGCGGGTCGGCGCTGTTGATATCTACGAACGAGTTTGCTGAGATACGGAAAAAAAGACAGGATGCTCACAAGTATCCCGTTTGGCAGCGTCAAGTGCTTTTTGGCGGAGCTCGTAGTCGGTGACGAGGTTCGGGTTATCGTGAGGACTGAAGACGGCGCGGAACGGCGGAAGCTCGCGCTGAACATCGTCGAGCAGCTCAATCATCTGGAACGCGCCCTTGGCTAGCTCGAAGCGCACGGCCTCGTTCTCCGGGAGCGTAAAGTTGAGCATGCTCAACGAATCGTCCACAAAATCTTTGCCAATCGTGTACGAGTCGGCATGCGCCTCCCATTCGCGTTGCGTGGCCTGTAGATGCATCTTAGCTATCGTATCGTCCCAACGTACGCGTTTACCAACCTGTAAATCGAGGGGATCGACGCCATAGAACGGCGCGAGGTCGCGGTCGATCTGGTCGTACTCGTCGGGCAACATCCCATCCGTCGCTCGCACGTATCCCCACCACACATCGAATCCTCTCGGCGGGAGACGCCCGTATCGCCGCTTGTACTCTGCGACAGCCTGCCGGAGCGTTTTACTCGCCCCCGCGAGTTTCGCCGCCCATTCCGCCTCCGCATGCGCCACGAGCGCAAATATCGGGTGCTCTGCCTCGGGATTGACTTCCAGCAGCCCGTTCGGCCGAAACGTGTGCTCGCCTAGCGCGGGACGCGGGGATGGTGGTGGTGGTGGTGGTGGTGGCGGTACGGGGATCGCGTCTGTCGAGCCGACAACCTTGTAGATCGTCGTTGGTTCGCGATGAGTGAATGTGCGGGTCGTCCAGCGCGTATACGTGTGGTACTCCGTCTTGGTCGTCGGCGTGCGGCCAGAGGCGAGTTTGAACGCGATTTTGGTCGAGTGCTGGGCGTCGAATACGACATCGCGCATGAACGGGGCGAAGTAGAAGAGGGCGAAGAAGAGGAGGACGACGAGGGCGGGACGGCGCAGGGATCGACGCCGGAGGACAGCGTAGAGAGGCGGGGGCATGGGGAGCAGAGACAAACTAGCTTTTGCGACAGCTGGAGGCTGACATCCGCACCGAATAACTCGGTTCCCGTTTCTTCGGCCTTTAGCTCGAGGCTAGCTGTCTGTGATGATGCATTCCGCGGTCTACTGCTGAGTTACGCCGGGCGCAGCAGAATGGCTGCATGATGGTGGAAAGGAAGGGGCGCGGGTAACAGGTGACGGTGCCCAGGTCGGTCCAGCAATTCCATGATAGTGGGTCTAGGTTGCAGAAATCCCGTATCTGCAAGGCTCTCATAGAGTAAATACAATTTAATTTGGGTTGTAGGTGGTGTTGCTTTTCGTATAAACTCGCGCAACAATATTCGTGGGGACCTCGTTCAGTAATGATTGTGCGCCCACAACACGGGCGATAATATTATGTATTTATTGGCCTTTCACTTCGCGTCAAGTGAGATTCTCCGCTCCGAAATATCACTTCTTTGTTCCCTTGAGCAATGTGGGCACAAGGCGTGCGTGTAGGTAGATTTGCATTGTGACGATGCTAGACCCTTTCTTGCTCTCAACCACCATCATGCCTCCACCTTCGCTCACATTCAAGCTCCTCGACGGCTATGCAATCTCGCATGACACTCTGGCTGCTTGCGCGACGCTATTCTCGAGTAACTACGGCGTCTGGAGCGCTGCAGTCTCGCCCCCTCTGAGACCAGGTTTGACGCATCTTGTCTGAGGCAAGTCATGGTTTGACGCGACCTGTGCGGTAGGCGCTCGCGTGAAGATGACCACCGCGAAGCTGCGCCGAGAATGTCTGGGTGATCCTGCTCGAAGCTTTCTAGCACTCTGCACGAACGGTGAGGGGAACCATATTGGACATGCATTTGCGACGGTCTGGGAATATTCTCCTGGTGCGTTCTTCGTGCTATTTTGTTCAAGTTCACATAAGATGTAGGCAAAACCATCTGTTGGGTAACACAACTCGTCGTTTGCGCGGAATACCGTCGCCGCGCCGTTGCGACATCCCTCTTGTGCTTGTTCCCCCGCGCGGACTGCATGGGTATCGCGTCGTCTCATCCTGCGGCGTGTTTGACGCTCGCAAAGTCTGCGCGTGGGTTGTTTTATCTTCCCTGGCGTAAGGATGGTACTCATTTCTGCAGACGCGAACATGCGCAAAGTCGACCTCGAATTCCTCAAATCCACCGCTTCCGTAGTGCTTCCGACGTCTCCGGTTACCTATCTGCGAAGTGGAATTCTCCGCGGCTCGCTATTCGAAGAACCTGCAAACGCCACTCCGATGGTGTCGGCTTTGTTCACCGACTTCCCGGTTGACCATGCGGAACCAACGGCGGCCAGGGAGTTGTGGGAGGAGCGTAACGATTTGTCCTGGCCTCTCGGGAGGCTCGGTCCGGGGCACGAGTTCCTTTATATTGTTCCGGTGGCTCAAGGATAGCAATTCGATTACCCACAGTGCCGAAATGCTCGTCCGTCTGCCACTCGTCTGTCCTTCCAAAAACCCGGCTTTCTACTAGTAGCCTGAGAGCTACTGAGCGCTCCGCGCTCACAGATTTGGACAGGTCAACGCTGCGCGCTTGAAACAGAGGTGCGGTTTATGAATGAAAGGTGCCAGTGTGTACATGTACAAAAACCGACGGCTATATCTTGCTCTTCGCCTCCATCGTGTCGGATGACTCGACGGAGCCGGTCTTCGGCCATATTAGTGAGCTTTCGATCTACGGAGAGAAGTTCATTGCTGTTTAGAATGTGCATCTGTACCTTCATTGCGTACGAAGAAGGACTGGCGACGACCCGCAAATTGCCTTTCCTACGGCGGCACGGTAAATTCGACTCTACATATCACGAAGCGAATTACAAGAGACTGCTATCTCGCCACCCCTTCGCGAACTCACGACTTTCGGACCGCAACTGGGACCGGATTGGAGCATAGAGGCTATGGCGGCTCTCTCCCTCGTGAGCAGATGGGATCAGCTCTTTGTTAAGAGGCGGCACTGGATCAGTTATATCGAGATGGCTAACCCTGACGTCGCGACCACAGCAGTAGGTCCTCTCACCCGCGCCGATTTCCCAAACGGCTCGCTGCAGAACAAGCTTAAGATCTCTCCGATGCCAACCTATGTTGCGAGCAACTGTGGTCAAAGCGGCGCGAGATTCTGCTCTATATCCTGACGCTGCAGCACAATCCCCCGACAGAGCATTTTAGAGGTGTGGCGATTGGGACGTCGGGATGGTGCCGATGTCAATGTTTGTTTATAAGTCCCAGTTCGTTTCGAATACTATTAGCTCCGGGTCGGAAAGTCCGTAATCGTATCCTACATGCCCTATACGTCCATTTTGACCTCAAATGCCCAGACACGACTGCAACGCTATTGTGTAGCCATCGCGTTTACTCGGTGAAGTCGAATGTGAAGAAAAACTTGCTCGGTCCCTCGGCGTTGGCGACTGTAACAATAAAAATCAGTGTGAGGAGGGCGTATTGGAGAGATAAAAGACGTACGCTCAAGGTGGCCAGAGGAAACATGCGTGAACGTGCCCTTCTTAAACGGAACGATCTCGCGGTTGCTCCCCGTCATCTCCCCATCGGGATGGTACACCAAGGAGAACTGCCAAAGCTGGTCCTGCGCGGCGGGCTCCGTCGCGATACACGGCGAGCTCGTAATGAACCCAGTCGTCGCGTTCCGCCCAAGGCAGCCGCCGGGAGCCTCGATGCGGCCTTTTGTGATCACGATCTCGCTGCTGCCGGGGAAGACGACGGTGTTGTCGTCGCACGCGAAGAGCGAGATGACGTTCTGCCCGTGCGTCGTGGTTACGACGTCGAGGTCCAAGTTGATCTCGAGCTCGATCTTGGTGCCAGAGTTGATTCCGGTCTTCCAGACGCTGAGCGTACCGCGGCTCATTAGCTGGGTGCAGTCGAGCGCGTTGGCACCAGCGACGAGGGTTGCAGCGGCAGCTAGAGCGGAGGAGAAGCGCATCGTTGTGGTGAGTGTGAGTGAAGGAGGACGAGGGAGATGGGAAGGGAGGGGAGCGCGCGATCCCTCTTTATATGAGACGCGTTGACGGGTTGCGGTCATTTTTCCCCGCGGCGACGGGCGCCAACGGCCGCGACTCTGTTCGGTCCATTGCGCCACTTACGCCGGTCTTGGCTGTGGGTTGATCCCCCAATGGCAGCTGCTGAACGAACGGGAGTATTCGTGGGGTTTGCTCTGAACCTGAACGAAAACAGAGCGACCGTACCTGGGAAACGAGGCACCGAGTAAACAAGCATCCGATTTGTAAGGATATTCGGGAAAATCTGGCCGCAACGAGTAGAGCGGCGGAGCAGGGTAAGATGGCTGCGACATGAGGTGAGAGGGAATGTACGATCCCCCGACGGACGCGGAGCGTCAATCATGTTTCGTGCGGCACTGGTAGCCTGGTACAAGATGGTTCGTGGGTTTAACAACAAACTGAGCGCGTCAGAAAAGCAGAAAATACATATAAAATCACTTGAGCGCCTCCTTCATCTTCTTCTCCATCTCGTCAACGTCGCCGGTTTCGATCCGCGTAATCGTCCTGCCCGTAGCCTTTTCGATTTGGTCCATCTGCAGCCAGGTCCTCTTATCGTGCACAAAGTTGATCGAGATGCCGCGACGTCCGAAACGACCCGTTCGGCCTAAAGGGACGCCGTTAGAGCTTCAGAAGGAGCAACAGAGCCACGAACCAATACGATGGATATACGTCTCGATATCGGGCCGGTCTCCCATGCCTCCCGGGCCACCCGCACCGCCGCGTTCGTACATGAGTGGCAAATCGTAGTTGACGACCATGTTAACTTGCAGGATATCGATTCCGCGCGCAATAACGTTCGTCGTGATCAACACCTTTTCGCGCCCGTCGCGGAAGTTGTCGATAATCTCGTCGCGCTCGACGGGCGTCTTGTCTCCGTGTAGCGACGCGACCTTGTGGCCCTCGGCAGTCATGCGCGCCGCTATCCGGTCGGCGGCGTGTTTGTGTTGGGTGAAGATGATGCTCTGCCCGATGGTGAGGAGCGCGTAGAGGCGGACGAGCACGTCGTATTTGTCCTCCTCGTTCTTGCAGTCCATGTAGAATTGGCGGATGGCGTTGATGCTGAGCTCCTCCTTCTTGAGCTCGATCTTGTTTGCGTTGGGTGCAAATTTGGACGCAAAGCTGCGGACGTGGTCGGGGAAGGTGGCGGAGAAGAGAAGGATCTGCGCCGGACGGTCCCGCGGAAGCATACTAGCGCCGGTGAGTATAAAGACGCGAAAAAACGCGATGGCGCACTTTTTCACCCGCAGTGTATGGTCACCCAACCCATCCTGGTCCAGCATGTTGTCCGCCTCGTCAAGCACAAACACTCCGACTTGCGAAACATCGATGATTCGTTTGCGTATGAGGTCCGCCATCGTGCCAGGAGTCCCGACGACGATGTGCGCCTTTATGGGCCCCGCGTCGCGCGCCAGGTTGTCCTTGATAGCATACTCGGTCTGCACCGGCGTGAACTTGCCCATGAACACGACGACGGACATGATTTGGCGAGCGAGCTCGCGGGAAGGGGCGAGGCAGAGAGCCTGGGGCGTCGGCTTGGAGAAATCGACGCGGCTGAGCATCGTCAAGACGAACGCGGCGGTCTTGCCGGTCCCGGATTGAGACTGCCCAATCATGTTGGTCGGCCTTGGGCGCTTTGAGCTGGGGACGAACGAATCGGCGCTGCTTACGGGTTGGCCAGCATTAGCGGTAGCGCACGCTCCTGGATCTTGGACGGTTTCGTGAAGCCCATGTCGTAGATGCCCTTGAGCAAGTCATCGTGCAGGCCGAGCTCCTCGAACGTTTTCGCGCTGTAGAGCGGAGAATTGGGGTCACCTTGCTGGTCGGCGAGGGTAACCTAAACGACCCCGCGTTAGTAGACCGAAATTGAGGCGCAGAGGGCAGGTTGACGCACATCGACCTCAAACGTCGACTTGATCAGGTCGCTATTGGGTGCTTGCATCCAGTTGAGGCCCGTGTGGCCCGGAAAACGGCGAGAATTCACCTTTCTGAGGCGCAGCCGACTCCGATCCACCAGCAGCAGCCTCGACTGATGTTTGAATGAGTATAAACGCGTGAAGAAGTGCTCCACCACGCACCGGGGTTGTAGAAACCGTCAGCGTCTTTTTCCATCGTGGATGCTCGTGTCGGCCGTCAGGCGCGTGGATTAGCGAGGAGGAGGATCGAGAATGCCGCGATTGGGATTCGTTCGTGGTGGTCGGACGAAAGCTGGAACGGGCGTCAGAGGTCACGGTCACGGTGGCAACTCTCCTGTCCTTTGCTCCTCCAACACAACCACGCAACTCATGAGCTCGCAAGGAAAACGCAAAGACGAAGCCGAATATAAGGATGACGACGAAGAAGAAGCTGAAAGCTTACCGGAAGGCGAATTTGAAATCGGTGCGAGCGCCACTCACGTTTGCTGTAGCCAGCGCTAACGACCCCATGCAGAGGTTTTGCTCAAGGCTCAGCTGTTCAAAACCAACCTACGTGCGACCTCTCTCAGGTCCGGCATGAGCTTCGCGCTGAAATTCTGTAGCTAAGGGTTCCGCGCCGGACGCCGGGTGGAAGTACCTGGCAAGTACTCTCGGTACGACACTGGACTTTTTAACGAGGGTTTTAGGTCCGCTGGTATGGCTTCCCCGCCAGCCATGACACGTATGTATCCCGGTCGCCTCGTGGTCTGTTTACTGAAGCTCTTCCAGCTGGGAATGGAGCTCCAACCTCGACAAGTGTTGGGAGCTTAGAAAGCGCTTCTGGAGCAACTTTGAAGGCGACAAAAACAAGAACAAGCGGGGGGACATCGTAGATGCGCCGAAATACTGGGTTTGTGCGTATACCCTCCGTGTTTGTCCTAGAATTTCGCTAAAGTGTGGTCCGTTCTAGCACAAGAACGCGAAAACATTCTCGCCGCGAAAAAGAAAGCAGAGAAGAAGGCCGCTGAGCATCAGCGCCGCCGACGGATTCAGAATTCTGTAAGTTTTGTCGCGTTGTGGCAAGTTTGAAACACGCCCTAATCTGAGACCCGCAAGGCGACCACTTCACGGAATGGTTCCGTAGTTTCACGCAGCGCCTCCGTCGCTACTCGGACTGCTTCTGGGCAACCTGGACCACCGAAGAAACGCAAACGCGTCGCTGAACCAGAATCGGACTCCGAGGATGACACTCCCCTCGCCGCGCCGCCGCCCGCTGCGTCGCGTAGCGCGTCTGTAGGGTCCACTGCCCCAGCTGTTTCCGCGGGGAAGCGACCACGCATCGACACGGCGCGTGTCGCCTCGGTATCTGATTCCGAAGACGACATTCCTCTCTCCGCATTACCCGTGCGTGTTTTCGATTGTTAGGAGGTACCAAAATTCTCAATTCTGGCAGTTAAACTCCAAGGCCGCAAGCATGACTCCTTCCAGCACATCGGTGCACCAGGTATTCTTCCATAAACCGGCATATAGTTGTGCTGACCGCGTCAGGATGGTCCGCCGTCTCGTCCAGGGAGCCGAGCTTCCTTTCATGGCCCGCCACAATCCCCTATGAGGTCTGAGACCATGTCCTCGACTCCCACTTCCACAAAGCCACCGAAACCCATTCCTCTGCCCCAACGCAAGCCCCTTCCGCAGAAGGCCGCTTCACGACCTGACAAGACATCCTCGACGTCCGTGCTGGGAGTCAAGTCCACATCCAAGCCTTCTGGACATAAACACACACCGGGCAACATGACACCGTGTTCTGTCTCCTCCTCGTCAACAGGGCCAAGCACCAAACCATCCGTCAACACCACCAATCCCACCTTTAGTGGATTGTCAACAAAGGCCCGACTATCCCAGAACGCGACGGTTCCCACAGCCGCAAAGAGTGCATTGTTGGGGTTGCGCTTCACCAAGAAGCCTGGCACGGGATCTTCCTTGACACCCAAAACGACCCCAATTCCACCGCCGCCGCCCAAGCCGAGACGAGATCCATTCTTTTCCGATCAAGGTGCCCCGCCGGAACTAATGGATGTGTTTTATGGTCCTCCTTTGTGGGTCTCGGAAAGTGCGCTTTTTGCATCCATCTGACTGGTTGTAGGATTTCGCGTACCTCTGAACCCCGACAAGCTGCAGAATCCTTCTTGGATGACTTGGGAGCATCTTGGGAACTTGGCAAAGCAAAGTGAGCCATTTTTGTCTGATCTAATCATTAATAGACAAAATATAGGTTGCCACCGAAGCCTCGCCCGTGCAGCACAAATCTGGTTGTGCCCATGGAAGTCGATTCTCAGTTTGTTTTTACTTCTTCTCAACCAGAGAAAAATCTGAAAAAAAAAATGTAGGATGGAGGACAGCTGGCACTGGAATGGAAGCCTCCAAACCAGCACCAATGGCCAGAGAGGGTCTATTGGCAACATCTCTGTTGCTGGCCAGGCAGATGAAAGTATCGTGATTAAAGCAGCTCTTTCCAGGAACAAGCTGCTGCATCTCGAGACCTTCCATGAGCTTGTTGATATGCACCAATTCCTTCAGCCTCTGCAGGGATTATCTCACTGGAAGGCGATGCAGATTGGCCGGATCTCCCCGAGCCATTCGAGAGATGCAGAGGCTTTGCGAGTTCTTTCAACATTCATGGGATTGAAGAAGCTTGTGAGTTGTAGTCAGTCTCGGGTACTTGCGTTAATCTTGGTCCAGGTTTCATTAGTGCCCGTTTCGGATGACTCCGCTCATCCCGCTGCCCATTTGCTTGTCTTCACGCCCAAGATGAAGACTCTTTGCACCCTCCTTGAAACTCCGACCACCCAGGAATACACTCAATCTCCCCTCCTCATCGCCTTCATCCCGTGGACGGCCGTCCCTGATTACCGCACGCCCATGGGCCACCTCCCTCTCGACAATTTCTCCCGCAACATCTCTTCCAAGAATATTTGGGCACCGCAGCTCCTCAACCACCAGTACCAGCTCGCGCTCCGCGTCAACACCCCTGCCCGACGAGGCACTCCACTATATCACGCGCGGCCAGCGCCCATACGCACTATGGACGCGCGCTGGCGAACGCGTCAATGCGGCGGACGCCGAAACGCGGCAGCTCCTCGCGTTCCTCGCGCACGCAGGCGCCAAGCCCAATCCGACCAAGCCCCGGGTCGTGTTCGTGCACGTCGCGGCGTTGAAGGATATCCGCAAGATGCCCAATCTCATCGCGCGCCGGAACAACTCTATTTCGACCAAGTTTTATTCGTATGGCACGGACGCGTCGGTTCCGCGGCGCCAGTGGGGCTTGCAGCAGATATATCCGTCTGGTAAGCCGCGTCGCTTTGCTTTGCATAGCCGCCACTGACGCGCCGTAGCCGGAATTGTAACGTTTACGCCGAGCGCGTTGTATGAAGATCCCTGGGGCATCGTCGACCTCATCCTCCTGCTCCACGCGCACCCGCTCTGGATGTGCTACATGCTCCCGAGCGTCTTGGGCATGGCGATCAGGATGTGCTACCCCGAAGAGTCGGAGGAGGACCCGCTCGCCGACGCGTTCAACAAGTAAGCCGCCCTGCCCGACGCGCTACTTGGAAACTCACGTTTTTGTAGCCAACGATTCGTATTCGAACGCCTCATGAAGGCACTCAACGACGGCGCCATCTCCCTCATCCGCGCCCCGCCGCTGGGTAGCCTCCACGTCCCCGCCGTCACCGACTGGATTCGCCAACACCACGTCGAGCATCCCGCGTCTCCGAGCGACACGGTCAAATACGCGCTTGGCGCCTTTGACGCGAAGTATGCCGATTTGCCGCGCGCTAAATGGGTTGCTGCGATCGAGGACGAGGTCGCAGCGGATTTGGATTGTATGCAGCAGCAACCGTTCATACGCGAGAACTATCGTCGGTTTGTGGTCATTCGCGGAGAGAAGGACGCGCCGTTGGCGAGGGAGAGCAATGGGGTACGTCAACGTCGCCTTTTGCTTCGTTCTTCTCCGTTCGCTCATTGTAAACGCAGTTTGATTGGATTGGGGCGTCAGCATTCAAAACCCGAGACGATTACACGATGTAGGAAGTGGGCAGTGTAGCGTACCGCAGACGAAAAGGTGTACTCGTCTACCATCCACTGTCGACGCGCAGTCAAGCAAATTCGTGCAGCAACAAACTAACCTTGTATCAAGTGAAACGACCGACCGTACAAGAAGTGTATCGTACAAGAAAGAAGAAACCACTTATCGACTTGGAGGGAGGAGATAGTACTAGAAAGAAAGAAAGCCAAACATAATGAGCTCTCGCGTCTCGCATACGCAGGCGGAGGGACGGACTGAGTTAGTCTGAACCCAAAGACGTTCGTGCCGCTGCTTGCTTGTCCAACGCGTCCGACCTGTAAGACTAAACAAAAACGAGACGTCAGTGGCAAGTAATTTCGACGCAAGGAGTCGCTCACCTGCTACAAAAAGTCCTCGGCTCTCGCACGCTTCTTGCCCCTCGGTTCGGCATTCTCTGGCGGAGGGAGCGGACGAGGGACGTAGTACTTTGGGTGGAACGCACGTTTTTCTTCCTACAACAGCGTTAGTATCGTGATACGTTATAAGAGCAGGGAAAGTACGCACTATCGAGAAATTCGGATCGCCGGGGACGCCGTTCTGGTCCTCGTTACCAATCAGAACCATGCCTTTCTTCGCTTCAGGATTCGTCTGGAACTTGGAACCCGGAGGGAGAGTTGGACGCGGCGTCGATGCAGGGGGCGTAGAGCCGACCGGGGCTTGCTGGGCACCACCTTGTGATGTCGTTGCGGCGACGAAGCTCGGCGCAGGGCGCGGAGGAAGGCCGGCAGGAGGCGGAGGGAGGCCGAGACCAGATGGCGGCGGAGGGAGGCCGGCACCGGGCGGGGGCATCATTCCTGGCGGAGGAGTGAACCCTGGAGGAGGGAAGCCGCCAGGAGGGAGCATTCCTGGAGGCATACCGGGCGGCATCGCGCCTGGGGGAGGCATACCGCCGGGCGGCATCGCGCCGGGAGGCATTGGAGGCATTCCTGGAGGCATCGCGCCGGGCGGCATCATCCCAGGCGGCATCGGAGGCATTCCGTTGGGAGGAGGACCGCCTGGCGGGAATGGCGGCATCATACCAGGAGGGCTAGGACAAGGATCAACAGACATGACGATGGAGAGAATAGTAGCCGTACCCGAACGGAGGGAACGGGGGAGCACCAGGGCCTCCTAGCATAGCTCCGGGCGGCGGCATCGGGAACCCAGGCGGCGGTGTACCGAAACCTGGAGGAGGAACGGGCTGAACGTACGTTTGCGGAGCAGCACCATACACCGCGGTCGCAGGGCCGGACGACGAAGCCTCCGCGGACCCTCCCATGAGTTTTTTGTGCTGCTCGAGCATCGCGCGTAGCTCATGTTCGCCAAGCGGCCGTTGGTCGATCTGAAGTTGTGCGTTCAGCCTCGAGGAAGGAAACAAAAAAAGAGACAACAAACGCACCTTCGGACGCTTGGCCTGAGGAGCGCTGATACTCCCTGCCGCTAGACCCAGCTCAATCTCCTTCCGCCGCTTGTAATCCGCTACATCAGGGGCCGGAATACCCTCCATGCCGAAGATTTCGATGTCGTAGCCGTCTCGGCCAGGAATCGCATTGTCTATCCGAGGGAGACTGGAGAGAATGAGGGAGAGTGGCTGACGAAAGAGAGGGACACGCACTTTTCGGGTTCGAGCTTATGAACCTGCTGGATGTGGACCGCTAGACCGCCAGCTGTGTTGAGTCGCCTCGGACACATACCGCACTTGAAGTGCTTCGCTTTTTGGTGCTGCATAAGAACTGGACGAGCCGAGTTGAGCGCGGTGAGACTAGTGAAAACGGCCACGAATACCTTTCTCATCCTCGAATTCTCGCTCGCAATACCAGCACCAGGGCCGAATAACCTATGGCCATGAGTAGGGGCTCGGGGGCGCGAGCGGCGGCGCACATTTTTGTTCTTCTTTTTGGCCATAGTGGACGTTCGGGACAACCTGCAGGATCACACCCGTCTTGCTTCTCCCCAACTTGCACTCTCCAGTTCCTCTGTACGACTGTACGACTGCAGGCGCCTTCTAGCTGCTTCCCAGAACCCCCTAGGAATACGCGATAATGCCCAATAAATGGCGCAAGTCTTGCCTTACAAATCAACGAATTTCACTCGCAAGGCACCCGGTCCTCATAATCGAGTCACCGGGTGAGACTTCACTGCGGGCAGCCGAACGCCCTGGTAGCCATCTTCTGCGGTCGCTATAAGTTCAAGTTGAACTTATCCTCTACCCGCCGCCATGGAAGATCTGCCTCTCTACGAACCACCGACACACCCTGCCGCCCTCCCAGAGCCCATCCCAGACTATTCGCCCGAGCCAGCGCCCGACGAAGTCCGCCTTATCGCGCGACGTTCTACGCAGTCGTCTCTGACAGGCGTGTTCACCAATGCGTTCGGAGCGGCGACGTTAGTGCTGCTTGGGCAGGAAGACGGCGCAGAGATCCCGTCGTATGGGCGACAAGGCACTCTCAAAGGCACAATTATCCTCGAGAAGGACACAAGTAGCATCTGCCAGGTCGCGGTCAAGGTTTGTGTAGCCGACGGCAGCTCGAGTTGTTGGCTCACAAAACCCGCAGCTTCACGGCTGCTTAGACGTCAGCACATCCGACGTTGGCACGAGCAAGACGACGACCGTGAACGTTGTCGAAACGCTCTGGTCCTCCGAGAACGCGTCCCAGTCGTGTCCTGACCGCCTCGAGTTCGCGTTGACGCTCCCAAAGATGTTCAAACACGGCGACGATGAGCACCCGCTCCCTCCTTCATACCAGAGTCGGTTCACCGGCATGCCATTCATCACTGCCCAATCGACGTACGCGCTTGAGATCGTCATTTCCAAAGGCCGACGCAAACTGGGAATCCTACCAAACACCAAGCGGTAATATCACCAATTTCTATTTGGCTCTGTCTAATGGTCCACCAGACTCCAACAGCGCATCGAATACCGTCCAGAAAGCTGTCCCCCACGACCAATATCGTCAACACCATGCTCGTTCACCAGTATCAAGACAATGCCCGAGGAATGGTACCAGTCGTCGTTCACGATGAAGCAGCGGCGCCCGCAAGACAACCTCTTCTCGCACATCCACTGCCAGGTCCACATCCTATCGCGACCAATACCAAAAACTGACCCCGCTCAAGGTCTTCATCCCCGCCGTCCGGATCTACGGCCGCGCCGATACCATCCCCGTCCACATCCAGCTAACCGGCGCCCTGGCCTCCCTCCGCTGCCTCGTCCTCCTGGGCCCCGACAGCCCGCCGCCCGACCCCACCGAACCGCAATCCAAATCCCCCATCAACATCTTCATAATGCGCGCCGTCGCCGTCCACAACATCTGCAAGGGCACGACCACCTCCCGCGCGCAGCGCGTCGGCACGGGCCTTGTCCGCGCCGCGCCCCCAATCGTCGACTTTGAGTGCTCGTGCACGACCAACTGGGCGCTGCCGTGCCGCGGGTGCTGCGACGAGGTCGTGGCGCTCGACTGGGAGGGCGAGGTATCGCTGGGCGAGCAAGCGCGCGAGGCGGTTGTGGGGTTCGTTGCGGGTGCGCTGAACGTCAAGGTTCGTGCTGCTAACCTTTTTGGATTGCATCTGTCTGACGCGAAAAAAAACAGGACCTGATCACAATCGAGATAACACCACCAAAGGCGGCGAAGACATGTGCGTCGCCGTTGGTACCTGTTCAGCATGGGATCCCTATTCGATTCGTCACGCAGAGCTATGTGCAGGAGGACGAGCCCGTGTTTTAGTTGTATCTCTATCTAGAATGAACCCCATTGCTCATCCTCGTCGACACCCAAATTCTCTGGGACTCCTTCCAATGCATGAAATCCCAAAAGCTTCAACTAGACGATCCCGTTGCTCGCTTTTACCTGAGCTAGGCGGGTTGACGCGTCGGACAAAAAATAAAGGATTTAACGAGGGATGTATACTCTGCCCGGCAGCGATAGCTCGAGGATGTCGCAGAAGAGCTCGGGAGAGAGTCGGAGAGCTGGGGTAGCATATTGAATATTGACAGTGCATGTTCGGTGGTTCTGGACAAAGAGCAGAAAAAATGCTCCTAAGTAAGGCTATTTTTCTTTTGTTCGCGTTCTACGATGCGGGTGCCGGTCTGTCTACATATGGGTATGCAATATATGCACTCTATCACACAACCTTCTCAGCGCCTGGCGGGAACACGCATCCGCCTTGCCTCCGAACCTGCTCAAAAATCAATACAGTGCCTCGAGCAAGAGAAGCCCGCCAACCTCGTCAAACACCTCCATCTCCAACCCCACGAATCACTCTGCTTCTTCCCGTCGCGCAGACACCGCGCGACCTCGACCGCTTCCCACTGCATCCCCGGCCGTACATACTATGTATGCTCCTTGAACCTGTGCACCTCCCCGACGCGACTGTCTGGAGTAATGAAGCCGGAACTCGCGCCGGCAGAACGGCGGCGCGGGAATGACGATGCTGCCCTTCTTGCAGCGAATCGTGGCCGCGGGGTCGAGGGCCGAGAGGTTAATGCTGGGGCTGGGGATCGCCTATGCGGCGATTTCATCAAAGCTGAGGGTGAAGGAGCTGCTGGCGTCGACGCCGGTGAGCGGGATCTTGACCATCGTGCTCGACGGGTGAGTGTTTTGATTCTTTGCGTGCTCCTAGAGCGTCCTAATGACATGTGCAGCAGATTATTAGACGCTGCCGCGAACAAAGAGACCTAACGAACCCCAAAAACGTATGGTCCGCTGGAAAGCGCGCCAGCAAGAGAAACAACTGGAACGTACACATCCAGAAACGCGCCATCGTTTAGTGAAGGATCGAGAATACGATGCGTCTTTGCGAAGGCTGAAGAGGGTCAATGCAAAGCAAGAAAGTAGCGCAACAACCAAACTCACTCTGGATGTTGCACTCGAGCGACAAGTCCGCACTCACTACCACCGCGCGCCAAACTCTCCCGACTCGAGCAGGCTCTTCACCGCCAGCGGAAGCGGCTGGAACGGCGTCCACATCGCCTCCATGAAGATCATGTCGTTCTCCTTTGCAGCGACCAACAACGACCGGAGTTTGGCGGCGTTGGAGGAGACGGGCTTCTCGCAGAGCACGCTTTAATCGCGTCAAGCGAGTTTTGGTGGTGGTGAGTGTGTGGGTTCTTGGGGAGCGTAAGCAGTCCACTAACATGCAGCAAAGAAACGCACCGATGTAGAGGACATCCACGTCCTAAATCGGTTCAGACACAGTAAGCAAAGCAGAGGAATGACCTACTGGGTCGGCATATACCTCTGAATCCTCGTACGTCCCATAGGCTTTAATCGTCGGGTCGCCGCTTGCGTTTGTCCCGATGAACCGCTTGGCCGTGGGCACGCCGCAAGAACCAATAGCGACGACTTTATAGGCGACCTCGGTAACATTCCGGCTGGACAGGCAGTTAGAGGTCGCAGAAGCACACAACGACGTTGACGCACGTCTTAGGGCCCATTGCGATGTTCTAACAGAGCTGTAAGTGTTCGAATTGGCCGCGTAGCAAGACTGTACGGTATACCTTAACAAACAGCGAGCCTGTCCGAATCCTTGTTAGAGGCTCGACGACGCTCTAGATAAACAAAAACAAGAGCAATAGAAGATTTGAAGTCCAAGTGGGCTACGCTGCGCGAGGAGTCGAATTCAAGCGGCGGAGACTCTCCGAGTTGGTGGTGGTCATGGTCAGAGACAAGTCGCGTTGATGGGATGGGCAACAAACAACGAATTACAGACGCGTCGACTGCGCCGAGCTCAAGCGGGAAAGGTATATACGCCGACACGACCACACACATAAAGTAAAGAGCACAAGAAAATCTATTGCAGCCATTATAACAGTACAAAGTGCGTATTCATGCGAGTCTAGAGAAAATGCATCGTCAAAGCAAAGGAACAAACAACCACCAAAAAAAACATCGCGTTCACGACGTCGCCTGCGCAAAAGCAATCGCGACCGTCTCCGAGTGGCTCAACGAAACGTGGACCTTGCTCACGCCCTTGGCGTCGGCAGCGGCCTTGGCCTCGCCATGCAACTGAACGACTGGTGCGCCCGTCTCGTCGTTGAGGATTTCAATCTCCTGCATCGCTGCGCCGGCGCCCTTAGACTTGACGCCCAACGACTTGAAGACGGCTTCCTTGCCCGCCCATCGCGCCGCGAAGGAAGAGGATGCCGACGGCTGCGCGTTGCAGTACGCGATCTCGCTCGACGTAAAGTTGCGCGTCACGAACGTCCGGTTGGTCGATGGGACCGCAGAGATGAGCTCTGGAACGGAAATCAGTATCAAATTATAGAGAAGCAAAAAATACGAACCTTGGTCAACACCCACGCCGATTACACCATTTCCAGTCGCCCCGAGGCTCTCCGTAATGGCGCCAACGTTGGCCGTGTCCATCGGGACCGTGGACGGAACGCCCTTGTACTTGTACGAGTTCGTCTTGATGTCCAGGGTAGTGCGGGCGAGGGAGTTGAGCAGCACCGGCGCCTCGAGCTCAGGCGTGTAAGGCGGCGATTCTTTGACACGGACGAGCGAGTTCTTGATCATCATCTCGCTCATCGCCTTGTACGACTGCAGCGCACGGGTTTCGTGGCGCGCCTTGTACGCGTCATAGTACGAGCGGTCGAGCGCGCCAAAAAGGTAGCGCGGGTTGATGATGAGCGCGATACCGCCGACTTGACCGAACCCGAACGAGGACATGACTCCGGCGCGGATTCCGTCCGTGTGGATCGACTTGGACGGGAACATGAGGAAGCTGCGGTCTTGGAAATGCGAGTCGATATTGCTGTAAGACGTGAGTGTCTGTAATCGAATGAACAAAGAAAAACGTACTCGGCATTGCGGTTGCCGGGCACGATACCCGTAGAGACATATTGCAGGAGACCAGCCATTTGCCAAGCAGCCGAGCCACCTTTTGAGTGACCAAGCAAGCTCTTCTGCGCAACGATTGGGACCGCGTTGCCTGGAGTCCGCAGCAACGACTTGAAGATGTCATTCCAAATGCGCGTCTCGTTCTCCTCCTGTAACAAGTTCAGTAAAGGCAAACAAAAGAATAAACACGTACGTTCGCCTTGGTGCTCGTCCCATGGATCGAAAGAACACCAACGTCGTCACCCGTCAAGCCCCAGACCGCGAGCGCGCGACGCAGCGGCGAAACGCGCGGGTCCGAGCCCTCCAACATCCCATACATGCCCAGTGCATCCTTCTCCTGCTGCGCCGCCTCCTTCTCGATATTCACAACGCGCGACGCGAAGTACTCCTCGTCAACCGCGTCGCCTTGAACTTTGAGCAGCTCAACCTCCTCCTGGAGTTGCGCATGCTCGTGCGTGAGCCATTGCGAAATTTGCTTCCGGCGGAAGGAGAGTTGACGCGAGCGGTACGCGAGGTCGAGGATAGGGAGTGGGTGTTTGGACGAGACCTCGCGGGCAACGGAAAGGGAGCCGAGGCCCGGAGCGGGGATCGAGCGACCGGCTTTGTCGCTGGAGAGAGTGAGTGAGAGCAACTTTGCCACGAGCGAAAAATCATACGTGGAAGTCGACGTGAACGCCAGGATACCGCGAATCGGGCACCCAAGCTCAAGCGCCGTCTTTGCGCTCATCACAATATGAACACCGGTACCTTGGGCTTCCATGAACTATAATACAATAATGTCAGTAAATTGGCCGAAGAAAGTAAACCAACACGAACCCCGGCACGCGTTGTCGTCGCCGGACGCGACATCTCGGTCGGCTCGCGTCCCATCGCAAACTCGGATTGGGCGTTGCTCGTCGCCTTCATGTTGGCAAACTCGTACGATCCTTCTTCGCTGAGGTCGTCGAATCCACCAGCGATCATGACCTTGGCTTTGCCGGACTGAATCGTGTCGCATGCGATTTCGAGCGATTGGAGAGCGGTGGCGCTATTGAATTAAGTTAGACAGAGTTTTGGAAGAGTTGAATCGAAAACAACGTACCAAGCACCAACAGGAATCTTGACGGGTCCGCTCGACGACATCAAGAGCAAGTTGATCCAACCGGCGGTCGTGTTAATGAACCTGCAAGAGGTTCAGCGTGGAATCGACGAAAAAAGAAAACACATACGTCTCTTGCAGAATATCATTCTGGACCTCGCGCTCGTCACGACGGTCCTTGAACATCTTCGCCATGCTGACCGTCCCGCCCATACCGCTACCAATGCACGTTCCAACCTCGGAGGGATGCATGTGCTTGTAAAGCTCATACGGGTCGGTGATACCGGACATGTTGAGCGCCTCGGCGGTGCAGACCAACGCCCACAGAGTCGCGCGGTCCACTTGTGCGATGATATCGTCGGGAATACCGTAACGACCGGCATGCCATCCAGTCAGGATTTGACCAGCAACGGTGCGGCTGAACGAGAAGCTCTTCGGAACAAGGACAAGAGCGCCCTTCTTGAGCTTGAAGAACCATTGCTCGCCCTCGCCAGCCCAGACGTCGCACTTGTCGCCGTGTTGGAGCTTGAACTTTTGCGCTTCCGACTCGGAGACCTCGATCGGTTCAAGGTCGTGAAGGAGCTCGATCTCCTGGTTGAAGACCTTCTTGTTGGGGTCGTAGCCGCGGAAGAGTTCGGGTTCTAAGAGATGCGGTGAGCAAAGGAAAATGAAGGTCAAAACCACGCACCGATGAGACGAACACCGGCATGTTCCAAAATCTCCTTCTGGTAGCGGCCCTTGACGTCCTTGTCGTCAACCGGCTCGCTGGTCTTGCTGTCTACCCAACCGACATAGAGGGAACCGTCCTTGAGACGGCCGTCAAAGTGCTTGATGTAGCCCATCAGCCACGCCATCTCGATGCAGCCTTGGATCGTAAACTCCCCGCGCGCCTCCATCTCCCAACGCGTCCGCGAGCTGCCCCACGGTCCGACCTCTCCAAACCCAGTGATGACCATGACCTTGTCGAGGTCGACCATGCCCTGCAGACGCGAGAGGTCCGCGAGGTTGTCGTACGACTCGAGCGTCGGGAACTCGAAGCGGAAGTTGGCGCGAGGCGTAACGTTGACCGTCTGGAGAAGACGTTCAGCCTCGACGCCGTTGGTTGTCTTGAAATCGGCGGAGTTGTCGAGCGCGATCGCGCGGCGGAGCTCGCCCTTCTTCATAAGGTCCGAACGAATGCGGCCCGTAATGTCGGCGAGGTCGGGAAGCTTGTCCATACCGCCGTTGAGGTCAGCCCAAATCGGCTCGACTTGGGTGATGCTGAAGAGGAGCGGGTGCATGAGGCCGAGGATATTGAACGCCATCTCCTTGGCGGAGAACGTGCGGACACCGTAGCTTTCGAGGTCGTGCGCGACGATGTTGGTCGGGCCCATAAGGCCGGTGCCACGAGTCCAGCTACAGAGAAGTTTAATACGAGAAAGAACAAAACAGTGTTGACTACGCACCCAATAACCGCGCCAGCCAAGCAAAGGTACTCGCCCCAGCTTTCCGAGCTCCAACGCTGGAAAAGCGTCTCCAACGAAATCTTGGACTCGGAGTACAGTCCATCGTTACCGAAAAGACCGTGGTTGGGCGACAACGGCAGAATAACCTGCGTCGGACGCGTAACGAACTGGCGGCTCGCCTTCTTCTTCTTGACCTCTCCAAGAATGCGGAGGAGGTTGACCAACATGATACGATGCGCGAGCTCGGACTTGTCGTCCAGGCTGTCGATTTCGCGCCCGTTCTCGGGAATGCCGGCGAAGGGGATGATATAGTCGAGGTCGAGGCCGAGGTTGGCGTAAATGTAGTCGACGAGCGCCTCGACGTCTTGCTTCGAGCCCTGGTTGAAGGGGACGACGGTGAGCGCCGATCCGCGGCTACCAAACGTCTGGAAGATGGATTGGTAGTACTCGACCGTCGCGCGGTTGTAGCGCGAGGTGGTGATCACGACGTGAGCGCCTCCCGCCAAAAAGACCTTTGACGATCTCGCCTCCGATCGAGCCCTTTCCGACACCCGTAAGAAGCGCGTTCTTGTCCTTGAACGTCGTCCCGGACGTGGCGATTTCGTGGAGAATGTCGAGGTAGACGCCGGTCAAGTTGCTGCTATACTCCCAGTTGGTGCCGACGCGGCGCTTGAGATGGAGCAAGGGGACCTTGTCGGCAGAGACCGAGGTAACGCTCGCGACTTGGGGACGGAGGAATTGCGACGATGAGCGACGCTGGCGAACACCGGTACGACGGGGCTCGGGCGTCTTGTGGAGGGACCGGACAACACCCTCGTACAACGCCTTGATGCGATTCTTCTGCTCCTGGCTGATCCCGGGCTGCGACTTGACCAAAGTCCAAAGCTTGAGAACGTCGTCTTGGACTTTGCTGATGTTGACCGGCGTAGAGACGGTGTCGCCGCTCGCCATCTCCTCGACATACGCCTCGAGCTTGCGGACGTTCTCGCGGACGACCTCGGAGTAGACGATGTCGCCCTTGGCGGTGACCTCGGTATGCGGCGCGGTTGGGAACGTAACTAGACATGTCGTTAGATGAATGTACTAGCCACGAGACGAAACAAAACATACCGTCTTTGTAGACCGGCGGCTTGTCAATGACCTCGCGGACATTGTCAATTAGCTGTTGGCCGAACTGCTTGGCCAGCTTGTAGGTCTCGCCTTTGGTGGGGTCGCACTTGTCGATATTGTACTGCATGTACGCGAGGACCTCGGGGTCGGCGCGGTTCATGAGCGCAATACAACGAGCGGTGATGTCGCGGTCGACCGTCGTCAAACGACCAAAGATGATGTCGTAGAACATGAGAAGCGCGTCCTGGCGCACCCAGTTCCAAGACGAGTCGAAATGACGCGCCTTAAGCGGGTCAAACATGGGCTGGATGCCCTCGATGTATACATCACCGTGTTCCTTGGCAATGTTGTCGAGCTTGGTCTGCAGCGCCAGGCTGTTCGCCTTTTCCTTGTCCAACGCCGTTTCGCCCGCGCGCGAGTCGCGGTTGAGGTAGCGCATGTATAGCTCGACATGCTGAGCGGCGAACTTCTCTTGTTCCGATTGGAACTTGAGGAATTCCTCGCTGTTGATGACCGCTCCGCCTCCTCCTCCGCCGCCGCCGCCTCCTGCAGCTCCAGCAGACAGCGAGATGCCCGAGCGTTGGGCGTAGATCGCCACAATGCCGTCCAACCACGACTTGGCCTCGGCTTCTGAACCGAGCCGCTTCGCCGGCTCCATCGTCGTCGCCAGCAACAGAACGCCATCCGCCCGACTCGGTCCGAGTCCCCAGCTCTTCGCCAGATACCCCTTGATTGCGGACGAGTTGAAGCCGCCAGGCATCTTGCCTCCGACGACGCGAGAAACGAGGCCGGTCGTGTACTTGCCAAGAGAGCCACTATGACCTGACGAAAGCGCGCTCCCAAGTTCTTCGAGCGGAAGCTCCTCGCCCTTCTCCGGAGCGGACGAAAACTCCAACTGAAGGTCGCCGAGAATCTCGTTCTGCAATGTCGACTTGCCGCCGACGAGATCCTTGATCGACTTGGACAATGGAACCTCATCGACGCGCTTCTTGAGCTTTTGCGCGACGATAGCGGCCAAAACGTCGAGCGCCTTGATCGGGACGTCCTCGACACTCGCTACGGGACCGGAAGCCGGCGGAGGCGCAGCAGCCGCAACGGGAGCGGCAGCAGCGGCGGCTGGGGTCGGTGCAGCGGGAGATGCGGCTTCGGGCTCGGCGGCAGCAGCTTCCGGTTCGTCCTCGAACTGGTAGTAGATCTCCTTCACGTTCTTTGAATGACAAAGAATCGTCCGCGTAACGCTGACCGAGTCGTCCTTGGCCTCGTATTTGGCCTTGAGCGTACGCGTCGCCATGCCCGTGAGCGTCGGAGAGGGACCGAGCTCAATGAGACGCTCAAACGCAAATTGCGTGAACAGCCGGTCTTGCGTCTGGATCCAGCGGACGGGAGACGCGAACTGGTACGCGAGGAGCTCGACGAGAATGATATAGGCGAGCTTTTGGCGCTGCTCATCCGACGCCCAATTCTCCTGGTCCCACTTTTTGAGGACCTTGTCGAGACGCGGAGATGACGTCTGGTCGTAGATAATCTGAGCATATTCCTTGGTGACGGCGAAGGGGATGGCGATGAGATTGGGGATGTATTTGCCGATGAGCATGTCGGGGTTGAGATGGGCGACGTTGATCTTCTTCGACAAGTCTATAACACGTGAGATGAGGAAAATCCAGTAAACGAAAGCGTACAAGCGCGGAAAGGCATAACGCCAGCCCAGAGGTAGCGCGAGTGGAAAGGCACGTCGATACCCGGGAGGGGGATGGTAGCGAATCCGCGCTCGAGCTTGATATGGCCCTCGGCTTGTTGCTGCTCCTGCGCGCGGCCGAAGCATTCCTTGACAATATCGCCCAACATCTCCTTGACCTTGTCGACGGTGAAGGTCTCGGTGAGCTAAAGCCAAATGTTAGTAGACGTCCCGATAACAAGAAACAAACATACCTTGGCGATATCGATCTTCTGGACTTTAAGGTAGTTGAGGACGTTGGTCATGGTTTGGAGCGCGACGAGCTCGCCAGCGCAAACATATTGTTGACCCTATACGCGTAATTAGAGAACAATCTTAACGAAACAAAAACAACGCGTACCTCGACGTTATAGTTAACGATTTCGAGTAACGTCCCGGTCAACGTCGAGATACTGTCCACGACCTCGCGCAACGCCGCGTCCGTGAACGTCTTGGAGATGCGGCTTGGGTTGACCGCACACATCGCGTAGTTGGAGCGGTTCTGCGCGTCGCGCTCGACGGCTCGCTGCATCGTGATACCGCGATAGAACACAACATCGACGAGCGCGGAGATCGCGAGAACGTCCGCAATCGACGCCAACGCCGAGTACTCTCCCAACGAGTGTCCCGCAAACGCGCAATCCTTTTGCACGTAGCCCTTCATCCGCATGTCCTCGAATGCCGCCTTCTCCGTCACCACGAGCGCGATCTGGGCGAACTGGGTCGCGAAGAGCAGACCCTGCGGGTGGCTGAACGTGTACTTGGGTGTCCGGACGTCGATGTCGGAGAACAGCGGGAGCGTCTTGACGTTACCGTCCTTGTCCATTGTGTCGTAGGTCATGTCCATGTAGCGGCGGCGGATAGCCTGCCCCTTGATACCACCGAAATGGATTGTCTTCTGCTTCGGGTTGTCCTTGACAATCTCGACGATGGAGAAGCCGTAGACGGCGAGCAAGTGAGCGTCGGCGCCTTCCCAAACAGCGCGCGCGGCCGGGGACGAGTTGTACAGGTCCATACCCATACCCTGCTCCTGGGAGCCTTGGCCGGTGAAGACGTAGACGGTGGTGGGCTGCGAGACCTCCGCGGAACCCTCCAAGACCTTCTCGCCGCGCTCGTTGGACGTGACGATGTTGACGACGATGTTGCCGTCGCGCATGCCGACATGGCGGATCTTGACGTTGAGCTGGTCGCCGGGGATGACCATCCCGACAAAGGACACGTTGTAGCTAGGGAAAAGTGAGTAAACTGAAATGATAACAAAAATGAGATACGTACGCAAGAACGCGTTCAGGATGTCCTTTAGCCACAACCGTCTCAACATACCGACGCGTTGCCGCGCTCGACCAAAGTCCATGCGTAATCGTCGCCGGAAGAGACGCGTAGTCGGAAAAGTAGGGGTTGATATGGATGGGATTAAAGTCACCCGAAATCTTGGAGTACGGCTCGTTCGTCAACGGCGCATGGAACGCAATCGGGGCCGAGTTGAGCGTATAGCCGTCGTTGGGAAGCGGAGTCGAGAGACCCTCCGCGGCGCCATGGCGCTGGATGTACGCGACGACGGGGTTCCCGTGGCACCCATCCTCTTGCTGGAAGTCGACCGTGCCGACGGGAACGAGCTCCTTGAGGTGGTTGCGCACAAATATCTGGCCGGTAACGGAGATCTTGGAGTAGGCCGTCTTGTCTTTGAACGTAACCCGCGACTTGACGCGGAAAATCAAGTTCGTCCCCGCCAACAAGGGCTTGGACTCGTCGATCCATTCGAACCACTCCTTCGACTGAAGAACACCAACGGCGGCGTCGGTGTCGAGCTTGACGAGGTAATCGGGCTCCTCGGTCGTCTCGAACGTGTTCTCGTAGTCGGTGAATCGGCCGCGGTAGAGGAAAGCCGAAACAACTTCGATGACGGGCTTGCCGGCGCGAAGAACGTGCCCTTTGACTTTGACGACCTTGCCGGCGTCGGTGTTGGAAACAGACACGATGTTTGCTTCGGCCTTGCAAACATCACCGGCGCAAAGCGGGGTCGCGCCTTCGACCATGCGGAAGCCATTAGAGAGGTGAACTAGGCGAAGGAGGTCGCCGTCGATCGCGGCGGGGAAGATAGACTTCATAATCGCCTAGAAACGCGTTAAAACGTAGCTCAGAAAAGATACAAAAGAGAAGCGCACCTGCCAGCCAGTAACGATGGCGAAATCCATCGGCGCCGCGACCTGCTCGTTCCGCACAGTCTGGAACGATTCGCCCTGGTTGCCAACAATGGCACAGAACTGCTCAACCGCCTCCGACTCAATCGTCACCTCCAGCCCATGGAACGTCTCCCGAATATCGATTTCGGGGAGGACGGCGTCGTCCCCGTACCACAACTTCCAGTAGAACGCCTTGATGCGGTTGTTGCGGTCCGTCGCAATCTCATGAATCGGCGCAAAGCCTTGGGACGGCTTGTACGCGAATTGGAGGGTGAGCGGGACGGAAACGTCGCGACGATCCTCAAACATCGTGACACTGATGTTCTGGTCGGCCGGCGAGTAAACAATCTCGACCGCCTTGAAGGCCTTCTTGTGCTCGCCAAACGACCGAGCGGCGCCATAAACGGTGACGGAGACGGGCAACGCGTCGTTGTAACCGACAACGACCTTCTGACCGACGCGCGGCGCGAGAAGGCGCTTCATGGGGTTGTCAATGTAGGACGTCCCTTGAACGATGGTGGTGGACGTCGTGAGGGCGCGAAGCCAGCTCAACTCGGGACCGGCCAAAGTCTCGAGCCAAGCGGACGTCTGCGGGAGCTTGGAGAACTCATACACGACCTCGTTGTTGCCCTCGGTGCGTTGAATGCAAGGAACGACAGGCGCGGCGGTCGGCTTCGCGCTGAGGTAGTCGACGGTCGGGACCTTGCTCGCGTCGTTGTCGTACCTGGATGCGAGAAGGCGCTGGACGAGCTCGTTGTGGATGTTGCCGAGCATCTCCTTGATGGGTTCGTCCTTGACCTTGGAGTGTTTGACGGCCATCGGGCCTTGGAGAATGCAAACGCGTTGCGGGTCCTGGTCGAATACCGCCTCGATATCTTCTGCAGCCCAAAGAGAGTCCTAAAGGAAGAAAAAATATTAAAACCAAATCATGAAGAATAGGAAAGGAACGAACCTTCTTGAACCAGACCTCAAACGTCGCGTCGAGAACTGGAATGAAGGGAACGGGTTTCTGACCGGGGCGTTGAGAAATGGCGAGGAAGTACGCCGAGTCCTCCGCCGCGAGGAGCTGCTTGGTGGCGATGGGATATTCCTTGAAGAACGCCTCGATGAAGGGAAGAGGGTCGTCGAGGGAGGTGTACGACTGGAGTAACGACGGCTTGTGGCCACCGCCGTTAACGCCCGCAAAACGCTCCTCAACGCGGCGGAGCCAATCGCCCGTCAAATTGCGCAACGACGTATCCACCCAACGCTGCTCGTGCGCGACGAACATCAAGCGCACCATACGCAAGACCGTCTCCTCGTAGGTCATGTCGCCCAACTCCTTCGCCACGCTCTCGTCCTTCTTCCAACCAAACCACGGCTTGCTGAAGTCGCGGTTGAGCTTGCCGATGATCTCGTCGCGGCGCTCGAGCAACCAAGCCGCGCGCTTCTCCTTTGGCATCTTGAAGACGGTGTCGTCAAAGTCCTTCCAGAGCTTGACGCCACGAGTAGCGACTTTGTGGATCGGCTCCCCGAGCTCGGACTTGACAGTCAAAATACCGCCCGTCGGCTTGAGGTACGTCCCCTCCCAATCCGCGTCGTCGACTCCGGCAGCAGCGACGATGAGGTCCTTGACGGACGGACTGGTATGCGCCTCCTTCGCCACCATAACGCGGGAAGCGAAGAGGAAACCATCGAACGGCATCGGTTGTGTTTCGTACTTGAGCGCCCACTCGCCAGTCAAGTATGGCCAAACGTCCTCCGCCGCACCGAAACCACTACCGCCGACGAGGGAGATGTTCGATTGTTGGCGGATCGAACGATACGTCTGCAAGACGGGCTGGTGGAAGTCCTCGTACGAGTGGTGACCGCCGGCACGGCCACCGGTCCATTGGAGGATAACGGGGAAATCGGGGTTAGACGCGGCGATGGCGACGACTTGACGGATGCCCTCAACGGAGCCGGGCTTGAAAGAGACGTGGCGAATACCGGCATCGCGCAAGCCACCGATAATCTCGGCCGCCTTTTCCGTACTTGGAATTCCGGCGGCGACGCAGAAACCTTCAATCGGCAATCCCTCCTTGCGCATCTCCTGCCAGAGCGGAAGCTGGAATCCAAACTGGCGCGGGTTGATGTAGAGCGCGTTGAGCGTGATACCGACGCCGGCGGGGATCTTGGCTTGGATTTCGGCAACTTTGGAGCGAAGAGCAGCGGGGTTGTAGTGCCCACCGCCAGCGAGTTCGATATGGAAGCCGGCGTCGAGGACGGCGGAGACGAAACCGGCCTTGACGGTCGAGGGCGTCATGCCGGCAACCATAATCGGCGCCTTGCCCAAGAGGCGGGAGAAGGGGGTGTCGACGTAGATAGTGCCGTCGCTGCAAGTAACAATATTAGTCGACAGTCAAAAATGGGAAAGAACAACGCGCCTGGCTTTAACGAGCCCAGGAGCGTACTTCTTGCTCCACCAATCCTCGTACTTGACGCTCTGAGCGTTGAATAGCTCGGCGTCGCCCTTGGCGCAGTCGCCGACGACGATGACACGAACACCGCGTCCATCGAGGTTCTTCGCGGTAAGCGGGCCGATTCCGCTCAATCCGCCGGGTCCAAAATCGACGGCATGGGTAGCGGTCTCGGGGAAGTTGGTCGCGGCTGGCCAATGGATGTGCTTCGTGAAGATTTGCTCGCAAAGCGACCGTGTAATCGACGTCGAGAGTTGGCGGAGGTCGGATCCTGGAGGAGCAAAGTCAAGACGAGCATCAACATGTGAAAAAGAGACCGCACCATCTTCCGTGTTATAAACAGGAATCTTCATTTCTGCCACCGTCCACAACTCTTCCCCCGCCAAATCCTCCTCCATGAGCTTCTCCGTCTGTCCCGCAAGGTACTCGCTGTGGTACGGGACACCGACAACGAGGAAGCGAACCGAAAATACCGGCTTGCGTTGAGAGAAAGGCGTCTTGCTCTGGTCCAGACCACTCGGGGCGCGGACCTTGCGGAGGCTGGTGACGAGGCCGTAAAGGGAGCGCGCGGGGCCAGTGACGACAAAGGCGCGAGGGCCGTTGTGGAGAGAGACGTGGATCTTGGCGTTGTCCGGAAGGTGCGCGTTCGTCTTCTTGATATGCGACTCGAGCTCAGTCAGCTTCAAGCCGGTGACGGACAACATGGGGCTCGGAGTGCCCTCGCCGCCCTCGACAGCGTCGTTGATCATCCCTGGCTCGAGCGCGACGATGGGGAACGCCCGCTGGCCACGGAGACCAGAGAAGAAGAGCCATTTGACGGCCTTGAGCGCGTTCTCGGTGAACGACTCGAACGATGTCGACGCGGAGATGGCGACGGCGGAGACGATGCCTTGGGAATGACCAGTCGCGCCTGCAAGCGTGTCGCGGTACTCGCCGGGCGTCACGCCTGCAACGTTGCAAGCCACGAGGTATTGCACGAGTTGCGTGAGGCCGATGAGGGGGAATGAGACCGGCACAGAGGCGAGGTACGCGGTCGATGGACGCGGAGTTGCGCCGGAAAGCCAGGACACGACGTCGAGGCCAAAGTTATAATGGAAGCTGGCATTCTGTGCTTCCGCGAGCGGAACGAGCGCGTTCTCGGTGATGGTCGCGAGGAATGGAGCGACGAACGGGGTGTAAATGTCGTAGAGCGCCTGGAGCTCGTCGAAATAGACCTCGTTCGTGCCTTGTCCGCCGAAGAGCGCGAAGACGGTGGCCTTGTTGTCGGCGACGGCGGAGAGGAGGGCGGACTTGGGGAGTGTAGGGATTTGGGCCGCAATGGGGCTCGCGCGGAGGGTCGCCAGGGCGAGAAAAAACGCGGAGAGCACGCTTTTTCGAACCTCGGTGTCGTACGATGCAGCGAGGGAGTGGACGTCGGTGTCGACGAGGTACGTGGAGGTGAAGTGATTGAATACGTGGAGGAGAAGGGACGTGCGGGCCTCGGCGCACTCGGGCGCCTCGTTGGTCTTTTTCGCGACGTGCCCCAAGAATCGAGCGGTGAGCTCGACGGTCGCCTCTGTCTCGTTGTCGGTGTTGTCTACGGCGTCTATGAGCGCCTGCTGGTGGGCGAACTCTTCTCTAAGGACCTCTGCGGAGATCCACTCGTCGGTGGAGGTGGAAACGGGGATGGAGACCTAGTAGAGTAGTTAGTCCACGCGTCCAATTTTTGAGAAAGGACTGGTGCGCACTCTAAGCTGGCCGACAGCGACAACGAGAGGTCGCAGACCGATTTTGGAGGCCATCCTGGGTGTCGTCCTGGGGGAACGGAGACAAGGAATGGTGCGCCAGCTGATGGCCCCAATCCCCAAAGTCCCGACTTTTTTACGTAAATTGGGGGACAAATTTTATTCCATGCATATATGCGCGTGTCTACCTTCCTGCAGCATAAATATGGCCTTAGGCCCGATATATGCGCGTCTACCAGCTCATTTTCGACGCGTCGAGCTCAAAAACGCGACCATATGTGCAATCATAACCCCATTTGTCGGCTTGATAGCGGGGTACGGTGACCAAGGTCGATAGAACCGCCTACATGAGCAACGAGCTCGAACGTGTACCCGTCGTTGACCGACATGACTGCGCCGTTTATCGCAAAGTCGCGCTTGAGGATGTTCTTGGCGGGGACGATGCTTTTGTAGATCGAGGTCGAGAGGGTTTCGTCTCCGCGGCGCGGGGCCGGCGCGTCTTTGAGGGTCGTATACGACGCCCACTCGTCGTCGGTGCTAGGCGTAATTCGGTGCGGGTCGAGTCCGAGGGACGCGACAGTGCCTTCTACAGACAGATCAGTCGTGGAACAGAGACGGTTCGACACAAACCATCGAACAAGTCGCCCCACGAAGAGGTATACCCTGTCGCAAGAACCACCACCTCCGGCTTGAGCTTCTCCCCAGTGCTCAACACCACCCATTTTCCCGCGGGACGCCCTCGTCGTTGAAGTGGACCGACCAAAAGTGCGAGTAGAGGTGCTGTCGGAGGGGATCTTCATGGCGCGGTACGACTGACGGACGATGAAATTGAGGAAACCGTGCACGAGCTTCGAGCCGAGCCAGGTCGTGTGGAGGAAGCGTCTAAGCAGTGTAAGATTTTACGCGCGTGTAAGATTTTACGCGTCTTGAACGGGAGCGTACTCGGGGCGGGAGCGCAGATTCGGGTAGGGTGAAATGACCGAGAGGAATCTAGCCAAGTGTTAGTATTCAATGTAAACTTCCGGTCAGCCCGCACCGTCCCAAGCGAATCGCTGCGGGGAGCGGAACGTCGCTCGCGTTGAACGTGTTTGCCCGCTCGTAGACGATGGTGACGTTGCGGCCTTGGCTTGCGAGATAGGCACAGAGGCTGGAGATGAGTTAGCGCAAAGCATGGAACAACCAAGCCCACTTGCTCTTGCGCCGACTTTCAACAATCGGCTCTCCGTTCTTTGTCTTGTCCAGAATATTCGCGACCTTTGAGCCGAACTGGGAGGAGTGCAGGACAGTGCTGTCGAGCGGGACCGGCACCGACGGCTTGCTCGATCCGCCAGTGCACAAGACGACCTTGTCAAACCTCTGCGTCTCCTCGATGCCTGTCTTGAAATGCCGCATATCAACGGTCCATCCTACCTCGTCTTCCCTGCGCACGTTCACGACCTCGACGCCGTACTCGATCGTCCCCGCAGGCAGCATCGCAAATCGACGCCCGTTAGCCGTCCGCCCGTCCTGGCCGAGTTCTGCGAGCTGCTCATCTCCAACCCCGAGAACGTAAACTCCCCATAGACGGTGTTGAGCTGCTGGCCGGGATAGAGCCGCTGGCGCGCCCACGTCCCGCCCGCCGTCGAATCGCGCGTCAAGATCTTGGCCTCGAATCCGTCTTTCGCGAGGACGTGCGCGGTGACGAGACCGGCGGCGCCGGAGCCGAGAATCGCTACAGTTGGGGCCATTGTACAGCGGGAGGGAGGCAGCAGTTAGAGACGCGCTAGGTATTTGACTCGCAACAAGTGTCTTGAATACATTCCGTTTGTTCAAAAGCTAGACAGGAGCCGTCTTGTCCATGCATGAATGGGACGTAGCGCGTGCCTTCATGGAAGCTGAGAGCAAGTTGGTGACGGGCCATGGCCCGCCCGCGACTTGACGGTCGACCACCACCAAACCACCACCATCCCCGCAACGGCGCTAGCTTACAGCCTGGAATTTGCTCTCCTGCGTTCCAAAAAGTCCTTTAGGTGCTTCTCTACGTCGCCTTCGCCCCAAACTTGTAGCTGTTGCTGACCTGGTGCTGGATATGGATGCTTCGTGGTCTCCTCTCTTGTTCCTAGCTGCTAATATGGATGCTTCGTGGTCTCCTCTCTTGTTCCTAGCTGCTACGAGTCCATTCTCTGGTGCAGCGGTTTCCGACATCGACACCAAATCCGCCTCCGTGGAGCCCTTGTCGTCACTAACCGCGAAAAAAATCTCTCCTATGTCTGCGCCACAACAGCTCCAACAGTGTGCACGCTCCGCATAAGGGGGTGAAATAAAGCTGAGACTGCGCTAGGTATAAAAGAGACCGCAACGGTGTAACACCACCCTCTCAACCACCCCACAATGTCCGCATCCGCACCAACCCTCCGCCCCGTCTCGGTCTCCCTCAAAAGCAGCGGCAAGCCTCTCCGCGAACGGCGCGGCTTCACGCTATCCCTCACCGCTGCCGCTCAGTCGCTCTACTCCCAAACCACCGAAGAGGAGCAAAACGCCGCCCGAAGGAGCGCTAACGCCACAGACGGCGGCCACGCGAAGGAATCATCCGCTGGTGCGCCCATGCCGAACCGACACCAAGCATGTGCCCTTGCGCGGGACGGTATCTACCCCAACGCGCGCGCCGCAGACGCAACGCCCGCGATCTAATCCGGAGCGACAAGGATCCCAATCTTGAATGGTGCGTCTATCCTGCAGCGCAGGGTCGCTCTTACTCATGTAACATCCAGTTCCTCGTTTGGTTTCGAAATGATTTCGGCTTGTTGGCTACGGTTTTCTGCTCTGAACTCTACATACTTCGCAATTGATTCCTTGGGACTCGTCTGAATTGATGGCACCGTTAAGAGCATCATATGGCCTACAACACATCAAGATGTTGGAACGCCCACAAAATTCACCAAGTCCGCCACCGACTCGATATTCAATGTTAATGCTGTCGTAGTAACTTGAGCCTCGGTTCACCTTCCCCAAGTCGCACATCTTAACCTTGGGATTGAGCCGCCAAGCCTGGCGCTTGATTGAACCTCACAATCAGTCAATGTGGGCGCATCTTGATATGATTTGATCCCGCTTGACAATGCGGTGTTTCGGCGTGCACCACGGTGCTTTCTGGACGCCGACGCCGCGGTAGATAGCACTACAGCCTGAGCGCGTTTGCACTTGGACTTGCTATAAGTAACATGTTAGACATATAATTTGCCAGAGGCGTGACGACCATCCCCCTAGAACGTGGCTTTACGCTCAAGACCAATGCCTCTGCGCTCTACTTAACTATCAAGCCTGATTCAGAAGATATGACCGCCTCACACCCAGAAGCAGATCTCAACCGTGCCGCCAGATATCCGCCTGTCTTGACCGCCTTAAATCAGTCAAGTGCCCATGCCGATGCGGTGGAGATATCTACGAGCCAGAAACACGCTCGACGAGAGAGGACTTTAGAAGCGACGGGTGACCGACTTTGGATGAGTTTGCCTTCTCTCTGCTTTGAAAATATTGTGCTGGACAGAAATTAGCGCTCCTAAATCCTGAACATGCAAGTGAGGGAGTCTGTTGCAGGATATAGATGTCCAGTTTTGAGTCCAAACCAACGGGAAATTGGACCCCGAGTACTAGTATCATTTGATGTGGGCGCAGTGATAGCGGAGCGAAAGGTCGAATCTCGCCGATTTCAAGGGATCATGATGAAAACCACTGTGGCCGGTAAAGGGTATGAATTTCACAAGAATTCATATCCCCAGTCCCGTGAACAGAGGATTCACCCGATATTCCAGTGAATGGTCCTTTTTCATACCATTGTCTGATTGCATCAATTTATCATTTTATAACCCCCATTCTGGGTCAGTGAACTTCATAGCCAAAGACACTGAATTGTGATGGGGTGAATTTACCTGGTTGGCAAAAAAAAGATAGAAAATGCAGGGAATAAACGAGGCCCAATTATCTGAATATCTGGGAGTATGGTGTGCAAGGTTGAGCATTGTGCCTTGCCATTGAGGGTACAATGATCTAGCCCAACATGACACGAGGCCACTTCTTGCTTTACTTATTTCCTCATGCCTGAGTGGTAAAAGTGTTCGCCTCATTTTCCATGTCATGCGGAGATCCCCTGTTCAAACCACACTCAGGTATGGAAGGCCGGACGGTCGAGCCTCCGTTGCGTAAGATCTTGATGTAGGACTGATGACACCGCGTTCTGTGGGAACAATGCAGTGATTAATTATATATAACCTGCGTGGCGTGGTAGGGCCCGCGGTCTTGATAGCTTGGTTTGGTTCTGTGTTGGTCGTGCTGTCTCAGAGGTTGTCGACAATGCAAGTGAACGGCCAACTAAAGACATATGATGTTGGTATGTAGCTGCCGGCTTATATTGCTTGCTTGGTCTGGAGGTTGTGACCTATCCTGTGCTAGCTGCGGCCGGTTCAATCCCTGTCACCGCCTTTTTATTGCTGTCGTAGCCCTTTTTGGCATGTAATAGGCTGCAGAGGCTGTGCAATTCTGTTGCTGTACTACTTGACATAAGGAGGAGAAGTTGACATTAAGCCACAGCAACTCATGCAGGGATCAAAGTGTGCTATGAACTACGGTATGAGCATGCGCTGAACGGTCAGAGCATCCTCCTCCTCATCTTCCTCATCCGAAGAGAACTCCGCAAACAACATTTCATCCTCTACGATATTGATTGGCGCGGGCTGTATGGTCTCTGCCGGAAGGGGTTCATCTTGCTCTAGCATAGCGTCCAGTTGCGCATGGTGGTCAGGACCTATCAGTGTCAGCTTGGGCCCCGAGTTGAGGTATAAACTAACCGAGACCGCGGCCATTATTCACGCCGCCGTAGTATGCATGGCTGCCACTTCCCTGCTCGAGTAGTTTGAGGTTAGGAATGAGCTCTAGATCATCGACACGATAATCATCCCTGGCCATCGTCAGTGCATATCCCCACTGTGAATCCATCTCCGGCGGGATCCGATGGATGGCGTCCAATTGCTCAAACTGCTTCAAAATCCCCAGATACACCTCCCAGACATTATCCCGGGTCACCGTTGGACTCCCAAGTGCCGCGTAGAAATCCATCGCAATTATTGAAAAATCCTCCGGAACAAGCTTGAAGACATCATGGTCGCGAGGTGCATAGATATCTCGGACGTGCTGGATGGCGTTTGGGTCGACTTTAATCTGTAATAGAATGATGAGAGTGAGCTTTCAGAAGCAACGGTCACAAACCTTGAAATCAAGCGCCCCGTGAGCTTCAGCGTTTTCAAAGATGTCGCGGGGAACTCCATGCGGGAGGATTTTATTACGGTCCCTGCGCTTGGCCGTGTTGTTCAGGCGCTCGACGTATGCGTCAATTTCGCGCTGCAGCCAGGGAATAAAGATGAAGCGGAAAACGAGCCTCAAGAGATGATTAGAGGCAAAACTGGAGATCACGTAGACCTTACGTTTTGAGAAGGTTTGAAGTGTCGTATCAGGCACTACTTCGCTCTTGACAGACACTCAGGTGATGACATCTCCGTGCGTACACTTTCTTATCTCGGACTGCTCTCATATTCCTCAGAAAAATTCCAAATGGCCAGCGCCTGTTTGGAGAAGGGAACCTTGAGAGCGCTTTCGAGGCGTTTCCTGAGCAGCACCATTGCAACAAGTTCTGCCAGTGGTTCCAAGTCCCCGCGTTCTCGGCCGAATAGCTTTCCATATTATACTGAGAATACTTGATGCCTATGAGACTATATGAAAGTATATGCCTATGCCCATCAACACCGCAGGACAAGTGATTTTGCCGCTATGACCAAGTCCCCATTTACGCCATATGTGATGGAATCAAAAGGGCATTCCGCGGAATGCGCTTTTGATTCCATCAGTTGAGCTCCACAGCCAATGACGTAGAGTCTCTGAAAGTTTGAAACTTTCAGAGACTCTACGTCATGAGCCCCGCAACGTTGGAGCCCGACATTCTTATTCTCTTCACTACCCATCTCATCCACCACATTACCTTGCTTTGCAAGGTCCCCTCCCGTCGTTATAGTTCCTTCTATGGACTGACGTGCACTGCCCCTGATCGACCGATGACCGAGGTCGTCCTGTAGCCAAACAACCCCAACTGCATCATCATAGCCACCAGCAGGTAGAAGAGGGCTTTGCTTGTATTTGATTCGCTGGTGACAATTTTTACTCGTAGTATTAGGTATATCGGTGTCTTGCACAGTGGTCGGTCTTTAAGAATATATCGCGCGCGCGTCTGGTCTTTTGTATTATTGCAATAATGGATACATAGGAGGGTAATGACGAAAATGGCGACGGCTTGAGTCGGGCAGGAGGACACGGGTTTGGGAGGTGCGAGGAATGAGTGGATTATCTTTAAGGGCGGTGATCCGTGGGAAATTGTGGACAGCCTTTTGGACAAAGGACGGTTTTGAAGTTAGCGAATTGAAAATGCAGTATACAGTATAAAGGCAAAAGGGAGTGTTGTGGTTGGGGTTTTGTGTGCCGGAATGGGTACATAGATGGCAGGATGGTGGGTGGCAGTTTGGGATGGATGCATAGCTATTTAAACAGTAGTAAATTCGTAGTTTCGCGCAGAAGAGCGGAAGCAAAAGCAGCTGCGGCGGGACGAAAGCCGAGACCAAATACGTCGGATCGCATACGCGCGAATACGACCGCTTTGGCTGCAGAGATGAATTCGACACGAACCCATCCGTACCGGTCATGTGAGAGGGAGGTGATGGTCCATGAGCCGCGGAGAGCGCCGGTTAAGTGGACGTGGTCGCCGACGATGAGTGAGTCGGTCGGTGTCGAGGTTATAGCGTAGAATGCGTCTGACAAAGGCGCCGATGGTGCCCTGAATCCTTCGATGCGTAACAGTTGTTGTCCGGCGAAGGGAGGGAGAACAGGCAGTGTCGGGGCAGGGGAGAAGTGGAAAAGTTGATGCCATGCGGACTGGCAGTCCATGCCTACTGGGATAGGCGAGGGAGAGGTAATGAACGGGGTGACGAGGACGGAGAAGGGCGTGGAGGGAGATGGAGTTCGAATGCAGAGCAAGATTTGACTGTCCTGCTCGAGATCGAGCAAGGCTTGGGGAATCGGGTGTAGGCCGGAGAATCGCAGGCGACGAGGGCCACCGTTTCTCATGCGGTTCATTTCGCTGGGTGATGGAAAGTGGAACGAGGGCTTGTCCTGTCCCGGTGCGATGAGGGGGTTGGTATGAGGTGCAATGCTCGATGGTGTGGACATGGCTGAGGGCGATATGTTCGTGGGCGATAGGAAGATCCTCAGTGGGTTTGGCTGGGAGGCGGACTAGCGCTGATAGAAAGAGCGCGCAGGAATCCGCTTTGAGAGTACAGAGAGAGTAGACGCGGCTGGATGAAAGTAGTTAGGATGCTGTAGCGGAACCATGCATGAGAACGCTAAGTAAATAAGTGTGGTCACCGAAGTCAAAGTTGCTCTGAATAGAAAAGGGCGGGGTTTGGAAGAAGAGATGCAATTGGGTTTGAGTAGGGTGTATATACCGAGAGGACGCTGGTGACCAGAATTGGATAGAAGAGGAATATGCAAAGCGACGCCCGCGTACGTTGGAGAAGGACTGGATGGATGGGACGCACGGAAGAATGAGATGGAAGAAATATAGGGTACGAAAATTTGAACTACGACTACCGTTCATCGCCGTGTCCGGTGAGTGGCATAGCACGGAAGGTGATTCTG
Source organism: Mycena kentingensis (nom. inval.) (assembly GCA_014461125.1). Classification (NCBI taxonomy): domain Eukaryota; kingdom Fungi; phylum Basidiomycota; class Agaricomycetes; order Agaricales; family Mycenaceae; genus Mycena; species Mycena kentingensis (nom. inval.). The sequence continues at coordinate 4,376,724 of JACAZG010000003.1, read as the reverse complement.
GTGAAAGGATTAGATGGACGGCGTCGATGATGCAGGGCTAACCAATCAAGTGCTGAATGCGCGGATAATATCGTTGTCTGGGTGGAAGAGAGATCCTGGCCACGTAAAGCGAGGAGTTATGGAGGTGATGGAAGACTTCCGCGATACGCGAAAGTACCAGGCCGGCGGGAAAGGGAATATCCCTAGAGAGATGTCGCTGCGGTCGTAGTCGTCGCATGCAATGAACCATGTGAGACTCGTCAATTCTGGAAGGCTTCGCGCTAGTTCAGACGCAAAAAGGCACGCTGCAGGAGTTGCGAGATCCCGCCAAACCTCTATCCAGTCGCTTGCTTGGGTCGTCGGAGGGTCTGGATATAATCCGGATTGCTCCACAATGCGGATGAACTTTTCGAGGGACGGCGACGAAGAGTCGGGAAAGGGTATCTCGAACCATGAATCGTACCATTCGGAAGGTAGGGCGCATGATATCCGTAGAGTGCGCAGGTTGGTCCAGCGACGCAGGCCATCGGTGAGGAATGCCTTGACCAAAAGTCAGGCAAGACAGCGTAGGATGGCTAGGACGGGGTACTGTACCGCAAGATCGTGTTCCGGGTTTCCTGTGTAATCGATAGAGAACTCCGAGCAGTCGGGCAGTAGGGTCCCTAGTTCTTCGAGATCAGCGGGTTCGATGTCGTCGGACACGGTATCCCATGAAATCGCGAGTTCCAGGCGTTCGACGGACAGGACTTCTTCGCCATGAACACGGCGAGTGAAGGAGAAGCGTGTTATGTCGATGCCATCCCATCTTTGAGGAGCGTCGATAATCTCGGCGTAGTCGAGAAGTAATTCGAGATATTGGGGGTCCTCGGGAAACACGGACCAGCAGTCATGGTCCACTCCCGTCGCGAGCATGACGACGGCAGGAATAGGTATCTCAATACCTTCCATCGTTACTCGGGAGAGATTTGGATGAGCCGCCACGAATCCGAAAGGAGCGAAGTGCGCGTGCCGGGAAGCAAGGAAGAGCTGAAAAGACAGCATTCCCGGGAAACGGACGCGGCATGCGATGTGGTGGGCGAACCAGCCCGCGCAGTCAATTATGCTGAGGTCGGTGAGAGATTGAACGCGCAGGATAGGGCCACGCGCGTCGGGATGGGGAGTATGGGGATGGACATGACATTCGATACGTAGAAGGAGGACTTCTAGTCGCGGAAATACTCCGAATGGGAAGGATTTAGAGTGGTCCCAGCCCACTCTAAGGGTACGGAGTTGCGGGGACACGGAGGTGAGAACCAGGCAGATGAGAGGCGGGGTAAAGGTGAAGCCGACGTAGTCGAGGCAGGTTAAGAGATTCATGCTTCCCAGGGAGAGGAGAGCGCTTATGTCCGAAAGAGTGGGAGTCGGGGACGTGATTTTTGTAAGGGCGTGGTGCCGCACAGGGGAGATGATTGTGAGTGCGCTCGAAAAGGTAAGTTACTGCGAGAGATTATTTGTGAGACGCACTGGATGAGGTGTAGGTAAGGATAGTACAGCAAAACGGTCGGGGAAAGTCGAGATCGGGAAACGGAAATGACGGTGAACGCGTATGGAAGCGCTATGCGTCGGAGGCGTTTGTTGACGCCTGAAACACATGTTATAGCTCGGAAGCAGCTTGTAGGCATTTGGTGAGCCCGGCGGGGGAGAGATTGCATGCACTATACCGAGGAACGGCAGAGGCGAAAGAGGCTTTCGTAGTAGTGAGGGGGGCGAGCAATTGAAGGATCTCGTCGAGAAGTTCGTCGGGGAGAAGTAGAAGATGGCACATTGAGAGCTGTGTCGCGGTCACGACACCGAACACAGCCGCAACAGAGGTCAGGTTTGCGTCCGGGATCGAGGTGAGAGAGGCCGGGTGAGGAGAGGCTCTGTGTAGATAAGTATTGGGAGGAGTTGGCTTCTGGCCCGTTAGGTGTAAATAAGAATCATCGAGATATGCGGTGGACGTGAGGCGTGTAGCAGGGTCAGCGACGTATTGATCTGGGTTTGAGAGCGTTTCTGACGGATGGTGCAGCTGTTAGACTGGGATTGCTTGACAGGATAGTCGTCTTTGCACTTTGGATGTGGAGTCCTGTATGCTGCGGCGGAGCTTTGTAGATCATTATTCTGTAGATCATTAGGCTGCGGGTGGTGCTAGCTAACTTCGGTCTGTGCGCGGTTAGATTGAATCTGCTCTTCGCGAGGCTTGCTTCTGGATCTTGTCAAACCGAATAAAACGGTATTGTGTTGGATGAGCATAATCCATGTCACTTCTTCGATGTCGACCTCAACTCTACGGGCAGACATTTGCGAACTGCAGCGCGGAATAGAGGACAGAAGGTCTACCTTGACCGCGCTTCGCTTACGTCTGCGGCGCGTAAAGGCTAGTCTGCGGTCTCGGAGCGTCTTCGCATTCGATAACCTTCCGACCTCGACGATAAAACATATTTTTGGAATAATAGTCGACATGGAGTATTACGCGGAATGGGACGAAACGGAATTCCCGGGGTCCGCAGTGGCTTCCCCCTTAACCCTGTCGCAAGTGTCTCGAAGATGGAGGACCGTGGCTCAAGGGACGCCGACTTTATGGCGACGCATCGAAGTGTGTTGCCGGCATAGTGCGGATATAGCGGACAAGCTCCATTGGTGGGCGTTGTTGGCTGTGCCCGAAAAGTTGGTGTTGGGGATGCGGCTTTCAAACGACGAAGACGGGAGAGGGTGGGCAACGGTCAAGGACGCGGTTGGCCTGTATGCGAGTCGGGTTGAGACCCTCACACTTTACGTGGACCCCGCAGCAATTGAGCGGTTCAACCTCGCTGCATTCGATTTCGCAGGCCTGCAAACATTACGCGTCGCGGCATATCCGGCTGGGGCGACGACCGCCTTCACCTCGTTCAAGATGGCGGGAGGAGTTCGCAACGTCAGTGTGCAGAACCTGAGGCCGTTCTGCTTGGACGTAGGATGGTCGGCGTTGACGCGGATTACAATGGTGGATACCTCTATTGTCCACTGTATCACGGTGTTGTCCGTGGCGTGGACTCTCAAAGAGGCCGTTTTCGAGATGTGCGAAAGGGCAACCGTGCAGGTTTTCGAGGCGATGGGTGTATGCGCTCATTTGGGGCTGCAGGACCTTATACTCGCTGAGGCGTTCGACCCGGATGGAGACCCGTCGGATCCGCATTCCCTGGACTTCTTCCTTTTGCCTGGATTGGAGAAGTTGGAGCTTCTCAACGATGACCGATTGCGGGCGAGCACCTTCATGGACTTCATGAAACGGTCGAACCCTGCTCTGAAGACGCTGGACCTTGGATCGCACGATGGGCCGTCGTTACGATCATGGAGTGTGTCCATGCTGCCTTTCTCTGGCCTTGGCATTACGGCGTTGTCGCTGGACCGGCCGTCGGTGTATATGGTGCAGCGATTATTTGCGGCAATGGGACGGGACCTCGAGTGCATGCCGCGATTGGAGATGATGGAGGTTCGGTGTCGAGAGGTTGACTTGTTTCGAAGTTTGGGAGACCTAATGGACGCGCTGGGTCGCGAGATCTTGCGACGGAAGCGCAAACGGGTCGTGGGTGGTAATCCCTGCTCACTGCGTTCAATGCGCATCACGTCTGACGGTTCGCGCACCTATATTTTCCAAATTCCGCTCACTTCGGTCGGCGCGAAAAGTTTGTTTGCTCTGAAGCGCGAAGGACTTGGAATAACTCTCTACGTCGGAACCGATGATCAGAATATGCTTCCGACAGTGCTGTTGTAGTAAGTAGAATGCGAATGCCACCTGTACTGCTTTGGACTGAGATCTTGGCTTAGTATGGGGCTAGATTGGGTGGAGCGATGATGGGTAGCTTTAAAAGAGCGACGTCTGAGATCGAGTCGACTAGCGCGTTTGCCGCAATGCGCGTTTTCAGGGCGCGGTTCGAGTCCACGAACATAGGCAAGAGTCTTGGTTATGCGCGGGTAACCGGTCCAGCGAGTCTGATTCGGTTGCTGTACGAAACGTGGGCGACGGAGACGTCTCTTGAGTACAGTTATCGAGTATCTGAAGGGTTGGTGCTGACAGGACGCTAGGTCGATTATGAAAAACGAAGGCTTTCAGCCTGTGCGCATGTTTCTCGTGGGGCAGGTTGTTGTTCCCCCGGTCAGTGGTTGTATTGGGAGGAAATCGTTTATGAAACGCGTCTGTAGCGAGGGTCGCAATCGCGGCCCATGATGGAACTTGGACCTGTTTCGTGGTCGGAACAAGGATGGCCAAAGAACGCCTTCGCGGGGATCATGGAAGAGCAAGGGCGTATGCTGGAGGAATTGCAGGATCGGCATCCGGACCTTCAAGCAGGTCGCGAGGTACGAGGAGACTGGGTCTGCAGACGCGTCGATTCATGTCTTATAGGCGTTGCTTCCTTGGTGGTCGCCCCAGTCGCGCTCTTTCACCGTGGAGCTGGGTCGAGACTGTCTTTGCGTCGACCCAGCGGAGGATTGGTGGAATAAATCGATTACTCGGGATTTGGCAGATGAGCCGTTTGGAGTCGGAGAAACAATCGTTTTAGACGCGGTTGTTGGAGGATATGGTCGGTATCCCTACTTGCTTACCGTCTTAGAAGTCATGCGAGTGCATGTACCTAGATGGAGGGGGTAGAATGGAATGGAGTGACAGGACCGGACTTGCTTTGTACCATCATGGCTGCTTTGGCGGATTCGTCCCTTGACGCGCTTCTCCCTTTCGTCGGAGCGCCTAGTGACATTTGCGCTGCTGTCTACGAGCAGTGGGGTACGGAGAGGATGCTTCTGTAAGTCAGTCGAGTCGCATTGCAGACGCTGAATATCGTCGCCATAGAGAATGGTTTGAACGAAAAGGAGGATTGCCACTTAGGTTGGCTGTTGTCGGGAAGGTAGAGGTCGCTCCGGTTAGTCGACGTGGGATGTGGATTTGAGTGGGCTCACCGGAACCAGAGGTTGTCGGCGTCAACGGCGACCGTCGTTCTGAGTGTCCCTGATTGGAGCTCGCAGGGATGGAAGCAGGATGCTTTCATTGGTGTCTTCGACGAGCAGCGGCGCATGTTGAGTGAAATGCAAGACTTTCTTTCTGTCGGGTCCCTTGCGGTGGGTCTATGCATCGTCGAGCTGGGTGATGGTGTTCACCGTGTACCAGTCGAAGTGGGTATGGGGAGTCGGCGCCGACGCCCGAATTCAAGTCAAGTTATACGATTCCACGCTTCTAATCGACCACGCTATGGAAGACGCGTCCGTTTGCTTTTGGTCTTCTGCACGGACGGCCTTTGATGTGGGCGATACCGTCTTGCTCGATGTTGAGGTGGGAGGACTTGGAGTCAGACGACGTTGGCCCGTGGCTCGTGAGATGTTGCGAGTCGTCATCCCGCGTGCAGGCTAGACCGATGAGTGGACCGTGAGGTAGGAATGCGGGATTGATTTGGCTTCGTTGGCTTACTTTCGCCGTCAGGTTGAACGCTCTTGTACTTGTTATCGTACTGAATGCATTCCCGCGACTTCGACCTTACTGTCTACTGCGCTGTCCAGAACGAGGCGCGTCTGTGAGCGATCCGGGAGATCGAATTTGCGCCACTTGTGCCGACTACGTCCAGCGTGAGCAAACGGGCACAGATCCGGTTCTGTACTTGGATTTGGTCCAGTCATTGCAGGTTGGTTCAGTCGCTCACTCTGCTGGGTAAAGAAGAATAATATTATTTGAGCGACCTGGCTTTCAAGGTACGAAACACAACAATTGTACTGGGATTTGGTTGATTGTCCTTAGTCTCCGTACCCTCGAGTTACGCGCGGAACATACGATACGAGAAGGGACACGAACCATTGCGGCAGAAACGACCCAGTCGCCACATGAACTCGCTGCGGTTAATCTCTGCCGCGCCGTTGTGTTTGACATTCGCCCACTTGATGCGCGGAATACGGGGGTCGAGTAAACGACGCCAGATGACCTTGCAACTCTCGCCGCATGGACGTCCGAGCATTCCGCAATGCGAAAGGCACCTGAACGTGCCTACTTCGGACTCGACGTCCTGCAGGTTTGGGATCCTCTCCCATCCGCAGATGCTGGTTCCGGCGGCCGTGAGGGAATGGTAGGGGCTGATGATATGAGATGCAGATACGATGCACGTTTGGTGCGTGAAGGCGGCGCCGAACGCGGCGGGGAGGATGGACCGCGTATCTGCCTGCAGGATGGTCACGACCGCCTGTGGGATGTTATCGCGCGATTGTATAGTATGCGTTGGCCACTGACCCGTTGACCGTTCACAGTCCGGAAGAAGACGGCGACGTTGGATATGTGCGGCATGTTGCGCTGCATGGCACGGTTGGGGTCCGCGAATGCGACGACGGCGGATGATGCCAGAGCGACTTGGGACCATGGTGCATCTTTCCATGTCTTTCCGCATGTGAAGAACGTCGTCCAGACAGGGAAATGGTTGTGCGGAACGAGGATGTTCAAATCCTTTGGGCGGGCCGTTGCCGGGAAGATCCTGTGCGGCGATGTGATGTGAGCTGCGGCGGAGCCGATGAAGACGGCGCCGGTTTTGTCCATCTGGGTGAATATGTCGGCGCGCTCGAGTTTGTCGAGAAAGAACGGCGCGAGGACGGCGTTGATGTGGTGGACCATGAAGGCGGCTATTGCGAAGTTCAGTGGAGCTGCGCCGGCTTGCATGCAAGTATACAGGGCTTTCAGATCAAAGCCCCAGAGGATCCTCGCGGCGAGCTCGTCGATGTTTAGAACGCAATGGAGGAGGAAGACGCGCTTCAACATTGGCAAGAGAGGTCGATGGGGGAGAAGAAGTGGGGGGTAAGGTGCGTAAGGCGCTCAAAGACTATGCTATATGTGACGACCCGGCTCAAATCTCGATCCAGAGTGTTGCGAGATATGCGCCACCTCATGCGGCATGGCGTTCTTGGACAGATCTTCAAGTCGAAAGGTCTTTGGATGGTTGGTAACAGCGAACCAAAATGTTGCGCTCAAGTTAGGTACAAAGGTAGTTACGACGGGACGGAGATAATGGCAGTACAAACCGCTCTAAAAATCGCGTGAGTACAAGACGGACGGCTCTGGCAAGACAATGGGACGTACGCGTGAACAAGGCTGCAGATTTGAGGGATCCATTCCGTTTTGATGTCGACGACGAGACCCTTCGCGTCCTCTGCGACGACGAGCAGACGACGAAAGAAGGGGATCGCACAAAGACTCTCCACAGCCTTGTTGCGGTGTGCGTGCTGGAGCGAAATGGCCCCTGCGAAGATGACGACGGCGGAAAAGGTAGCGCCAACGACTGGGAGCCGCGTTTGCATGCAATCGGCGTTGAACGAGGCGCCAGGCGTGATGCGGAGCCATTCAAACACCTGAAGGAAGTTCGCCGTACGAGGAGTGGGGTCGGCATCGTCCGTGCTGAGCTCAAATACGAGCGATACGAGATTCGGCTTATCGCTGCTTTCCATGAAGATGAGGCCCGTCGCGCGCTCCGTGTGGCCCTAAGACTTTCAGATACCTTTCGGACGCGGAGATAAATACGAACGCGGAAAACCTCGGCCTCCGATTGCGGAGTGGACGACAAAAGAATATTGTTGATAACTGCGTCGGTGGTGGTCATATGGAGGGAGGAAGTGGAGGTACCAGATGCGTTGCCAGATGCGCCCTTGTGTTATAAGGATAAAAGTAAGCTTTCTTTCAACAGACAGGCGACAGTGCTCGAAGCCCGGGGAACGTAAGGTGGCGGCGGAGATTTTGGGCAAGATTTCAAAGGGGATCGCGTTCGTGAGGGCGATGGATCCTAGAGGCTGCACGGTCGATCGTAGATCTAACGAAGAGCCATGTTTGAGGGAAGGCGCAAGGGAATGCAGAAATCTGGACGTTCGGACGAAGCCGAGACACTAGATGTGAATACTACCTTCCATTGATGCGCCAGATGGGTGTCTTGACGTTCGCCGTCATGGTCAAGCAGCCGTAGCGCTGTGTCCTCCACGCCAGTGCAGAACGCCAGGGGAGTCAATGTCAACACACACCCGCCTTTGTGTCGAGGACCTGGCGTTGTCAGGAGGAGGTTCAGGCGGGCGGACGCAGTGAGCCATTGGTTTTATACAGGTCGGCCGTATACTCATTGCGCATTCACAGCGAGGGTCGCTCCGACGCAAATGGATGAAGAAGCAGTATCTTGTCACGATCTGGGTATGTTGGAATTGAAGTACGTCTGCGGTTGGCACTAATGCAGCCGTAGATGTTCGAGCGTTGTTTGGTTCGTTTACAATACCGGAGGTGGTCGCTCTCCTTCAGCCCATCCGGCGACCGCCTGGCCCAGTTACTCGCAGCCGCCCTCGCCTTTTGGATTGGATAAAGGATCTCGAGCCGGAATTGCGGCTACGGCGTCTGTGCTGAAGCGCGGTCGCGTCGGGGCACGAAGCGACCGTCTTCTGCGGCTCAAGATGGCATGCGGACTATCAAGCGCGCTCGGATGCGACCAATCCCGCCAGAGGACATGACTCGAGTCGACGCGACTCTAAGATTGGAAGGCGTAATGGATGGACCCTTCATGGTCGTTCCGTCGCAGACCGTTGAACGAGACTGTATCGTCAGGTGTGAAAAGGACTATGCAGTCGAATGCAGGACGCTAACGAGGACCAGGTTCATCGACCGAACGGGAAACGAGCCCTTGCGCAAAGGAGTGTGCATTGTATGCGCTCGATCGCTGTTCTTGTTCGACCTAGACGCCTGTGCGCCGCATGAACTACCTGCGCAGGAGCTCCTTCACCCAACTCATCCCAACCCCGCGCACGAACTACACGATGGAATGCTGCTTCATCTTGAACCTTCTCGATCCGCAGACGAACAGACTTACGCCTGCAAGGCTTGTCTAGCCAAACTGCGGCTTTGGCAGCGCCCTGCTTTATCCCTCGCGAACAACATGTGGATCGGCCGTGTTCCGTTCGCACTATCCGCTCTAACATTCGCCGAACGTCTCCTGGTTGCTCTGTATCTTCCGGCGGCGTACGTTGTCAAGCTGTATCCTCGGAGACGAGGACGAACAAGCTGGGACGAGGAGTCTATCCAGAAGGGCATGAAAGGAAATGTGTCGACGTATCGACTACCGTCCTCGCAGATCGCCGATATGGTCGCTGGCAATATCATGCCTCGACCTGCCGTTGTGCTGGCGGCAACTGTGTCGGTCACGTTCGTGGGCGGCGGGAAAACCCCGCTGACCGTTTTGCCTGGCCTTTTCTGTGTACGACGAGGGCGAGTTCTTCAGGCTCTGCGGTGGTTGCGAGCGAACAATCGCCTGTACGAATGTGTCGAGATATCCGACAGTCGGCTCGCCGAGCTTCCAGAAGACGGGGTTCCTGAGGAGATCTCATCCAATGTTCGCTACTCGGACGATGTGGACGCTGCGCAGCGGGAGCATGCGTCTTATGTTCCCCTAGACGACGACGGCGAGACGTATGGTAGTGACGAGGAATGCTCGGAGTTGGGGGATGGGGAAGAGCGGTTGGCGGAAGGAACAGGTATGGTCTTTTGGTTACGGGGTTCGTCTTGGTTTACCTCAGGTAGATCGTGGACGTGGCGCTGGAGATGAGGATGGGGATGAAGAACTGCATACGTTTGGTTAGGCGTTTACTGCTTCGCGGCGCGGTTCTGACGACTCGTAGATCCTCACGTCTTTCCTCTGGAGGCGAATGGGTCAGTCGATGTCGCTGGCGATACGGTTACCGACGCGGACCTGTTCGCCTATGCGGCGGATAACTTGATGCAAACGCAGCAACCAGCCTACGCCGTTCGCAGAGGGAGCACCTTTGTCAACGAGTACGCCAGGGAGGATAACGGTGTCCGTACAGACGGCGGGCCTACGAACCCAAACCACATGATGGGCGCGTTCCCCCGTTTTATTCCCATACGGGATGGGAGGACTCGAAGTGGATCGTGAGGAGGCGGTGGGATACGAATCCCATATCCGATGGGCACTGAGGTACTCCGACGGTCGATTCCGCCGCGACTTCTACTTCATGTTCCTGGCGTTTGGAGTCGTCCAAAAACGGCAGGTGTGTCGTTCCGCGGCTCTCCAAGTCAAACGGAGCGTCTTCGTGAAGTACAAGTCCGCGTTCGCGAGGCTCACGGCAGCGGACTTCAAGGCTGCGAGTGCGGAAGAGGCTCGACGGATTCCGATATCGAACCCGGTTGTCCGCGCATTGCGGCGGCAGCTTACCACTTTGCGGTCTCGAGTCGCAGGAACGGACGAAAGTCGCATTGCGATCCGGGCGCAGGTGTGGGGAATGACTTTGCGGTTTAATCCCCCGTCGCTATGGGCGACGATTAACCCGGCCGATACCGCCGACCCCATCGCGCAAGTGTTGGCCGGCGCCGATATTGACCTCGATCGCTTTGTTGCGACTGCCGGACCGGATAGTGCGACACGCAGCCGTCGTATTGCTGCGGATCCTTTTGCTGCAGCCGAATTCTTCCACTATGCAGTCACCGTCATTTTGGAGGAAATCTTCGGCATTTCGGTGTCTCCGCAGGGCAAAATTCGTAGGCAGGAAGGGATAGTCGGCATCATCAATGGGTATATTGGGACTGTCGAAGCGCAAGCTAGGGGAACGCTCCACTTACACATACTGTTTTGGTTGCAGGGAGCACCGGTACCTTCCGTTATGCGCGCAGCATTGCGATCGCAGGCGTTCCGAGAGCGTATGCGGACCTTCATTTCGCGGACAATTCGAGCTCACATACCGGGCACGGACGGATCGACCTTCCTGAAGCTAAAGCGGCACCGAAATGTCGCCTATAGTCGTCCGGTGGATCCGAGAGAAGCGGATTACGAGCGTCGCGCATTCGCGATGGAGGCGCGCGTCGCGCGCGTTTCTTCAAACGCATGTCTGCAGTATTGCGGCGTGTCTGCGGCAAAAGGGAGGCAAGTTGCGGTGCAAGCGTAGAGCTCCGTGGACAGTCGCAAGCGACGATTGGGTCAAGGAAAATGGTGAATGGGGTCCGAAGAGGATGTGTGCGATGGTGAACGCTTGGAATCCCATTCTCTTGCAGGCTATGCGATGCAATCAAGGTGTGGTGGGTCCCGTTCTTCCGCGGCCCTTTGTTCACTTGTTGCAGACATGAAGTTGGTCACAAATGGAGCGGATACGCGCGATATCACGTTTTACATCACGCTTTACATCGCAAAACGCCAGGTTCAAGCTGCCAACGCGTCGGCATTGTTAGCGGCAGCAAACGCGTTCAATGCTCGTCTGACCGCGCGTCAAGCGGAATGTCGCGATCGGCACAAGCGGCTCATCCAGCAGTGTGCCAACGCTCTGAGCAGACAGCACGAGTTTAGCGCGCCAGAGGTCGTTAGTTACCTCATGGGTTGGGGGGATCGTTATCTGTCCCATTCTTATGTTCGCATATACTGGGACACGATCTGTGGGATGCTGCGTGATAGATTTCCGGAGCTGAATGAATCGTATGTGTCTGACCTCGAGAATGTGCTTTGACTGATGCAACGGCTCAGAGATGACCGTGTCGTTGATTCGACCATGAGAGTACCGGACGCGGCCGACACGGTAAGAAGTCTGGCGAAGGATCTAGCGTTTGTGTTGACTCGATAATTTAGGAACCTCTTGTACCCATCATCGCGTCGGAAGGCGTCTTCAAGTTAACCGACCAGCTTAAGGAGTATACGGATCGCGGCGACGAGCTCGACGACATGTCATTCTACGACTATTTCGTGCGTACGCGGGATGGTTCTGTCGTCGCAGACACGGACAATCGTCCGTGTGAGGGAGGCCGAGTTCCAAACCACCGAGTTCCTTACCTGCGATCGTCTGGTCGAAAAAGATGCCGCGTCCTTCGGGACGTCGAACAGGAGGTCAACCTTCATTTCATCGGACGATGGTTTCCTCGGGCGACGGATCCCAACCGCGACATGTACGCCGCTCAGATGCTGTTGCTTCTCATGCCATGGCGACACTTGGAGGAACTCAAGGGGAACGAGACCTCGTTTGGAGATATGCTGGACACCTTTCTGGCCACCGCTTCCCCGCGAGTCCGGGCAATCGTGGAGAATATCCAGTACTTTTACGATTGCTCGGATCGAGCCATGGAAAGAACGGAGGAGGCTGCCGATGGTGCCGGTACTGTGGAGGAAGACGACCGAGCCGATGTTTTGGATATTTCGGCCGAAGGTCCGCCGCCTCTTACTGATGCGGCGGTTACAGACGCAGATATTCGAGGACGCGCGGCGTGAGCAGTATTCTGCTCGGGAACATCTATATGGTGTTGGAGCTATTGCTGTCGCACTTGCCCATGGGCTGTTCCAAGAACAGTACACGACAAGCGGTCGCCAAGCAATCGCAGCCCGCGCTACGCCCGAGGAAGCTAATCGCTATCGACAGTGGACTCCCGAGAGCGCTGCGTCAGCCGCGGAAGGTCTGGGAACGACTGGACGTGAGGTGGACGGGGCGGGTGTCTTCGCGGGAAGTTCTGCAGCGTCTGAGGGTTTCCTACCAGGCGTTCTGGACTTGACGGACCAGTCGTGTACTGCGGTTGCATCGACATTGAACCGCGAACAGCAAAGGGCTCACGACATCGTTGTGTCGCATCTTCGACGCACTCTGAACGGATCTAATCCATCTCAGCTGTTGATGGTCGTGCGCGGCGAGGGCGGGACAGGCAAGACAGTTCTCTTGAATGCTGTCTCGCGGTCCTTCGCAGCTGTTGGAGCTAGCGAGATGCTCGCGAAGACTGCGACGACTGGGGTTGCGGCAAGCATGCTCGGAGGTCAGACGCTGCACAGTTGGCTTGGAGTTTCGGCGACGAGTGCGAGTCGGTGTAAGTGGCAGAAGACGGGTCCGAAGATGGAGTCAAGGAAGCGGAGCATCTTGCCGACGCGGTATCTGGTTATCGACGAATATTCAATGCTGACCAAACGCATGCTCGCGCTTGTATCCGAAGTCATAGGAGTAGTCAAGTCTAACGAAGGACTTGCTGGCGCGACGGAATCCTTTGGAGGAATTAGCGTCATACTCTTCGGGGATCTTCACCAGTTTCCTCCCGTCGGGAACCCGCGCCAGTCTCTTTTCAACGGGGACCAGGACGATCATCCGTACACGAAGCTCGGTCTCTGTCTTTATCGACAGTTTACGACCGTGGTCACGCTGACCGAACAAAGGCGAGTCGACGACCCCGTCTGGTCAGCTCTGTTACGGCGTCTTCGAACGGGAAGCTGCACCGAAGCGGACGTGGCGGAGCTCTGGCGCCTGCACATAGATCGCCCAACTGAGCGCCGGCGGGTGTCGGATACAGGCAATGAAGAGGTCGAGTGGCCAGACGCTGTTCTTGTTACTCCGCGGCATGGAGCTCGTGTCTTGTGGAATACGTGGTCTCTCCAGAAGCTCTCGGCCCAGACGGGCCAGGCCGTCTATATCTGTCCCGCTTTGGACGTCGTCGCAAAGGAGAATCGTCAGTTGACGCGACTCGAGCAACTTGCTGTTGCTGGGATGAACGCTCGTCAGACCGGCAAGCTGGCCGATCGGGTTGAGGTCGCGATTGGAATGCGAGCGATGATCACGCTCAATATAGCGACGGGGTGCGACCTTGCGAACGGGACGCGTGGAGAGGTTGTCGACCTCAAGCTGGATCCGCGAGAGCCCCATCCGCTTGCTCAGGACGATCGGGGCTTTGTGTTGTTGAAGTTTCCTCCGGCAGTCGTCGCGTTCCGTCCGGATTCACAGGCGACATATTCGGTTGCTGGCCTCCCTCAAGGGTGTCTTCCTCTTGTTCCGGCGTATGCGACGTTCGTCGCTAGACCGCCTGGCAGGGAGTCGGTGTCTGTTGCACGGTGTCAACTAGCAATTACCCCAGCCTACGCATTCACCGACTACAAGGCACAAGGACAGACAATTCCCCATCTTTATGTCGACCTCGAACCTCCCCCGACAGGAGGGCTCACTCCCTTCAACGCCTATGTCGCCTTGTCGCGAGGGCGTGGTCGAAATTCGATACGTATTCTTCGAGGTTTCCAAGAGACTCTGTTCACTCGCCATCCGTCTGAAATGTTACGCGAAGAAGACGCTCGGTTGGACCGTCTCACCGTAGCCACTGCCTGTACCTACTCAAATTGAAAGAGGACTTGTCTCCATACTGTGTGGGTGGTCGAAGAAAAACTTATTGGCAAAGGTGTGTCGGCTGATCTCGTTCTTCTCTTTCGCTACGACTTACATCTCCAGCTCATCCTTGCACCTCTGTGCTTTGTTCGACGCTATCCTTGGTGACGAACGTCGACAGGTCTAAGCGCTACTTCTATAGGGACTTCCGGGCTACAGTAGGATTTATCTAAGGATGCGGCCTGGAGGTGAAGGTTTACTTGGTGAGTATCTTTCAGTCGGGGACAAGTATATTCTATTCATTCACACAGTACATGGGGTCTCTTCATGGGCGGTCGTTTTGCAACCCTTCTTGGACGTGGAAGTCGGGACGTGGGGCATTATCTCGCTCGACGGCGTCTTCCTCTTCTTACCGAAGAACGGACCGTCTCTTCAAAGCGTCTCTTTGAACAACGCGCGAGAGATGCTGAAGCTCGCCGATGACGATCCTCCGCTGGTAGAAATGCAGAGGTGGACACGACGCGACACGGGTCAGTTGGACGGGATATCCAGATATCGCTGGCGAGCCGGCGAGCTGATGCCTGGCCTCCCGCGTCGTCATACACGCAGAACATGTCTGCGGAGGACTGCCCTACGGGGGGATATCTGGACGAGCTCGTTGGGGACTGCGTCGCACGCGTCCGCATATCTGCACACGGCCTCCGCATCGATCCAAGGTCCAAATCCTTTCCCGACTGTCTACTGTCGCCTCCGATGAATGGCGACTTTGTGTTCGTTGGCATTCTTCATCTTCGACCTCACATCTTAACTGGGACGGTGCCCGTCCTGCCTGGCGACACGGTTCTCGTCTGGCGAGGTGACCTCAAAGGCTCAACGGGCTTTGTCGCTGGAATCCATGGTGATTCGGTTCAGGTTCAAACCGAACAAGGGACGAGGGATGTTTCCGCAACTTCGCTCCACCGGTGGTTTACCCGGGGTCAATTCGTCCGAAGTTCAGTCAGGTAAATATGCGGGATGTTCAGGCGTCGTCAGAACGGTGCATGGACCCTGCACAGAAGGCCAACCTGTAGTGCCTGCGGTTCTTCTACTTGACGGGGTGAGACCGTGATAACTTGGTGCTCGAATTCGAACTGATAGTACCTTTGCAGACTCGTAGAGGAAGACGATCTTATGCAAAACCGGTGATGCATTTGGTCAACGTTTGTATGCAGACAATACTCATGTTATGCGATATTAGGTCTATGTCTTAGCGCAGGCGGCTCAAATACAATCCGCACAAATCCCTGAATCGGAGCAGCCGCGCAATTTGATGTGGATGTTTCATGCACAGTTGGTTCACCGCCGTCTCGACGTTGTTGTTCTCCCCATTCCGACGCGAGCATCTCCGCGATGCCTCGCAGCGGTGGGCAAATCGGGCTTCGTCGAACTTCCTTACGCACTCACACCGCATAATCGCGACGCGCCTGTCGACCTTTTCCTCGATGACGACTCTAAGCTGCGTATTGCTCCGCGCTGGCTCGGACCCGTTAGGTCGATTTGGTCAACATCGATGCCATCTCCCATCTGCATTTCGCAGAGCAGGTGTCGGGTTGTCATTGTAGGACCTGATGTCGTTGGCTGTCTTGACCACGTCGGAGAATACGCCGTGGTCAAACCAGCGCTTTCTACTTTGGCGATGAAAGGTGGCGTCATGGTACAGCTGCATCGCGCCAGTACGACATTGCCACTGCATGTCATTGAGTATCCTCTCGCCAGTCTATGTCGGTCGATGAACGAAGACGGACGGGTGTCGACTGCGATCCGGTTCTACTAGGTATCCATCTTGTTCCACTGGTACTATACACTCGACGCTCAATAAATGGGTAGATGCTTTGTCTGCGAAGACTAGATGGCGTTTTTGTGTCCGGTACCGAAACCTGAAGACGTTGACCTCGCACGGAACGACGGTGTAACGGACGGCAATGCAGATAGTCGCGCCGTTGTTTGGCTTCTGAATCGGAAACGATTTCAAGTCAACGTGACAGGCGTAGTGCGAAAAATCCTCCGTGAAGGAGAAGAGGTTCGACCCGAGTCTGACACCGACGGAGACTAATTATGACGCAGTGTTATCTTGTTTTGGATCCTCCAGAAGGGAAGAAGGCATCGGAGAACTTCGAGGCCGTTGCCGACGCTATAATGCATATTGAACAACAGCACGGAGAAGCTGTAAGCTTCAGTTAGCTTTGGTTCTTCAGAGAGCTCATCAGCGCCGAATGTAGCATGCCCGACTTCTCCGTTCCGCCGTTTCTATTGTTGCTACCCCTTGCAGAATCCCCACTCGCATTTTTGTCTCGCTCAGAGCCAATGTTAAAATGGTGATCTTTGTTCATATCAACGGAGACGAGAAGATACTAAGCGATTTAGCAAATGTTGCCATGGCCGATGCTTAGCCATCTTTGCATCCCGGATGTGGACGACAGGTCTGATATCCTGGAAGAAGGTGCTCTTCTGCATTGCGCGCTGGAGATGTTTCGAGAAGAGGTCGCATACACTGGTGTCGACCCCGCTTTGCTTATCTGGAAGAGGGTGAGTCCACTGTCTTTATTTGGTTTTGACTGAGATCTCGACACTACACAGACGTGGGTTCTAAGACCCAAGATCATGAGTCGGTTGTGCCTTGACCCATCTGGGTTGAGCTGGCCAACATCTTGTCGGGTTCGAATGGGGGATGAGCATTGTTGGGAACAGGCGGAGCGGGTAGATGTGCTAGACAGGGTCATAGCAGCCGATTATCGATCTGAAAGAGATTGACACCTTCATGTACTGGTATAAGACGGGGTCGTTAATGGAGTATTTTGTTTAGATATGGCGACTTCGTCCTACGCTGTTGTGCGCGTCCCGGGATATTCCCCTGGCGTGGTCGAGCTAGTTTCGTCCGAAGTAACCGTGTACACGGACAACGGTAGAAAGGTCGCTCCATGCTAATTCGGATGAGGTTCTTTGTCTAACTCGAGATCCTAGATACCATCAGTAATGGGTCTTCTCTATCCTACGGACAACTCAAACCCCGCATTTGTGGAAGTCCCGAGATTTCAGAGTCCGGAGCTCGAGGCCGTTGGAATCCGCTCGGTATACGACTTAGACGTTCTCTGGTGGCTAGGTGGAGGTTCTGGAGAAGAAGCTTCTTCTTTCGACCTTCACTTGAACTCAACTACGGTGTCACACTGGCCGATGGACGACCCACTGCCCTTGGATAGGACGTATACCTTCTTTTGCGTTCCGCAGCTCGTCACGGAGGGTGGAATCGCTCTGGATTCCCATCAAGAGAACAAACTAATCAGTCGAATGGTGGTTCGCAGCGGCCGGAAGTGGAGAGGAAACATTCTTGCCGTTTGTAGTGTTCCTGTTCGAAGTGGTCATAGCGACTGCGGATTTCGCGTCGACAGCATGGGCGAAAAAGATGTGTATCTTGTAAATACCATCCTACGCTGGTGCGACAGCTTTCTTCTGGGATCTAGACCTAACTCAAGATTGCAGGTTGATACATGAACAACGACTTGGAAGGCACAGCAGATAAGATGGGACAGAAGATCGGTTGTATGAGTATATATACAATGAAATCGAGCAATTCGTCTCTATGGCAGACCCTTTCCTCGACCTCTTGACGACTACTGGCGGTATCGACTACCGTTCGGCATACGGGATCTTGTGTGCAAGACTAGGTTCAGACACGCTCGGCGTAATTCCTGCCGTGGTCGTCTTCCAGATATTCCAATTTTGCGACTGGGCGACTTTTATCACCTTCACTCATGCGTCGAGGACAGCTCGCAGTCTCGGAGGATCTTATTTCTTTGTTCGAGCCACTGCATATCTTGGCCACATTCTCACTCCCGACGTCACCTTGGATTTGTCCAAAATGCGAGCAACTCGATATCTTTTCGAGCTTCTTAATGCAACGGGAGGAGCAGCGGTTGGGTCTATACCCCTGGCCTTGCTCACCTTCAAACCCATCGACGATAATCCCCTTGCGATCGACAATCTCAACCTCATTGTTCCCGGTTCCTCGTCGCGCATGTGGTACCAGTTCATGATAGAGACCTTGCAATTTCGCTTGTATGTCGTCGCCATCCCGTGCATTTCGGACTGACACGCATTTGAGTGTTGGAGAAGAGGCGCTTGTGCCGTCATTACGCAGCCATGCTTTAGCGCATGCAATTTTTGAACGCGAGGTGAGTTCAACGCGTTCTGTACAGTACGGTCTAAATGTTAGTGTAAGGGGCTCTATGTTACGCTGACCACTACGGTGTCCACTTCGGTATTACCTGCCGTGTTCGCATCGCGGTACACATCGCAGATGAATATGCTGTGGGGGACCCAAATCGTTTCCTTCTATCCGCGGTTGACAATGGAGCGACGGGCGCTACCAGGATGGGCAGGTGCCAGCACGCTAGGGCTGTTCCACGCCCACGTCGTCAATCACACTATTCCTTTCGACGAAATCACTTTACTGCCATCTAGCGAGGCGTTGGACCGACCGTGTGGAGTGGAATGTCCTAGGATATGGCGACAGGTGTCGTCCCTGCAACATGCCGGGACATATTCTTGGCACAAGGCGGGGAATGACATTACGCAGCGCAGTCGGATTGTTGTTCGGCTTTATGGAGCATGCGAGAACATTCACTGCACGTACAGAGGGGCACGACGGGCGATTCTTTGACTCCGCTCTCGTAGTCAATAAATAGTCACCAGAAGCCGACACCTACTCTATTCTCCTCCCATGTTGGAACGCTTTCCTCTCGATGTTGTCCTCAACATTTTCGATAATGTTTCCTTCTCCGTCATTATCGACTGCGCCCATGTGTCGCGTCGCCTACGTCGATACACTCAAGATGCTATACGCCACCGGGTAGACAAAGGATTTCGACGTTTTATTCCCTTTCACCGACGCGGCGATTTTTGGGCGCTTCTTGGACCTGACCGTGGTGGGGTCACGGGGTCGTTCACTTACTGGATCACTCTTCCGAACCCTTCGTGGTTTCCCATCGACCTCAATGTCGTAGTCGCCCGAGGAGGGGGGTCGAAACTCGGCCAGTTCTTTCGCGACCTCGGCTACGTACCCGAAGCCTTACCGTGCCGGATCCCTCGAGCGCTGCCTCGGTACGATGTTGTCAGCGTGCTCGCCTATCCCCGCCTATCTGTCTGGGACGACACCGGCGCAGTCTATGTGAGCCCAGACGGTGCTCGTGTAACGGTGGTGGAGACTCACGACGAGAGTCCCGTTCGCCATCTTCTTGCGGGGCACATTTCCGTACAAGTTGCGATCCTCACACCGACCGCTCTCATATCATTCTATCCCTGCGACCTTCTCGCTTTGAAATATTCTTGTAGGACCGGGCGGAACATACCAGCAACCTGGATCTCCTCGGCCACAGGATGGACCTCGTCTTTATGCCCGCGGGCTGCGACGTAACTGGGATGTTCCTTCTTCGTCCAGCGGTCCGTGCGGTGTCCGTTGCCACAGCATGCTTCGGCGTGTTCGAGGGGGAAGAGGTATCGGTTTGTTTAGATGGAATGGTGGGTCGGGGGATGCCCTCGCTGTGGACGCGTACGGCGGGTTTATGAACGGACGCTATTCCTGGCGGTGGACGTGGAGACTGTGCAACAACATCGAATGCCCTTTTTTCCAGCGCGTCTATGAGAGTATCGCACCGGACCGACCACGGACGCCGACTCAGTGTACGTTCGTTCCAAAATCCCAGCTTTTGCGAGAACGGGCCGATCGAATACTCGCGGCGGATCCAGTATGTGCTTTGTTCTACGAGTCAATACTTGCTAATAGTCGCAGCCGTTTGCTCAGATTTATTTCGGAATACTATTCCCTACGTCTTGTGCGGCTCCCCTCACGGTTCCCGTCCCCCTGGACTATCATGCGACAGACTACCGGACTATCGACGATCTGCGGACACATTCGTGGATTTTTCAAGAAGATTTACGAGCTCCTCCCACTGCCCTTTTCAAAGCTCCTTGGATGGTGACCGGGGTACCCGGGGTGGTGCACGGGACAGCTCGGCGGATCTACGTTCGCGACGAATACAGCGTAGTGGTGTTCTTGCAGACACACGAACGTGTTGGACGACGTAACCTTTTGTTGTTCCCGGCTGAGGGTGGGGCCGATGCTATTCACGGCGACGTGCTCGTTATGTGCTACTCTCACTTGCAGCTTGCTGCACCGAATTCTTTGACTTTAACGGAGATTGCGGACGCTATTCGCAGGTGCGTCGACTTTGACCCTTGGAGCTCGCAATGACAGTGATCGTCGTATAGTTGGTGGGGTCGCCGGCCGATCTTTGGAGAACTTGAACATCTACCTTCCCGACGGACGCCTGCCTAGTCTCAGGCGCGCCGCCGCCGAGGGATATTTTCGTATATTGCGATTGTAAAAGTATGGCCTGCAATTTAGTGCGCTTTCTGTCCATCTACTAGGCGCATATTTGGAATATCTAACTCGGCTTCACCCGCTCTGGTACACCCTCAGTCACGCTACTAAATACAGGCGCATAGTTCGTCCACAGTTCACGGGTATTGCTATTCAAATATGACCCCGTCCCGACCCACCGCTACGTTTGTAAGTTAGTACGTCCAAGCTTCAGCCGGCCACATACTACACGACAATGGCGTCCAGAGCACTAGATGCAAACGTAGCCGACTTTGAAGTCCTCTGAGATGGCTTGAATTGTATCTGACTAGTCCCAACTTGAGTACACAAAAAGTTGAAGACAATTCAAGTACATTGAGGTAACCCGAATACACGCTGTAGGTAGTCCCGGATGAGCACGCCCGCTTCCTCACGCGGCCCGCCAGCGCCGCTGCCCTCTGCGCACCCAGACCGCCGCGTCACCACCGCTCGCTCGCGTACCCCGGCTTCCGACTGGGCGGAACACAGGCGACGGACTCGAAGCGGAATCACGACTCCCGAGACCGTTCCGAGTTCGACGATGGCTAGAAAACGATGTTAGCGTTTGCATCGGTACACGTCTCGGAAGTAACGTACCCAGGTGCCCCAACGCCACGACTTCTCGTGCGGGAAAAGGAAACCGAGCGCGAATACCGAGAGTAGCTTGCCGAGCCGAGCCTGGTACCCGCGAATCAGTCAGGGAGATAATATGGGCTTTGCCTACCTAGTGGGATCTGGAATTCAAAGCCCGGAGACCACGCAGGCCGGAGACACGCGGACGGCGGTGAGCGCGGGCTGTCAACGGGAGTCGGTGGAAGAGGATGACTCGGACGAGGGAGGCGCACGGGAGCGTCGGGGTAGCATGGATATATGCGCGTGGACGGTGGATATATGCGCCTGGAGGGTGGATATATGCGCGGAAAAGTCGATGTATGCGCGTGAACTGAGATGAACGACGGTTCGGGACAGGACGGGATCGTGTCGACGCGCCGCCCTAGCATCGAGGTCCGAGGAGCACTTCGCAAGCAGGGCCAAGGGGACACACCTTCTGCGGCCCGCAGCCCTTGTACCCGTCTCTACTACCGGTGCGTTGCACGCATCTCTGCAACTAGCGCGCGCCGCTGTCGTCGTCGACTCGTTGTCGTTCTCGTCGCTCGATGCATCGATGCCCGACAACCTAGTGAGCTCCGGAGCTCTGCGGCGGGCGGAGGGAGGCGGATACCGGCGACGGAGGGATATGGATTGGGATGCGGCGAGCTTGAGATGGTGGTGGTTGCGGGAAGAGAAGTAAATGCCATCAACGGGACTTGGCCAAAATTTGTGCTCGTGCCGTAGAGCGAAGGACTCGTAGCTTGATTGGAGCTGGTAGACACGGATAGTCGACAGCATTTAACGTGCGCGCGCGCCCAGTGAAAAGTCCGTCCGCACCGTTCCGCTGGAAACCGCCATCAGACGCTCGCAGCCGCTCTCAACCGCACTTGAGTTATTTTTTGCCTCCAAATTTTTGGTTCCCCTCTAGATTGAAGCTATTCGAGCGTAACGTCGAGTTCCGAGGCTCCGACTCGGAGCAACGCGCGCCGCGGACTTAGACCGATTTTCGAAGACTCCGTTGTGACAGGTTGGTGTCCCTCTCTTACTCCTACCACGACCACCTCGACGCCGGAGTCCTCTCCAGGCCGTATAACGCGCCTCCGACGCCTATTACCCCTTCGCCATCCTACCTCCACCGCCGGCGCTGTTATCGACCACCATCACACCGTCGCCGCGCGCCATCGATGACGACGACGCCGACGACGACTCTTTAGAGTTCGCGTTGGCTGCGCTGACGAAGACCTCGGTGCGTCCGCCCGCATTCGCGTGGTGCAGGGCCCATGGCTCAGTGGTATCTACAGCAATAGATGACGCGTCCGAGGGATAGCAAGAGCACTGGCGCCGACGTTCATCCAATACGCTGCCTCGAGAGCCCGCTGCAGGGTCTCTTCCCGTGCTCGGCGACGCTGGTCGGGTCGGTGCGTGTGTCACCGGTCAGGCCGTGCATATTCTAACACTCGTTTAGGTGGATATATGCGCTGTATTTACCCTCTGGTTCCCGGTACGCGGTCACTGTACGTCGCAGCTTGCAAGCGCAACCCTCTGACCACGCAGCAGACTCCTCGTCGCCCGCGTTGTCAATGTGGCTCGCCATCCGCGAACATCACAGACTACGCGTGTGCGCGCGCGTTCACCTGCTCCTGCTTCACTAACGACCTTCGGGTAGATCTCGAGCCGGACAAGTCCATGCCGCGCTGAGCGGCGATGCTACTCTTACTCACACATAGACTGTTCATTGCACCTTTGCGCGATTCCGGATGCAGTCTCCGACAACGAGCTACCTCCCACCCCGCCATCTCTCCCTCTTGGTACGTTCCTTGCTGCTTCTTTCGGCTCTCCGGCTCACCACCATCCTTTGAAGGTGTTTTGTTCTGGACGGGTTCGACAGGTACGTCGGTATCTCTGCGCACCGACACCATTCTGACCACGTTACAGATTTGACTGCGACGCGTCGCCGCGCTAGTCCGATCCTCCGTCCGACGTGCCGGCGTTCGCATGGCGGCGCATTGCGCACACTTTCGAGTCGGTATTGCGGCGGATGAGCGCCGATCCCGCGGCTGGTACGTTACTGCTCGCCACTTGGTTCTCTTAACTAACGACTTGTGCAGGTCGCGAGAGTCGTCGTGGAATGGGTCGGGTGGCTGCGGATTGGGAGTTGGCAGTTCGGACTTGCTAGTTTCCACCTGTATTCGATAGCCCGCAATGGATCCGATTCGAAATCCAAAAAGATTTGAGAGCTGGATTGGATTCTATGTAGATTATAAGTGGGCGGCTGAGTGCGGACGGAGGCTGATGGCAGCGGCTGGGAGCGGGCCAGACGTTCCAAATTTGACGTCGAGAGCCACTGGGAGCCGCTGGTGGCCGTTGGTCACCGCGTGGCGTTTGGATGCGGCTGAGAGCGGCTGGCCGCGGACGGACTTTTCACTGCGATTTAACGCGCCGAGAACTAAAATCTAAATATTTGAGCAGTTCAACCGAATATTTGCCAGTACACCCAGCAGAAACCTAGCCTATATCTACGAGCTTCAAAATACCTCAATTTTCTTCGACTTGCTTACGGACATGCCATCCAAAATGAGAAGGTATGAGACGAATAATACATCGATTGAAGGGCACGATACAAAGACTGGGACAAGACCAAGTCAGCGATAAAGGGGATCAAGGGGAAAGTAACAAGAACCCTCGAATTACTGAATATGAATTGCAGACTTGCCGAGAGTACCGACATAAACAGACAGAGACAGCTCGTCGGACTGCAAGGTCAGCAATGAATCCAGAAGTGTCGGGTCGGTCCCCATGTCGACTTCAATATCTCGAGACCCGTCAGACAGAAGATTGAATGTACGCAGGCAGCAAGGCGAGGATGTGCGGCCTCTGACTCTCTTTCGATGAATAATGGCGTCGAATGCGAGGCGAATAACGAAATCCCCATATCGAAACATGTCGACCTCTCTGCACTGAATGTGAAGCTCCTCCAGGTCAACAAGACATGCGACATCGCTTCGAATAACGTCGAAAAATTGTTGGAGGAATTGGACCGCGACTTGTTGTATGCCCAGATATCGGATTCGCAAGTTGCGGAAAGGTAACAGACCCGACGACCAGGACCCAAACAACGGGCCTGTCGAAGCAGTCATAGTCAAAGACCGCAACGGCGAGGAAGACCGCCGAATGAAGTCGGCGAATGTTCGAGGTGGCAGGTCCTCGTCATGGTCGATGGTAAGCGACCGTAGGTTCGGAAGGGTTAAAAACTCCAGCGTGTGCGACGGGGTCGCGTTCACTGGAGCATCCTCGTCGTCCTCCCCTTCCTCCACATTGAGGGAAGTAATGGAGTTGTAAGTACGGACCCCGAGCAGCGCGAGCGTAGCG
This sequence comes from Mycena kentingensis (nom. inval.), assembly GCA_014461125.1. Lineage (NCBI taxonomy): Eukaryota > Fungi > Basidiomycota > Agaricomycetes > Agaricales > Mycenaceae > Mycena > Mycena kentingensis (nom. inval.). Next base: position 4,352,243 of record JACAZG010000003.1, on the reverse strand, counting down.
CGAGACGCTTTGCGGATCGGGTGAAGATGCACGTTCAAGAGGTTGCGACCGAGACTGAGAACGACGAGGCAAGTCTCGATAGGTAAGCCAACCAGATGGACGGTAGTGAGCTGTACCCAGGACAAGTCCAGCGAATAGGGAGACGTTAACTCGATCAGCAGGGTCCGTAAAGACGGGCGTCGATCGAAGGAAGAGGGACGGAGGAGGGTCGTCGTACGACACCACGTCTAGCGTAGTGAGGGAAGAGAATGCCGGTGCGAGGGAGTTGAGGAATTCAATGTCTGATGCTGCAACGTCGAGAAGTAGGTGTTGGATGCGAGCAGCCAGCGCCTGCAAAACTTGTCCAAAGGCGAGGGACGGAGCCCGCCTTGGATCCCACGATATATCGACCCAGAGCACGAGTGTGAGCGGCAAGGACCTGGCGCGTTTTGCCCAAGTCGCAAAGAGATACGCGCCGTTGCCAATGGCGTCAAGACGGACACTTATGGTTTGCCACAGCCGAGCTGTACCCACTGCGACGGCGGTCCAACGTTTGCAGACCCGCAAAAAGGGGATGGGAGCCTGGAACCGACGGCATGCGAGAGTCCGAGATCCTAGCCCGTCCTCCCCGGGCATAATCGCCAGTAAGAATATGTCGGAGAGTAATTCCGCAGGCAGCGTTGAAACGGGGTAGGATGCCGTCTCGTTCAATGTGGTGGAGAGGAGGGAGAGGTTTGCTATTTGCGACTCCAAGTCGACGCTGGCAATCTCGATGGACTGGACCAACTTGGCTTCTTCTGTCCTAAGGGCGTCGACAGAGAGGGATAGCAGTGGGTCGTCCATAATAGCGAGGCGTTCTGAAGAGAATGCAGTTAGATAGCTGGATATATAGCGTAGAAGAGGTATACATCATGGGCAGTCTTAACGTGTCACATTTTGTCTGTCTCAAGACGCGCAAGGATCGATTGAGCGACAGCAGACCAAGGGGACGGAGCTATGCAAAGCGGAGATCCCGTTGTGAAGATTGCCGAAAGAAATCGAGACGCGATCACATGATTGTTCACAGCAATCGTATCTTATGCCACAAATACTTCAGTACTTTAAGAAATCCTCAGGTTCTTCATCACAGAGAGAATCTCTAGACGTCGCTTTGACCAACTCGAATCTGCCCATTTGACCCGGCATCGTCAACTTCCATTGCGACGGGCCTGTATTCCTGATCGCAGTCGCAGTTGGAAATCACTGCGACACGAAACCATGAGTTCTGGTGGCGAACTGCTTTATACGGCTACGTACCTTCAGGCTCGCCCACCAAATTCGCATAAGATGGACCCGTCGTGGCTTGAACGACGGGTCCATTGCTGCGTACGACATCGACATGGCCTGCTGGAAGGTCGCGAGGAAAGCGCGGCGACCGGCGAAGACCCATCGCAGCAGCAGTCGCGTCGTCGTCGATGCGAATAGGAAGAAGTGGGGTGTGTTTGCGAGATATGATGGGTGGAGACTTTGGGGTTCGCTTTTTAGCCGCCGATACTTTCTTCTTTGTCGCGTGGATTTTGGGCTTCTTGATTGTGAAGCGACCCATAGCCAGCGAGATGAGGAGGATTGGACTGTCCATCCTCTCGCAAAGTCGGGCCTTTATCTAGGGACGTCGCGACCGACTTTCTTTTGATAGTATCGCTTAGTATCACTTAGGTCTGGATTTCGACCGATTCACTGACCTACATGTTTCAACACTTGACGGTTTCATTACACCTGTCAGATTGGAAGCACATTTCCATTGTGCGTCGCCTGTCGATGTTCTAGTCGTCGCTCTGTCCGCACATCCTTGTGTCTTGATGTCTCTGTCCCTCCGCGCCACATTTCAGCAGTCATTGCGAACGTCCAAGTCCCCGTCATCCATCGTAAGTCGCCTGTCCGACGTTGGATGGTTGTCCCCTCTCCATCAACCGTCGCTCGTTACACTAACCAGGTGGAGACGGACTTTAGCCCTACACAGTTTAGTCTAATCAACAGTATAAAGGCCTCGCGCATGAAGCACATCCTCAGCGGTTAACCCGACTCTCTCTTATCCTCCGGTTAGTCCAGGTTTATCTCGCGACGTTCTATTATTCCTCATCAATGCGAACAGATGTATGCCTTGCGTAACAAGTATTTGAAAACGTCGCAGTACTGGGCTTCTCCTACTGCAGCAGGGGCTGTTGTATGGAAGAAAAAAGACAGTGGCCATGCTTTGTGCAACACTGCTAGCGAAGGAACTCCGAGAATGTCTGTGGGCACTATCATCGGAAAGGTCAGCGACGGACAACTGTATGTCGACGGGCTGGGAAGTTGGCGCGAGAGCTATAAAGAAGGGATCGAGAAAGCTAAGTTCAGCTTCTTGCTTGAAATTCCCGGTGCGTATTCGAGGACGTCGCGTCGTATATGCACTCTGAGATGTACAGATGGCACCATATTCGCTCAGGACTGGGCAGCTGCGATGGCGACCGCGGCAAAGCTTCAGGCCGCGATAGCCACAACGGGGAGTCAGCGGTATTTCATGGTCAAGGACGACGGAACGGGGTCATGCTTGCGCTTTTCGAAGAGTGCATTCGAGAAAAAGACTGACCCTAGTCAATGTGAGCTGGTTCCTTTGGGTAACGCACTCATATGAAGGATTGCCAGCCGGATACGACGTCGACCAGTGGCACGTCGGCGACGCGGATCTCGAGTTGAAGCTATTCACGGCGGCTCAGACCCATCTCTTTTCGCCACTCGAAGTATATGATCAGCACAGACGTCGGTTGCTTGGGTCCGAGCTTGCGAAGGCTCTTCGCGGGAGCATCGTTGAAGTGCACTTCACCTTCCGCCACTACAAGATGAGTGATAAAGCCACTCATTTCGATACCTTTACTGGTAAGGCACTTTTCTCTGCAACGGTTCAGTGTGTTAATGCGAGTAGCTCAGGTCGTTCAGATGACGATCCTGCAGGACGCCCCCCCCCCGTCGCTCAAGCAGAGTTCGTCTCGTTTCACTCGCTTCCGGGAGACAGCGGCGCTGCGGGAGTGGGTAGTGTCGCAAACGGCAACAGTCTGGGCGCGACCCGTGCAGGACAAGGCGCGACTGGGCCGAGCTCCCGCCCTCTCGGTATCCTGCGAAACGCCGACCACGCGGCAAACGTGCAGAACGGGTCGGCGGGCGGGCGTCCCGCTGGTCGTCCTGTGACCTTTTATCAGACATCGTATAAGACGATTCCGTCGGTTCCCGGCACCCCTGCACAGATGGAGAAGAATCTCTCAACTCAGTTCGCGGCCTTTACCACGGGAGGGGATTTTACCCCTACGCAGATTCCTGGCGGTGCCGCTGCATCTCCTGGGATATCTGATGCTCGTGCAGACGGTAGCGGCGCAGGGGACCGTGAAGGGTCTTTGAGCGATGCTTCTACTCTCGGTGAGCAACCTCGGTGTCGAGTTGGAAATTTCTTTGTTGAATGTTCCAATATTGATCTAGATGAGGACACGTTGGAGTATAGTATGGTTGATGTCGATCGAAGCCCAGAGTACATATCCGGTGAGCGAATTTGTTGGTGTCCGTCCGTGCTAACTGGTTGATCTATGTAGGATTTGAGTTGGTAGGTGGCGATCTTGGGGCTAAGTAGTTCGGTATCTGAGATAGTATCCTGTATGTATCTGCGCGCTGTCTGTGAACGGATCCCATTCGTCGTGGCGGATGTTGAGTGTGTGGGTGACGGCTGTCTAATGTCGGAACCGGGCGTTGACAAGCAGTGAGTGACATTGCTGTGACGCGAGGCATTCGTTAGACGGCGGTGCTCCCTATAAAATGCTCCTCACCTGCATCCAGGGAGGCGGCCTTATGGACGCCTACCCTCCCCCTTTCAGATGTGTGGCTCGAACACATGCCTTTCTTCGCAGACGGGTGTGAATATCGACGACTGTTGGCGTCGACGCAAAGAACCATGCCAGATTAGTTTTTCCGGTCGTATCGTCGGAGTTGCAGAGGACGGCAATCGCGTAGGGTTTCTTGCTGGCTGATATGTTTCAGGGCGACTAATCATTTGCGAGTACATTATTCTCGAACCAGCACTCGGTCGACTGAGCAAAAGTTTCCATGACGCTGCCGCGTACCTTAAGATGGTCGCTGCCCATGTCTCAGGAAGAATCCATGTATGTCTTGAGTGTATATGGCACCTTATTGATGAGTTCCAGCCGACTCGGCGAGAAGTGCATTGGACCAGTTCTCCGTCCGAATATGCTAAGGCTCTCATTTTCGTTGGAATGAGTGAAACAATCGAATTGGTCAGTGACTTCGGACGCAGGCGAGAACCTCCGCCTTTCTTTCTTGACTCACATGTATCGTAGGTCGCTACTGTAGGAAACGAACCCCCGGCCGCACCGCCTGACGGTGTCGAAGTACTGCAAGCTGGATCCGTTGTGAACTGCATAGTGCGAATGTACAGAGTGGAACGTCCATCAGACGGAATCCCGATGCGAACGCAACTGTGGACTACGGTAAGGTACAGTTCGTGAGAGGTGGATGTTTCTCAAACCGGTTCCCGCAGGAGTGGATGTTGAAGGCGGACAGCATCTGCCGATTCTTACCATCGCGAACCGATGTGCTGTCCTTTAGGGCTCAATCTCGTCAGGCAGGAGACCTACTCGGAGAATCGTCTCCCGTTTCTAGAGGCGAACATAAGTCCGATTAGTGCTTGCCAATGTCGTTAAATGTCGTTATCCATACCTCGACGCCAAGTACCACCGCAGTGTAGTATGTCTTTTGAGTGGCAGAGTACCGGTTACAATTTCCTACCAGCACTTTTCACCTGTAAATTGGGCTTAGAACGCGTTACCCTGTCTGCGATACCAAGGTCCGCCAGCGCTTCCTTCCGCGCGCATGTATTTACGAGAGCCTTGGTCCGAGAGATAGCGACGTCCAGCTACGCGTGATCGCCGCCTTCGACGCTGAAAGACAAGTCAGCAGCCCGTTCCTCAAAAGGCGCAGACCGAACACGTACGGAGACGATTTGGGGTTCCCACCCCCACCGGAAAATGGTCAAGGTTCCATCCTCCGCGCACTGCTGGAAGAACTGCAGCTCCAACGTCGGCATGATGCTGACCAACCGCGCCAACAGCGCTTTCTCCTCTGGTCGGATAACCTGACTGTTCCCCGGCCGCAGCAGCGAGGGGATGATCCGATTGAGATACGGCGCAAACTCGAGTAACAGGATTGGGCTGCCGCAGAGGCGCCGATAGTCCCTTCCATATCGTGTGCTGGCTGTCTGTAAATAACCCGCAAGCGACTTGTAGATCTCTTCGTTAGCGCAAGTGCGTGTTATCGCCTGCGCGTAATGTTAGCCGCTGTTAGAACCAGGCCCCGCGTACATACCTCCCAATCGATTTGACTGTGGCTCACGGTCGCGCGTCGGATGATATGCTCAGGGACCTCTTGGTTTCGCGCCTTAATGAACTTAAAAAAAATTTAGTCGCAGAACGCGAATCCGATGAATATACTGACTTGTAATGTGTTCGAACACCGTCGAAGATAACGGCGCGCAATCCCCACAAGCATCGTCAGTGCACGATTGTCCGTTTTAAGCCCTTCAATCGCGCGGACTTCTCGCAGTCGTTTGACCGTATGAATATCCGCAGGACGCCTAAATCGGATCTGCAGCGACGCAGCGCGTAGCTTTGTGAGAGAGACCGCGTTTTAGTCCTTGGAAATGCAGATAATGGGTCGGAGAATCGGTCATTTGGCGTTGGGGTCGTATTCCTTACCTTTCGCTGAACCGAATTAGCAACCTACGCGACTTCAAGAGATAAGGTCCATACCCTTCTTGCCGCCTTGATCATGCATCATTGGAATGAGTTCTTGAATGAACATGCCCAACTGTAGACGCGTCAAAACCTGGAATGATAAAAAAACGGACAACACACATTATCCACCGTCAATCTCATCTATCACAAGCAGGACGGGTTTTGTGCTCCCGGCGGCACGTCGGGACGCGAGAGCAGGCCGTATTCGATCGACGATAACCGACCCCGACCGCGCGTCGCTCGCGGTGATTTCCAGGACTTGGTATCCCCTCTGTCGCGCGACGACATGTGCGAGGGACGTCTTTCCCAGCGCGGGAGGCCCAGAAAGCAATAACAGCTACAAGTCCCGTCAACGGGGGCGTCGCTACAACATCATAACCACACACCTTGTCCCTCGGCCGTTTGTACGGGTCATTCACGTCAATCGCGTCGTTCTCCCCGTCCTCGCGGGACCGCTTCTTCCCCTTGGACTTGCCAAACACGCACGGGTCCCACTGCTTGACCCAGGCCATCACCTCCCGCGCAACGCGCTCGTTCCCCGTCAGGTCGGCAAACTATCGCGGCCGCTATCGGTCGACCCATTGCCCGACGGCGGTGGCAAGCTTGTCAACACGTCCGACGATGAACTCGAGCTCCTTGTGTTCCTTGGAGTAGCGGCGCGTGAGATCTGGCGCGTTGACGATCATCGGAGGGAGGTACGAGAAGTGGAAGCTTCGCGACCCGTTCCAGTGGTGGTGGTCGCAGAAGGGACACGAACCACCATTATTGGCGCAGTCTCCGCGGAATCGCGCGTAACAGTGGTCGCACTGAACGTCGATATCTTCCGACGCGGGCGCAGATGTTGTCGTCGCGACGGGTTGCGTCTCCCTGCAGACGAATTAGCTAGCGCATTCCAAACGACAACTGGACGCACTCTAGCTGCATCTTGGCCACCTTCTCCAACGACAGCTCCTCGAGCATCCTGTGAATCGGTACGTCCAGAAGATTCCCCATGCGCTCCGCAAATGGACGCGCGCTCGCAGCAGGTTTCTAGTAGCAGTCAGTCAGTCAGTCAATTCGCGCATATGGCAGCCAACGCGCACGTACGAGCAGCAGCTTCGTTTTTGGCTTCTTCGTGAGCAGGACCTCCGTGCCGTCAAACGTCCTCGCGCGTATCGAGTAGCGGAGCGTAGGCGGCGGCGGCGGCTGCGCGGATGTCGACGCCGACGCGCTGGCGACCGGGCCCACGTCGCCACTACCCAGAATGCCATTTGGTACAAACGTCGGCGTCAGTGCTGACTGAGGGTTGCCGAGTCCTACACGCGTTGCGTTCAGTCTGGGTCAAAACCCCATCCGCGTCCCCACTGAAGAAAACGCAACGCACCCAATAACCCCGTCGGCTTCAACATCCCCTCCATCTCCATCTCCTCGTCCTTGTCCTTCTCCGTGCCCGCGCCTAGCCCTAGGCCTAATCCGAATGCACCCAACAGCCCCGTCGGCGCACCAAAACCCATCGTGCTCGTACTCGCGCTGGCCATGGTTGTATTGGTGGTGGTGGTGGTGGTGGTGGTGGTGGTGGTGATCGTAAACAGAGGACGCGATACAGCCGCTGCATGACCAAACGCGACTTGTCCCCAACTCCCAACTGCCATCGCCAACCCCCCATCCCAGCCCCAGTGGCAAGTCCAATGGCGACGATGGAAAATCCCCACGCAGAACGCCAATCCGCTCTCCTCGACCGCATAATAAACACCTCCGTTCGTCGTCCCTTCGTACCTTTCCTGCCCTTTAACGCTCCCCCAGGCCCATCTCCAGGACATCATCCGCGCCAACGAAAAAGTCCGCACCGCAGCAGACCTCTCGTCAAAGTATCGGCGCAACATTGGCAAAGTCCGAGTCTGAGCAGCCTGCACCTTGAACGCGCACAAACGCTTCCATGCTCAAAAGCTACAGTACATGGGAACAAGTGGTGTTGTATGTTTTATAGTGTATGAAGAACTGCAAAAAACGGTCAAAAAACACAAAGCCCAAGCGCTCTTTCGTGGTCGTCGTGAGAAAGATATGAATGTGAGGGGAGATGGATGGAAGGGAGAAGAAAAAAGGGCAACGGAAACGAAACGTCTTTTACGACTTTTTCATTTCCTCGAGCGCCAAAACGACTTCAGACATCGTCGGCCGGTCCTCGTGCTGCTGGGCCCACATTCGCTCTATCAAGTCGACGATTGCACCATTGTTTTCGGAGACCAGTAGTACGCGGTCTAACACGAAAATGATCAGCCAAACGCCTTTAAAGGTCAAAAAGGAAACAGTACCTCTGTGTTTTGGTTCCAACAATCTCGTAGATAGCATGCTCGTTCATGCCCTCCCATGGAAACTTCTTCTCCTTCAGATGTCACTGCAGCATCTTCCAAAACACCATCGCGCAGCTGAACACGTCCACCTTGTGGTTGTACTTGGGATGTGCGTGCCACAGCTCCGGCGCCTGCCAATTGACCGTCCCAACTAGACTCCGCACCATTGACCGCGTCGACTGTTTGACCTTGGCAAGCCCAAAGTCGGCAATCTTTGCGGTCCCCTTCGCGGTGATGAGGATGTTGGACGACTTGCAATCACAATAGACGACCGAGGGTTTGCGGAGGTGCAGATACTTGAGACCGCGCGCAATGTCAAGCATGATCGACAACTATTCCAGAACTAAACCGAAGAAAGAAATTAATGGAAAGAGTACGCACGACTTTGTTCAGCGACGGCGCCGCGACGTTCCGCACATAGTCAAAGAGGTCGCCGTTTGAGCAGAGTTCACTGACAATCATTACCGGGGTCACCTTGGTGTCCTCCGGAATGTTAACACCCAAAAACCGGACGATATTGGGGTGTTCAAAGCCGCCAAGTAGCTTGAGTTCCTTGATGTCCACTATGGAACTCTCGTTAATACTGGTTCTATGAACGGAATCCAAAAAGCACGTACTCGCACTGAATTGGCCACGAAACTCTGAAATGGCAATGCTGCGCCCTCTGAACTTGCCGATAAACACATCCTTGAACCCGCCGCTCCCGATCTTCTCAAGCTTCTGTAGCTTGTCTGGCGGGATCTCGCGGTCGTCGAGACCCAGACTCTCGAGATCTAGCTCAAGCTCCGGCTTGCCCACCGGTGCCTCCTTTGGCTCTGGCGTCACCAGCTCGTCGATATGAATGCGCTCAGAGCGGAGCAACACGGGAGTTTGTGGTTGAGAAGCTCCCCGACGGGCGTTTGACGACGGCGGTAGATGGCGGTCCGCCGGTCACCGTTCCGTTCGACGAAGGAGAAGACGCCCCAGCATGTCGGTCGCGCCACTGGAGGACCGCTTCTGCCAGTCGCGGTTTCGTACCAGCAGTTTCGAGGTCGCGCGTCTCGCAAAGGCGGACAAGATGGTCCCGACGAAGTCGAATAAGAGTTCTTGAGGTTGCAATGGTCAAGTCGACTGAGTACAAGGTTAGAACATGTATGGGGCAAAGAAACAAGGACGGACCATGTCCTCGTCGGGCGTCGCCTTCTGCTTGATCGACGTCGACTTCCTCCTCCTCCTCCTCAGCATCCGCGTCACCTTCCTCGTCCGCTTCAACTTCCTCATCCGCTTCCTCTCCTTCGTCTTGTTTCTCCTCTTCCTCAACGACATGCTGCACTTCCATGTCGTCGCCGACAATCTTGCCGTTGCGCAACTTGCGCGGCTCAACGTCGATCGTCTGCTCATCCTCATCCTCTTCCGCCACCTCTTCCTCACCCTCCCCGTCCACAGTGCCCTCATCGGCTTCCTCGGCTTCCTCCTCCTCTTGCTCATCATCTCCATCCACGCCCTCGGTCGACGCCGAGTGGCTCCCGCTGCGCCGTGTTCGTGGTCGCAACCGTTGCACCAACGGCGTTCGCTCCACGTCGTTTAACGGCGACCATGACCTGACCATCAAGCTACCTCGCGTTGGACGGGTCTTGGTCGGAGTCGCAAGCTGGTCGCAATCATCATCCTCATCGCTCTCCTGCACCTGCAGCTGCGCCTCAACCTCTCCCTCCTCCTCTCCCTCCTCTTCCACCACCTTCTTCGCTTTACGGGCAGGCGTGACGCGCCGTAAATCCAAAAGGTCGAGCGCAAGATTCTCCTTGCCCTTCCCGAGCCCGCTCCCGCTCCTTGTCTCTACTCCGTAACCGACGCGGACTTGGATTCGCACCAGCTGGCTCGTCGGAAATCTCCGTGAGATCGCTCTCGCTCGCCTCCGCAAGCTCCCGACGCTCACGCCCGCTCCAGCTCCTTGTCACGTTCCATCTCCGGAACTGGCAAGAATTCGACTTGTTTAGCCTTGCCCTTACCGCGCCCTTTAGCTGCGGCTGTTGAGCGCTGCACCGTGGCAGGGAAATGCAGTCGGGTAATCGGCATGGAAGGGAAGAAGTTGACGCGGAGGAAAGCGGAGCGGAAAGGGATTGTTCGCCCTCGCGAGAGCGGAATCGGTGCGCAGGAGGGGATGATACGGTATGTTGGAGGGGCGGGAAGGACGTGCGTAACGACGGAGCGGTCTACAATGCGCGCGTTGGTTTCCGCCGTCTGTAATCGAAAATAGATTAGTTAGGTGTGATGAAGGGAATCGACGAAGACGAACCTTGCTGCTGGACTTGAGACGGATTCAACGGTAACATTAGAGCCAGAGGCGATATTGAGACCGGGATTGTTGAGGATGTGGCCCATTGACAAATTCCGGCTCTTTGACGGACGGGAGGTGAGCGCGACGCTCTCGTTGACCGTAGCCCGTCGACGGAGACCATTGGCAAGCCGAGACCGCAGAGCAGGAGTGGGTGTCTGCAAGACGTCGTCGTCGTCGTCGTCGTTGGCGTCGTTTTCAAACTCATCCGAGGACGCCCCGCGGGGAGATGACGGCGGAAGCTCGAGTGTCTCCTCCCGAGCCGCAAGCAAGGCGTCAACAATCTCGCCCTTGGTCGAACTCTGCGCATCGTCGGAAAGGCCAGCGGACGAATACAGCCGCACGAGGACGTCTTTTCATAGCCGCTGGAGCTCCTTCACCGGCGCAAAGTGGATGAGGTGATGGTCGGCTACAAGGGAGGGACGGAAATGAGCACACCCGAAGGGGTCGGAAAATGGGGAGACGTACTGGATTCTGCGGGCTCGTCGTCCACTGTGAGGTCAGAGGACTCCTCGTCAGATAGGGAAGACGGCCAACGCGACGAAGCCGGCACGTCAACTTCCATCTCACTCGCCTCCACCGCGTCCATGGGGTCGTAGTTGTCCGACCAGAGGCGTTTGAGGCGGCCAGAGCCCCTCGTGGACCGCCCAGCGCTGTATTTGTTCTCGCGCTCGGTACGCGTTTCCGTTTGGAACCGCTTTGTGGGGGTGGCATATCCTCGTCGTCTGACTTGTTGGACGTGGGACGCGTCGCACGGAGGTTTGTTACGAGCGCGGCCAGGACAGGGCGTCGATGGGCAAGCTCTGGGCTTGGGACGAAGGAGGCGGCGGGGGTGTCACTGTGACCTGCTGTTCCTCAGTTGTCTCTGAACACGCTTCGGCCAAAAATCGCAATTAGTTCTTAATGGGAGGAGCACGGAAACACGTTCGATTCGAGGAGGGGGATAATACAAGTACAACGGGAAGGAACAAAATTTAATGACAAAAAGTAGTCGCATTGGAAGGGTCTGCCCACCACGTCGCGTTCATCACCAAATGACTATATCTGGGAATGAGTACCCAGACTGGGTGCTCCTCCAGGCCTACGATAGCGACATCCAACTGCATGCGCCCGGCTCCAAGAGTGAGCCGACGAACGTATTCGATAGGCGGGCAGGGCAAGTACTGGTAGCACTCGGCCAAGGTGATGACCCGCGTCGTGAACGGGAAGCTGTTGTAGGTGAACAAGACGATATGGAAGTCCATTGGAAGGACTTCGAGCCGCTCCACCATCTGAGCAGAGATCTCGTTGAACTTTGCAAACATGTCCCCGTCCACAAGCGTGCGGATGAACTTGCGGTAAGGAGCAGAAAGACCGAGGCCTTCATAATCTGCTTCGGTTAGCGCGGAAAGTCAACCAAAAAAAGGACATACAGTCATCGACCGTCTTCCATACCCCGCAGAAGGCCTTGTGATCCTTCCAGACGAGAGCCTGACAAGGGCGACCACAGTAATGCTCCATGTAACATTGCCCGCAGCGTTTCATCGCATAGCGCCCAGACAGAAGGCCACACTGTGCAGAACGTTACCGCCACATACATCTGGAATGAAAACTTACCCCGTCGCACATTAGTATCCGTTGAACAAGATGAAGTCCGTGTCGAACGCGAGCAGTAGATCGAACCAAGCCGCTGTTGAAGACGTTTTGCAAGGCGTCCCTGACGACAGCGGTGAGCGGAGTGGTGTCGCGAGCTTGTCGAATCTGCTGCAGATTCTCCTCTAGACGTTCAAACACGTCCATGTACCAAGTCGTCGCTGGAATTATCTTGCCGACAATCCGGACAACGTCGTCGAGAATACTTTCGGGAAGAGCGGTCGCACTAGCCCTTATAAGTGCCGGCAGAAGACCGCCTGCGATAGCATCTGCCCATACCCAAGGCGTCTGATAGTAGGCGTCGAAGTGGACGAGTAGCTCGAGGCGAGGTACAGAGCAGGTGAGTGTCCGTCTCGTCCGCTGAGTCCGACACCGTCGACAACGCCTGCGCGAACAGTTTCGGGATAGCGATACGCCGAAATGCATCGCTCAACGTCCTAGTGGACGAAGCACTGACGCAAATGCCTCCAGTCAGACTAGTGACGACCGCGTACAGTCGCCGGGTAGGATGAGGGACTCCCATCGCCGCAAGGGGAGGAACGATTTGATATGCCGCTTCCACCATAGTCGCGACGGATGCGGCAACGTCGGAGTCCTCCAAATCCACCTCGTACGTACGTCTCCCAACGGCAAGGGAAATGTACCCCCCGAGGAATATGAACGCGCAACCAGCAGTGCACTCTACCTGAGAGGGGGTGCTGCGCAAACCCGCAGAGATGGCAGGAAGCGATTCGCAGTAGAAGGAGAAGAAGCCGTTGGTATCGCAGATGATTTCGCGGATGGGGATGTAGTTGCAAAGATGTCCAATCGCGGCGGCGCAGACGACAAGAACGAACGAATGGCCGGTGTCCGACGCGGATACGAGGTTATGGGTACGAAGAAATTCGACCCACGGCCAAAGGTGAGTCCAAATGGACAGACAGACCTCGTCCTCCGGGATACAGTCGTTGTACGCCGTGAAGTGGATAGCGTTCCAAGCCAGGTGGACGTTGTTAAGCTCCTCGTTCGAGGGATCCGTCGCCATAGTAGGGATTTTACGTGGGTCGAGGATGACCAGGAACGGCGTCCAGATAGGCAGGCATTGTTCCGGAGGTGTGGATGCCGCAGCTCGCCCGAGTTCGCGGAGACTGGGGCGCGGGTCCGAACCCCGCTCGAGAGCTCTAGAGAGATGGTTTGCAGCGGCCCGAATAGACAAGAAAGACATCGAGAGTTGTCGTGCCTACCATCCCTGAGCAAGTTAAAAGAGCGTACAGATCTCTGTGTGACCCATACCATCTTTTCGAACTTTTCTAACCCCCATCTCGCGCCGCTGACCGACGGACACTGGACTGAGGTCGACATCTCTTCGTTGTTCAATGATAGGTGTGTCTAAGCTAGAAGATCCTCATCAAGCAGCGGTCAGCTATAACTCGAGCTCCAAGTTCTAAGGTCTACATCCTTTCCCGTTCTCTTCACGCCAACTTCCAATTCGACCCTCCCGCTCAGCTAATATGGCCATGTCCATGAGATTGGACGATTCCCCGGTCGATGTAAATGGCACAGAAATTCGATCTTTCCGGAACATTGCAACAAACGAACCTGTGGCTCTTACGTTCGCCGGCGTTATCGCCGGGGTCGTCGACTGCGGCGAAAACTATAAGGTTCAATATCATCCTCATCTAGCTAAGCTAAACCTACCTTAGTACCTTGTCCTTTCTCGTCCCCCTGGATCTTCTGCGGGAGCAGTCTTCGACCAAACCCTCGAGCTACTGTCGTATCTCGTCGACACGGCTCCGCAAATGCCACATGTTTGTGTCTCGGGTGAGGAACGACAACCCGGCTCACTGATTATAGATGTCGCGCTCGGTTATGTACTGGACCAGTCCTGCTACACCACTGCACGGCGCACTGATCTACGTGTCCGCCAACGACCGCACCACCATGGTAGCACCCATTCGGTTCTTCGATTCTTCAAACATGCTAATTTTTCTTTGTCCCTAGGGCACCGTCGCCTGTAACCCCGTTTCTCTTCCAGATATACTCGATGTGATCCCTGCGTCGTATGCGGGCATCCCTACGATCGAACTGGGTGCTTTGGTTCGTTGCTGTGTGAATCTCGAGAGACAGGACCGCGCGTCGCACCCAGTAGCACCCAACGTTATCATTTGGACAACGGTAAAGTTCTTGTCGGGTCTTTCCGAGCCCACGCTAACTGACATCTGTCAAGCAATGGATTGCTCGAGCGACGTCGCTGGCGAGATTCGTACGCGTTCCTGTTCGTCCAAGCGTGGCGCCTCGTGTCAGAGGCTAACCTGTCTACTGCCTGTAAAGTTGAATCCAATGTGACTTCTATGCATCTCGGATTGGTACGCAGAATAAATCCCGAAGCTATCCATGGCCGGGTATCGACCATGGCCCACACAGCCCAGGAATCCGCAAGCCTGTCGTATCTCGCGGCTGCTTTAGTCGTACCGGAATCAGAGGCTAGAGCTCCATGCACGAAGACAGCCCTCTTCACTCTTCCTGACGGGGAAGTCGCCGCGTTAGCGGTCGTTGGGAAGATTGCAGGATACATGCCCGCCTCCAAGGTATATATTTAATTCTTTAAAGTGGCTGATTTTACTACAATTCTTGTCTGCGATAGAAGATCGCACTTTCTAAACTTACGGTTGACTTTGACGATGCCGTGTCCTACCTGTCGGCGTTAGCAGCAAAGTGGGCCCGACCGGTACGTATCTATGCTCGCCTCCACTTACTCACGGAATTTAGGGCGGAGTACTACTTGACCGATGGACAGCAGGCGAGCCTGCATGTCGACGAATACTCATCGATGTCTCCGAGTGTACAGACATGGTTCAAAGATTGTCCGCTTCAATGCCCGAACACCAATTCATTTTTAACAGATTTCTGGAGACACTGCACTGCCCATTGGAACGCCTGTACGCTGCCGTGTTACGCTTCAGCGATTGGCATCCTCAGGGGACCACCGGTCCGTAGCTTGGACGTTGGTAAGGTACTTTAGACCTGACTGACAGGGACTAAAGCATTCAGGGATGGACGCTGAAAGCCACTTCCGTTCACGCGTTGAACTGGACGGGAAGGTCTCCATGGCCCGACGCAGCTCCACCGTCGCTGGAGATAATCTAAATATAGTGAAAGTGTTCTAAGTCGTAGCCCAGCATGCAGTGACCGTGACGTTTGGACGCATGTCACGTCGTGTCTAGACATGAATCGTAACACCACGTGAGCGTGTCTGTCACAGTGGCGTCACCTGCCTGTCTTCTCGCCCATTATAACGACCTGGTTTCCCTGTCTCGACATGGACGCTTTAGCAAGCGAAGACGACTGCTACGACTTGAGCCTTCCAACCTCCTTACAGCTCGTCGATGGCGAAGAATCTGCACAGTTCCTCGTTGCGCAGAGCTACCACTTTGAAGACTTCCTGCGGTTGTCTCTGCACGTTCGTAAAGAAGGAGCATCAGAGGTTCGGGATGTGGAGACGGTCGTGAGCGAAACCGCCGTTCTAGGAATAGCGGGCGAACTAATCGCTCTGGAAAACCACGATACGGTTCGATGCCTTTTTACGCCTATTTCGACCTGCTAAATGCCAAAGACTTTGGTTCTCGCCGACTCGACAACTCAGTTCGAACAAGCCGTAGACTTTCTTCTCGATTTACAGCATTCGTTCGCGCGTGACGACGTTCGTCCCTTGACGTTTGCGTCCTTTGTCTAATCCTTGTCCAGCCGGTATCCGAACAGTTCTTTTGCGCTCGAAAATCATTGGCGAATGTAGACTTCATCATGGTGAATGTCGCAAAAAATACCGCACTGGTAGTGTATACTTTCTTTGTCCAGTTATTTGTCTGATTATCGACGAAGGTACTCCGAGATTGGTCGCCGTCTGTAGGACATAGCAAACACGCCGCTCGCATATTTTTGAAAGGAATGCGCCTGCAATGTACCGTCCGAATACAGCGCAAGGACTCCCCCATCCGCCTAGAAGATGGATCAATCCTTTGGACTACTGTGCGTTTAGGCCATATTGATTCGAGCCTCTCAAAGACATCCACAGAAATGGCTTATGACTGCCTTGAGAGTTCAAGAGAGTCGTTTTCAGCAATCCGACCCTCGAAGGGCTCGATTGTCGCCTTGTTTGGAATTTATATCACCCCTGTCGAAACGAGCGAGGCCCTCAGACATTCTTCCTTCCGATGAGGTTTATGACGAGGAGTGGGAGCACTTTGACGACGAGGACGGAAAACCTTTGATACTCTGAATGTATATTCAATCATATATAAGTACATTTGCGAGAAAGAGTGAAGCTTTAACTACAGCAAATCAAGATCGCGCGATAGTCAAAACGAAGCTTCTGCCCCAGAAAATCGCTCGTACCGCCAGAGGACGTCCTCAACGAGAGGCTCGGCCCTGTGGCCTTCTTTCGTGCAGCAATGGGAGACAAGGGGAACGGCGCGGTCGGACAGATGCGCCCACATTTCATCCAAACCCTTTTCCAGCTCAACAGGGACCCTGGCGATATGTCCAACGCAGCGAAATCCAGCCTTCGCAGTGGGAATCGTCGAAGTCGCGCCCTCGACACTGTAGCGACCAGACGTGAGCGCGTGGTAGGGACTGACAACGCGTCCTGCGGTTATCATCGTCGTTTGGTGGGTGTATTCAGACCCCATAACGGCTGGAAGAATAGTGAGGAATTCGCTTTGAGAGACGGTAACGATAGCCTGCTCGACACGTCAATTTACACAGCTCGAAGGACAATGAAGCGCACCGTCTGCCCCTCGATATCGCGCACAAAGACACTAACGGAAGCGACGTGCACCGGCAGCGGTCGACTGCGAGCAACGGCGTACGCCGAGGCGACGTCGACTTTAAGCCACCCCATGTTCGCCATGAACGTCTCCCATGCGTAAAATTTGTCCACGGGAAAGACGAAGTTGATGTCGGTAGGGGCGTCCGCACGCTTGAAGAGCGTGTCCGTGCAGGCGATCTGCGCCGCAACCGAGCCGAAGATGGCGCCGTCGCACAGTTTTAAGAGCAGCATAATGGGAGTGATTTCCTCGGGACGAAAGTATCGCAGCAAGAATTGGCGAATGCGGGATGCCATGAACGCTCCGACCGCGTCCCGAGTCAGTCGGCTACAACGAGAGACAGCGAACAAGGTGAAGAGCGAACAGTACTGGAAGATTAGACCCGACACCTCGTCGACGGTAAAGACGCGGGATTGGAGCAGGCAGAGTAGCCATAGACCGGAGAGGGAAGTAGAGGACAAGCAGTGCGAGATCTTCTTCTGAGTTAAGTGTGCCCGGCTCAGTTTTAGTTGCGGAGCGCGAGTAGTCAAGCGCAAAGATCTGTCGATCTAACGCCGCACTCTGCGGTACCCCCGGTACTGTTCTCGACGCGTTCTGGTCAGCGTCCATAGAGCCTACGCCGTACGAGTTATATTTTCATCGTCAAACGAGAAGTGACCGTACATGAGATACCTGGAATAAGGCTCGTCACACTCTTCAGCTCTACGCGACCTCTGTAGCAAGACACGCTCTCACCACGACTGCGCGAATCGAATAACGTCCGACCTGCAAAGAATCTGACAGACTTGCGTTAGACTGTTGGAGCTGTCCTTCATCCCCGTCGAGAACGAGGCATTTACCAAAGACCACCTTAGCTCACTTGTCCTGCCTGTCGTTCTACCTACCCACTAGAATGACCAGGTCTCTCCTACTGTCGATTCATACATGCCAAGCCGGCAACTGCCTCGAATCTCGAAATCTACAACGACGCGCCACGATTTCAGACTCGATATCCCCAGATGCTGGAACTTTGACTCCTCACGCTCGTCCTTATTTACAGACAACGTCCAGCTATGCGACGCGTCTACGCTGCCCTGCCTGCCCATGGTGTCTACAGCTATGCATTCATCCCTATGTCCCTAACTAATGACCTTCGCAGTCTTCGTCCACAACCCACAACATCGTTGTCTGCGAATTCTTTGAAACAAACAGCGGCATATACGCCGTTCTCCCGCAAGGGCAACCCAGACCTTCCACCAATCCACACCGCCGACATTACATCCGACGGGCTCCGGCTGGATGTCAAAGCGATCCTTTCCATCGCGGCGTTCACCGCAGCCCTCCAAAAGATGTCGCTACGCGTCATCGCTCCCGAACCACACGCCCTCCAGATTGCAGCAGAGGCTGCGCGAGCGTTGCGCCGCGCTGGAGTTGAGGTTACGGAAATAAGCTTTACTCGCCTCGGCGATTAATGTATCGCCCTAATCTACTCCCTCCCTCTTGTACACTCTGTTTACATCTACTGTGTATGCTCGTGTCCTCGCTATGTATCGTCGTCGTCCCGAACCATGCGCTAGATTCCGGCAAAGCAAGGTCCGTGACGCGTACGCAGTATGCAGTCACTTTATCCGAAAATTGTCCTCGGAAATTATCCCGACAACTGTCAGACGTATTGAATACATATGGAAATAGGAACCAGGAGCATGAAACATTAGGTAGTGTCCGGGGTACTGGCCTAAATGGGGCAGCGCCAATGATTAGCGAGGCTCGACTGTCCGGCCTTCCATACTCAGGCCATTTCTTGACTTATATAATTCACGTCCTTCTGCAGTTAAAACATTAAAAACACTTGATCACCAGTTGTGATGGCACATCAGAAGCCATCACAGCTGAGGTGGTCATGGTTTATTGCCTCATTTTCTTTCCTAGATTTCATCCATTTTTCACCTGATTTTCATACTAAAATCCCGTGAAACAAGGGTATGAAGGTTTGCAGGAGGGGTATGAATTTTGGGGTATGAAATTCACAGATATTCCCTGAATTTCACTGCAACTTGCAGTGAAAATAACCGGAAAAGGGTATGAAAAAATGGTATGAAAGTCATACCCTTTACCGGCCACAGTGAACCTCTTTGTTTTTTGTCAAAAGATAAGTGGGAATAACTGCATATCTACAGCCAGCGACAATTTAAAAAATCCAGGGGTGCTATATTTGAGTCCAGACTCCAAACCGGCAGTTCCGAGCCTGTAGCGCTGTGGACTCTCGGTACACAGACTCTTCGAGGGCAGCGACGGAAGTCGCTGGTGGATACCCGCGTTGAGGCCGTGCATGTCCCATTCTAACTTATAGTGCCCCCGCTGAATTTAAAGTCAACCGATACCTCCGCCACAAATAAATTAATACATTGTATCGGGGGCGCTCAATCTGTGCCTTTCTCCGTCCGCATGCCGATTGAGGCGATGCGCAGTTCAACCTATAATACCTCCCGGCCGCGACGTATTGCTCGGTCAATAACCATGCATCGTTCGTCCGACGCTCTTCTTCTGCCCTCGCCCTCAAGCGCCGGTCCGACGCCGAAGCACACGTCTCCCTGGTCCCGTCTGCCATTTTCGCAGCAATTCAATCTATCTCGATGGCGGCATGGAGGCTCACCTCCGCCACTAGATCACCAATACCGCCCTTTAAACCAATCAAGACAGTTCGAGTGTCCCTGCGGATGCGGTGATTTCGTTCCCCAACCAAGCACGCGCCCAACAAGAGACGACTTTGAAGGCGATTGCTGACTCCACTGGCAGTTTATCGCAATGTACCTTTAGGTTTTTGCGCCAAGCCACATCCTGCCGAGTCTCGGGTCTACGACTCGGAATCCTCGACTATTCTCATAAATAAAACCATCCACCAACGTGCTGGCGGTGAGCGACCGTTCAAACCGTGGGACTTTTGGGTGATGTGGGCGCAAGAAGATGAGCATTATGGTAGCAAATATAAAGCCATTGTTTACGCGGAGTGATTTGGACTGGCTCGGGTCGACAGCATGTATAGATCTAGCTAGGTGTGGAGCCGTAAAAATCTAGGTTTACAAACAAAGGATATGCTGGGAGCCCAGAGCGATGCCTGTCTCTATAATTCGGGGTTATGCCCATAATTCTCCTAAGCCGACCCCAGTAGTCACGACGACAGCATCGGCGTCAACCCAATCCAAGCCACGCCGTAAGAGAACAACAAAGGCCAAAAGCAGCGGTACCAATTCTAAACAGAAATAGCCAACTTGACGTCAATACAAGTCCGAGTCATCGTAAAACTCGACAGTGTACTTCTCCTCAGGACCCATGAACGGCTGGCAGTGTTCCTTGATCCAAACACTCTCCAACACGCCGGCTGCGCTCGCGCGCTTGGACACATCGTAGCAGAGCATGGAACGTAAGACAAGTTCGAACGTCCCGCGCTGCTTGGAGCCCCGCGGAAGGGAATTCCCCAAGAAATCGAAGAGTGTACCGGTGCGTCTCGTGTCCAGCGGGTTCCCAGCCTCGTCGAAAAACTCCGCGCGCTTTTCCCACTTTGACCAAAGGGGCTCCGGGAACGGCCCAAGCCTCAAGACCATTTCCGTCAGCAAGCCGTCATGGCCTTTGTCTTCTTCGTAGTCGAATGGCCCCTTGCTCGAGAAAAGGTAGCAGAAGAGGATTCCGAGCGCCCAGATGTCGAGATCCGGTGTCGCGTGTGGAGCCACAGCCAGGAGCGGCAACGCTGCGGGCGGGCGAAAGGAGTGCGGCGTAGAGAGTTGAGGAGGGAGGGAAAGCGTTGTCATGTAGGATTCGCTAAAGTCGCATAGCTTGATGTTCGGCTGGCGAAGGCAGTCGCGGAAGAGTTTCGGTTGAAGGGTGAGGCCCGTAACGAGGTATTCCGGACGATGTGGGCTCGGCGGTACAGAGGACGCGATTTGGATTTTCCAAAGTTGCGGATCGCCAAAACTGCTATGAATATCTAGTCTCGCCTCAAACTCTTCCGGAAACCCTTCAATCGTCCCGGAGAGAAGGGGGAGAGAGTCTTGGACGTGCACAGAGGGGGGTTCGTGGGATATGATCGGAAAAATAGGCGGTTCCCCTTTTGGGGGGTATTCGACGAATGGGGAAGGAGCTGTCGGCGCGTCGCGTCTTAGCTTCTACCAGCACTATGCTCCCATACTACTCGCATTCGATCCAATACATGGCTTTTACAGACTATCTTTGAATCTCCTCATCCTATAACTCTCCGGAATGGCTCGATGCAAGCATTAAGCGGGGCTCCTACCCACCGGTCCCACCACCTCGATGGTATAGTAGGAGATCTGAACGCGGAATATGGATCCATGGCCGCGCATGTCCCCGATTTGGCCATCCGCAAAGGCGACATTGCAATCCTCGCCCGACATGGCGAGCGGTAAGCTGCGCGACGCGCTGGTCATGACCCCTTCCCCATTCGTCGATTACCCCCCAAACGGGGAACCGCCTATTCTACCATCACATCCCACGGACCCCCCTCTGTAGACGTCCATGCCTATGAATATCCACTGTGGCCGGAAAACCACATCAAATTCATGTAGGTATTTCACCCAGAACTGACTTGAAAATGATCCCAAAACTCACTGTATTTCACGCAGTTTCCTGAAATTCATGTAGTTTGGTTTGATGTGGTTTTTGTTACATTCCATGCATAATTTCAGTCTTTGTTCACATTGTTTCCATGCCGAGACTTATTGGGAAGCGTGAGGATCCATCCTCGCGCGCTTGTGTTCACTCCGAAGGAACATGAAAATCAAGGTAGTTCATATTGATATACAAGGGAGCTAGCTATTGGGCCGCCGCCTTTCCACCCGCCGCCGCCGGCGCAACCATGTCGTCGTCGTCGTCGTCGTTCGAGTCATCCTCGTCCTCCAACTCGTCCTCCTCGTCCTCCTCCTTCTCCTCCTCACCATCATCATCAACTAAACGTCGCCGCGTCGTCGAGCGCGTCGTCGAGCGCGTCGTCGAGGACGACGGAGCAGGGGAGCCAGATCCGAGACGCCAAGAGCTTGCCGACGGGGATCGAGTGCGCCGGGAGGTCGGGCTGGAGCGGCGCGGGCGAGGGGACGCACTCCTGCGGCGACGGCGTTCGACAGCCTTGCGGCCAACGTATGTGTCGGGACGTTCCTTGGCGCCGGAGTAGTTCTTGATGTTGTCCCAGGACTGCTTCATGACGCGGTAGGTCGCCCACGAATTTTCGAACCGCTCGAGCTCGGGGAACTTGTCGGTGATCTGGCGCCATGTTAGAAGAGAACAAGGGTGAGCTAGTCACACGTACTGCGCGGGCGATAACGCCGAGGGCGTACGTGTCTTGCTTCTTCCAGCTCAAGGCCTGGTTGAGGTTGCCGGCATGTAGACGATGGCGACCGAAGGTCTGCGGGCTAGTAAGTGAAAGTTTTGGAAGAAGATAAGACGTAGCGTACGCGCATAGAGCACCACCGGGATGGGGACATGCCGGTGAGCTCCTTGAGCTCCTCCATCGTCACCTCCGACAAGTCGTCCTTCTGGGGGATTTTGTCGGGGGTGGTGTCCTGCTGCGGCTCGGGGCTGACCGCACGCTCGAGCAGCTGCTCCGCAGCTTTACGACGTTGCTTCTCGGACACGCGACGAGCTTTTTCGGAGGCGCGGCCAGCTTTTTCGGAGGCGAGTGCAGCTTTAGTGCGTAAGCGAGAGCAGCAGAGCAAAAGACGGCGGGGCGTACCTTCGAGTTCACGAATACGGTCGTCTTTGCCATCCGTGCTTGTTCCATCCTCCTCCTGCGAGCGCTGGGAACGATTGCGGGAGCCGAGGACTCCGCGTCGCTGACGATCGTCGGCGGCCTTCTTCTTCTTGTGGGTGGAGTTTTCCTTCTCTGCGCGAGGCATATGAGAGTCTGGGGGGTGTAGTTGTAGTGTACTATGGGGGAGCAACGCACCTTTAAACGCGCCCGCTAAGCGAGGGTGGAGTCGGGAGCGGGTGGGGCTCAGTTTTGCGTCATCGTTTCGGTGGGGCCGGTGACGCGCCACTGGCGAGCTTTCGGGGTGGTACGAGCATCGTCGGAGGTCGGGAGTCAAAGGCGGACGGACGTGGACGTGCAGGAGCGAGTTGAGTCGATTGAGGAGGTGGGTGGAAGCAAGAAGTGCGGGCGTGTGAGACCCCTAATCCCGCCTTCCCAAGTACTCCACCCACCCGTGATATAACCAAGTCCTGCGCGTCGTCTCGACGCGACCCATCCAACTCTACCACAGAACACCATGAAAGTCCGCTGCACCTGCGGCTGCGGTCAAATGGTCTCTCGAGCCACACACAAGCGCCATCTCGACGGCGGTGGACCCACCCAAGTCAGAATTAACGCGGCCCAGCGCGCAATCAACTACACGTCGCGGCTGGTCGACCGTTTCAAGAAGAAGCATCCCAGGGAGCGGTCTGCGACCCCGGAGTCCGATGCCCCGCCACGTAAAGTGGCGCGTACAGGTGTGTCGTCGCCACCGCGAGGCGTTGTTGTTTATGCAGTCATCGCGCAGCTGCGTCCACTCCCGCTTCTCTACCCGGAACACCAATGGACATTGACGACTTCGGTGGCCTGCATACCTCGTTCACGCCCGCGATGGACCGTACGCCGCAGGAGGAGCCACCAATCGCGGAGAACCTCGACTTCCTGCCGACGACGCGCCCGCGTGTCTTGCGCACGGCAAGCGAGGACTCGGAGGGCTCCGCAGGCTCCGACCCCGCTCCCGACATCCCGAATCTGACATTTACCGATCCCAATGTCCCCGACTTGGACGCCGAGCTCGACGAAGCTGCTCTTGAGCATTGTGAGCTCTCAGCGGCGGACATCCTGTCCGGCAATATTCTATCGCAAGACGCGCAGTCTGGTGCGTCCTCCTTCTTGCTCTTGAATCAATGCTCACCTGTCCTCAGGCCCCCGGCTGAGCGAGCGCCTCATCCCGGAGAACCTTGTCAAGAACCTTCTTGACTTGTGGTCGGGCGAGTTCAAGAACCTCGACACCGGCAAGGAGGACTACGAGCTCACAGAAGCAACTCGCGAGGCCATCGGTCGTGATTGTGCGCTTGCGGGCGATACAACGCCTGCGGCATTTGGCGCTCGCGTCCCCAACCTCCACACCCAGCGGCACTATTTTACGGCGGAATCCTACACTCTCTGGACAACGTTGCTCGGCCCCGTTCTCCTCCACGGCCGTTTCCAGCGTCCTAAATACTACAACCATTTCCTAGACCTTGTCTCCATCTTCAACGACTGCCTCGCCCTCAGCATCGATCGCGAATACGTCAACACCACTTTGCGTCAAAACATAATCGATTGGGTAAAGAAATATGAACGGTGCGTCCAATTTTGGTTTATTGCATGTGTTGCTTGACCTATTACAGGTACTACTACCAGCACAACGTCTCCCGGCTTCGCGCATGCCCGCTCACCGTCCACGCACTGCTCCACATCGCCGATAACATTCTCAATGCCGGCCCGATGTGGACCTACTGGAACTACATCACGGAACGGTTCGTCGGCTACCTCGTTCGGTCGAGCAAGAGTCGGAAGAACCCGTACGCCAGCTTTGCGCGTCGTCTCCGCGAGATCGCCCAGAACAGTGCGATCAAGGTTCGGTACCGCCTGCGTGAGGAACTTGACCTCTCCAACCGTCGCGAGGAGGATACCATCGGGCATTCGGTTGCTTCCTGTACGTCGCCATTGCTGTTGTTATCTGCTCTCGCTGATCAAGAGTAGATCCCGGAATTCGGGTCTTGTATCCGCGCGCTGAGGGCCCACTCGAACGCGGAGCGCTCAAGGCGGCGCGAAATCATCTTGTCCGAACGTATCAACTCACCGAAGCGGAAGCGCGGGATTGCGTACCGGAAAATGTCGTACACTGGGGGAAGATATCGTTTCTCAACGGCGGCAACAAGATGCGCGCCTCCGAGTTAGTCCAGCACTCGGAGCACAACTTGACGCGCGACGCGTCGTTCATCAAGGTATGTGTGTTTGTTTATCTTACTCAACCCGCGCTCATTCATTGCAGTATTCGCACTCCGTCGACAAGAACCAACGATTCCGCAATCGTCCCGTTGATGAGGAGTGGCAGGTCTCGTATGGCCAGCTCCTGCGCATCATCGAATTCAAGGTGCGCTTCCCGCGCGACATCCGTCCCCGGGATCGGTCGCTTTTGCTCGCGCTAGTCCGCCCTGTCCGCTGTGCTGCAAAGAGCGACCGTCTCGGCTTCTGGTATTACCAAGACGGTCAGTTTTTACCCATGGAGGTCATCGACGTCGATGATATTAGTTGTTTGGTAGCGCGGATTCCCGGCCATAAGCCGGGACCGCAGTTGTGGGCTTTATGCGAGCGCCAGGATGCTATGGCCGCATCTGACGATGTAGAATAGCTTTGTATTACCTTATTCTTTCACCTAATTCCGATTCCAAAATTTCACTCTAATTTTGGTTGAATTTCATGGTGTCCACATTCACTGAAAAAAATACATGAAAAGATACATGAAATGGAAACCACATGAAAAATATATCCACTAGTAAACTCCATGAATAGTGTAGTTCATGTGCTGGGTCCATGAATTTGATGTGGTTTGTCGGCCACAGTGATCCTCGATGCACGTCCACGGGTGAGGAACGCAGAGAAGGACGTTCCCTGGGTGGAGGTCACCATGCGAGACGCCACGTTTGTGCAGGTACGCGACTGCGAGCGCGATTTGGCCGCAAAGCCGGTGCGCCATCTCCGATGGAAGAAATCCCCCCTGCCCAGAAGTCATAGAGAGTTTCCATGTTGCACCCGGAGAAGCTTGGCCCGAGGACCTCCTGAACGAGGCACTGGTGACGCCCGTTGGGTCCCTCGTGCACGAAGTGGTCCAAAATCTGCACGACGTGCTGGCTCCCGTCCTCCATTGGGTCGTGTGTCGCTGTGAGGTGCTGAAGAATCGCGAGCTCGGTAACAGTCTTGGACGCGGCGACGATTTTGAGTGAGGCAAAGGTATTCGTCTGTGCGTCGTTGACGAGCCAGATGGTCGACGACGCGCCGTAGCCGAGTTTGTGCACGACGGTGTAGCGGCCGTTATGGAATGTGTCGCCGAAGTGGACGGGATGCAGACCACCCGACTTGTAGCGCAGAAGGGGCTCAGCCGGAGCAAAGTACATGGGGTCAAGACGCAGAGAGGAATTTCAAATCTCGAGTTGATGTGGCCGAAGCAAAATGGGTGACCCAGTCGTTGCGCGAGAGTTCAAACGCGAAGATGTTGTAGAGATAGGTGTACGGACAAAGGAAATAAAGCAATAAGCACCGAGCATCATCCGCAGAACGGTTTCTAAGAAGCAGTGAACGGCCCGTACTTTTCCTCGGCCAACCGCATCACGTCCCGAGGAGGGTAGACAGCCGTATCGGCGTCATCCCAGTCGAGATCCCTGAGCGGGTGCTTCCTGAACGGGTCCAGAGGAGCCAGCTCCATTCTCGCCTGGTGTTGGTCATCGGAAGTGAACACCGCCGGCTTGCACTCGCGAGCAACGAGGTCGACGAGGCGCTCAGACGTGCGCGATACGTTCTCCGCCCCGAACGCGTCGTCGAGGTCGTCAATCTCCTTCGCCGTGAACCCGACTGCGGTTTGGAATGTCGGATGGTGGCTGATGTCGAGGACGTCCTGCGGTCGCACAACCCTGGAAGTGAGGCGGTCCACTGTCACGGGCTCCGACGAATGGGTGCGTCCGATACAGTTGCGGACGATTCCATCCTCGTTGGTGGAGAAGAACAAGAGGCCGTTTATCATTCCAGTGACGGAAGCGGTGACGAGGCCGTCGAGGAACCGGTCAAGGACCTTGGTTTTACCAAAGAAGTTCAGTTGATACGCAGGTGCGTCGAATTCGTTGACGACAACGATGAGTTTCTGACCATATTCTTGGAGTAGGAGCTGGAGAGCTTGTCAGCAACGTCGAACGGTAGCTGCGAAGCCACTCACCCCCAGAGTAGTAATTATTCCGTGGGGGTCTTTACCGAATGATTTTGCCGATGGAAACTCGTCCATGAACTGGATTGCTCCGGGGTTGTCCTCAAAGAAGGCCCGACCGCGACTCATGCAATGACGGAAGATTTGGTGCCGCAGTTTGGTGCTGTCCTCATCGAGTTGAGAAAGGTCGAGATTGAGTACAAGATATTCGTGAAGACCGGTACGCGGCCAGGACCCCGAGTCGAGAAAGCAGAGTGTGAAATCCTCCATGTCGTATCCCTCATCGAGTCTGCCCATGAGCATCGATGTAAACACGTCGATACCGTAGCCGGGTGGACGACGGAGCAACAATGGACGGGGGCCGCCTAACAGTGAGCAGAAAGCGTCTAGCGCCGCGTGCTTCGCCACGACTGGTGCTCCAGGGCGGTTGAGGATATCTGAGAGCATGTCTGTGGGCGCAGGAACAGCCTGAAGCGAGTCGGAATTCGAACATAGGAGAATGCGAGTTGATTAGACCCACAGTGACGCGTCCACCGAGAGCAAAGACAGAACCAGTCACTCGCTGGAATTTGGAAATAGCACTGGGTGATTCAGTTGCTTGTTTGGATACGACAGACGATGAGCAGGACACGCTATTCAAATCGCCAGACGCATAATCTTGGTGGGTGGCAGACGACATGAGCGTTGCGCGAACAAGGACGGGATAGTGTAGGCTGCGGGATTGCGGGTATTAAGCGTCCAGATCGTGCTGCCCGAGTCGACTTCAAACGACAACCTGAGAGACGATGAATGCGGAGGACAAGGTGTATTGTGACACTGATGTTGTACACATTAGCAGTAACAAAGCAGGCATATAAACGGTAGAACTACTCGAACGGACCATACTTTTGGTCTAGAATCGCATAAACGATGCATGCGTTATAGACCTTCACGTCCTTCAAGTGCGAGAAGCTCTGCAGCACATCCAGCGGATTCTTCTTGCCCTTCCGCTGCTCATCGACCTCGAAGCTTGGCGGCGCGGTGAACACCACGCCACGCGTCTGCGCCTTGACCAGATCCAACAGGCTCCGGTCGACCCGGGGATGATGGCCCGAAGCAGCGAACGCGCCATCGAGGTCGTTCATCTCCTGCTCCGTGACGCCGACGGCCGTCTGGAAAGCTGCATGATGGGTGAGGTCGAGCGCGTTCTCTAGCTTGATGTTATGGGCGTCGGGTTGGGGGATGAGAGCGTCCGCGGCGGCGCTCCGGGTGTAGCACTGCGAAATAGTTCCGTCGTCCTTGTTGGAAACCAAGAGGACTCCCCCAATACCGTCGTTCATGCTCTCGCCAAGTCCATTGAGAAACTCGACCAAGACCGCGGTCTCGTCAGAGAGTCCGCCCACGCACTCGTCGAAGTTGGTGACAAGGACAAAAAGAGGGTCGCCAATTAGACGATCCTTGAGATACGTCTCATGGAACGTTAGCATTCGGTCGAAGCTTAAGGCAAGGGTGTTGATAACGCACTCCCAGCTCGGCGACCATGAAATGAGCAGATGGATACTTGTCCGCCGGCGGGAACCGCCTCAAATGGAGTCGACTGCGGTTATTATCCAGAAAGTCCTGGCATTGCTCGTGGCAGTAGCGAATGAGCTC
Organism: Mycena kentingensis (nom. inval.); assembly: GCA_014461125.1. Lineage (NCBI taxonomy): Eukaryota > Fungi > Basidiomycota > Agaricomycetes > Agaricales > Mycenaceae > Mycena > Mycena kentingensis (nom. inval.). The sequence continues at coordinate 4,323,788 of JACAZG010000003.1, read as the reverse complement.
GGTGTGTAGGTCCTGATGACGACGAAGATCCGCGAAATCGAGATGAAGAATGAAATGGTCGTGGAGACCTTTCCGTTGTCGAGGTCCAGGAACGATGAGACGGGGTATGAAGTCGTCTAGGTCATAGTCGTAGTCGAGATGAGCCGCAAGCATGGCTATGAACCAATCAAGCCTGTAATTCGGCGGACGGCGGAGGATTAGAGGATAGCCGCAGCATAACACGCGCCGGAACGCGTCGAGGGACTCGCTTTTCGCCAGGACCGGGGTTCCGACGCGACTGAACGTGTCCAAGGAGTGGCCTCGCAGATCGGGCAATTTCTGCACGGGGAGCCGAGGAAGAGGTTGGGGAGACTGCTTGGATGGGGCACGTACCGAGACGCGACCGCCAAAGGCGAAAACAGAGCCACACACGCGACTAAGCTTAGGATCTTCTTCAGCAGGCGAAGAACGCGATGCTTTACGCTGGCCGCCCGACGACCCGACAGATGTTGGTGGTATTGAACCGGTGGATCTCGAGGATGATGGGGTGCAGACAGCAGAAGACGAGCAGGGCGTGCAAGTCAGATCGTTGGAGTGACCACTTTGGGTGGCAAATGACATTGGCGTCGCGGTAGCAAGTGGTGTTTAGGGAGCTTTCAGAAAGGGGTCCAAACCGTGTTGCCAGAGTTGAGTTTCAAATCTGAAGCTTCTGAAGCCGAACGATGGTGGACGCGGAATACAAGTCGCATTGTAACAACGATGGTCATGTCCACACAGAGTACACAACACATAACAGACAGCAATAACAAAGCAGGCATACAGACAATAAAGCTACTCAAAATGGGCCATACTTCTGCTCCAGAATCCCGTACACTATACACGGGTTATAAACCTTCACGTCCTTCAAGTGCGAGAAGCTCCGCAACGCGTCGAGCGGGTTCTTCTTGTTCTTCCACCGCTCTTCGACCTCAAATCCCGGCGGCGCCGTGAACACCGCAGTTCTGCCCCGCGCGCGGACCATATCCACCAGCTGCTCGTCGACGCTTGGCTGCCGACCGGACATCGCAAACGCGCTATCGAGGTCGTTGATCTCCTCCTCCGTAATTCCGACGGCCGTCTGGAAAGCAGCTTGGTGCGTGAGGTCGAACGTATTCTCCAAATGGACTACGCGGGAAATGAGATTCGGTATGAGGGGATCCGCGGCGGTGTTCCTCGCGTAGCAGGGCTGAACGGTGCCGTCGTCGTGCTCAGAGAGTAGGAGGACTCCGCCGATCCTGTTGTTTATGTACGCGCCGAGTCCATTGAGAAACTCGGTCAAGACCGCGATATCTGTAGGGAACGAGTGTGCCGGGTCGTCGAAATTGCTGACAATGACAAAAAGAGGCTCTGTGAATGCCTGGTCCTTCAAATACATCTACACCATCTTCAGCATCATGAATGAAAGGCGCAAGAGCTTGCCTACCGCGAGTTCTGCGATCATAGACTGCGCCGTCGAGTAGTTACTCGCTGCAGGGAACTCCCTCATGAGGAGCTCCGCCTGATGCCGGTCTACAAAATCCTGGCATCGCGCGTGGCAGTACCGCATGAGCGCGCTTCCGAGGTCAGGATTGCGACCGAGAGAGGCGAGGTCGAGGCGAAGGACGTAATGGCCGTGCAGACCGTTGCGACGTCGAGGTCCGGGAGTAAGCAAGCGCGGGATAAAATCTTCGAGGTCCCAATCATAGTCGAGATATGCGCAAAGCATCGAAGTAAACCAATCGAGTCCGAAGGTGAGGGGACGGCGGAAGACCAGGGTGTGTCCGCAGTTGAGCAAGCGCGCAAACGCGTCTAGCGCCTCGCTCTTGGCCAAGACCGGCGTTCCGACTTGACGGGCGATTTCCATGAGGGGCCGGTTTAAGTCGGGCAGTTTCTGTACAGGAAAATGAGTGACATATCGCGCTAGGAACCCCGGTACGTACCGAGACGCGTCCGCCATAGGCGAAAACGGTGCCGCGGACGCGACGGAGCTCCGGCTCATCAATATCAGCCTCATCGGGAGACGAGGGGCGCGACGCGGAAGAGTATTCTGACGACTTAGATGGCACACACAGGGCGCCCACCGAGGGAGGGCCGCCAGACGACGCGACGGATGTCGGCGGGGTGGAGCCAGTGGAACGCTCTGAGCTCGAGCTCGACGATGCGGAGCCTCGGCGTTGTTCGGTGACTGCGAGGAGCAGACTGGGGTCGGTGTAGACGGTGGGGTGGTTCATGGCGGGAGACAAGGAGTGTCACTGTTAGTCACAGCCGCGTGGTTGATAGATGCCATTGTCCTCGATTCGGACAGTGTGGCCCACACATCTGCTTGTCATTCATCCACCATGTCCTCCGACCCAGACCAAACCCCCTACTATCATTTGCACCTTATCAACGCGTCCTCCGGGTGCTCCCTCAGTCCCTCGGCGTTTATCAAGCACTCCAGCCTCGACTTACCCCAAGGCGCGCTAATAACTGTCGGAGACATGATCAGCAGCGCTATCAACCAACATGAGCGCAATTGCATACCGAAATGCTCAACCTTTTCCATGGAGTCTCTCTCCGAAGCTATCATCTTGTCTCCCGCCCGCAATCCTCAAGCCGAAACCACCTTGCAGGTGGGGGCTAAACGGTCACACCCAGAACAGCAGCCCGTTGGCAGTTCTGCCACTCTGCTCACTCAGATATGGTCCCATCCATATCCCTGTGCTCAACTTTCTTCGGCCGAGTCAATCCATGCCGTCGTTGTCCTCCGCCAAAAAACACGACAAGATTTGCTGCATGCACCACCTGAAAAGAAGATTAAGTTGAACGCGAAGCTCGCGGAGCTAATCCCGGGGACGAGAATGCGTTATGTTTCGGGTCAAATGCCTGTAAGTATTCATTCTTCCGCCTCGATAACAGCTCACGCCCTGCAGCGCCATTGCAATGTCTACATGAGGCTTGGTCGGGCATCTGCATACCCGGACCTATACTCAGCCGCCTCCGACTTACGGGCTGCGTCGTCTGCTAACGAGAGATTCGTCGCGCAACTCAACGATGCTGTCGCGGTCACCCTGGTACCTTACCTATTCCGCGCCATGTCCAAACTCTCCATGCCGGGAGTGTCGGACACGCAGTGGCTCAAGGAAAACGGCCATCTCTCTATCAGTTCCAGGCCCGAATCGTTCTATTCGCTGCCAGTCAACTTTGCGCGCTGCGAAGATGACGCCGCAAAGACCGCTGAGCGCCTCATGCGAGATATTGAGGGTTTTTGGAATGAGTACAAGGCGTTGTTGGGGAAGGATGGGCTCCCCGATGTCGCTCCCGGCTGTCGAGAGCCCGATGTGTGGCTTCGCGCGATCTTGGTGAGTGAATCATTATGTTCTTTTGACTGGTGTAAACGCGACGCGCAGAATGTCATGAAAGAAACCAAAAACACCATGTTCTTCAACGCCATCTTTGGCATCGACCTCTTGGAGCCATTCGCACGAAATCAGCCGGAGAGAATTGAAGCCGCCGTTACAGAATTTCGCAAACTCGCGGACGTTATCCAAGACGAGAGGTTCTCTGACTGTCTCTTGGCCGTCAGCGCCGCTCCGTGCCCGGGCTTGAACCTTCTCGTTCTCGCGAACTTTGGTTCGCGGCCACCGCCTAACCTCGTCGACCACTACTCGTTCATGAGGCATCTGGGCCTTACGGACGGAGAGATGCAGACCTTCCTCCGCTACTTCTACGACAACAACGAGGAATACGACGACGGCGTCGCAACCCCGACAGGCGCGAATCCGCGTGACGAGATGAGCGCGTTGGACCAGGTCGTCGATTTTCTCCGAAATCAAGACGGCGGGCTTGTCGGCCCAGATTACATCGATTCATCGCGGATGTCGACGTTCCGTGGCTGGAACGAGAGGATGTATTCCTTTGAAGCCGTTATCGACGCTGCCGCACACTTGTATGACTCGCGGGGCGACGATGTACTCACGCACGTTGGGACACCTTTCCCCTCTCTGTACGAGCAGACTTTGCGGTGCTCAGTACTCGACGTCGTCATCAAGAGGTCCCAAGTTGGTGATCGCAAAGACTTGCGTCTGCTCCAGGAGCGGTACGCCGTCAAATTCGGGTTCCCGACGACGAACGTGCTTCGGGTCCCAAGGGCGACCATGCTGTACAGGGATTTCACCAGGCTGACATCGTTCATACACTCGACGGGATCGCAAATGCCGGAAATCCCACTATACTTCTTGCCCCGCCTCCTGAAGGCTGCGGGAATGGTGGCGGTGCAGAAGATCGTTCAAGGGAGGGAAACGCACGTCGAGATAAAACCAGTGAACCAAAAAGCCTATTTCGAAGTATGTGTCTGCTTGAGATTGACGTTCGACACTCAGCCAAGATACAGATGTTCGAGCACTTGACTTTCGAGTTTCGCCAGTTCGACCAAAACATCCACGATATCGAGAACGATGCTGTAGAAGTCGACGAGGGGACGGAGCATCCTACCACGACATGGCTTGAGAACATGATCAACGAGCACTTCGGGGGCATCGACATGACCAACCTCGCCAGCTTGTCCCAGTATCGGTCGGAAACATCGGTGGTGCAGGCAGTCGTCGAGAAGCTGAACCAGCTCATACCTTCCCTTGGTCCCAAAATGTCTGCCGCCCTCGCCGAGATCAGCATATACGACGTGCACGACTTGGTACGCCGCATCGACGCGTTGATCTGGCCCGACGGGCGAGAATACACGGCGGACTTGCGGGCTGCCATGATTGCTTATCTCCTCGAGTTCAAGTTCGGCAGTGCATACAGCGCCTTCGTGGGGACGTTCGGTTACGCATTCGCGAAAGCCCTGGAGAAGCATCCATATCAGCTATGTCCCCACTTCGACCGATACCGCCACCATCTTCGGACGATAGCCTCCATCGTCAAAAAGTTTGGCCGGGATCTGTGGAATGCAGTACGCGATTCAGCGACGGGCGGCATTGACAAAGAGAAGTTGAAGAGAGAACTCGCGCGGCCGGAGGCCCAAGTGATCAACAACTGGGACGGAAAGACGGGCGCGTTGAAATACGGGGACGTGATGCCTACCGACGGCGACCAGTTGTGGGTTTTTTACGACGCGATGAAAGATGCTAAAAAGGAGGGACACGAGGAAAGCGGGATGCAGCGCAGATGCCGGGTGCCTCTGAGGAGAATGTTCTTGCAGATGTTCAACCAGTTGTGCGGGACTTACACGTTTTGCCTGACGGCTGGGCGCAACCCGGAGAAAAAGCTCGCGTATCGCGACAACAGCGAGGGCGAGGGTTCAGGGCACCGACTCCGGCGCATTGGGGTTGTCTTCTATTGCGGAGTCGCTTTCGCCATCGACTGTGGTTCGGTTGTGAACCCCCGCCGTATGTATGTTCGTGTACCAGACTTCTAGTCGATATTCCGGACTCAGGACTTAAGCTGTATCTATGCGTTGGTTAGACCACTGTAATGCTCAATGACGCAAACTTGCCTCGAAACTGGGTGTATTCCGCCGTTGGAATGTAACTGCTTAGCCATATGTACGCTGTTTGCGGAGCAAGGAACAAGTTGAACGGAGAAGCTTGCAAGGGCACAACGACTTGAGATCTTGAGAATTCTAGTCAAAAAGCGTTTGTGGTTCGGACACGAAGTTTTTGTCGGCAGTTCAATGCTTCGCGCACAAAGGTCCAGGCATCTCGCATGAGGAAGGAGCAGAGTACATGGAGGTTCGGACCAAGTGCGGTTGACGCGCGTGTGACGCGCAATCGCAGCTTGAATGGCGACCACCACCAGCAAGGGCGCTGCCCCGACGCTAACGCGCGCGTCTAGCTCCTCCTCGGTCGCGCGCACTAAGATTCTTCTGCTCGGCCAGCGACGCGCAGGCAAAACCTCTATCAAAGAGGTGCTCTTCAACGCATTACCGCCCAAGCAGACGTTCTATCTCGAGACTACGATGCGCGTCGACCGACATGCTTACGAGTGAGCTGCGCGTCTACTCGCATGCTCTGCGCTGAGCCGCCCAGCACGGTCATTCCGCTCGAGATATGGGACTGCCCGGGGAACGTTACTGTCGAGTCGCTCGGCGCGCCGCTCTCGCAGTTCAGCGCGCTCATTTTCGTAATCGACATTCGGGTACGCGCTCAAGAGGCTTCTAATGCTGCTCTAACCGTCTGCAGGACCTGTATAAGCAACCAATATCCAAGTTAGTTGAGTTTATCGTTGCTGCGTCAACGACCAGTCCGTCGCTGCTGGTCGAGGTGTTTGTCCACAAGTCAGAAAGGATGCAGGAGGACGACAAGATAGGTGCGTGGCCTATCCCTCTCTGCAGAGACTGTTCGCTCACGCGGTCGCAGAAAACTTCCGCCAAATCCAAGAACGCGTCCATGACCATCTCATGGAGCGCGAATGCGAGGTCCTATCGTACAACTTCCATCTCACCTCCGTCTACGACCACACGCTGCACGAGGCGTTCTCCAAAGTCCTGCACAAACTCATCCATCCGCTCCCTTTCCTGGAAGAACTCGTGAACGTCTTTTGCTCGGTTCGCGTTCGGCTCATGCTCTGAGCCTATCTAAACGGCTTCTAGAACTCTCAGTCTCCGAAAGCGTTCCTTTTTGACATTGCATCTCGTCTGTATGTCGCAACAGACAACTCACCCGTCGATTCGGGGACCCACAGTTTGTGCTGCGACTATCTGGCGATGCTGAATGCGTTCGGGCCTCTCTATCGGTGCGTTAGCCCTCATGATCGCGCCAAACATGCTCACTATCGCGTAGAACACCGACGTCGCGCGATACGCGACTCCGAATACCTACTGAATCGACGTCGGCGGCTACGAACGGGCATGCAGAATCGTCCTCCGCTCCTTCTCCGCCAAATGACCCATCACAAGACCGCTTCTATCCCTCCGCCGCCGTCTCCCTACATCCCTCGACTCCGGGCACGACCCTCACCTATCACCTCGTCACTCCCCATCTCGCATTAGTGGCGCTCGTCCCGTCGTCAGTATATGAGGGCCGGAGAGGGCTGCTTGAGTACAACGTGGTGTTTGTGCGGGAGGGTGTACAGGAGATCTGGCAGGTCGAGAAGGAGGCGAGGGGACTGGCGGCGTAATGGGCGATTGCGATTGTGCTATAATTTACTAACTCTTTCTTCTTGACCACGACCTTGGTTTGCTCAGGGCTCTTACGCTGTGTGATTATGGCTTAGAGTCCGCTGCGATCCGACCAAATTCGCGCTAGCACAACAGCTTACATCCCAACAATGTCAACGATATCCGACCTCGCTCTTTTTTTGCCACTGCGGCACCAGTGTCCGCACTGGCGCTCATAAACGCACTCAGGACCGACTAAGCAGGCCACCATGGCTGCTTCTGCTCCCACCGTCGCGATTATCGGCTCGGGCGTGGCGGGACTCATGAGCTCATCAGCGCTCGCGCACGTTCTCGCCCTCGATGTGCGCGTCTTTACGCGCGACAGGTACGCGGGCAGATATGCTTACTATACCTACTCAATCCCAATACAGTGAGTGGATTTTCGCGTACTGTATGAACGATAAACTCGAGCTCCCCGCAACCAATTACGAAGCGGCGTTGAGGCACACCGAACGCGGCGCGGTGCAAGCGCTGGACGTACTAGTACGCAGAGCTCACGGACAGCGGGTCGGCATATAGCTGGTACTTGTTCTCCATGTACGTCCTTCGTCTCAATCAGAATCCTTTGTTTACTGCAATTCACAAGCTCGCCGCGAGTCTGCGACGAGCTGTTAGAAGATAGGCATGTGCGGGGTCGTCGGGGCGAGTAGCAGGTTTGCGGATATTGATATCAAGGAATTGGCGAAGTTGCAGCATGAGGAGGGGACGAAGCTGACAGTGAAGATGTCGAAAGGGCAGTCCTACTGAACGAGCTGTTGTTCGATGAATAGAGTGGCATCCTTCAACCAATGAAGGACATCTTTTTCTAGACCATACGTACGGCTCGATATCATCTGCTCGTTCGCGCAGCATGGTGCAGCGAGTACCTCGCAACAACCGTTTGCACGGTTTACCCAGAACTTCCCTATGTCGATATGGGGTAGATACAGTAGATACAAATCCAGGTTCTTTGTCCCCGACCTGACCGACCAGAAATTTAGGAGGTTGCAACGAAGTAGTCGAGACCATGCACAATATAGACTTGAAAGAGGACACGTCTCGTTGGCTATTCTCATCTCATTTGCTTGGCTATTTACATTCCATGCTCTATCTTTGCAGCCTCGTCGGACGTCCGACCCGACCGAGATAGCGGTACTTCCACGGACGGAGACACGAAGCTGCGTCCGTCATGAGAGCATACGCAGATCGTTTCAGCCCGGGAAGACGCATGGTGCACAAGCTTCGCCCTGCGCCGCGGCAAGAGGCTTTGTCCGATTATCACCACCGAAATTCAACACAATCACGTCCGCCAAACGTGGCCAAGTCCGTCCGCATTGAAGTAGTTGTCGCGGACGGCTTCCTCCTGCGAGGCGCTGTACTGCGGCGGGGCATACGAGCGCGGGACGACGCCGCTCGCGTGCATCGTCACAATCTCGATGGGTTGGCAGACAAACGGCGGGGGATGAGATCCGTGTTCGGGGATAAACGCTATTGCCTTGAACGGGAGAACCTCGACGGAGTACTTCGTGGGATGGTTAATACGGTAAGAATGAGGAGACGCAAGAAGAACGTGCCTCGACAGCAAAATGCGCCATGCGTGCGCTAGGTTTGAGCGTCACTGGGAGCGAAATTTCGCCTTCGAGACGCCGGTGAGAGGTGGCCGAGGCGGCTTCCGCGGCAGCGCCTTCCGCGGGTGGCCACCACGAGGCGAGGGCGACAGTTTCTGCCGGGTCGGCTGAGAGGTCCGCGTTCGCGTCGAACATCCCAGTCCGTCTCGATGCTGGTGGTATCGGTCGCAGACGGCGGCGGAGCGCAACATTAACGGCGCGTGGTGCAGAAAGAAGGTCCAACGCCTGTGTGTCTGTGCAAGATAGAGTAATCGCGCAAGGGACCTGGGAGCCCCGGGTATAGCACAACTGGGGAACAGAAATAAGAGCGAGCGAGGGAAATCAGCCTGCATGACGCACCGGCTTCGCTAGGGAGAACCAGCACGTCGCTTCGACGGTTCTCGTCTTGAACGCAGTACCACGGACTGTGAATGGCGGGAGCTGCTCCCAGCCGGCAGGGTCCCCTTCTGGACCTATAAGTGGCGTACTTTGTCGGTACGCGAGCTGCCGAAGCGGCGACGGCGGAGACGGTCGCGTAGCTGGCACATAATGTAGGCTAGTATGGATCCTAGACTTGTTAGTTTGGCAAGCTGTCGCCCAGTACACGCGCCCACCTCGAATTGACACGGAACCTGCCCCTGGTGATCTGGAGGACCAGAACATAGCTGACGCTCGTCGGAAAGCGGCGCTCCACGAACGTTTGAGGGAGCCGGAAGGTGCCTTGGTCGAGCACGACGGAGGCGGGTATTTCAAGCGAGAATGGCCACTCGTAATGCCCAGTAAGCTTGCGAGTAGGCGTCGTCGGGTTCCGTGGGTCCCCGCGGTCCTTGGACCACAGCGTGGTGGTGAGCTCGAGGAAGGTTAACGGGTCCCTGTCGTCTGGACCAGGGACGACTTGTCCCTTGGCCTTGGAAAGTGTAAACGCGTCTTCTGCTTGAGAGATGACGCGACTTACGACTACACTGACTCCAACGATACCGTCCGACTTGTCTAGATTTAGGACCACGGCGCCAACGAGACGGTCTCCCTCTAGGATTGTCGGAAGCTGCGAGGGATTCGGAGACCGACTGAGGAGCTTTAGAGTTGCCCAGGGAGGTTTATTTCCGCGAGAAGCGAGCGTATACTGGTGCTCAGTCATGGCCCTGCGCGACGTGTAGCCCGGAGGACCAGCCGGGGCTGAGGAGTCGTAAGAAGGTGGAACACTTGGGTCCAGCGACCGGACGATGCGCTGGACGTAGTCGATGTCCATGAAGGGTGCATGAACGAGGTCGATACAGAGAATTCGAAGCCCACGGGGGACTTTATACGGCTATCGGGTCAGGATGCGCATGGTGCAAATCAGAGGTGGGTATCCGGGGGCTGTCCAGCGCGGATCGAGCAGCTCTTCCTTCACCACGGTGGTCACCGCGGTCCACGGCTTCCTCACGACCGCCTAGACGACGAGCACGATGTTTGGTCAGCAAAAGCCGCTTTTTGGTCAACCAGCTGCGCCAGCGGCGACGGGAAGCGTGTTTGGCCAACCGGCGCAGCAGCAGCAACCCGCGACGACCAACCTCTTTGGCCAGCCTCAGCAGCAGCAACAGCCCGCGACGACGGGGCTGTTCGGGCAGCAGCAGCAGCCGGCGCAGCAGCAGGCTGGGGGCTTGTTCGGCCAGCAACAACAACAGCCAGCGGCAACGAACCCCTTCGGAGCACCTCCAACCAACGCGCAGGCGGGCGGAGGACTGTTTGGCGCGTCGCAGAGCAACAACCAGGCGGGCGGAGGGCTGTTCGGGGCGAGTCAGACGCAACCAGCGCCGTCAACGTCGAATCTCTTTGGAGGGAGCAGCAGCAACTTGTTTGGTGCAAAACCGGCGGGGCCGACTGGTCTGTTTGGCGCGTCGACCACGCAGCAGCAGCCCGCAGGGACGACTGGTCTATTCGGCGCGTCTACCACCCAGCAGCAGCCCGCCTCGACAAATAACCTGTTCGGCGCATCGACCACAAACAATCTCTTCGGAAACTCGACGGCGGCAGCACCTAGTACCGGTCTATTTGGCGCAAGTACCGCGGCGGCACCGAGCACGGGTCTTTTTTGGCGCGAGTACGACGCAGCAGCAACCGCAGCAGTCGACGGGATTGTTTGGGGCGTCTACCGCGACGAATCCGCTTTTCGGCGGCGCGTCTACAAACACGAACCCGCTATTTGGTGGCGCAAAGCCGGCACAAGCGCAAGCGTGCGTTGTCTCCGCCTCTTGCGATCCTTTTTGATTGCTTTCTCTAGTCCACAAGGCGCGCCGGCGTTCTCAAAGTCGACCAAGTTCAACGATCTTCCGGACAACATCAGGAGCACGTTCGAGCAAATCGAGTGCGTCTATTTTCATTCCCGCGAATAACCCTAAAACCTCCGCAGAGCTCATATCCAGGGTCGCGTCCAGATCAGCAAAGAGCTCCACCAGCGCAAGCTCGGCGAAGAAGCGACCAAGGGCCGCGACCTGATTCGGGGCGTGCATACGGTGCGTGCTGCTCACCTGAGCGCGTCGAACGCTTAAGATTCGCAGGACGTGATCAACGTCGCGACCGCCATCCACACGGACCTCACGTTCGTGCAAGATTTGCGCGGCAAGACGGACAGCGCGGTCGAGGACACCATCGTCGCCACGCGGATCATCGACGCGTACCGCAACCCGCATGCGAACATGAGCTATCTAAAGGACCACGCTGGCTTCCCGCTCGAGTTCTTCGCCCGCGTCACGCAGCAGATGCGCGACCGGCTCGCGTGGTACAAATCAACCATCGAGGTGAGCACCCATACGCCCGTTATCGCCGTCCCGGGCTGATTGCCATGCCAGCAAATTGAGCGCAAGCTCTCGTCGTCAGCTGGCCAGGCGCAGACACCACAGTGTGAGTTTTCTTCGGACCGGGATAAGCTTAAGCTGAACTAAACGCCAAAATAGCGATCCATGCGACGCTGCAGGCGCAGAATGCGAGCTTCCTCGCGCTGGCGGCCAAAACCGCGCAGCTCGACGCGGCGCTGCAGCGCATAAAGCAGATATACGCGCAGCTGTATCGGACGCGGACGGGCAGCCATCGGGATCCGTTCGAGGGCGACGCGGCGGAGAGGCAGGATCTGGGGTTGGGGTCGTTGAGGATGTAGGGCTCCCTGTATGTTGGTTTCTTGCTTTTGCTGCTTGTTTGTTCTGTCGCATTCCTGCGTTCACAGATCCGTATGTCGTTAGTTAATCAACGCGATTTGGTGCACTGTTGACCGTTTCTCATACGACTGAGCTTTGTTTGTACAGACGTTCCTCAGAGATCCAGAAGTTCTCATCAGCACATTTCTTAAGCATTGGTGAGAGCAAGTCTGGACAATGGTTTCATGCGCCATCAGTCATATCACGCTCCGTTAAATGGTGACTCTAGCACTTTGTTCTTGCCATGAACAACCGTAACGGCCAACCGGACACGAAAACTCCTTCCTCCCGTCCAGCTCCTCCGAAAACATCCGCCTCACGTGCTTCTTCTCCTTGCGAGGATGAGCCGGAGCTCCGTCGCGTCTGTGGTTCTGTTTTTGCCTATGGCGGACGCATCTCGGTCCGTATCGCAGTTCCTAGCGCGATCTGCCACTCATTTATTTGTACAGAAACTGCCCGACTTAAACCGGCCTCTCATGGAAATCAGTAGTCAAGCCGGGATGCCAGTCTTGGCCAAGAGCGAGGCGCTAGACGCGTTTGCGCGCTTGCTCAACTGCGGATACACCCTGGTCCTCCGCCGTCCCCTCACCTTCGGCCTGGATTGGTTTACTTCCATGCTTTCCGCCTACCTCGACTACGATTATGACTTGGAAGACTTTATCCCGCGTTTGCTCGCACCCGGCCCTCGACGGCGCAAAGGTCTCCACGACTATTCCGTCCTTCACCTCGACTTCTCGCATCTCCGGCCGGATCGAGACCTCGGCAGCGCGCTCATGCGGTACTGCCACGCGCGATGCCAGGATTTCGTAGTCCGGCATCAGGCGGAGCTCCTAATGAGGGAGTTCCCTGCAGCGAGTAACTACTCGACGGCGCAGTCTATGATCGCAGAACTCGCGGTAGGCAAGCTCTTGCGCCTTCCATTCATAATGCTGAAGATGGTGCAGATGTATTTGAAGGACCAGGCATTTACAGAGCCTCTTTTTGTCGTTGTCAGCAACTTCGACGACCCGGCACACTCGTTCCCTTCAGAGATCGCGGTCTTGACCGAGTTTCTCAATGGACTTGGCGCATACATAAACAACAGGATCGGCGGAGTCCTCCTACTCTCTGAGCATGACGACGGCACCGTTCAGCCCTGCTACGCGAGGAACACCGCCGCGGATCCCCTCATACCGAATCTCATTTCCCGCGTAGTCCAACTGGAGAATACGTTCGATCTCACGCACCAAGCTGCTTTCCAGACGGCCGTCGGAATTACGGAGGAGGAGATCAACGACCTCGATAGCGCGTTTGCGATGTCCGGTCGGCAGCCAAGCGTCGACGAGCAGCTGGTGGATATGGTCCGCGCGCGGGGCAGAACTGCGGTGTTCACGGCGCCGCCGGGGCTCGAGGTCGAACAGCGGTGGAAGAACAAGAAGAACCCGCTAGACGCGTTGCGGAGCTTCTCGCACTTGAAGGACGTGAAGGTTTATAACCCGTGCATAGTGTACGGGATTCTGGAGCAGAAGTATGGCCCGTTTTGAGTAGCTTTATCGTTTATATGCCCGCTTTGTTATTGCTGTCTGTTATGTGTTGTGTACTCTGTGTGGACATGAACATCGTTGTTACATTGCGACTTGGGTTCCGCGTCCACCATTGTTCGGCTTCAGATTTGAACTCGACTCTGGCAACACGGTTTGAACCCGTTTTCCGAAAGCTCCCTTAACCACCTCTACTCTCGCCACCGCGACTCCAATGTCTTGTCTCGGTGACTCCAACGATCTAACTTGCTCGCCCTGTTCGTCTTCTCCTGTCTGCGCCGCATCGTCCTCGAGCTCGGATTCCGTTGACAAGCAGTCCACTGGCTCAATACCACCAACATTTGTCGGGTCGTCGGGCGGCCAGCGTAAAGCATCGCGTCCCTCGCCTGCCGAGGAGGATCCTGAGCTTAGTCGCGTGTGTGGCTCTGTTTTCGCCTATGGCGGGCGCGTCTCGGTACGTGCCCATCTAAGTAGTCTCCCCAACCTCGTCCTTAGTTCCCTGTACAGAAATTACCTGATCTGCGAGGCCACCTCTTGGACACGGCCAGCCAGATCGGAACCCCAGTTCTCGCCAAGAGCGAGTCCCTCGACGCGTTCCGGCGCATGTTAGGCTGCGGCTATCCTCTCATCCTCCGCCGTCCGCCAAACTACGGGCTTGATTGGTTAATAGCCATGCTCGCGGCCCATCTCGACTACGATTATGACCTAGACGATTTCATACCCCGTCTCATTGTTCCCGGACCTCGACAGCGGAAAGGTCTTCATGACCATTTTGTCCTTCATCTCGACTTGGCGGATCTTCGTCGTCATCAGGACCTACACACCGAGCTCATTCGCTACTGCCACGAGCAATGCCAGGACTTTCTGGATAATAATCGCAGCCGACTCCATTTGAGGCGGTTCTCGTCGGCCGAGAAGTATCCATCTGCTCATTTCATGGTCGCCGAGCTGGGGGTTATCACCACCTTTCCTCAAGTTTCTCCTCTAGTACCCAATGCTAACGTTCGACGAGATGTATCTCAAGGATCGTCTGATTGGCGACCCTCTTTTTGTCCTTGTCACCAACTTCGACGAGCGCGTGGACGGATTCTCTGACGAGACCCCGGTTTTGGTCGAGTTTCTGAATGGCCTCGGCGAGAGCATGAACGACGGTATTGGGGGAGTCCTTTTGACTTCCAACAAGGACGACGGAACTATTTCGCAGTGCTACACCCGGAGCGCCGCTGCGGACGTTCTCATTCTGCAACCCGTCGCCCATGATATCAAGTTGGAAAACGCGCTCGACCTCACCCATCATGCGGCTTTCCAGACAGCCGTTGGCGTCACGGAGCAGGAGATCAACGACCTCGATGGCGCGTTCGCTGCTTCGGGCCATCATCCCCGGGACGACCGGAGCCTCCTGGATCTGGTCAGGGCGCAGGCGCGTGGTGTGGTCTTCACAGCGCCGCCGGGGCTTGAGGTCGATGAGCAGTGGAGGGGCAAGAAGAATCCGCTGGATGTGCTGCAAAGCTTCTCGCACCTGCAGGACGTCAAAGTTTATGACCCGTTTGTAGTGTATGCGACTCTGGGCCAGAAATACGGTCCGCTCGAATAGATTATCCTCTATATCCCTGTTACTGTTAATGTGTACACCATCATTGTCACAATACGCCTTGTCCTCCGCGTTCATCGTCGTTCAGGTGCTCGTTAGAACCCGGCTCGTGCAACACGATTTGGACGCTCCATACCTGCAATACCGCAGCCCACAGCACCCCGTCCTTGTTCTCGCGATGCTCACACCGTCTACCACCCACAAAGATTATGACCCTGGCGACACCTTGACTCCGCCCATGAACCATCTCGCCCCCAACCGCAACCTCTCTGCTAACGCGGACCACCGCGGCTCAAAGTCTTCGGAATCCGACATCCACCCCGACTCCGGTTTC
Organism: Mycena kentingensis (nom. inval.); assembly: GCA_014461125.1. NCBI lineage: Eukaryota > Fungi > Basidiomycota > Agaricomycetes > Agaricales > Mycenaceae > Mycena > Mycena kentingensis (nom. inval.). Next base: position 4,308,452 of record JACAZG010000003.1, on the reverse strand, counting down.
TTCGTACAGCCGCCATGGACCCTTTCTCCCAAGTCTTCCCCAACCTGTCCGGCTTCGAAGCCCACCAACGCCGTTACGTCTGACGCTCGCTTTACGAACTCACGCAAGGCCTTCCTCCATGTCTTCGGTGCGGTGTTTGCGCGCAGCGGGCAGGTTACAGTGCGTGCCACCTTTTAGCGCTAGAGCACAACTAAGATCTGTTTCCCAGCGCGTTCCCGAGCCCACAGACGGCCTTCTGGACATCATCGAAACGAACGGAACTCCCGTCGTCGCCAAACAATCTGCCCTCGACTGTTGTTCCGCCGTCCATCCGGCTACGGTATGGACATTTTCACGTCCATGCTCATGGGTAGACTCGGCCGCGGCTATGACGGGAAGGACTTCACGCTGCGATTCCTCGAGTCGGGCTCGTGGCCGCGCACCGGCCTCCATAAATATCACGTTCTTGATCTCGACTTCTCCCAACTCAACGCCTACCGAGGTACCCTACGCAACGAGCTCCTTCAATACTGTGTTGCCTCTTTCCGTTCTTTCTGGAAGGAAAACACTTCGGCACTTCAATTCATGGACAAGTTTCGGCGTCTCGAAACGTACGCGACCGACGACGTTTTACCTGATTCGGTCATTGCGGACCTCGCAGTATGGTTCTTTCACAAACTTTTGCATTTCTGTTGACAGCTTTTAGTTTCAGCTCAAAATGAGCGGATCCAAGCCTTTGTTCGTCATCGTCAGCAACTTCGATGCCCCCGCACTCCAGCTCAACTTTGTCCAAGAGCATGCCAGCGGCGTTCTCCACAAGTTCCTCGACGGTCTGGTTAGCGCAAAGCTCACGGGCATTCTCAGCGGTCTCATCTTCCTCTCTACATCGGAAAACGGGATTGTCCGAAACTGTATCGGGCGCACCCACTCGTCGCAGCCTGTGCAAGTGGACCACGTCAGCCCGTTGTGCCGGGTTGCGCTACGCGATGTCCTCGACATCACCTACCACCCTGCGTTCCAAACGGCAGCTGGTTTCACGGCGAAGGAGATCGGCGACCTCGACGACGCTTTCGCAAAGGACAACACGTCGCGCATCTCGGAGCGCCTCGTCGATCTTGTTGGTCGGAAGTGTGCGCCGGCGGTGTTCACTTCCGATGAGCAGCACCAGGCGAACATGGAGCTGGTCAATCTGGATCCGTTTGAGAAGCACCCGCTGCGCGATCTGGACTGGACTGACGCCAATACGGCTGTCTACCCTCCTTGGGACGTGATGCGGTTGGCTGAGGAAAAGTACGGGCCGTTCGCCGCTTCTTAGGGACCGTTCTGGGGATAATCTTCGTACACCTATCGCGACGACCAGTAACGATTGATCCATGTCCACAACCTATGTAACTATCTGTACTCTACAAACTGTAGGCTAGGCAGCCCTTTGCTCATATACTCGGTATCACCAAAAGTATTGGCAATCACTCTCTGAGCCATCTAGCACTCAAATTTAGGCTGTTGATCATGAAAACTGGAGGGTGTATAACCACTGAGGTTATCTTCATTCTCAGCAGAGAGCTCTAATCCAGAATTCCTTCTCAAGTCCAGCAAAAGGCATGCACTCCAGATGTGCCAATTTCTGAACTGCAGATTGAAAATGGAAGTTTGGTTTGAAAGCACTGTCACATAACAGCGGAGGTCCCAGACGGTCTCTCACTTGGAGTGGGGCTTTGGAACAAGGCAAAAACTCCCTGCTCAAATTACGGGCCAGCGGAGCTCATAGGTTCTCGTTTGGCACCAATGCCAATGTGTTCATTTCTATGACATAAAACATCAGACTAATTGGGCTATACCATGCCAGGCTCCTATGCTAGATGAATGATATTCCGGGTCTGGCTTACTATTGCACAGCACTATCAACGCTGTGAATATTAACACTGCCACATCAGTTGTGGATCCAGCACATGCACAAGTGCCAATACTTTTGGTGATACCGAGTATGTATGCTGGGCTTGCTTGTAACACGCGTCGCGTCCACATCAAGACTCCTCTTCCGGACACGTACGTGCACAATCGGGGTACGACCGCCCGCCGCCTAGCGCCATCGAATATACCCTCGAAATATGTGCAACGAAAGCGCCATAGCTCTGAGCACAACTTAGCTTTCTTGCCGACTCGGAGCGTTTCGCATACATCGAAGATTTGACCAAGCACAGTGTCGTTTTGTCGCTCTGCGTCTGCGAATTCAAGCTACGAGCGCGACCTGCTCCACCCTCCAACGTTCAGCGCCTTGTCTGGTGCCTCTCTAGATCCGCTGGCCGCCAACTAATATCACTTCCGTTCCATTGTGACTCCACCAGCTTGTGCTTGCCATGAACGACCTCACCATCCAACCGGACACGCAAAGGCGTCCCGCTCCCATGAGCATCCCTTTCTTGCGCCCCTCCTCGCCCTCCGGAGATGATCTCGAAGAGCCGGAGCTTAGTCGCGTCTGTGGCTCTGTTTTCGCGTATGGCGGACGCGTCTCGGTACGTGCCGCGGTCTCTAACGCAACTTGCCACTGACTTTCTTGCGGAGAAACTGCCCGACTTAAACCGGCCCCTCATGGAAACCGTCCGGCAAGTCGGAATACCGGTCTTGGCCAAGAGCGAGGCGCTCGACGCGTTTGCGCGCCTGCTCAATTGCGGATACACCCTGGTCTTCCGCCGTCCGCGTACCTATGGCATCGACTGGTTCACGGCGATGCTCGCTGCGTACCTCGACTATGACTGGGACCTTGACGATTTCATACCACGCCTGCTTGGTCCTCGCCAACGACGGCCAGGTCTACACCACCATTTTGTCCTTCACCTCGACCTCGTATATCTCCGTCGCGATCCTGACCTCGGCAGTGCCCTCATGCGGTACTGCCACGCGCGATGCCAGGATTTCGTCGACCGGCATTCGGAGGAGCTCGCCTTCATGGGTGGATTCCTGGCTGCGAGTAACTACCCGACGGCACAGTTTATGATCGCAGAACTTGGGGTACGCGATGCCTCATACTTCTATCTCTGTTTAATGTTACTGAGCAAGTTGCAGATGTATCTACAGGCTCGAGGAGCGGAGCCTCTTTTCGTTATCGTCAACAACTTTGACGCCGCCGTCCACGCATTTCCCACCGAGATCGCGGTTTTGACCGAATTTCTCAATGGACTCGGCGCGTATATTCATGACGGGATCGGTGGCGTCCTATTGGCCTCTGAGCAAGACGATGGCACGGTTCGGCCCTGCTTCACAAGGAAAACCGCCACGGACCCCATTATCCCGAATGATGTTCCCCGCGTTGTCCAATTGAAGAATTTTTTTTTTTTTTTTTTTTTTTTTTTGTATCCTGTTATTTGGCCCGTATTGTACTACAATTTGCCAGCCATACTTCTACCCTTTGTGTTTGTACGTATCGGTGCGTATCAGAGCCGTTTTGTTGTGTCGTCCATATCATGTCCTCCCCGAGCGGAAGACGTGCGCTTGGGGTAGGTGGATAAGTAGGTGCTATACTCGGCCTTGTAAAAAGTTTCCGTCGAGACCATTGTTGCAAGCCATACATGATGGCATCAATCAAGTTTTCAGAACATATGCTGCCATCATTATTCTGAGCCTAATTGCCCAATTTCACTGCTCTCGGACCTATTTTACCCGTGCACTGGCCTGGTCTTTCTGAGCCAGTCACAGACCCAACATGACACAAGGGAATTGATGCTGCACAACACACCGGATGGCTGGTGGGATATGACTGGGCACAAACCTGGCCGATAGTAATACCTATATTGTCACGGAATTTCAGAGCTATCTGCAAAGTGTTTATCCACTAAAAGGGCTATCTGTCTACAAGAAGGGTGGCTACACAAAAGTTGAAAATTCTGCCTGTGCGGAAATGCATTTATCTTGTCAGGCACAGCCACATCATGTAGCTATAAGTTTTTGCATCATGGAAAACCATCCTTTGCCATCAATATATCGCAGTTCCAAGTCATGTGATCTAGTACAGCAGCAGAAAAGCAGGAAATTTCACCGACGGAAACTTTTCACAAGGCCGAGTAGATTTAGAAGTTGTCAGTAGAGTTGTGTAATTATATGGTGTTGTGCATGTATGTGGACGGAGAAAGGGAAAGGGAAGGGAAAAAGTTTGTACTCCTACTGGGCTCGGTCGTCTTCGGGTCGTCTCCGCGCGTTGCTTCAGCCGTGGGGCAGCTCATCCGAATGGTTTGGCGTCTCGCGATAGGGTCGCGCCGCCGTCGTCTCCGTGTTTGTCCCGTCCCGTACCCTTTGGGTTCCTCACGTCGTCGTTCTCGTCCCCCTCGAACCGCGGCTCCGGGAGCTTCCGGTGGACAGGGCGGAACCTGCCCGAGCGGTATATGTACCACATGAGCGGCTCGAGGAACTTGGTGTCCCCGAGTAGGCGCTTGATGTTGTTCGCGTCTCTCCCTAACGCCGTCCGGAGGTGGTCTCTCGCCGTCGCATGTGCTGGGCAATGAAGGAAGTAATGCCAATTGAAGAATATACTCGACCTTACGCACCAAGCTGCTTTCCAGACGGCCGTCGGGATCACGGAGGACGAGATCAATGACCTCGATAGCGCGTTTGCGATGTCCGGTCGGCAGCCAAGAGTTAACCAACAACTCGTGGAAATGGTCCGCGCGCGGGGCAGGACTGCGGTGTTCACGGCGCCGCCAAGGTTTGAGGTCGACGAGCGGGGAAAGGGCAAGAAGAATCCGCTGGACGGGGTAGTGTGTATCTTCGTCAGTCAGTCCGGTTGGCGATCCTCGTCAGCCTGTTCGCTATTCTCGTCAGCCGGCGGTCTATCCTCGTGAGCGCTCCGATGAATCATTCGGCACCCCACGGCGAGGTTTGATCCTTTTGCGGCGCCGGCCGCGACGGCCGGGGTTTTCCACCCCGGACCCCGACCCTGCCGGGAGCCCGCTCGCCGCGGAGGCCCGCTGCGCGGTGCTCTTCTTTTATTTTCTCCTCTTCTTCCTTCCTCTTCAAGTTTTTTAGCTTTCTTTGCGGCGCCGGCCGCGACGGCTGGGGTTTGCCACCCCAGACCCCGCCCGAGGCTTCGCCCCGGACCCCACCCTGCCGGGAGCTTGCCGCTCGCCGCGGGGCCCGCTGCGCGGAGCGTCTGCGCGGAGCGTCTGCGTGTCGATCTTCTTCGTATTTCACAAGCTTTTTAGAAGTCAATTGAAACAAAGACAACTGACGAGGAAAGCCATCAAACTGACGAGAAGAACAACCCGGACTGACTGACGAGAATGTTCGTCGCCCGCTGGACGCTCTGCAGGACTTCTCGCACCTGAAGGACGTGAAAGTCTATAACCCGTGCATAGTGTACGGGATTCTCGACCAGAAGTATGGCCCGTTCGAGTAGTTTTATCGTCTATATGCCCGCTTTGTTACTGCCGTGCTGTCTGCTATGTTTTGTACTCTATTTGCAAGTGTGGACAGGACCATCGTTGTTACAATGCAACTTGTCTTCCGCGTTCATTTGGACAGCACGGTTTCGACACCAAATCCGTTGCTTTCCACGATGGATCCCAAACCCGCCGCTCCCGCTGAGCGCACACAAAGGCGGCGCCAAAGGGCTAGGGAAAGAATGGCAGAGTAAGGTTTGTATCCAGTCAGTCAGTCGTGCCCTGACGAAGCCAAGGTATCGCAAGGAGATTGCAGAGTTGCCCGAGGACTCGGAGCGCCGAAAGACTCTCCGGGAAAATGCCCGGGAATCCGGGCGGCGGTATAAACAGAAGTGCGTGGTCTCTGCCTAGAAACCTACCCTCATGCTCTTCACCGCAGACAACAACAGAAGAAGCGTGAGGCGCGCGTCCGCCAGCGCGAACAACGCGACAACGACATCCGCGCCTCGCTTGCCCTCCTCCAGCTACAGGCAACGGTCGCATCCTCTTGCCATTGCCAGTAGCGCACTGGGGAACCGCTTCGCATCCGCTGTACATTCTTGTAGATCTTGGAATCTTACTCGTTCAATTCCCTGCGCTGCGCGCCAACTACCTGACCTCTCACAGGCCCACTCTTCCAACAGCTGGCCGTCCTCTAGAAACGCCATTCTGTTGAACTCGCGATAACGCACCACGTACAACGCTGCCATGGTCATCTTGCGCAAGCCCAGTTTCGCCAGTCGACAAATCGCCGCAGAACAGATACTCTGGAGACCGCGACATGCACCTCCGCTGTAACATTTCGGCCAGAACGTGTAGGCTGACGGCGCGCAAGAGCTCGCGGGCCTAGACCGCGCCGCAGTAGGCTTTGCTGGCAGACGCGTACGAAGCCATGCAATCGCTGCGAATGGCCATCTTGCGCAGGACATCTTGGTAGACACGGAGCAATTTCAAGGCCGCGGGCGTTGCTCGTGAGCTCGAAGAAGACTGCGGCGCGCTGCAAGTCGCGGCTGGCTGCGTCGCGGGCATCGAGAGCGGCGGAAAGGCGCCACATCGTGCCCCCGATGAACGCGGACATAGTCGACAGTGCCGTCTCGGCAAGGTTTGCGAGCGCGGTATTTTGTTCAAGACGCCTGGAGTGGGCGGCGCGGCGCGGTCGACGTCGGCCGCGTAGAATGGTTTTCGTCTCGTGCGTTGAAATAAGTTGCAGATGTATCTGAAGAACCCGGGAGCGACGAAACTTCTTTTCATCATCATCAGGGACTTCTTCGGTCCACGCATTTCTTACAGAAATCGCGGGCTTGACCGAGCTTCCCAACGGACTCGGCGCCTTCGGAGGCCTTATTAATCTTCTACTAGTCGCCGAGGAAGACCATGGCACAGTTTCTTGCTGTTTTGCGAGGAACACGGCGGCGGAACCACTCATTCCAAAGCCTATCTCGGCCTGTCAAATGAAAGAACACCCTCGACCTCACGCACCAAGTAGCACGGCTGTCGGGATCACGGAGGACGAAATTGACGACCTCGATAAGGCGCTCGCCATGTCTGGCCGCTAGCCAAAAGTTGACAAACAACTAGTGGATATGGTCCCTGCGCGGTCCATGCCTGCGGAACTCATGGGCCGCCGTAGTTCGAGGTCGAACATCGGTGGAAAGTCAAACCGATCCCATCACCTTGCGCCCACAACAACTCTATCGCTTTTTTTTTCACGTGCGCAGTTCTACAAGGGAAAAATATTATTAGATAATCATATCATTAGCTGGGGCAGTGCAAATCTTTAGCCATCCCAGCCCACGCTAACTTTATCTCTATATACCCTAATAGTAACCCTACTGGTCGGCGGGATAGGGACGGCCGTGGTCGCATATGAGGTCCTCGGGCTTTTCGCCGGTGTAAATGTGATCCAGACATCCATCGGGACATCTGACAGCTCTGAGCTCGTTGAAGGGGATGTGGTTGCGAATCTGCATAGCTGTCGAAACCGAAGTGTACTGCTGTCGCTGCGTTCGTGAGGAAGTGGATGGGAGGGAGGTTTCTGCTTACGGTCGGGTAAATATTTGCCAAGTATCGAGAACGCGTCCCATCTCTTCCTCAAATACTCGTCGATTTGAATGCGTTTTCTGAGCTGGATCCAGCGTGCACCCGCGAATGGTGCAACGTATCGAAGAAAGATGCTGCCCGGCGGTCTCGAAGTAACCAATAAATGGGGAAATCGGGATTTACGTCCATGCACTGCGCTTGTGATTTATTCCGTTCTCGCGCTGGCTAGCAACCCCGAGCAACTCCCATCCATAGGGCTGGCTGTCTTGATACACTGTGCCAGTGGGCTTAACACGGCTTAAAATTCCGGGCGATGTTGATTTACGGACTCTGCAGGTAGGCGTCTGGTACGTATTTGCTCGGTTGAGCCGGGTCTGCAAGTGGCGTAATGTTTACGAGTGGTTCGGCGTAGTTTGTAGATTCGGCCGGCCTGTATATTACTAACAACCCGCAGCGGGCGTCGTGTCTCTGGTGGTTTTGTTTGTCGTTTAGGTGAAGCAAGCGAGTTAGATAGCGTCGTCGGGCCAATAGCTGGATGGGTGGGGAGGTGGGTATCTTGGTAGGTTTCTCACCGCTGTTCTTCGAGTTCAAGGGTCTAAAAAGCGGTAGTTCGAATCGCGACGTGTGGGCCAGCCGGTACGCGTCTAGCTTCCTGAACTCGTGGCCTGGTTACGCTGTCTCTCCATGTACATACCGTCTGCTATATCGACGAGAAGGACAAGGTCGCCGAGTGTAGGCAATCCAGAAACTCGGGCCGAGCGCAGTGGTTTGAGAGGTGCTCCAGCCAGACAGACAGACAGAGCCAAACCCAAGAAACGTTCATTCACGCCTCGAGACTATACGTGTTCTTCTCCAGCTGCATGCGACATTCCCGTTAACGCCCACGAAAAACACAACGAAATACGGAACGCACCTCGACCTCAAGCTCCCGCCGAACCCTGTCCTCTTCGTCCGCCTTAATCACGACGTGGTGGTCGTCCAAGTCCTCGATTATGAAGGTGTAGCGCTCGTTCAGCGCGACGAGGATCTCCTTGACGGCCGCGTCGCTTTCACGAGTCACCAAGCTGAGATTCTTATACGGAAGAGCTACCAGGTAAGGAGAACACCTGGCATACTCAGAATAGAGCAAGAGAAGGCGGTTCGACGTACTCTTGATAGCGCGCATCGTGGTCAAGACCAAGTTCGAACTGTGTTAGTAAGCAACGTCACGGGCATCTGCAACTGGCTGCGCCCAAGAAATATGCACTCAAAATGCACAAAGAGCTTTCATCTCTTCTCTATTTCTATGCGCAAGCCTTCCAAGCCCAATCTCTCGTTCACCGTCGCCATTTGCGTGACCCGAGAAGACTGGTCGAACCTGAACAAGACGCAGCGGAGCTTCCCAGCGCCAGTCGCCGCGTTCCGACTCCGGAGCATAGTCGCAACAGACCCCGCAGTGCAGTCAAAAACCGCGTCGACGGTAAGGGATTCCAACAGCGGGAGAATTTGTCGTTCGTTAAAAGTGAGGGCAGCGAAAAAGTCGTCGTCGAGTCCTCTTTTGGCTAATCGTAGTGGGTGGAGAGACAGATGCTGGAGGGACGGCATGAGCGCCAGCAGCGCTGTGAATTGGCTCAGCGCGCCATCGAGATGGAGTTGCAAGCCTCTCCAATCGAAACGCGTCAATGCGCACCCCGATGTTTGAATCAGTCGTGACATTGCTGTAGCTGCCACAGTGTCGCCCCGTTCCTGTTCCTCGTAGGTCAAGTTCCGAAGAGATGGCGCTCGGATGGAGTTCATCAGGTGGCACTCCGCCTCCCGCCCCGAGAAGAAGACGTAGTTCAATTGGAGGGTGGTCAGGTCGGGGAAATCGATGGGGATGCCAGTGGGCAGATTGTTGAGATCGAAGTGGGATGGGGGGATGTAAATGGTTATGGCCAAAACGCTGATTTGTGGGATTAGTTTTAGGACTTGCAAAGCCGAGGCTGATGTGCGGGTGCTGATGCTGCAGCTTACGAGCTGCGCCCATGGTACTGGCAACGGATCGTTTGTTCTCCAGAGGGATGCCGGAGTTTGGGGCATCGCTGGGTAAGGTCGGGCGCACCGAACATCCACACCCGGTCTGCCGGCTCAACGTCCAAAGTTTCCAACAGAGGGAACACCGCTGTCGACCTGCGGAGGATGCCAGCATCTCGAACGTCCAGCTTCAGTGTCGCCGTAGACCAGAGATGCGACACGGTGAGCAGGAGCTGCAAGCAACCGACGCCGTCCCGTCCAATGGACTGGCCATCGAATCGAATGCGCAATGGACACTCGGCCGACCACTGCAGCTGCCGAGAAAGCAGGGAGATCACGACACTCGGAGTCATCCTCGCGCAGCTGTCAGGCGAAATCTCGACGTCGCTCCATAGTCGACCAATCGAGATAGCGACGGCGCGCCACTGGGCACAGACGCGGACGAGCACATTGCGCGTTTGTAGCGAGCGACGCGGCGTTGGAACGTCGTTTTCGAGGCACAGTTCGAAGATATGTCCAAGAGCTTCGGGCGGTGTTGTGTTTATCGAGGAACATGCGGGGTCCTCCGCTGGCGTCGACATCGTGGTCGGAAGGAGGAAGCAGGTTCACCTGTGAGAGGTGTCTGGAGGTAAACGAGGAAGCCCACCGTACTATGCATTGGAATATCGAAAAAAAAACTAAAAGAAGGAGCTGCTGTACGATCCTGAACGGCTCCCGCGGAGCGGTCCGACACAGGGCTATGGTGAGCGCATAAAGAAAGCCGTAGTGATGGGTGACCGTCACACCGGCACCCTCTTAGTACGAGACTCCGTGCCCTTGTTCCTCATGATTGAAAGTAGGCCGACTGTGCGGCGTTGCACAAACTTCTTTTTTTTTTTTTTTTCAACATCCAGATTCCATGAGTCCACTGGACACCAGCAATTGGCTAGCTTCAAAAATCCTGTCCCTCCATTGTTTCCGAGCATAGGACTCATGCTGGTACCTAGAAGGCCCAGCTTCACTTCTGTATTGTTAAAATAAATACTGCAGAGAAAATGATACTGTTGCTAGGAATATACTCTTGCATCAAATTTTGCAATTTTCTAGGATTTTTCTAGCAGGTTCAGAATGTAATTCGGCTGGAATATTCCTCCTGCTTACTGATCAAGTGGCTGTGCTAGTGACAGGGATAGAATCACTTTGGCGGATGGGTACCCAGCGCAGCTATGATTCACAAACAGTTAATTTTTTTCACAAACAGTTTTTTTTTTTACAAACAGTTAGTTTTTTGTGCATATGACGAACGAAAGTGAGCACCTCATGTCACACCTTGAAGGTCACAATTTCTCAGCAGATCAACTGCGTTTCCGATGGTTCAACCGACCTCAAGCACTATATTTGGTAGAGCTTAGGCCACGTCTGGCCGAAATAGTCTACACAGTCCACCGATGGACTTGACCTCATCTACGTATATCTGCGAGGCACACTGCTCGGATTCTGAATCAAAGTCACAGTAAGCGAGATGCTCACAAATCCGGCCTTGCCAAATGGGGTTGCTCGGCCGGTCTTGTCCACGGCGGAGCCTCGTCAGCAGGAGGTATAAATTCCGAGTCCTGCTCAGCCGACTTAAGACATGCACGGGTATCCTCACGCCCTCATCATCCTCTTGATGCTGCACACCTGCACGACTCGCTACGACTCTGGCCCCAACAAAGACGGTTAACCGCGACTTTCTGCAGCTGCTGCAGCACAACACCACCGCGGAAACGTGCCGAGTCCCGGCGCGGGATCGCTTCGCGCGCCAGATGGCGAGCCGGGAGGATGGGGTGTCAGTGCCTGCGCAGGTACCGTCTAGCAGCGGTCATTTAAGCGCGACTGTCAAGGTGCGTGGAATCGCCTTCGGCGACGCCGGCCATTCCCCCATCTCATGGAGCGTTGCAATTCCGTCTTCCTCCCGCGCTCTCGCACTTCTCACTCTCCCGCGTCGTCCCGGCGCTCGTGTGGAATCATCCCCGCTTTGTAAAGCCCGTTTCTGTGCCACCCGCCCCACCCTCGAGCCTCCAGGCCCTGTGACGCGACCGCCTCAGCTAGTACCGTGCCCCGGTCGTAGCACACGCCGTCGCGGCTGGTGTCAGGATCGTATTGCGCTCCGCCCTTCCGAACGAGACGCTATTCCCGCCCTCTGCCCGCTCTTCCCGACTCACTACTCATTCTCCCTGGTTCAGCAGCGCACAACCATTGTGTTGCGCAGCGCGTCTCCTGCGCCCACTCTCGAGGCGATCCTCCTCGACCCAAAGCATCATCGGCAACCGCGCTTCCAGGATTAGCGGGAGCACAGTTGCGGTCATGGCGCTGCCCGCTGGCATGTTGTCGGAGCGCGGGAGGGGAAAGTGGCCGCTGAGCTAGTCCAGAGGATGGGCACCGCGTGAACGAGACGTAAAATAGTTGGTCGTCGGCTCGGGCTTACCGGCTCGGCTTGAACAATCATTACTAATTAGGGCTTGAGACCTTTGGCGCGGGCTTGAGGCCTCGATGACAATCATATCTGTTTTCATGTCCGAGTACTTCCGCTGCCTGAGGGCTACGGCTCGGGGTTTCGGCTCGGGCTCCTTCCGCGACTAGCCCTCCTGCTACGTCCGATGCCCACGACCTCGGCGTGTGTGAGTAACGCTGCGAGCGGCATCGACTTGATCGCTGCCCCAGCGGAAGCACCGAAAATGGCCGTCGGCGGCATGGAAACCTCTGAGGCTATTCAAATTGCTCCGCCATGTTATTCGTACTGTACCTTATTAGCTCGGATTGGATCAAAGTGGGGTTCTCTGTAATAGCTTGATAAGCATACAGCAGCACAGCTTGACAAATCAGTAGTGCCGGCAGCAAACTGAAACTTGACAGGACTGCTCACCTTACCAGGTCACATGACTCAAAAAGCTCTTACTAATATTTCCTTTTTGGGGGGCTCATTTTTGCTCTCATAGCACAAACTTGAAGTTTGTGAATTTGGGGCTTTCGTACGACTCCAAAGACCTTCAAGAATCATATTAATATATCCAAACGCGTCCACAATGCCCGAAGACGCGTAATTTATGTGATCCTGCTGTGTAAATCTCGCCGCACCCCGCGCGACGTTCCCTTCCCTGCCGCCGTCAATTCCCGCGCTTGAGCAGCGCTTGGTGCATTGGTCGCGCTGGGGCCTGCGCTTTGGTCGACTGCAAGTCCATAAAAACGGCGGGATGGGGCAAGAGGTGAGCGGGATGAAAGTTCCCGACACAGACCTCTGTTTTTGAATTTCAAATTTGAGGGGGGGGGAGGGGGGGCCGTGGGAAGCTCTGACAGTTTTCAATGGGCCAGCGAGGTTTAGAGTCTGTTCGGATAGGTCGGCACTTCCACTGCCGTTTGCCGTTTGCCGTTTCGGAGACCATCCTGAGACAATCCGTTGCTCAAAGCGGAAATTTCATCATGGCGCCTGCGTTGTCATGCGAGCGACAGCCGTGAGGAAGACTTCGCGGGGGACTTGCTTGCTTTGTTTTGCTGCTTGGAATACCCAAATTACCATACCAGGACCATTGGAGGATACCCAGCACACATATTCCAGATTTTTTTGTGATTTTCATGTGTTCTCGTTCAGTTCTGGCTACAATGCCATTTTCCGGACTCTCACGGACCAGCTCCGAAAACTTCCCGACCGGTGTCAGATTGTCGCTATCGGCAGCATCTCATCTCCGAAACGGCAAACGGCAAACGGCAGTGGAAGTGCCGACCTATCCGAACAGACTCTTAGAGCGGGACGCAAAGGGAGAGCGATCGAGGTTGCGTCATCGCGGCAGCAACATCGAGCCAACATCACTTCCCCGATTTTGTCGAATGAGGGCTATAGCCTGCTCCAAATATTATAAAATTATTACAGGCCAGTAGACAGAGCCCCAAAATGGGGGGGTAGACAAGTTTTTGAGGTTAGCAGTGGACATCCTGAGTTGCTATTCAACTTCTAATATCTAGCATATAGAAAGTCTGCGAAAACATGACAGCTCCCCCATTTGGGGGACCCTTCAACGAGGTCTGTGTTGACACTCGCCGACCCGCTCACCTCTTGGGATGGGGTAGGATACCCTCAGTCCAATGAACACACTCAACCTTTCGCCCGCAGACTTCGATAGCCAGCTCGGCGAAGGATTCGACTTCTCTTACTCTGGTGCAATCCTTTATCCCGCTTCGGGACAAGTTTTTAGTATGGGTACGTTGATTCGCGGTACTACCTTGTATTTTGTGTCCCTTATATTCTCCAGGCGCGTACCCGCCTTCCCCTCCCGCCGCGTCGCAGCCACACGCGCCGCAGCCACACGCGCCGCAGTCGTATGCGCCTCAGGTCCAGAACTTCAGCAATGCTCAGAGCAACAACGTATGCCACTGAACTTGCGTCAATTTCCTTTGTGACAACTTGGGACAGGCGTACGCGTATCAGGAGCAGCAGCAACTGCCGATTTATAACGACCAGCAGTCGAGTTTCTACGTTCGTGTCTTCGGATTGACCTTGAAATTCGCTAAACGTGTTGTTTCTAGACGCAGGGAGCGCAGCGCCCAGACTTCGTATGGGCCAGCTACTTCGCGCTCCTCGAGCAGGTCCCCGGTGTTCCTCTGTCGGATACGGATTCGCGCGTCATCAGCTTCGTCAGCCCCAGCGCCCCGCAGGGCATTAGTCTCCGCATCGCCAGCGAGCAAAACAGCGCAGAGCCAATCGCCAACGCGAACGATCCTGTCGGGCTTAGACTCGGATGGGATTCTAAGCGCCGGTTTACCTTCGTCGTCCGGCGCCCGCATTATCAACACCTCAGGGACCACACCCTCACCCATGGCTTGGTCTTGAAAGACGGCCAGCGGAAGCTCACCACCAGAGCAGAGTTTTTGCGCGAGGCTGCGAGAGCTGTTATCCGTTTGTGGGAGAGAGAGGTGAGCGCTCATCCAGTGTAGTTTCTGAAAGTGTGGCTAACGAACTTCGAGCTCCAGGGGGAACCAGAATTCCAGAATATCAATCGCGACGAAGACCTTTTCATGTACGCTTCCGTCTTGAGGGCTCGGCTCGCCGCTGAACACTATCGCAGTCGCCAACTTGAGAATCGCGAGGGCGCCGATTTGCAGATTTGGATTGCCGTGCGCCGGTGGGCCCAGCAGCAAATCCATGCATCCATATCCAATGTTAAAGTACAAACCAATAGAAGCATTATCCCGGAGTCCATTCGAGCCCACCTCCCGCCAGCAGCCAGCTGCGAAATTTTATTATACACGTATCGGAGCGGTCTGAATCGAGACGCGCTGTTCCGATAAATGCGCTACAGCTTGTACGCCCGATATTTTGTGCTGATCTCGCGCCACTGCAACAGCGTCAGCAAAGCCACCAAGAGGGTTAAGAGCCGCACCCATGGGAACCATCCGCCGAGATCGTCACTCAGCGTACCCGGGAATTTGGGCTTGCGCTTCTCGAGGAAACTAATCACGCCCTCGGCGGCGTCGGGTCCCTGCGCGAGTTCACTCAACGCGCGAGACTCGTGGATGTGGCTTTCCTCGATCGAGTCGCCGGGATGCTGGATGAGCGACTTGGTGACCGCGACGGAGAGCATGGACGTCGTCGATGCGAGTTCCTGCGCGAATACGAGGGCGGCGGGGAAGACGGCGTCGCGCGTGGGGAGGACTTGATGGTAGAGGCCGTTGAGAGCAGGGGAATCGGGGAGGAGAAGACGCTGCCGGTGAGGAGGAGAGAGGAGGCACGCGATGTGCCGAGCAGACGCGCAAGGAGGTAGGTCGAGGTTCCTGGATGCGACGCGTCGTTAGCCTCAAACTGCGAATGCCACGCGCAGAACAACCTTCTGGGACGATACCCCGCCGAACGAACGGAAACGTGAGCTTCGCGCCGGCCCACACGAAGCGGAAGTCGAACGGCAGTTGCATAGTGGTCATCCCGACGCCCGCAGCGTGCCCGTTCACAGCCGCAATCGTCAACTTCCTGCACCGGTATATGGCGAGGGATGTCTGCCCGCCCGTGTCGCGGTGTGAGTGCCGCCCTTGTTGGAGCTCTGCCTCGGAGTAGATCGAGTCCCAGCCCTTGCCGGCGTCCAGCGCAGCACCCGCACAGTATGCGGGCGACTTTGTGTGGTCCGCAGTGACAATGACAACGCAGACACGGTCGTCCTTGTCCGCTGCCTCGAAGACGCGTATTAGCTCGAAGGGGACGGCGCGGTCCCAGGTGTTCGCGTGTTTGGAACGGTTCTGCGTAACGACGAGGACGGCGCCATCGAGAGACACCAGCAGAGTCTTGAGGCCGAGTGCAGCATAGTCCATGGTCGTGGTCGGGTTCAAGGAGCGTTCCGGATTGCGGGGTTGCCGGAGGAGGTGGTGATTGGCTGACGATCCGCCTACGCGGCTTGGCAGACGCCCTCACCATGATTCGCTTTATTCTAGTGCAGGTCGGCGACGCTCCCAGCAACTGTAACAGTCTGAACGGCATCTGCAGAATCGTCAGGGCAAGACTCGCCTTTCCAAGTGGTACGTTCCGTACGACGACGACGAGAAGGTCTGCAATGCCAGGCGCGTCCCGGCCTGAGCTCACCCGCGGGCTAGGTGCGACTACGCGGCGAGGTTCACCGACTGGTAGCACCCCGCGACCAGAAATATCAGTCCAATTTCGTCGAGGTGCGTGCCAGTGGTGCATCCCAGCGCGCGTACTCATTTATGAGCCAGTTCCGCAACTACAAAGTGGTCTACCGCCGCTACGCCGGCCTCTTCTTCTGCGTGTGCGTCGACGCGAACGATAACGAGCTTGCGTACTTGGAAGCCATCCACTTCTTCGTCGAGGTTCTCGGTGCGTGCTACCAGTGCCATTGGCGGCTGTAGCTCACAAATGCCAGACACATTCTTCGACAATGTCTGCGAGCTGGACCTCGTCTTCAACTTCTACAAGGTGCGTCGCTGCCGCTGTCCCTGGCGGCCCAATAACAATTCTAGGTCTACGCCATCCTCGACGAGATATTCCTCGCTGGTGAAATTGAGGAGACGAGCAAGGACGTGGTGCTCGCAAGGCTAGAGGCTCTGGAGAAGCTGGAATAGCGCGCCGGGGTTGGATTCTTGCTGTGTTCCGTGCTGATGCGTCTGCGCTCTCTCTCGCTGCTTCGTCGTTAATGACCAGTCAGTGTATCTCATTATGCGTGTATTTGTGTTGTGGAAATGGACTATTTCTTCTCGGCGCGTCGGTCGGTGAAGCAGAAGTTGCATTCAAGGCGATTTTTGGCGCAGGCATTCGATTCTGGCGCGATTCCGTCAGCCAATTACCGCTTTTTGCCCGGGTTTACAAGTACTTGAAGTAGAGTACTCTGGCAATGTGCTGCTTGAGCGCTTGAGCTTGAGCGCTAGCGCTTGCGTGCCGAGTCACGTCCATCTACACCTTCGCTAGACCATGACCTCGTACCTCCGGAGCTGGCTTACGGGCGCGCCCTCCGTCGCCCCCGACCCCACCCCCGACATCGTCCGCATCTCTCCACCCGCGTCAGACGACGACGGCGACGACACTGAGACCGAGGACAACGACAACTCGGTCCCCGCCTTCCCCGCACTCAACAGCGCGCAACGCGCCCACACCCCCTCTCAGCGCATCATCTCCGACTCGGCACTCATGCCGCCCCCGCCTGTGCCCTCCCTCGCGTCTCGATCGCCCGGAGTGTCTTCTCGATCCAGCGCTGGTGCCAGTCTGCTGGCGCCCACAACAACAACGCAAAAGCCCCAAAAGCCGACCAAGAAGCGCGAAAAGGTGGCTCTCGCGCCGGGGCACAGTCCCCTCGACTGGGCCGCACTCAAATCGTGTGGCACCGATCTCCGGGTGCGTTCCGTTCCGTTCCATTGTCGACACCAATGCCATTGCCAACGCGCGCCAGGGCGTCGACGCGCTGACACGAATACCGCCTTCGGTGCTCAAGCAACACCGCTCAAAGTCCGATGCGTGGACGGCGATTAACGGGAAGGTGTATAACATCACTGCGTACCTGCCGTTCCATCCTGGTGGCGAGCGGGAGCTCATGCGCGTTGCGGGGAGGGATGGAACGTATTTGTTCGGTGCGTGATATCGCGTTGTGTGCGCTGCCTTCGTTAACGCGTCGCTGCAGCCTCCACACATGCTTGGGTCAACGCCGACTTTATGCTCGACACCTGTCTCGTTGGGTTCCTCATCCCCGAACCATCGACGTCCTCCGATTAACGTCCTAGACTCATGTTTGTATTACAGCGGGATATGATAGAACTACAGATGTTGTACGAGCAAGCGTTGTTTCTAGACAGTATGGACAAGAAGATGCTGGAGGATATACAAGATGATGTTGCTACAGTCGGGGGAAAAGGACGTCAAGCTCGTCGCGCGGCGCTGCCGGGAGAGCGTGTCGCGGAACGGCATACACGACAAACGTGAATTCTTGTTTCGCGCCGAGCTGGACAATCTCGAGGGTGTTGGCGCCTTGTTGGATGAACGGCGTCAGGTCAAGAGGTTTGTCGGGTTGCTTCAAGAGATTCAATAAACAGCCAAAACATTAAGACCAAACTTACCGTTTCCCTGCCCACAATCCACGACTTGCCTCCGTTAACTCGCACAAACAACGTCCCGTCGTTGGGCCACCGGGTCTCGAGCGCTGCCACAGCCGTTGCCTTCTGCGCCGGAGTCGGCCCGTCGAGCATCTTGAGCGTGTCGAGGACGGCTTCGGTGGCCACACAAAGAAGTTGGATGCACAGTTTGGACTCCCACCTACGTACATCAAAGCAGTCAGCGAGGCACCCACAAAAAGCAGGCAACCGTACACGGGCACGGACGTGTCGCCAATACCCCATATCGCCGCCATGCCAGCCTCGACCACAAAGCAGCCTACTTCCGGCTTGGAATGGTCTGCCCCGACTTTTGCGAGCCAGATGCCGGGGACGTCGTTGCACGGATTAGGCGGGACCTCTGGGATGGGAGAAGGCGAGGACATTCGGACGTCGGTGACGATGTTGCGTTCCGTAGACCTCGAACGCGAACGCAAACGTGCCCGTCCACGAAGAGGCTCTACCGTGTCCGAAGCAAGTCGAGCAGTTTGCGTAGGAGGCAGGGTTGATGGGCGTGGAGGAAGAGTGTGTGTTGTTGTTGGAGGAAGCACAATCGACGGCCGTTTGGTGGGTGAGGAGGCGGCTGGGAAAGAGTTGGAGGACGTTGTGCGGGCACGATCGAACCCGCTCTTTTTTGTTGCGTCCGCGAAGCGAGTCGAGGCTCCGACTACGGCTTCGGGAACGCGAATGCGATCTCCTGCGCGCTGTTGGGCGTGCGTGCGGAGACCGCGAGCGCGAGCGTGAACGTGAACGGGGACGAGGCGACAATTTTCGCCGGATATGAGGCGGACTACGCGAATCTCGTCGGCGACCAGGACTATATCCTCTTCGCCCTCGATCTGGCGACACAGACCGGCGCCTACTGACAGGATGGCGCGAATTGAATGTCGGAGACCGCGAGCGTGGACGTGGCTCTCGGCGGGGAGATCGTGAAGAAGAAGGCGAGCGGTTTCGTTTTCGACTTTGAGGACCGCGATGAGGTGGAGATGGATGTCGACGCCGGTATGGAGATTGACTGCGTCGAGGTTTATGTGGGGAACGCGAACGGCTGGGTGGCTCTTCCCGTCTTACTCCAAGCTCCTGCCCTAGGGATCGGCTGCGTCTTCGCGGGGGAGGTTTCTGTGGCGAACGCGAACGGCTGGGTGGCTCCTCCCGTCTTACTCGTCCAAACTCGTCCACAGACTGCGGCCCAACGCGTTCCTTGCCCTTCAGCTTTGCACTCGGCCCAGTGGGGATGCCCAGGCCGGGTTGCGGTAGATCGGAATGGTTGGGAGGCCAGGGCGAATCGAACGGTGCTTTCGGGGCTTTGGCAATGGATGCGACGCGTTCCCTTTGGCTCGCAGTTAGCGCGTCCAGCTCGTTTTGCACCTTGCCCATCTGCTCCCCAAACTTTTCGATGGCCGACTTGTTGATTGTCCATTCGACACGCTGCTGCACAGTCCGCGGGTGGACGGGTTGGTTGACGCGAAGGACGGCGTTGCAGAGCACTGCGTGGTGGAGGATGGTTCCGACTCGCTGGCTCCTCGCCGAGGACGCGTCGGGAGGGTCCTTGCCTCCATCCTTTCGAGGCGAAACGTCATGCCCGTTCAAGATAAGAGGCCGTGGTTCCTGCTCAGCTTCAGTTAGCGAGCGCGTTGAGCCCGCAAAGGACGCACCGGTAGCTCTCCCTCCTCCTGAACGACTTCTTCGCTGGTCGACGTCGTATCCCCCTCCTCTGGCGACGCAGTTCGCGCTGAATCCATATCCATTCTCTCCAGCAGCGACTTTTCCCTTTCACCTATGCGGTTAAGCAACGACGGTCCCCCGTGTTCTGGATTCTTAGCCACTCTTTCCGGGCTCGGAGACATGGCGATACGCGCCTGCAGCGAGCCAGACGCCATTCACTGCAGACGCGGATGGCTTCAAGTTGGACGAGCTGGCGCGCGGGTGGTCGCGGTCGAGAGAGAGTTACGAATTTCAATTGATTCGCACCTTGCTTCCTGCGATGAACTCGCCCTCACCGCCAGCTACGCCGCGCACCCGCAAACCCTCCATACCTCGCCCTCCGACGTCCCCGGGCCTTCCTGCAACGCCGACGTATGCTGCCAACGTCCCTTCGCCGCTGTCAGGCGCAGCCTCGACGCCGCTTTCTCCCGGACGGCGCGCATCATTAACGCCGACGTCCCCACCACCGTCCGGGCAGAAGACCCGCGCAAAAGACTTGCTGAGGAAGCATTACGGGCTGGGAGTCGGACCTCCGCCCGCGATGCAGGCTCCGACAAAGAGCCAGGACCCCATGAACCTTGGTGCGTCGGCATACCAAATCCTTCGCCGCTAATACCGGCGTAGACTCGCCCGCGTTTGATGCCAAGTCGTACTACGAGCAGCTTATAACCACCTCGTCGCTGCCGGCGCTGCTGAAGCGGGAGAACGAGCTGTTGACGGGTGGGTAACTGCGCCCACAACGCGTGCTCTGAGCTCATCAAGGGGATGTAGAGATCCGACAACTCGACAGCGAGCGGCAGTCGCTCGTGTATAACCACCACCACGAGCTCATTGCCGCGAGCGACACTATTGCGGCGATGAAGACGCGCGCGGAGAGCCTCGATTCGGACCTGGACGCGCTACGGCACGCGTTCGACGAGATATCGCGGCTAGCGGCGGAGGTGGGCGCTGAACGGACTCCTGAATAATGCCTCTATTGTGGTTTGTACTTTACATTTGCGTGAACGGTCAACGTTGTCAACTCCAAACCTCTTCAATCCCGCTCGCGCACCATGATCCTGAGCATCATTTCAGCTCCGCCAATGCCATCGATTCGGAGGCTGAAAAGGCACATGAGCTGTGGCGCATTGTAAGCGACGCAGACACGTACATGAACAGATCCCTATTGGGATCCAAATGTGCGAAGCTGGCTTCGTGCATGAGCTATTTCGTCCCGGTCAGCACCACCATTATTAGAGAATCACTAGCACAAGTGAATTCGGAACTTACTTCTTCGCTCCAGAATTTATGCACGGCCCCTCCGGCCGCCATCAACAATTCCGCCTTCGTTGTTAGCTGTCGGACCGTACGACTTTCGTTGCTGTAGACCTTTCCTATCGATTTCCAAAGAAGGTGGCCCGGGCGCCGGACAGTAAAATGGTACTGGCGGTAGTTACCCCACCGGCCCTGGAGGCAGACGGCCTCATGCGCGTCTGGTATCTGCCAGGCTTTGGCGGTGTCGATGGCGTCTTTGACCCGGATGCCGTGCCGCGCTCCGGGACTCGTGAAGTCGACGACGATGGCCAGTGGATTGAGAAGGGAAACTTGAAGCAGAGCTTCGGGTTCTTGGGGGATGAGAAAATAGCGGTAGTTGGTCCTGGCAGCGCGACGCGCCTAGAAAGTCGACATTCAGCGAGATCGAGGGCGTTCTGGAGTAACGAACGGTGCTATTGGGCTGCTGGACGTTATAAATCAGCACCTGCCGTTGCTGATACGTGTGCGCCTGTGACGTCGACCTTTGTCACAAAGGAAATTGACGCAATTTCAGTGACATACGTTGTTGCTCTGAGCATGGCCGAAGTTCTGGACCTGATGCGCATACGAATGCAGCGCGCGTGGCTGCGACGTCGCAGCGGTAGGGGAAGGCGGGTACGCGCCTGACGAATATAAGGGACACGAAATACAAGGTAACCTGGCAAATCAACAGACCAATCCTGGGATATTGTCCCGAAGCGGGATAAAGGATTGCACCGGAGTAAGAGGGATGATATCCTTCGCCGGGTAGGCTATCGAAGTCTGCGGACGAAAGGTTGAGTGTGTTCATTGGACTGAGAACATCCTACCCCATCCCACCGTTTTTATGGACTTGCAGTCAACCAAGGCGCTGGCCCCAGCGCGACCAATACACCAAGCGCCTCCCAAGCGCGGGAATTGACGGCGTCAGGGCAGGAAACGGCGCGCAAAGCGAGGCAAGAGTTACACAGCAGGATCACATAAATTACGCGTCCTTGGACATTGTGGACGCGTTTAGATATATTAATATGATTATTGAGATCCTTGGAGCTGTGCGAGACCTCTAAACATGGAACAAGGGCACGGAGTCTCGTACTAAGAGGGTGCCGGTGTGACGGTCACCCATCATTACGGCTTTCTTTATGTGCTCACCATAGCCGCGTGTCGGACCGCTCCGCGGGAGCCGTCCAGGGTCGTACAGCAGCTTCTTCTCTTAGTTTTTTCACGATATTCCGATGCATAGTACGGTGAGCTTCCTCGTTTACCTCCCACTTTTTGACATCTGTCACAGGTGAACTTGCTTCTTCCTTCCCGCCACGATGTCGACTCCAGCGGAGGACCCCACATGTTCCTCGATAAACACAACACCGCCGGAAATTCTTGGATATATCTTCGAACTGTGCCTCGAAAACGACGTTCCAACGCCGCGTCTCCCGCTTCAGACGCGCAATGTCCTCGTCCGCGTCTGCGCCCGGTGGCGCGCCGTCGCCATCTCGATTGGTCGACTATGGAGCGACGTCGATATCTCGCCTGACAGCTGCGCGAGGATGACTCCGAGCGTCGTCATCTCCCTGCTTTCTCGGCAGCTGCAGTGGTTGGCGGAGTGTCCATTGTGCATTCGATTCGATGGCCAGTCCATCGGACGGAAGGTTGTCGGTTGCCTGCAGCTCCTGCTCACCGTGTCGCATCTCTGGTCTACGGCGACACTGAAGCTGGATGCTCGAGATGCTGGCGTCCTCAGGGAGTCGACGGTGGCGTTTCCGATGCTGGAAAGTTTGGACATTCAGACGGCAGACAAACTGTGGAACGATCGCACGTTCGACCTCACCCGGCGATGCCCCAAACTCCGGCACGTCGTCCTCTCGAGAATAGACGATCTGGGTCCCCTCGGACCGCTGCTCCCATGGGCGCAACTCGCAAGCTGCAGCATAAGCGTCCTCATGTCGGCCTCGGCTCTCCAAATCCTGAAGCTGATGCCCCAAGTCAACGATTTGTCGATTACCATGACCCTTCCCCCAACCGCCCTCAATAGGCCGCCCGTCCCTATCGATTTTCCCAATCTAACTACTCTCAACCTAAACTACGTCTTCTTCTCGGGGCGTGAGGCAGAGTGGCACCTGATGCGTTCCATCCGAGCCCCTGCTCTTCGGCATTTACTCTACGTCGAGCAGGAAGTGGGCCACAGTGTGGCAGCGACAGTAATGTCACGACTGGTGCAAACATCGGGATGCGCGCTGACGCGCTTCGATTGGCGAGGCCTGCAACTCGATCTCGATGGCGCGCTGAGCCAATTCACAGCGCTGCTGGCGCTCATGCCGTCCCTCCAGCATCTGTCTCTCCACCCACTACGATTAGCCAAAAGAGGACTCGACGACGACTTTTTCGCTGCCCTCACTTTTAACGAACGACAAATTCTCCCGCTGTTGGAATCCCTTACCGTCGACGCGGTTTTTGACTGCACTGCGGGGTCTGTTGCGACTATGCTCCGGAGTCGGAACGCGGCGACTGGTGCTGGGAAGCTCCGCTGCGTCTTGTTCAGGTTCGACCAGTCTTCTCGGGTCACGCAAATGGCGACGGTGAACGAGAGATTGGGCTTGGAAGGCTTGCGCATAGAAATAGAGAAGAGATGAAAGCTCTTTGTGCATTTTGAGTGCATATTTCTTCGGCGCAGCCAGTTGCAGATGCCCGTGACGTTGCTTACTAACACAGTTCGAACTTGGTCTTGACCACGATGCGCGCTATCAAGAGTACGTCCTGCCGCCTTCTCTTGCTCTATTCTGAGTATGCCAGGTGTTCTCCTTACCTGGTAGCTCTTCCCCCGTATAAGAATCTCAGTCTGGTGACTCGTGAAAGCGACGCGGCCGTCAAGGAGATCCTCGTCGCGCTGAACGAGCGCTACACCTTCATCATCGAGGACCTAGACGACCACCACGTCGTAATTAAGGCGGATGAGGAGGATAGAGTCCGGCGGGAGCTTGAGGTCGAGGTGCGTTATTTCGTTGTGCTTTTTCGTGGCTGTTGACGGAAATACCACGCAGCTGGAGAAGAACACGTATAGTCTCGAGGCGTGAATGAACGACTCTTGGATTCGAATCTGTCTGTTTGGCTGGAGCTCCTCTCAAAATGATGCGCTCTTTGAATTACCTGCACTCGTCGACCTTAGCCTTTGCGTCGATATCCGGAGTGCAGCAGACGGTCAAAGATCTTCATCGAACCGCAATATCATAGTCAAAAGGGGAGCTGGGATTTTCACCTCGATGTGGCGAGCACCACGCGCTCCTAGACTCGGGTAGAGTGGTTTCTTCGACGCGGGTTGCTCATTCAGAGGCTTGCTCGCCGAATGGCTTCCAGTGATCTAGGTTACCCATGTCTGAGGTGGACCAGTAGACGGCGGGGCCCCACGCCGCTCCCTTGAATCAGGAATACACCAGCAGCACCAGAGAGACGGATCTGCCAGAATTAGATGTTAAGTTGAGTAAGCTCATAGTGGTACTGCGTATATTTCTGGACCATTTCTGAGCGAGCCGGGGCACGCCGGACCAAGAAAGTCAACTAAAGGCACCTCTATATTTCTAGATGGTCCGGATGACAATGGTCAGGCGGCAAGAGGGGATACGATTGTGGCTGGGAAGACTGGCGGGCTGCAAAGCGGAACTGCGCTGCGCCGCCCGGTGTACATATAGCAACAAAGACCATTAGAAGCTCCACGCAATAGATACTTACATATGTGAATACTGGCACGCAACCTCGGCAAATTGTGAAATTCTGGATGTAGATGCGCGTTTCGTGGCTAAACCCACCCCTTAGGTAGCTTTCTATGCCCCGACATCCATTTACTTCGCCACCGGGCAGTATCTTTCCTCGCTACAACCTCGCTACGTACTTGATGGGTGCACGCTGGATCCAGCTCATAGAATTAATTTAAATCGACGACTATTTGAGGTAGAGATGGGCGACGCGTTCTCGATAGTACTTGGCGTATATATCCACCCGACCGTGAGTAGAAACCTCCCTCCCATCCACTGTTCAAGTTCCTCACGAACGACGCAGCGACAGCAGCGACAGCAGCACACTTCAATTTCAACGGGCTCAGCTATGCAGATTCGCAACCACATCCCCATCAACGAGCTCAGACTTATCAAATGTCCCGATGGATGTAGTGATAATATTTACCAGGACGAAAAGTCCGAGAACTTTACATGCGACCACGGCCGTCCCTATCCCGCTGGGCAGTAGGGTATATAGACTAAGCTGGCAGTCAGCGGCCGCGGGCTGAGATAGCTTAAAAGAATTGCACTGCAGCTTAAGTATGGTGTAGAGTGGCGCAAGTGGAAAAATCAGGTTGTTGTGGGCGCAAGGTGATGGGATCGGTTTAAGCTAATAATGCACTCCATCATGGACTGCAGCTGAAATTTACTAAAGTCGAGCGGATTGTGCATATATAGACTAACACGTGAACCAGAATGGCCTCCTGGACACCATGTGCGCGTCGCCGCGAGCCCAGCGATTCTTTTTGTTAACAACACGGAGGCAGATGTGTAGGGCGTTTTCGGCGGCGGTTTTGGGACAGAGAACAGAAGGAAATCGAGGGGGGACAGGGCAGAGGGCTCTCTGGTGCGTTTCAAAGGTTTTCCGCCGCGATTTAGCTACCCAGCCACGGAAAATCTCATCCTCGATCCTCGCGGTACCTCCGCCAAAGCCCCACCGAGCGCGTGAAGCGCGCGACGCTGGGGAAAAGATGTTGTTCAACCTTACCACGGCGTATCTTTATGCGTCCCTCTTTTTTGAAAAGTCGGAGTTGCTTAGCTCTGCACTGGCGCGCACCCAGTAAGAACAAGCGTTAACGGAACGAGATCTGGGCAACAGTTATCACGACACTCACATCATGCTCAAAATCCGTCGCATCTACGAGGCCGACGTCGACGGCGCCGCCCGCTCCAGGCGTCTTGAACAACATGTCGCGTTGGCAAACCTTGCCGAGCGGCACTCGTACATCAGGGGCACGATGTGGCGCCTTTCCGGCGCTCTCGATGCCCTCGACAAAGCCGGCCGCGACTTGCAGCGCAACCCCGTCTTCTTCGAGCTCGCCACCAACGTCGCCCGCGGTCTTGAAATTGCTGTCGAGAAGCCTATCTACCAAGATGTCCTGCGCAAGACTACTGCGGCGCGGTTTGGGCCCGCGAGGCCTTGCGCGCCGTTCACCTACACGTTCGGGCGGAACAGGCTACAGCGGAGGTGCATTTCGCGGTCTCCAGAGCCTCTGACGAATCCGTTCTGCGATTTGTCCACTGGCGAGACTGTATCCTAAGAACGAAAGTGGGCCCATCTATTAATATTAGTAGCGTGGAGATACCTATATGCTACAATACAGTAAGACCCCGCGATAACCAAAATCCTGAATCGAGAGAGAATATCATCTACGGCTTCAGCTTCTACGCGAGCGCCTTGCCCGGCGCCGCGTCCATCTCTATCGTCGCCAAAGACGACGTACCCGACACAGGCGTACGATTGAGCACGCGGGCCGGCCAGACGAAGCAGTAAAGCGTCATGGAAATCCACAGCGGTAGCGCGTCGAGCGTGTAAAAGTACACCTCCGTCGTGCGAACTGGGCCGGAGTACCTGCGTCGCGTCGGTTTAGTGTACATGTTAAGGAAAAAGCAAAAGGCGCACCCTCCCGCAAACTCGACAGCCCTGAACACCGAACGGATGATGATCCCGACGCATGTAACGCAGACGACCCAGAAGAGGATGGGCCAGTTCTGGATGGGCTCGGTGGAGAAAAGCTTGAAGCGTGCGCCGGCGTATTCGGGGGAGGGGGTACCACGCTTTCGGGTAGTATTTGCGCACTCGCCACCCGAAGACGATGAACACGACGGTGAAGAGCAGGAATGATACTGCCTGGAGTGGAGTTTAGTAACAGGGCGCGA
Organism: Mycena kentingensis (nom. inval.); assembly: GCA_014461125.1. NCBI lineage: Eukaryota > Fungi > Basidiomycota > Agaricomycetes > Agaricales > Mycenaceae > Mycena > Mycena kentingensis (nom. inval.). The sequence goes on along the minus strand of JACAZG010000003.1, from coordinate 4,281,538 downwards.
CAGGAGCCTGGGAGGTTACCTGCGCAACGACACCAACCAAGGCAATCTGAGCGTCTTGGTCAGCATTGAGCAGCGCGTGGAACCAGCACGCACCTTATCACCCACTTTCACCGTCGTGATATTATCGCTCGCAGCCATCGACCCGCCAGCGCTTTGGAGAATGAACGTCGTGACGTCCGACCAGACGAATATCTTGACGATGAACGATTGGCGGATAAGTAGACAGCGTTCAGCGATTTCCCGAGGAAAAGTGAGCACGAGTTGGGAGAGCAGAATGTAATCGGTGGCGAGGAACAGGCATGGGCTAAGGAGCGTGAACAGCGTGGTTGCAATGTATTTTCCGAGCGAGAAGGGATCGGCGCTGTAAAGGATGCGCAGCCCGAAGCCGACGGCCATTGCTGGAGACGGTCAAGAAGATGCGGCGAGTGAGGTTGGGCATACCGGTCATCCCAAAGTTGAGGTATAGTAAGAAAGGCTTCCGCGGTCTGACCGCGAAGAAATCTGCAAAGTATGCGCGTTAACCGGTGAGCCTTAAAAGCGGCAGGAACGCACGAATCCAGTGTATTATTGCGGATGCTCCATAGGCAGCAATGCCGATGTAGGATAGCGAGTCCTGTAGTTGCTTGAGAGCCGCCAACGCGGTAGAAAGGACGCGCTATCCACCTTTGGGATGTACCCAGCTCTAAATGCGCGTCAGAAAGCCTCCTCAGGAGGAATGGCTCGGACACGAACATTAAGTGCGGCTGAGTGTTGCGGGCAAGGGCGCTAACGCTGAGTGCAGCGAGAGTGAGTAGAAGGGTGTACATGGGGGAAAGCAAGCCTGAAACGTTGTGCGCAGCAAACAAGGCGGAACAGAGATCCTTACATGCGATAACCTAGGATAACCTGTGAAGTTGCTCTTGGGTTGCTCGGCGTTGGTCATGCGGTATTATGCCCTGGCCCGGTGAGTGTGCTACGATCTCCAGGAACGGGAGGACAACTCGAGTCTCGGGGTAATTCCATGCGGTAAAGCAAACTCCATTCGTACAACTAAATCGCACAAGCTGCGAACGCGTCTCAACAAAGAATCCGGATGCTGAGGGCGATAAATTCCATGTTTGTATGGCTGCGCCGCCTGTGCGTCGAGCTTGTGCGCGCTTGCGCGGAGATTTCCAAGAATACGCCTCGAATGGGCATAGACGCGTTGTGTCGCCATTGTGGAACGAATCCCAAGGTTCAGAATGCGGTGAGCGAGGCAGAGTCCCACTTCAGTTCTACGAGTTCGCTGGGCGCCCGACGATAGGTGTTGGGCGCTTGGAGAACACGATCTTGCGTTTGATAACCGCGACCGCGTCCCAGCCCGTTTCATTCTCTTCGCGCGGCTGCTCGCCGTCACCGTCAACCTGCATCGCGTCCTCTGTGGGATTCGGCCGGTGCAGCACCGCGAGTGGCTTCGCCAGCTGGGTAACGCGTCCTTCGAGCAGGTGATGTCCGATGCGCAGTGTAGCAGTTTTCTGCACTGTACATGAGCTGGGAGAGAAGAAGGCGCGTATTACGCACTCCGGCGGCGTCTATCCCGAGTTTCCCGACCAGCTTCCCGTCGCGGTCGGACGGTTTGGCTGCTTCGACCTCCAGGCTGCCTTGCAGTTCAACGAGGAGTATTTCCGAGTCGGAGATGCGCGCAAATGCGGGCGGGAGGGTGGATAGCCCTTTCGTGGGCGCGTTGAAGGTAATTGGGATGAGCATAGTGGGAGTATGCGGCAAGAGGCGCCAAATGCCACTGATCACACCGTGACACTCCTTGCTTCTCGCCATCGCCGTCTCTGCAGCAACCCTGCAGCATGTTCAAACGAGTCGAAAAACGCAAGCGGAAGCAGGAGAAGGAGGAGGAGCTGGGGCTGGATGGGGAGATGAAGGAGATTCTGGGGCTCAACGACACCGACTCGGACGAGTCCGAGTCCGAATCAGAATCAGAATCTGGTGAGGACGGGGAGGACGGGCAGCAGGCTGGGGACGCCGAAGCAGAGGGGTCAGACGACGAGGATGGATCTGCAGGGGACGCAGGGGACGCAGAAGAGGATGAATCCGACGACGAGGAAGAAGACGAGCTGCCGCCCATATCCCTCGAGCACGCGCTCAAAGACCCAATCTTCGTCCGTCCGGCGGACCCCGAAGTCAAGGGCTGCGTCGCCTGCCCCGGAAAGCTTCTCAAATCGCCAGATTTCGTGTCCATACATCTTGCGTCTAAGGTCCGTCCAAGCTTTTCCTCCAAGTTTTCCTTCGGAATGTAATCCGCCTCTCGCAGGCGCACCAACGAAGAATAGCCCAATTCACCACGTTCTCCGAGTCCGTATCGCCGGCCCCCGACTCGAGCGCGTGGGACGTGCTGAATGCATGGGTGGAGAAGCTGGCAGCAGACGCACCGGTACGGACAGCCGAAGATTCAAAACGGGCACAAAAGCGCGAATTCGTGCGTCGCAAAGTCATTCCTCCTGTGCTCAACTAACGCATTCGCATAGCGCAAAGCCAAAATCCTGCGCCGACGCGCGTTGCGTGTGGAGAGTAAAGCCAAAGCGCAGGCGAAGCAGAAGGCGGGCATGCTGGCCGCGCGCGAGAAGAAGCAGCGGCGGGAGGAAAAGGCAAAGGCGAAAGCAGAGGCGGGGGGTGCACCGGCGGAGAGAAGGAAGGAGAAGAAGCGGAAGGCGGAGGATGGGGAGGCGCGCGAAGCTCCGGCGGAGAAAAAGAACAAAAAGAAGCGCAAGGCAGAGGATGGGGACGCGTCCCCGCCGAACAAGAAACGCAAGCAAGACGGGAAGCAAAAGGGCGAGACCGTCAAGTTTGCGGACGACGCCGCGACTTCGGACGGCCCCAAGAAATGGCCATCCGCCCCATCCGCAATCCCCAAGTTCAAAAAAGCCGCGAACAAGCGCCGTTCGCCGCGTTCCGAGCGACTTGAACGCCTCGGGAAGCCCAAGCAGCCCCCTCCGAGCAAGGAAAAGTCAAAAGGCGGCCGGGGTAAAAGTAAACCACTACAGATCTTCGACTAATGCATCTTCTTCTTGTTCACCAATCCCAACTTGCCGACCGTCATGCATCCAACATACCCGTCAATTACCTCGCCCAAAAGCCTCTCCGGTCCCGAATAAAAGTCCGAGACGGCCTTGGTCGCGTTCGCTGTTACCAGATCAGCATCTCTCCAATCTCAATTCCTCTTTTCATACCTTGCTGCATAACCCAGCGCGCCTCCTCGTCGTCCTTGGCAAGCTCCGCAATCTGCGCCTGGCTGAAGATCGGCGTCGTCGGCGCGAGGAGGCTCATTCCGAGACGCGTGTTGACGGCCTGCTGCATCTCCGGGTCCGTCGGGACGAATATGTGCGTGACGAATTCCTGTATGGTGTTTTGAGCAACGCGCGCGGGAGTCCTCATGTGAGTCGGCGGACCATGGCTTTCTGCAGCTCGTCCTCTGTCAAGACCTTCCCCGCGTCTGCGGTCCCTTGGATGACGGGGCGAATGAGGTCGAACGCGCGGTCAAAGTTGTCTGGTCCAGCGCTTCAGCCACAAACACCAGCGACGGAGCGCAACACACTCTCGTCTATATCGCTCAAAACCGGTACTGTCTGGTTGCGGATCTGCTTGTACGCGCCCATGACGGTGAGCAGGAATCTAAACCGACGCCGTTAACACGGTCCCGAACGCAGACACATAACCGCGTTACCGCGTATACGAGATGGCGACCTTGGAATCGTGGAACTTGCCGGCGTCCTCCTCGGAGCAATGGGCGCGCATCGATGCGCAGATCGTGACCGCCGCAGTCAGGCCGCTTGAAACCGCGAGATGCACGCCGGAGGAGAAGAACGGGTCGATCTGCGACAGCGTTGGTGACGACTGTGAAGAATAAACGGATAGGACGTACAAACGCAGCAGCATCTCCAACAAGCCGGAAGTGGTCGCCGTAATACATGGTTGCGGTATACGAGTAGTCGGACGCGGAGCGGACGCTCGGCTCCTCCACAGTCGGGTCAACAACCAACTCGGCGTTACCCAGCAACTTCTTCAGCTGTGGGACGAACTCGAGCTGCGCGAGGTAGTGGTCTTGGAGCGTCCCGCCCGCAGCGGCTTTCTTCGCGGCGCTGACTTTGCCGTCCATTACAATCCCGACGGAGACCTTGTTACGCAGAGGGATGAACCACGCCCAACCGCTCTCGTCTGCGCCACAATTAAACCGGTCAGCATGCCGACCAATCACGAATGAAACGTACCAGTGAGCGCCTCGAACCAGGGCGAATTGTGGCGCTCCGTGCCTGGCTGGTACATCCCCGCGCCGGTCCAGTATCCCCAGCACGCGATATTCTTGAGCGTTTCATTCATATGCCGGTTCTTCAGGTACTTGGTCGACAAGATCCCGGCACGCCCAGACGCGTCCACGAGGTAGTCGAACGTTATGGTGCGGCTCTCGCCCGTTGGCGTGGTATACCGCGCGCTCGTCGGGCGATGGTCGGACCCCTCCGCGAACCCGATCTCGACTACCTTGTGTTCTTCGTAGACTTGGGCCCCACAATCTTCCGCGTGGCCCAAGAGGATCTCGTCTAGGTCTGCGCGTTCCTGGACGGCGGTAAGATACTCGGACGGAGCTGGAATCGACTGGTACGCACTACATTCCACGAGTGGTTGCCCTCTCTAAAATAGGTGTAGCCCTCCCGCTTCCATTGGTCTGTCAACGGGGAATATGTGTCAGAAATCGGGCGGCAGCCTTCAATGGAGGACTTGACTGAATAAGATGGCCGCGCCGGGCTAAACGGTGATTAGTCTGTAGGCGCAGGTACGAGGCTTCCCGGCCCTCACCTTGCGACGAAAACCATACTGCTCGACCTTGTCCTCGGCTTCGATGAACCGCAGAAAATGACGAAGCGACGGGAGCATGCTCTCTCCTGCGGCGCGAGTCAGTGCGGGGATGGGCGGGGGCGTCGCCATACATACCGATATGATATCTTGGACCGCAATAAGCCTCAAATAATGCGCTCACAAACAGCTTACCTAGGAAACTTGGACGCCTCGAGTACAACGACGTCGATACCGTCGCGGGCGAGAGCGGCAGCAGAGTACGCGCCTCCAGGACCGCCGCCGATGACCAAGACTTGAGTGTGCTCGGGAACCTGGACTTGAAGTGAACGAAGCAAAACAAAGAGCCTTGACCAACGAACCTCGCTGGCCATCTTCAAATCCAGGAAGCAGACAGAAAGTCGAGGCTCCGGATTTTATATCCCTCCCAGGGGGTTCGCCCCATTACGATTAGTACTGAAGCGGACACCGAATATCGGCCTATGCTATGGACGGGATTTAGTTGATTGGCTCCCCCGTTCTCGGCGGTGGACATCGGCGATTCAGCTGACTTATGTCTCTTGTTCTGTGCATGTCTCTGGATCGTCATCGACGGCAGCGAATAAAGATCATAAAGACAAAGACACTATCTCCGAGGCCATAGCACAAGTAGACTGGGGCGTTGTTTCAGAATTCAAAAGCGCAGATAATTTGGAGCTGCATTCTAGCAGGGACCACCGATAAGCAAAAACTTGATTGCGCGAAACATGGGCAGCGCTCAGCTTAGGCTATTTGTCAGCTGAAGTACTATAGGGCGGCGTCAGCCGGCGTTCTACTTCAGATTGACCGTGCCTCAATATTCGTCTCCGTCGCAGATAACCCACACCGACCGGCGGACCCGCCAGGGAACGGTGGAAATTTCGCTGACAAACCGGTTGAACTTGAAGTCGCCGTTTCTTTGTCTTTCGCGATCAAAGAGGACGACGACAATATTTTAGGTGTGCCCACTTCAATAGCTAGTACTGCTCGGCAGTGTCCTGCAAACTTGGCTGCCTTCATCGACAATAGCTCGCCGTACTTGAAAATACAACCACGTCCGAGTCGTACGTTAGGCAATCTCAGCTTGCGTTTCCCAGTTGCCCTATCGCGGTAGTAGATTGGGACCTTAGCGCCATTTTAATCTTCAAGTTAATCTTAATTGCTACTCAAAGCCAAGACTTGATTAAGGAAAACATGGTGGACAAGGATGAAAGAAGCCCGCTGGGACAATGTATAAATTTAAAAGACAACAAGCTCTATAGTCTTAGTAAAGAGGCGGGTTGCCAGCAACAGCAACTCTGAAGCAACGGAATAAATCACCTTAAAGCGCAGATTGAGTGCATGATGTGAATCGGCTTTTCAGATATATAGGTAAGCCTTGAAGTCAGCGGGAATATCCACTACCTGTTCCGCTTTGGTCTAACGGCTGCGTTGGTGCTCGGGTGATGCAATGTTAATGTCAATATTCATTATCTAGGTAGTGGAAATAGCCGACGTTTGCCGCAAAATACCAGCGCGAGTCGTAATAGTTTTCCGACTTCGCTATATACGTATTTTATGCACCATTCGCGGGTGCACGCTGGATCCAGCTCATAAAACTAATTTAAATCGAAGGCTATTTGAGGGAGAGCTGGGACGCGTTCTCGATACTTCAACTTGGCGTTTATTTACCCGCCCGTGAGTAGAAACCTCTGCCCGATCTATGTTCAAGTTCTTCACGAGCGACGCAGCGACAGCAGTACCCTTCGGGTTTGACGGGCTCAGCTATGCAGATTCGCAACCACATCCCCATCAACGGGCTCAGAACTATCAGATGTCCCGATGGATGTCGAGATACCATTTATGCCGGCGAAAAGTCCGAGAACTTTACATGCGACCACGGCCGTCCCTATCCCGCTGGGCAGTAGGGTATAGAGATTAAGCTGGCGGGCAGTCAGCGGGCTGAGAAAGCTAAAGACTTGCACTGCAGCTTATGGTGTATAATTGTAGAGCAGCGCAAGTGGAAAATCAAGTTGTCGTGGGCGTAATTATAAGATGATGGGATCGGTTTAACTTAATGGCGCAGTCCATAAGCCAGATCATAGACTGCAACTGGACTCAACTACTAGAGTTCGCACCATTTACATATCGGTGTTGACGTGTTGACGTTCCAGTCGGCGGGGAGCTCAAGCCTTTACAGTGTAGTTACCGACATTGAGCCATTGATTCCGACAGAGCAGTTTTAAGTACCTTCCTTGTTGGCTGCGGACATGAAATTTGGAGGGTGGCTGTTTCATGCCTTGGACTACCAGTAGATGGAGTTTCTGCAGCAGTTCGCTGTCTGAGACTTGCAGAAAACAACAGGGACGGTCCTTGAGCCACACAACTTTTCTCCCCGGTTGGAATGCGTTTGTGTGGTCCCGACAACTGCATGGACTATACTGTCCATAATTGGGAAGCGGGACACTCCAAGTGCAGCGGCTATAGCACCATACAGCCATCACATCAGACCATCAAATTTGATGTCACAATAGTGTTCCTTCTTGAAATCAATATATCACTTTTGTTGTGGTCAACACTTCGAAGCTGGAAGCAGAAATTCAAATTCTTTCTAGCATGCATTTTTGGATTTATTCCTAGAACCGGGACAGCCCAGCAATTGTGTGCCATCTGGTGATGTAATACAGCTGATTTTTGGTGTGCATGTGGAGCACAGCATTATGAATCAGATTACCGGAAGTCAGCAAGATTCAACATAAGATTATGAAGATACATGCTGCTCTTTTCACAGAATTTCCATCCAAAGGGAATTTGTGAAAACTACAAAGATCATGAGATATTGAGCGATCAGATGATGCAGGTGACACCAGATTTGAACTGGGGACTCATCCGCGCTTTTTCCACCATCTGCCAAAATTTTGATCCATCAGGATCTGCTGATCCTGCTGGTCCCGCTTCTGGTCCTGTCCCGCTTCCCGGTTATGGACAGTAATGACTATTATTACAACAAAACAAACTGAGCATTGGCAGAGCCAGAAAGTCTGTATTTAACACAGATCTTGTCAGAACGAGGCCAGGTAGGGATCGGTGACTGAATCGGGGTTCGGGAAGGTTCCCGAGGGTTTCCCGACGGGCGGTCGGGTTTACAAGACTGGGAAGGACTGTCATGAAACGCCCCCATCACCGATCAACAACTACCAACATCCCTTTGTGTAACATAAAGGGTTACACAAAGGAGGACAGTCAGACGGAGAGGGTTAACAAAGGGAAACCACTAGTATATTAACCCGACTCGATAGAGCCTTACAGTAGCTTCTATCTCGTCTTAATAACGACCCCACTTGGGGCTCAAACTATCCTTCTCCGTCCCGCGTATCCGAAACCCGACCGCCCGTCGGGAAACTATCGGGAAACTTCCCGAACCCCAACCCCGTCGCCGAGCCCTACCTGGCCTCGTTCTGACAGAAGATAGAAGCTCCCTAATAAAGCCGGGAATGCCGCCAAGCGAACGGCTTGAGCAGTTGCTGCGAATCCTCTTAATACTCCAGCTGGGCGCTGGGGTCGGACGAACCCTATGGGGCCTATTCCGCCCTTTGTTGGAATCCCGTAACCCGACGCCCGACAAACTTCCGCCTCGGGTCACCGAGTACCCGATGCATCAGAGGGACCGATGCCACTGCCCAGCCCACGAAGGAGTTGGCTGTAATGGTCGGGTGTGGATACCCAGGACCATCATCCCCGATGGAGGATATGGGCAGCAAACTCCGAGAGGAAGAGCGCCCCCTAGTCGACGGCGCCAGCCTTGAAAACCCAATAGGAGGAACCCGATACCCTTTACCTATGTTGGCTACAACTTCACTTCTCTTCACACTCGAAAAGCGATAGCCCGAATCGATATATTACACAGCAGAACAAGAACAAATACTCGATATATACGAAATCTACACAACGACCCCGCTACGAACCCGAACGAATTCAACGCGCCTTCTCCTTACCCTTGCGACGCGATCCCTGACGCCCCGGCGACTCCAACGGCCTACTCTCGGGCTCCTCGCCGGCGACGGTATTCGACTGCACCGCCTCTTCAGCGGAAGGAGGGAACCAGCGTGGAAGGAGTGCCGATATGTCCGCCGCCGGGTCGACCGGCTCGGGCGGATACGTCGCTGGGTCGCGATCCCGATATCCCGCCAGCGAATCCTCGTCGTACCGATCCGGATGCCGATGATTCCAGATACGGGCCGCTTCCACCGAAGCCATAAAGGCGACCTGCGACACGTACTGCAGGAAGCGGATCGAACGATGATCGTCGGTGCGAGCCGCCAAGGCCGCTAGCAGGGCACTGTCCGCCCGACAGGTGAAAGTCCCAAACTGCTCGGCTGGAGCAAAGACGTAGGTTGGGATCCCGAACAGCGAGTGCGCCGAGTGAGGATTCAACGACTCGTAATCCGTCTGCAGCATCGTATGCCCCCAAGCGGACAACCGCTGACCGTACGGCGCGGAACCAGCAACGGGCGACGCCGCATCAACGGCGGCCTGGCACACGTCCAAGTTAATCATCCCCGCTTCGGGATCGGGGCGGTCTAAGCGACCCGGCATCGACATCGAACCCCATACCCGGTCAAGGACCTGGATGTCCAGACGGGAGAGGTCGGGGGTCAGCATCGAGCGGGGAAACAAGCCGTGGTCGTCGACGCTGTTGGGAGGAACGCTCGCCTGCCTGCGGCGAGAAGAGGATGGAGAGGGAGCCCGCGAAGTCACCGAGGAGGACTCGGGATCGGAGAACGACGGCGAGGAGGCGAAGGAAGAAGAGCGAGGACGTCGAACCTCCCGATATCCCGGTGAGGGGCGCCTTGCGTCCCGAGGCCGTTCCCAGTACGCGGGCGAGGGAGCGGGGACCGGGGTGGAGGGACGGACACGCGGGGAGTCTCCCGGGAACGCAGAGCGACCTCGCTCAGCCCGGGGACCACGCGGAAGGTTCCAATCGGCGGAGCCAACCCCGACCGTGGGACCCCGAAAACGTGGCCCGCGAGGCGGAGACCGAGGACGAGAAGAACGCTGAGGCGCCGTGGGCCGCTCCGCCCTATGACCACGAGGGGGAGAGCTCGGCCGACGACCAGGCGGAGAAGGCGAGCGAGGACGACGACGAGGCGGCGGGGAGTCCGGGCGACGACGAGGGGAAGGAGAGCGAGGAGAACGCCGAGGAGGAGACGCAGAGCGGCGAGTCCGACGTTCCCGCGCCCCTTCCCATCCCGCATCGGAGCGCGGGAAACCCGATGGGAAACCCGATGGGAAACCCGACGGGAAACCCGGCGGGCGAGTCGGACCAGGTCTCGACGAGCCCGAAGGCCCCGCCATACCACGCGAAGGATTCGGGGCGGAAGGTCCCGACACTGGAGACTGTCGTCGCTGTCGCTTGGCCGCCGGAGGACGACGCTGCTGGGCGCGCTGGTGGGAACGCTCGGTGTTATGCCGCGGCTGCAACGCCGACAGCAAACTCGCATAAGAAACCCGATTCCCGACTAAACAAGTCGTTAGCGTTAGTAAGTCCCGAAGGAACAGCGGCCGACACGACGCACCTAGTAAGGACCAGTCGGCGCGGAAATCGTACTCCATGAGCTCGTACCACCGCTCGCCGACGTGCTGCCAATATTGGAACGCGAAACCGCCCAGCAGTGCCAAATTGCCGGCTTCATACGCCGACTTCATGGGGCCCCATGAAGTACACGACTTGTTGCTGCGCTTGCAGGTGTCGCAAGCCGAGCGAGGTTTCCCTGCTTTGGTGGAAACTGGACCCGACTCCCCGACGGCGCAGAGCCGGTGCTGCGTGCGACACCGAACGCAACTGGGCGACAGGGTACGAACGATTCGCCCGACAGGCCGCACATGCGACTCCCCTGGGAAGAACGCACGGTACCCGAGCGGCTGGTGGACGAGCGCCCGGGGCACACCTCCCGCGAAATCCTGCGCCGAAGCGGGAGTAGACCGGTTGCAGCGACGGAGAGGAGGGGGACTCAGACGAGGATTGGTCGCAATCAAACTGCGACAGACCTCGCCTGGACCCACTTTTCCGTACGGGCGTGAAGACGCCCCCGCTATCTCGTCGTCGGGAGCCGACTCGGAGGAGGAAGAGGAGGACGACGATGGGGAACGACGGCGTTTGTGCGATGAGGAAGGGTGAGGGGATCCGGGGGCGGAAGAGTTCGGGGTCACAATGGAGGTGGGAGACGGCCCGGTGCCTCCTCCTTCTTGGGGGCCCGACGCCTCGTCAATAACCTCAACGCGGTCCGTGCCGCCGGGCGACCGGGTATGTCGAATCCGAATACGCCGAGGACTCGGAGGAGGGGTCGGCGGATCCACCTCGATAAAACCCAGTGAATCCGGGACTTCGGGCGGCTGGTGAGGCGGAGGCGCGGAGGACGGGCCAGAGACGGCAGACTCGGCGGCGATGTCGGCCATGTCCACGTCGTCGGGGGCGTCTGTCACCTCGCCAACGGATGCGGGCGCGACAGGGGGCGCTAACGGGGCCGGGGGTTGAACGGGAGAAGGCGGTGTCGGCAAAGGGGATGGAGGCGGGGTCAAACCCGACAAGTACTCGACGAACGCGGGGTCGGCGGGAAGTGGGTAGGGAGCGCGCGTGTCGCGCTCGAATCGCCACAAGGCACCCCCTTCCTCCCAACACCGAGCGTCGGCTTCCTCTGCCACCACCGGCCGGAACGCCCCGGGGCATGGGGTAACGTTATCGGCCCCGAACCGGGGATGAAGCAGCGCTAGAGAAGGGCGATCAGTAAGCGGGCTAGACAAAGGGATACGGGAACGCACCATCAAATGCTTCGAGCATCCCGTCGAAACGAAATCCCGTAGCCGCTCCGAGACCAGCAAAACGCCCCTCATTCCACACCTGGCGTGGGTCGGCGAACTCGACAACCGAGATGTCCCGCGAGCTGCGGAAACCTCGCCAGGCGTGGTGGTAGAACGGGCTGTCGGGCGGCGGGGATATGAAGCGGAGTATCGAACCTGACGGGTCTTCCTCGTTGAACTCGAAACGAGTGGGGTCGGGGCCAAGGTCGAGCCGCACGGGGCCCGCCAGACGGGCGATAAAGTCCGTAGCGGCAAGGAAGCGCTCCGACACGAACACGGGGAATCCCAGGTGGGCGAGGAGGAGGAGGAGGTGCCAGAGGGAGAGCTAGGAGCGGTCAGACGGAGAGGGTTAACGAAGAACCAACACGCACCAAAGGCTCAACAATGAGAGCGACGGAATCCTCCGTCGGGTCGCGGCAGAACGGGCGCCACGCCTCCAGCAACGCGTCGTTTCGGGTGTCTAACTCCTCGCGCACGTCGAGGGAGACGATGGTGGATTCCGCCTCTGGGTTCGGCGAGGGCACCTCGATAGAAGGACGGGGGTTAGACCGATCGAAGATTACGCCAGCACAACGCTGGTAAGGCCCTAGGACGCAGCACTCCCACCACATCGCCTGCGCATAGGCAAGGAACTGCGCATGGTAATAATCCTCCCGCGACCAATCGCCCAAGTCCTCCCATGCCTGCGTCGACGCGTCGTGAAGACGAGGAGGGGTGGTAGAGGTTGAGAAAGTACGGGAGGGGCGCGATGCGGGACGCCAAACGCGAACCCGGTCCCAGAAGGGAAGCCCTTCGAGATCACGAACGAGACGGGAGGGAAACCCGAAGGGAGCTGGAGAAGACGGAGGAGGTGCCGTCGTATAGACGGGCGGAATGGTGACCGGAACATAAGTGGCGGAGGAGTGGGGATTGAACTCGTCGATGGGACGAAAGATTATGGGGTGAGCCGAAGGAGCAAATGGCCAGATGGGGTCCTCGCGATCGAGAAAAGCGGAGAGGACTCGGTGGTGGAGACCAGGATAAACGGAGGGATGGACCAAGGAGAAACGTGACGGAGTGGGGCGCCAAACCTCGTCGGAGAGACGGGAGCCGTCGGGGCGAACTACTTCGGAATGCGGGGGACGCGAGAAAGACATGGCGAAAGGAGGAACTACAACCCGACTCGACCTTTTATAAAGGAAACCGAGACACGATCAATGGAAGCATCGTGGGAGCCGAAAGGCTAAACCGATACATTCCCGACAATGAGTCGGGTTCGGAATATGGAGACTGCGGAGAAGCATAAGAAGCTTTAGAAGCTTCGGAGGTTTAGAAGCGAAGAAGCCTCGAGCTTAATGGCCGCCCAGGCACACAACGCGTGGAAGGGGTACACCGGGATAACCCGGTATTGCTCAGAACAAACGACTCGCTAAAGATTGGTTTATGCGAGGGAGATTGCCTCCCTCTGCTGATAGGGCCAAGCGATTGAAATACTCCGAGGGTTACCTCGTCGAGAACGCTCTGTTGAAATACTCCGGGAACCGTCGAGGGTTCAAAAGAACTGCGACGACCGTCGAGAACAAAGGCCAACATGAATTTTTTTTTCGGCATCGGGACTTTTCCGGCATATCCACGGCGCTCGGGACGAGCGCCCTTAATGGGGGGGTGATGTCATGAAACGCCCCCATCACCGATCAACAACTACCAACATCCCTTTGTGTAACATAAAGGGTTACACAAAGGAGGACAGTCAGACGGAGAGGGTTAACAAAGGGAAACCACTAGTATATTAACCCGACTCGATAGAGCCTTACAGTAGCTTCTATCTCGTCTTAATAACGACCCCACTTGGGGCTCAAACTATCCTTCTCCGTCCCGCGTATCCGAAACCCGACCGCCCGTCGGGAAACTATCGGGAAACTTCCCGAACCCCAACCCCGTCGCCGAGCCCTACCTGGCCTCGTTCTGACAGGACGGTTTAAGCCCCAAGTGGGGTCGTTACTAAGACGAGATAGAAGCTACTGTAAGGCTCTATCGAGTCGGGTTTATATACTGGTAGCTTCCCTTTATTAACCCTCTCCGTCCGGCTGTCCTCCTTTGTGTAACCCTTTGTGTTACATAAAGGGCTGTTGGTAGTTGAGGATCGGTGATGGAGGTGTTTCATGACAGATCTGAAGGTGGCTCAAGTGTCACGGATCAACCCCAGCCCACTCCCCATCATGATACCATCATGATGGCCAACCCCGATACCCGGTACAACCCACAAGGGGTGTTCACAACAGCCTGAAAGCCCGTATTACATACAGTATATAGCCATAGTACACCCTTGGGAGCGGCTTAACCTCTCCCTCGTCTATACATTACTTTGCCCTTACCGGGGCCAGCGACTGTTCTCAATCCCGGTCTCGATCCTGGTTTCTCAACGGCATCCAGTCCCCCGCCGGCAAGCCCGACTTAGTCCTGACATCAAGGAACATCCCTCACCCAGGTCAGTGCTGTAACTACACTGTAAGGAGCACAAATCTGCAGTGGAGGCCTTCGGAATCTGAATTTCGCAAAATATATAGGTGCTTTTAAAACTTTTGACACTGCTTTTAGCGGCCGCAACAAGATCTAATAAATGCGGCAACAAATTTAAGTGGGCCTTATTACTAGTAGATCCTGACAAACATGGATTTTTTTTTTCTACATCAGAGTACAACTTTACAATCATTTTTGTACACATTTTGAGCCTGATAGAAAAATTGGTTTTCGAACTTAAAAAAGGGTGTTTTTCAACCTGCCAAAACCTGAAATCTATGCTCCGTTACGTGTTACAACTGCACTGAAATGTTGGCGCCGTTACGCGTTACATTTCACCCCTGCAGATTGGTACACTGTACAGTACTCAACCCAAGTAACATCTTACTTTTACGGCGCCTAAATTCTCTGCATCAAACGCCGCCCAGCACGCGACTACAATCTCCGACCCCGACACCCAAGGCGGGAAGACGATTTGCCCGCCTATCGAGCTATTTGACACGCGTTTGAGTCTTGCTTCTCGCCCCCGCAGTTATCTCCGTTCCTATGCTCGCAATACACCATGAAAGCAAGCCTGAACGCAAGTCTATGGCAAATATACATTTTCTGTTCATGCTCCGACTCGGAGTGCTAGTGCTATGGCTACCGAGTGTCCGTTCAGAGGCTACTCGGATGTATGTAGGTATACGTAGTCGTGTCCGTGTCTGCGTTCGGGAACGGCTACATGCTACAAGATCGGGATCGTTGTGCAAGGCATGGCAAGAGAGGCAGGGCAGGCGAGTTGAGAAATGCGATGGGTACGTGTACAAACAACACGGGATGGCAAGGCAAGAGACCAATGGTAGTAGCGAGACAGAGAGAGAGGAGGAGGGCAATACAGTGCGCCGAGGAGACAGCATTACGGGGATTGCATACGTTATGGGTAACGAGATGAAACAGAGGAAGAGTAATGCGTCTGTCGGCCGGAGAGGGATCGGGTCATACAAGCGCGGCCGACTGGAGGTAGCCACGGAAGATCGAGTCCCGCACTGCCAGGAAAACGTGGGTCAGCGGCTAGGGCGCGTGGCGGATTTGCAGTCTCACCATTTCCAATGATGCGCTGCGTCGTCTTCGTGTCCTAGCGGCCAAAGATGGTGAGCGATCGACCGCTGAGATAAAGCGAGACGTACCACGACGCTCGTAAAGTGGGTGTATAGTACGCGACGATTCTCGTTGTTGCGGCGATGTACTTGCAAGAAGTGAGCGCGGAAGTATTGCACGACCGTCTCGTAGTCGTTGGCCCGATCGCCGAACGAGGTGATGCTGGAAAGGGAATCAAAAGATGGCCTGATTGGATTTCAATCCTTACTATTTCGCGACGCGCAGTCCGTTGTCTATCTTGGACTTGAGCAGGTCGGTCTTGTCTATCGGTGGCGATAAGGACACTTAGCAACAGAAGGCATGAATTGAGACGTACTCAGGAACAGAACGAGATGGACGCTCTTCAGCAGCGCGTTCGAGCAGACTTGTGTAAAGAGCTGCAATGAGTCGTCGATTCTGTTCGTCCGCGGATCCTCCTCGAGATACTGAAGAACAGATTGGATTAGCATCAACCGCCCGAGAGATGCACACCTGGTCAAATGCGCTAACGGGCGCGACAAAGATAATGGCATTCGCTGTGTCGAAGTACGGAATCTGTGATGTTCGCCATAAGGACCACGACGGCAAAAATCAATCAATAGAAGCTGCGTACCCAGGAATGCCGCTGGCCTCTCGCGCCGCCCACGTCGTACAAGTGCCAAGTGACCGACTTGCCGTGCAGGTCGACGTCGAATATATGCTCCGCAACGCCCATAGTCTGGATACGAGCGTGAAGGATATCATCTGGTGAGCCAGAAGGTGAGTATATGCGCGTAATTAGAGTCCAAGGAGGCGGACGGACCTGTTGTAGGGATATAGTCGGCTGCTGCGATGCGAGTAATGTCCTTGAGGAAGCTATCGAAGTGGATGAGTGACCACGAATAGAAACGAGGGACGAGGCGGATAAACGTACAACTCGGACCACTCGTCGAGTTTTAGCTTGCGCTTCATAATCAACCCTTTGACCGTCGGATGCGACCAAAGCTCGCGAATGTCCTCTTTGAACGCGGCAAGCATGCGGGCAATGTCGTTGAGCAAAACGTCGCTGTCATCGTCGGGCCATCCGTCGCGTCCTCGGCGCATATCCAGATCGCTGGAAGGTTTCTTGTTCCGGCCGAGCGCCTTGTCGACCGTGCGCGCCTGCCAACCGCTCCGAACATACAAACCGCCCTTGGAGCCGAGGATGCTAACACCCCCGCTGAGACGATCGGCAAGCGGTTGGTCGGTTGCGAGAAGGGGCGTAAGGCGGCTACGCAGATATCCGATACGGTTGGCGCGGGAGTTGAATGCGGGACTGTCTGAACGCGACGGAAGACCGGGCATGCCGTTTGGGAGTGGTGGCAGGTCGGCGCCCTTGTTGTACTGACGGGGATCGGGAAGCGGACGCGGCCCATCGTCGAAAGTGTCGTCCCAAGATTCGAGCGTGGTTAGGATGTGCTTTAAGGAATGAACGACGTTGAAGTAAATGACAGTGCGCCAGGACGCGCGCTCCTGCTCGAGGGAACTGGGTCGGTACATGAGCTGGAACTGCTTCTGGAGGGTGCTCTTCCCGCTCTCGGCTGTCGCGGATGTCAGCGGTGGCGACGGGGGGAAGCGAATACCGGGACAGACCTTGACCGAGTAGCAGCAGCTGGAAACGGCGACGACGAGGTCAGAACGCGCGCAAAAGGTGGATATATGCGCACTTTTACGTCGCCCCGAGACCGCTTGAGTCTCTCTCGCTCCTGCCTGAGCTCTTCGTCGATGCGGTCAGACACCCGCTTCGCCTCAGCCTCGGCGTCGAGACGCATTCTGCGCTCGTCGGGAGACTCGTACGCGTGAGCGCTCTTCAACGCATGGGACAGTGGGTCCGCCGTGCTTTCGACAGAGTACAAGCTGGGTGTCCGCATTGTGGACGGAGGCGGGGATGGAGGCGGGAAGCAAGAAATGTCAATACCCAATCACAGCTATTTCAATCCAATCCCAAACACCCACTATGGTTCCGCGCGTCTCTGCTTTCTGCCCCTCTGGCTCATAGTCGTTCCAGTCAGTTACTCTCCATACTACCCTCGGAGATCTCAAGGTATTCCCGCAAAAAACGCGTCGAAATTCGAACTCATTCTGACTGTAGGTCGAAGTGTTCTGCGAGGCCGTCCCCAAAGCAGCCGAAGTATCGCATCTGGTGCCCTGGCCCTACTTGTCTGCCTTACCTGCTGCTGCTAGAACTTCCTGGCTCTGTGCGCGTCGAACTACTACGACGGCTGTCTCTTCCACCGCAACATCAAGGGCTTCATGGTCCAAACAGGCGACCCCAGCGGGTCAGGCAAGGGCGGCCAGAGCATCTGGGGCAAGCCTTTCCCCGACGAGATCCGTTCCACCCTCAAGGCACGCACCCGCGATCGGTTTCGGGTATGCATGCTCATCCGCCCACAGTTCAACCAACGCGGCATGGTCGCCATGGCCAACTCGGGCCCCAACACAAGCTCCAACAAGTCCCAGTTCTTTGTGTGTCCCGCGCTCCTGCCCCTATCCGGCTCACGCGTCTAGGTAACATACACGAAGCAATCGCATCTCGACGGCAAGTACACCATCTTCGGCAAGGTCATCGACGGCGCCGACTCCACCCTCGACGAGATGGAGAAGGTCCCAGTGAACGCAAAGAACAGGCCACTCGACGAGTTTCGTCTTACGCATGTGCGTTTCCCCGATGCGTATTGTGTCGCTGCTAAAACTTGAAGCAGGTTACGATCCACTCGAATCCTATCGCAGATGCGTTATTATCGCACTAGTATCCATTCCATGGCTGCCGTCCGTACATCGGCTTTATTTGAGGGCTTGGTCTCAGTTTTCTCCGAAACGCGGAGTGCGCCGATGTAGCTCGACTGTGCTCCGGCCTTCGGTTTCCCGCACAGGAGACAATGAGGCACATCTCAGTTTCAAAACCATTTATACACTTCCACTACCGCTTGATAAACCCAACCAACTCCTTCTGCAGCTCCCTTTGCCGCCGCGCCTTTTCCAAATCATCTACGCTCCTCAGATCGTACACAATATCCCGCGACTTGCCAAAGTACACCTCCTGCAGCAGGTTCCGCATCTGGATCTCCATCTCCTCAATCATCCGCCCCGTGTTGGTAATGTGCGACGACGCGTCCGTGAGCGGCCAGTCCTGCTCTTTCTGTAGTTGTGTGTCGGTACCTGCATCGAGCACAACGAGATATACCGCACCTGGCGCGTCATGCTCCCGCTCAGGCTCACCTCCCCGTCGTGTTTCCAGCCAGCGGTGCTGCCCTCGCCGTCGGAGACGCTGCGCGTCACGAGCTGCAGCAT
The DNA here is from genome assembly GCA_014461125.1 of Mycena kentingensis (nom. inval.). Taxonomy (NCBI): domain Eukaryota; kingdom Fungi; phylum Basidiomycota; class Agaricomycetes; order Agaricales; family Mycenaceae; genus Mycena; species Mycena kentingensis (nom. inval.). The sequence continues at coordinate 4,262,938 of JACAZG010000003.1, read as the reverse complement.
GACGGTCGACGTAAGCTTATAGTGTGCCTGCCGCCCGCGCTCGGCTGTCTCGAATACGTGGATCGAGTCCCAAGAACCTGAGGGCTCGTGCGGCGCGCTGGGGGTCATCGCTAGCGGTGTTTTAGTTCGTTAGATGAGCACAGACAGCGCACGCACTTTTCTTGAGCAGCACCACGCCCGCAAAGCCTCCGTCGTCGAGGTCCCAGAGATACACCGACGACGCGCCTCCCTCGTAATACCTATATTCCCGGTCAGCTGCGTGAAGCCCAAAAGCGGCCTGCGCACATCTCGCGATACGTATCGAACGCCTCGTTCGCGGCGATCTCAAGCTTGCGCATCTTTGCAGTCGGCACCGTCCCGTCCTCTAGCGGTGGGTCGTACTCGTTCGACCAGGGGGAGCTGCGGTCGGTCGGTCAGGGCGACCCAACCCGCAACGGAACCACGCACCGAAAGCTCTCCCCATCCCGATTGTAGTCGCACGCGAGGTACTCCTTGCCCGTTGCGCGGTCCGTCATGAGCTTGAGCGGCTGGTCGACGCTGCCCAGCAGGTCGTCGGCGTAGTCTGGGCAGATCCCGATGAGCGCGTTGACGTTCTCCTCGGTGCGGGTCGGCGGAAGCCGCCGCATGAGGTCGAGCATCGAGTCGACGAGGTCTGCCATTGCGAGTGGGCGTGCGATGGGTTGGATTAGATGGTGGGGGAGGAGGGCAAGCCGGGTTTGACAGGTCGCGCTCACAAGTTGATGCGCAAAGCTAAAGCTTGCTCTTGCGCGTATTCACCGCGTCGACTACCCTACAAATCCCGCAGGATACGTTCTACTACGCGCTCATTCTCCGTCCAAACACTTTTCTTAAAAGCCCGCGATTCGGCCTCGCTCTTGGTCCATCCTTGCTGCACCATCCGCCTGGCAGCCGTCGCAGTCGGCGAGTCGACAGCGATCCCCGTCCTCCCCATGAAATACGAGACATCCCCTGTCCGGAGCGCCCTCAGCGCCTCCACCTCCCGCATCGCCGCCGGTCGAGTAACAGCTGCGCGCGGATCGTCAACGTACGTGTATGCCCTCTTCATTCGGTCTGTTAAAAGCAGCGGGACCTGCCAAAGGTATGAGCACGTTAATTTCGAAGGAAAACAATCCTACATTGCACTCCACAGCCATCGCAAACGTCGAACTCGCTTGGACATCATAGTACCCGTTCTCCGCAGAGAACGCCGGCACACAAATATCCATCTCACTCATAAGCTTGTAAAACTCGGGGTACTCCAGCCCGTCGCGCACGACCACGACATGCTCGAGCTCCGGCGGAACCTCCATATACCCCGACCCAACAAGCCACAATCGAAACGGCGGATCTGGAAGACCGCGGTCTTGCACATACGCCACCTCGTTATCTTGCCGGCGTCGGTAGCCCCACACACCCGGGTCCACTGCGTGCGATTCAGCGACAGCCGGAATGCAAAGCGAACAGCACAACGTACTCTGGAGCGACTCGATAAGCTCGGCGAATATCTTAACATAGTCGCGCCGGTCGGCGAAGAAACTGCCTTGGATCACAGCGTCCGAGAGAATCTTCCGCTTCTTGCTATCCGCGAGCGGCAGGTCAAGAATCGGGACATGAACGTCGATGGGGACATTCTCTAGCCCTGCGTACCGAATGGACGCGTCTGGACTATCGGCATGCGTGAGGAACGACTTTCTGAACGCGGTACCGACACTGCGCACAATCAGCGAGACGCAGGATGGCTACGCTTTGCGATACTTACTGTTCCGAAATGGGCAGAATGCGGATGGCGTTTCTCCGGGCCCACTCGGGGATGTTGCTCTGCCACGCGTCGTCCTCGGCGTTGTGGACGATACAGACGAGCTTGAACTTGTGTTCCATCGGTCGCGCATCCCATGCAGCCAGTAGTTCTTCGTGCGGCTGACGCAAGCTCCAAAGTAGGTTAGATAGACGCGCGCACACAAGGCTATGACCAACGCACTCAATCTCGCACGTCCCAAGCACTAACAAGTCGATATCCGTCGACGCGTTCAAATTCCGCACCAGATCGTCCGGCGCGTGCACAATACCGTGATAGAGCCCGCGCTCCTCCACAATCTGCTGGAACCCGAACCCAAACGGCTGGTCCGCGTAGACCTCCACCGTCCCCTTGTATCCATCCCGCCCCAGGACGCGCTCTAGCGTCCATACCAGCGCCAAATACACGTCAAAGTGAAATCCAAAATGCGACGCGACGGCGACGCGGAACCGTTTCTGCGGCGCAACCAGGTTGTCATCATGTTCTCTATCCGACCCACAGCCCAGGAAGGTCGTCGGCCAGAGGTTCGTGCCCGTTCGTGTTCGCAGATGCAGCGAGAAGAACTGCCCGAGCAGATACGGAACGACGACCAGGCACGCGCCGATAACGAGCGGTCGGCGGGAGAGCATCCGCACAGGAGGGGAAGGAGAAGAAAACAGACATCCTACCGCAATCGCAGTATATGTACCACGATGCTAACCGCACCGGAATAGAAGCAAGAGCAGATCGACATCCGGGCGGGGAGGCGACTTGGTATCAGCAACTCTGCGCTGTCAACGCAAGGCACGGCATGAGCCTCGAGCCGCATGCCCGGGACACCGAGAACGCGTTGTTTTGAGAGTGAAACTTCGGCACGGGCCGAACATCCAGTACTTTTGCTTGAGAAGGGCGGGGAGCTGCGGGGAGGCGCGGTTCGAATATTGTGGCCACTGAACATAGAGCGCTCATGTCAGTGTCGGATATTGAAGCTTTCGCCGTTCTGGTACCGCGGCCGTGCGTAGCTGTCGTGTTAGAGGATGTTTTACCCCTTGCATTCAGGGCAGGACTTGACATACACATGTAGCGCTGTGAACGGGGAGAATGCGGGCAGGACAAGATGTTATGGTAAATATAGAGCGTCGCGGCGTCGATTAACAGTGGGTAATCTGGTTGGTTTAAACACCGTAATTGCGCCAAGATGTTCAAGGAGATGGAAGAGCAGAAGAAAGCCGTATGGGATTTTCTGATGATCCCAATGTGTTATACCCACTCTCCGAGACTGGCTACATAAAGCCAGAGAAATGGCCCTGTATAACAGTATATTTAATCTGCATGCCGCTGTGAGTATGTAAACCAATAGTATGGTCCAAACAACTGAGAGCGTCGTTTGTGGGTCCCATCACTCCCCAGATCTTGCAGGAATGCGAATAATCGAGGGATATCATACTACAAACAAAGCACTGTATCGTACACCACTCTATGCGCAAGCCGCGCCCCATTTTTCAAAGGAACCGATTACTCTCCGGCTCCAGCCCTCTCGCCATCCTCAGCATAACAATATTACTCGTCAAGCTCGAGAACCCGTTCCCCAGGAACACGTCCGCGCTCTCTGCAATACGCATGTCCACCGCCATCCCGACCCCCGCCTGCGCCGCATCTAGCGTAATGTCCCCGCTCGCCCAAACCTCGCTCCACCCGTCCGCGACCAGCTCCGAGCGCACACTGTTGACAAACCAGCCCCACGCGTTCGTGAGGATGTACACTCGCGCGAGGGGCTCGCTTCCCGGATGGCGCCGCGCGTGGTCGGCGCGAACGCCGTGTAGCCTTCGCGCGAGCTGTTGCGGATCGGGGAGACAATGCTCGAGGTAGTGCGCCTCGATCTCCTTGGGGGTAAGCGCCGGCGTTGACGCGTTCGCAGGCCCGGAGGAGGGTATTTCGAAACGGTCGGGCAGCGCTGGGTGCGTGTTGACACCCATGTACCCTGCGCCCCATTGAGCTAGTCGCGGACAGTGGCGTTTGTAGTCCCCGCGCCGGAGATGCACGGCGACGAGGCCCGCGAGGACGTGTGCCGTATCTGCATCCTCCGATAACGCGAGGTTGCGGACGGGAGGATAGAGGGCAGCCGGATTCGTTGGTCGGAGAACGGGGAAGTTGCGAGCGACCGCGCTATGTACGAGAGGCGACCACGCAAACGCGCCGAGGATGGGTGATGCGTTTAGTCCGGGAAGGAGCGACAGGACGCGGGGGGAACCAAAGAGGAACCGGTCAAAGACGGGCTGCTCCGACGAATCGACCTCGACACAACGGGCACCGCTCACGTCCGACAGCTTTTTGACCCACCAATCCACAAGTGCGCTGCCCTCAGCTTCGGTCGGCGCGCCGGTGGCGGAAACGGTATGCACAGCGCTGCGCGGGCAGACCTGTTCGTAAAATGCTGCGCTGATGGCGCGCTTTTGGACAGCTCTGTCGTCGGGGGCGGGCAGCGGCCCGCCAGCGAGGGGCCCGACAATGAAGGCATTTAACGGTATTCGCGTTGCGCGGAGGGCGAAGTCGTAGATGGTGTAGGGGAAGGGGAGATGCGACCAGGTATAGTCCTCGAAAACATATACGCGGTTTGCGCGATGGGCGACGTAGCCCATAACGATTCTGCTGCATCGTTAGCTAGGAAGACAGGTTTTACCAGCCACGCACGCTTCCTGCAAGACGTTATTGAGCCCGTGGCCCCATAAATGCCCGGGGAACCGAAGGTACGATGGAGGATCGACGCTGGCGGGGATGCTGGTGTTGTGCTGGGGGAAACCTCGCTCGAAGGCGCGAATATCGGAGTAGGTGGGTGGCACACCACTGAGGAGGATACCGAAGAGAACCAGAAACGGCACTGCGGCAACGAGGACCGCGAGTCGTCGGAGGGTAAACCACCGCAGGTACGATGCGTACGTCCGCTTCCTCCGTGGACGCGAATGGGGGTCATGGTGTCCGTTCGAGGTCTCCGGTAGGAGCTCGTATTCGTCCTTGTGGCCTTGACTGGGCAGCAGGCGTCGTATAGCCCGCCATATGTTCATTGGAGTCTGGGGTTACATTGAGTATAGTGTAGCGAAGAAAAAGTTTGTCGCGCACCGTAGGCTTGGCCCCAAGACGGTCTCCAGGTCGGCGTCGTCAGTTTCGGATCGTTGCACGAGGGCAAATCCAGGGCTCGTCGTGGTGCAGAACAAGCCTGATGCTGTGCGGTAACACGGTCAGCGATTGTCGAGCGAACCTTTCGAGACGCGATTTAGCGCGACAAAATGCGGTTAGACGGAACCCAGCTGTATTCCTACGAATGTACGTGCAGAGAGAAACTAATATCCACACCACTGAGTTTGAGAAATAAGCCCGCATCCCAAACACCAGTCCCCGTCCCAGAGTGCAGCCACCTGCCCGGGCGCGACACCTCTCAGCGGCTCATCGAATGTAATTCTGATAAGATTCGGGTCGTCTCGAGTCCTGCAACAGTGTTTGAGTCTTGCAGTCCTGGACAAATACAGAAGACATACGCGCTCGCAGTGCACGGAACCCCGCTCATCATGTGCCTAATCTGCGCAAAAAGCCTGACACCAGATGCGAGCCCGGATGGCGGAGCGTCGCGCCATATCCAAGAGAATGCATTGACGACGACAGCATATATGTTGAGTGCAGGCTCGCTGAAACGACGCGTCAAATTGTGGACTAGGAAGGAGCAGGGCGCGTACTGGGCGGGCCCAACAACTATCGTGTTGTTTTCTATGTCCTTGCAAATGACGAACAACCGCTCTGGCTGACCCGCCAGACGGACATTTTGCCCAATCGTAAAGGTCCACAGTCCCTTGTGTCGCCCGAGTGTCTGGCCAGTCGAGAACAACACAATTGGGCCCGGAAAAGGTCGGAAGTATGAGGCTATGGATCCATCTCTAGACTCAGAAGGTTTTAACAGAGAAAATAGCTCACATATGAACTTTTGAAAGTCTGTTCGCTTCTTTTCGCCAATAAAACATAATCCCATGCTCTCTGAGCGTTCAAGGACGCTCCGCGGCATTTGGCGGTCTTCAGCAATTTCCCGAACCTGGTTCTTGGTCAGATCTCCCAAAGGGAAGATGGCTTGTGCGAGCCCGGCTTCAGGGATGGAGGAGAGGTAATATGTCTGGTCCTTTTTGGGGTCCGACGAGCGAAGTAGACGAGGACGGCCGTTATGCCAGTCCTTTCGCGCATAATGACCTAAATCGTCTGAACCAAGGTGAGGGAGAGAGAAATGGTCGTACCGGTGGCCAACCATGGCGGCTTGCCGTCCTTGCCTGTGGGCAAGTGACTTAGCAAGGCGCCGAATTTTATCTCCCTGTCCCATTAAGCTGGATGAACGCTTCCGAGAACAGTTAGCCGCACCTATTGCACCAAACGTCGGGGTTCGGTGTCACCCCATACTCCCAGTCCTGGAGTGCGGGCTCAAAAACGCGCGTCCAGTATTCTTTGGACAAGTCGATCTACGCGCTCAGCGAATGTACCAGGAGCGAAAGAGTGTTCTCACCATCTCGCAAGGAATGCCGTAGGCTTTGCAGACCCTCTGCACGTCCTCCCAGTCGCGCTTCCATTCACATCCCGCGTCAGAGTTTCCGTACTCGTCTTGGGTGTCCCAGTTACGCATGAAAACCGCAGAAAGATCGTAGTCCTAGCCGCTTCAGCTGTTGGGACTAGATTCGAACACGTTCTACCTGCGCCGCGAGGAGTTTTGCCGTAACGGAAGAGTCAATACCGCCAGACATGCCGACGACGACTAGCCGCTGTTTGAGCCGATTTCCTCGTGTCCTGCAACCGGATTACCTCTGTCGCCTTTTCTTGGAGTCGAGCAGGAGCTATAAGCGCGACTTAGAGCGCGTTTCAAAGCCGCGCGTGCGCAGAACATCAAGGTTGGGACGAAGGAGTGTGACGCGCTGCCAGTGCCTGCTCCGAACTCTCATCCGTTCCAAACAGCAGAACTGATTCGAGCTTCTAAGCTCATAGACTTTCGTAGTCGCTCCGACCAATCTCCTCCATGCAGCTTTACCGGTTCCGAAGTGAATCGCTCAAGCCAAGCAGATACACCACGCCCCGACCAACCGGCATTACTCTCCGCATTTGACCGACCAGCAGTACTAGTTCGGCAGCGATTGTCACCTCAACTTGACCGGGAATGGTTCACGTCTGTAAGTCAGCTGTGAGCCGATGTAAGCCCGAAAGCTGCGCGCGGATCATACCTGCGCTGTACAAATAGGCGGCGCTCACCCCCTCGTTCTCCTAACCCACCAGGATGCAAGCCATACGAACTTTCCAATCCCAGAACCCGAGCATAGTCTTCGCGTTCCCCGGCAGCGCTGAATTTGACGACAGTGGGCGCATCTACGACACGTCTAACACGGCTATCCCGCTCGCTGTCGCTCAGCCAAAGACCACTGCGGATGTCGCGCTACTCGTCAAGCTTGCTGCGACTGCCAACGTCCCTTTCACGCTCCGTGTCGGCGGCCACGACACGCTTGGCCGCAGCGTCGCCGCCGATGCTTTACTGGTCGACATGCGTGGCCTCAACTCGATCGCTATCGACGAGTCTGCGCTCGTTGTCGCCATTGGCGGTGGCGTCGTATCCGGGGAGCTCGTCGCCGCCCTAGAGCTGAAAGGTCTCGCTGCTTGCGTTGGCACAGTTCCTTGGGTCGGTTATGCCGGGTTCTCCACTATGGGCGGCTACGGCCCGCTTGCGAGCACCTATGGACTCGGTGTTGACCAGATTGTGGGTGCTACCGTCGTGACAGCAGACGGGAACATCGTCGAGGCGGACGCAGAGCTGCTCAAGGGAATTCGAGGCGCGGGCGGCAACTTTGGCGTCATTGTCGAGCTCCAAGTCAAAGTCCACAAACTCGAGAACGTTCGTCTCTCGTTCTTTTCTCGTTCGGCTCTGACGCGACCTAGTTTCTTTCCGGCATGATTATGTTTGAGGCGTCGGACATCGCCGCTTCGTTCAAAAACTACAACACCAAGCTCGCAGAACTTGCAGCAAAGGAGCCCATACCCGACACTTTGGACCTACAGCCCCTCGCTGTCAACTCGCCCATGGGCCGCCTCTTTGCCGTGATGGTCTCTTGGACCAGCAGCGACGAGGCCACCGGACGCGCCTGGACAGCCAAGATCGCCGCCCTCGGAACCGCCGTCCACAACGACTTTGGCCCGCTCTCCCTCTCAGCGCTGCTCAACAACGTCGCCAAGGTCGTCCCTCCCTACGCGCTCGGCGTCGGGAGCAGAGCTGTTAGCGTGCGGAAAATGTCTCCGGGAGTCGTTGAGGTAATAGGAAAACATCTGGCTCTAATGCCGGCGGATTTTGGCGCAGCCATTTCCGTCCACGAGCTCAAGGGCAAGTCGGCTGTCCCGACGGACTCGTCCGTGTTTGGCGCGAGGGAGCCGCACTTTATGATAGAGCTGATTGCGACGGTGTTGGATGGGGCGAATGCAGACGAGGTCAAGGCGTGGGGGACGGCGTTTGCGGCCGAGTTGATGGAGGCGGCGAGGGCGAGTGGGGATCTGTTGGAGGCGCCGTGGGTGCCCATGACCCCGGACGAGCACATTGATTTGAAAGCGCTGTATGGAAGGCACTATGAGACGGTGGTTGGACTGAAGCGCAAGTTCGACAAGGACAATTTCTTCAAGTACGCGTTGCCCAAAATTCAGGACGTATAGTTCAAAATCGCAAATGTAGACAATGGACTTTCATTCAAGCCAATAGATCCCATCATCGAACCGCTACAAAAGAACCCAACGGCCCCGAATTTGGCTGCAATCTAACTCGAGCTCTATGACTCGCGCAGGAATCCGCTAGAAAAGACCCACCTGGTTGACTCTACACGCTATGGCTTCTTCGACAGCACTCACAACCAGCAACCTCCCGACTATACGCGCACAGATCGCAGAATGGAACGCGCAGCGCCCAGACACTAAGGACTTCCGCGTCGCGCTCGCGGACCTCAAGCCGCTTCCCAAGGAGGAGTCCAAGGACATCCTCGTCGCGTTTCGAACGCGCCCGCCGTTGGAAAACGAGGCGGAAGACAAGTTCCGCGGCGCGGATGAGGACAAGGGGCCGGAGTTTTGCGCTGGGGTGACGGTGACCAGCGCAGAGCCGGGGGAGTTTTTCGCGCACGTCCCGGGCATGAAGGTGCCTGCTGTTTCGGCGCCATTGGGTCTCGCTGACGCTCGTAGTGGAATGGACCCACATTAACCCACAAGTCATATCAAGCCGACCTTGCCTTTGGACCGGATGTCGGTAATGAAGAAGTATACCAGCGCACGGTTGCGGTGAACGACGTAAGTGGACTAATGCCTTGCGAGCAGGGGCTAACCACAGAGTAGATTATCTCGCTTGCGATATTCGGCGGGGTCGGCTGCATCCTCGCATACGGACAAACCGGGTCGGGCAAGACGTTCACGATGGAGAGCATCGAGCAGCGCATTGCGCGGGACATCTTTGCGAAAGCCGCGTCCATCGGGGAGCGCCTGCTCAAGTCAGCGTCCGAGGAGAAACAGCAGACGACGCGACCGGAGGATGTCTTTGCGTTTAACGTCACCTTCCTCGAGCTGCTCGGAAAGCGCGCTTCGGATCTGTTGGAAGTGGTCGAGGACGAGAACAAGGCTAGGAAGGAGGTGCCTATCCGTGAAGACAAAGTCGGCAATATCCGCCCGAGCCTCGTTTCGACGACCGTCCACAATACGGAGGAATTGAAGGCGCTCATATCAAGAGCGCTGTCTCATCGCCGCACGAGCGCGACCCTCCGGAACGCGACCAGCAGCCGCAGCCATGCGCTGCTCACGATTACAGTCAAGAACACTTTGGCGCCGTATGCGGAGGAGGGACAGCTCATTCTTGTTGAGTGCGTGCATTTCTCTACTCTCATGCGGTCTCTAAATCAACCTAGTCTCGCGGGAAGCGAGCGCTACGACGACTCAAAGGAACACGACAAGAAGCGCATGGATGAGGCGAGAGAGAACAACAAAAGCCTGATGAACTTGAAAGAGTGTGTGCGGGCCAAGGCGAGGATGGCGGTGGAAGACGGTTTCGTGCACATTCCGTGGCGCGCGAACAAGTTGACCATGCTGCTAAAGGTGCAGAAGCTGCTTTTTGACTTGTTACTTATGCAAAGCAGGCCATCTTTGACGTCGAATGCCGCCAGCCATCCAAGGCCATTATCATCGCACATGTGTCTCCGCACATCCAAGACTCTGTCCATTCGTGCGGAACCCAAACCCAAATTAATATCGCTTCTAATCGACCGTTAGCACAAACACGCTTTCGTATGCCGCGCCATTCAAGACCAACCTGCCCAAGCCGCACGGTCCCGCGCCGTACGATCCAAAGGACCCGCGGACTTGGGACCGCGACGCCACCGTCGCCTGGCTCACCATACAGTTCACCGAGCTCGCGATGAAGAGCCGGCTCGCAGAGTGGAAAGTCAAGGCGCGTCGTGCAGCACTGAACGGGAAGAAGCTCAAGCCGCTGGATGAGTCGACGGCCGAGCTGGGCGTGGACGTCGCCAAGATCTGCCCGCCTGGCGCGTCGGGCAGGAGCCTCGCGATGCTCTACACGATGCAATTCGCGGAACTCTGCGTCGCGGCGCGGCAGGGCGAAGCAGTGAGCAGGGAGGACGTCCAGGCTCGGGCGGTCGATGTTATTGGGAGGTTGTTTTATCTGGTCATCACGGCGAAGTCGCGGACGCGGAACGAGATTATGCACAGTCGGCAGTGGTTGGCGCGAGAGGAGCTTTATGGTGGGTTTCCTTGCCCTTCTTGGGCGTGTCTGAGCCGCTTCTTTCACAGGCAAGGCGCCTCGGGAGGACGACCATAATGAGGAAATCGAACGGGCGAAGCTGTTCTTAGGTGCGTCTGCGTGCTCAACGGGCGTCCAACCTCATGAATCCGCGAGCAGGGGTTGAGTGGCACGTACCCGTACACGTTGCAAAGAAACAATGCGAGGACGCCGGGGAAGAGTGGACGCGGGAACGGTATCGCGAGGTGATTGCTCCGCTGCTCGAAAGATACCGCGCGTACAAGCAGCTACAGCCCGATGAGCAGAAGGCGATGGAGGAGGCAATGCTGGAGCAGCCGCAGGAATATTCGTAGAATATGGTCAGAATCAATCCAATGTTTGTGCTTGTTTGTGGCGGCCGCCGAAGCCCTTGCCGCACGCCACGAGGCGACTTCACTTAACCTCGACCATGCTTCTTCCGGACTTGCTTCACCACGTCCATGTCGACAATAACTCAAGCTATTCCTGAGCTAGACGAGCACGATGGCGAGCACGAAGAGATCGACCTAGACATCGGCGACCCCCAAGTCAACTTCTACCCTCCCCTGCACCTACAGGTGAGGCAATGGCGGCAGCCCTAGAACGCGCTATTCACGCGTTGTAGCGTCGTATATGGATTCTGGACATTTGCAGGAGGGAAGGGATTACTGAGGTGCGTGGCCCGGCATCTCAGAAAAAATGCGTCTGCTAATGGCCATAGCTCCTCGACGTTGGATGTGGCGAAGGCCAGCTCCTCAGCGTGCTCGCGCAGCCCGCCACATGGCTCTCCCCATTGCCCGACATGGAAAGATTCAGCTACAAGACCGAGGTCCCGAACCTGCATATGAAGCGCATTACTGGGCTCGATGTCTCCGCCGCCGACCTCGCGTTCGCGGTCAAGGACACCAAGCCGCCGTCGTCGGGCGACGCAGACGAGCAGATGTACGGGCTGCGGGTGACACGCTTCGAGGACCTCGAGGTCAAGATCTTCAAAGGCGCGCTTGAGACGATGAACCCCGACTTTGTCGGCGTCGAGTGCATTGTCTGCACCGAAGTCATCGAGCACCTCCCGCCAGAGACTCTCCCCGCCCTCGCGCCGATGCTGCTGGGCATCTATAGCCCAAAGAGGCTGCTGATTACGACTCCGTCGTATACGTTCAATGCGCGGTTTACGCGACCGTCGGCGCCCCGCGAACAGCGCGCCCGCCAGGGCTTCCTCGACCCGACAGGCAGGACGGACCGCATATTTCGGCACCCCGACCACAAGTTCGAATGGACGGTCGACGAGTTCCACGCATGGTGTGGCCAAACGGCGGACGAGTGGGACTACGAGCTGGAGGAGATGGCGGGGATCGGGCGTCCGCTGGAGGACGACCCGTGGGGGCGCGACGAGGAGCTCGGGGACGCGTCGTTCGTGGTGTCCTTCCGGCGCAAAGACGGTGTCGTGGACCGCGCGGACAAGGCGCGGCGCGTGTTGGAGGCGCTCAAGCTAGACGGGAAGCCGCACGAACTGCTCGCTACGCACCACCACGAAGCGCACGAGAGCGCAGGCAAGCCGGGCTCCACAGACGCCATCGCTGCGATGGTCAAGACCAAGATGGAGGAGCTGCGCGACGCGATCGTCCCGCTGGAACAGCTCTGGTTCGACCCCGCGGTCAGCACGCTTTGTGGCGGGTTTATCGAGGTGCTCATACGCGCCGTCGAAGAGTCCGCGGGATTGACCCTGCTACGCCCGACGGAGGGCTCAAAGGAGTGGTCGATTGAGATCGTAGGTGGCATCAAGGACGCCATGGGGTCGTTCTGGACAGAGGGGTTCGCGGAGGCGGACTGCAGCTTGGACTTGATTCCGGATGGGTGGATGCCAGGGCAGGATCCGGACGATGGGTACGAGGAAGAGGATACGGAATCGTCGTCGTTGTCGACGACTGGAGCTGACGGGGACGCGTCGTGGAACGGATCTCAATCGGAGAACGGCGAGAGTTGGGGTAAGAACGCAGATGCGTGGTCGGGCCCAGTCTCGAGCTGGGAGGATGGCGGTGGGTGGGGAGAGCAAGTTCATTCCGATTAATTTCTACAGTAGACTACAGAAAGGCCATAGTTTTTGTTTTCCTCTCTCTGTGACGATAAACCATCCGGATATGCCATTTGTCATTTGGTGCGGTTGTTCGTCTCACCAAATCATCGCAGCGACAACCGTCGAATTGAACAAGTTTCAACTTCCACCGCGTTGCATATCGGGGAGTTTTATCCCGCGACTCCGACCATCGCCTTCCAGCAGTAAATTGAATGAGATTTTTCGCAATTTCTATATTATTTTGTTATCCACTATGGCACCAAGTGTGATGGTTCAGATCAGCGCAGAGCCGGCGATCAAAAGCCACTGGATGGCTCAGATGGCTCTGCGCAAACTCGCTAATGGCTGTTGCGCAATTGATCTATTTCTGGTCCGTTCATGGCGATACCGTGCTTGTTCGATGCACATTTGAGGGGGCATTTATAAAATTACATAGTTTCAAATTTTCTATATTTTGGCCTCCCTTGGCCTGCTTCCTTGACCGTGAGCAGAACATCTATCACCTCCTAGTCCATCATAAGCTGACCATGTACTTAGTGTTAGCTGTGTATAATGCAGAATTGGCGCATCTGGAAAAGGTTCAACGTTATTATGGCCGCAACATGATGGGATCAGTTCGACCTCAAGGCATTCCATCAACACATCATGGACTTGCAGCTGAACTGTACTCAAGTGAGAATCATTCGCGTATTCATGTGTGAATTTTAAAGCAGGGCCCCTTGTAGAAATAAACGGCGCAGTGGGTCCGACTTGCCACGGGCTGGATAGACGACGGAGAGCCCGAAGGGCAACTCGGTGCAGTTACATTCCTAGCTACCTGCTTATACTGTACTATTTTGATCGTTTTGTACATCACGCGTCACATGGGCCCGTACGAAATTCTTTGAGGTGTGCAATAATTTTCTCTTGATTTTTCCGAATTAAAATTTCTGTCACAGGCAAAAACCCCCGTACGAAACGATCAAAATAGTATACCTGCTACTTACATTAATGCGACAGCTGTACCAACACAAGGTGCTCGGGGCGGCAGACGGACGACATTTACGAGGCGGGGCGAGCGCGAAGCAGCTTGCCATGACAAAATAAATCCAACACCCCCGACTAGCTCAAACTTTTGATTCAACTCAGACGGAAGCGCCACTCACCCCGCGGTAGGGAAAATAAAACGATCCCATTTGAAAGATTTATATGTAGGCTATAATGGCGCAAATAAGGGCAAATTATTTTGAGCAAAATATCACACATATTATGCCCCCTGATCTGGGCCAATATTGGAATGAAATCATGGCAAGAAAAATGTCCCATGATTTGTGAGGTATAATGTCTTCTATATTGTGCCATCCTGCACAATTCAATACAAAAATTCAGGTTGCCCCCTTATAGAAGACACTATACCCCACAAAACATGGTTATTTTTTCCTGCCATGATTTCATTCCAATACTGGCCCAGATCAAGGGGCATTATACGTGTGATATCTTGCTCAAAATAATTTGCTATTATTTGCACCGTTATAACACACAGATAAATCTTTCAAACAGGACCCTTTTATTTTGCCTACGGCAGGGTGACTCCCGCTCGAACAATAAATGATAACAGTCGGCGCGTAGTACTGCTTTGCGTGGCTTCAGCTGGCATGGGATCTATGAACATATTCTTTGTCGGCTCTGGGGGATTGCGCTCTCGGAATATCCGCCCACTGCGACGTGGAAGAGTACTACTAGCTATAGTAGTATAAGTTACTTGTACTGTCAGCCTCTGTTCTCAATCTTAACATGCACTATCCCGAACGTGAGTCCCCACTTTCAGAGCCCGGTCATCTAGACAGCTTGTCTCGCAGTCAAGGCGATCTGCGTTTCTACTCGCAGCCAAGAAGGTGCGGACTGTTATCCTGGATCGGAGTCAAAGGACTAGTACTGAATTTACAGCGGCGCAAGACACCCGCGGTCCTCTTAACTTCTCGTTGAGGGGGAACCACGTCTGGGTCTCCGCCGAATGCGACAATTCAAGTTGCCGCGACAAGATGAACGTCGTCTCCGGTTCATCAGAAACCTGCGACGAGTGCGGCCAGGGCACATACCGGCCGCTAAATTGACTGGGTAATTAGCGGGTCAAGGCATGTGGGTTCATTATCTTGCCACTGCAAGCGCCCAGTGTATTTCAAAAGGTTTCAACCGGTGGCCTAGATTCTCCTTCAGCTTTGATAAAGTTTTCAGACTCACCGAATCGAAACTGAGCCTTCTATGAATATTTTATCTCGTCCATTCAGGCCAATCAAATCAGACTGTGTAGTTAGCTGCCTCAATTGTAGCAGACATACTACTCCTGGCAAAATATCTTGGGTACACACACATAGTCTTTATAGATCCTCTTTCAGATGGGACCGGTTCCAGGGGAATTTGCAATGTCTAAGGCAAGATAGAGGGGGTGCTAGGTACTCAGTTCTGCTAACTACCCAGTCACCCCTGGTACACTGCCTGAAGCTGCAAATACAATGCATAATAGTATAGCAATTTTTTTGAGTTTACTTCTTTTGCTTTAATTGCAACCTCCACTGTGTGGCATATCGGGGAGTTCTTTCCGGCGATTCCGACCATTGCCTCATAGCAGTGTCGCCCAAACCTCCGCGGACTGTCAATAATCGACTTGGACGACTCGGACTCGATTCGGAGCCGAAACCGCTTGTGTGGGATCATAACTGCGACGAGGTTAGGGTTCTAGATTTGGAGATTGCGGGAGGTCTAATGACTGAATCTCGGTCTCCGACTCGCAGCCGCGATTTTGGGATGGGGCAACTGGGGGACGCAGGCTGAGATGGCCGAACGTACGACGTCGTTGTATTTTTAAGTACAGCGAACTATTGTCGGTGAAGGCAGCTCACTGGCAGTTCTCAGGACAGTGTCGAGTAGTACCAACAATTGAAGTGGGTACACCTAAAATATGTTCTTCGTTCTCTTTGATCGCAAACACAAAGAAATGGTGACTAACACTTCCAGGTCAACCGATTTGGCAGCAAAAAAACAATTCCACGGTTTATTGACCGGTCCGGGTTATCTGCGACGGATGCGAGTATTTGTTCTAAATCACTTCCTTCCCAAATATTCTAATTTCTTGCCCAGCATTATTGACGTTGTTGACCGTGGTGGCGACCCTAACCGTAACGCATTGCATGCGTCGTGTTAAGGCGATGCGCGACTCGGAGACGACCAGTGCGCAGCGCTCGTGAGAAAAGAGATACTTTTGACGGCGTGTGGGGTTCTCGAGACTCGACGTAGGGAAGTCGATTTGGAGGGTCCCTAGAGCCTGACGAGGCGGCAAGGACCTGGCGAGGGTCGTTTTGGCGCATCAAGGCCGCAGCAGTGCTAACATCCGATTTCAACCACAGATCCCACAGGCCCAACCATTTCGTACTACACGCGCATGGGTTTAAACTAGATCTACCCAAAGATATTGCAACAGGGAATGCTCAATCAACTTTTTGACATAACCGAGAGATTCCCGACGTCAGCCGCGGGACCCCGGGCTACCGCGGCGGGCCCGAGCCTTAGGTCAGCCCGCCATCACCGCCATCAAGTACATCAATTCCATCAACCGAGGCGGCCGATGCTGCTCTCCACCATGTACTATAGAGATGGCGCCCAACATGTAATCTTGCCACGAACACGGAAAATGCCCGAGGAGCTGCAGCATAGTCAACAAAGGGCGGCGGAGGAGCAAGAGGAAACACCTCATCGAATAACGCGTCCCGGCAGAGTCTGGATTTTTGGCGATCTCGGCTTTAATCTCCTCGGTAATCTCTTTGTCGTTGTACCCAAGCCTGTAGCACAGCGTGACTTTGGGATAAAGCCAGCTGGCTGGCACTGTAATAGGACATGAGCGAAATTTCAAGCTTGAGGGGAGGCAACGCACGATGCGATGTTGGCGCCATGGCGGGGGAGGGTAAGACGCGTTATCAATTCATCGATGTCGATAATCGTCCGAGTCATGGTACGGAACTCGGGCAACGCAAAGGTAGTCCAAATAGAAAGAACCATTCATGAATTTAGCAGGGAAACTGCCCGTCGGCGGCGCCGGCCAGTATATTTGATGTACTTGATGGCGGTGATGGCGGGCTGACCTAAGTGTCGGGCCCGCCGCGGTAGCCCGGGGTCCCGCGTTCGACGTCGGCAATCTCTCGGTTACGTCGAAAAGGTGATTCACAAACTTCAAGTTTGTGCTAGGTGGCCAAAAATGGGCCCCCAAAAAAGGAAGGTATTAGTAATACTGTCTTCAGTCACATGCTGTGGTCGGTGGTTCAATCCCCACATCTGCTACTTGGTGAAATCATCTCTTAATTGCAGGTAACTAACTACCCTATGTGATGCAAGCTTTCCAGTAAAGTGAAGGTCATGTAAGGACTTCTCCGGTCAGAGCAGCATACCACATCAGATCAACCTGAGCTCTAGCCAGAGTCTCCTCTGCCAAAGCTGCTAATCTCTGCTCTTCCAAGCGTACTTCCTGCGGGGCATGGTTTGTGATTTTCCTTCCTTCGACCTCCCCAAGAATGGCGAGACCATCAACCAGATCGGGCCCAGATTTGATTCGTGAGAGCATCACATATGTAGCTGCTGTAGAGGGACAGCTTTCTAAGTGAATTATGGCTCGCTTTAGCGATCGGCTCTGTGAATTATGGGCTGTAAAGGCAAACCCTGGGATCACAGGGACTTGCCGGCGTGATGCTGAGTACATCCTCTGGCCATTATTTTTTGCATAACGGATGGGTCGGGTTACACTTGGAAGGAGAACACGGTGCGGGTGTGTTGCCAGCGGATCGGGTGAAGTGTATGATGGCATATCAACCTCCACTGCTAGCGCGTACCGACGCCCATTGTGCATCTCGTAGTTGACGGAGACAAGAGTGCCGGGACTACCATTGGATAGGCCAAGTTCAACAGCAAGGTTTTCGACCACATAGATTGGCATGCCAATTATCAGCGGCAATCGTCCGCACAAGTCATGTGCATGAGATTTTGGAGGGGTATTCCATGCATCTCGGGCATTCCCATTCTTAAGTTCCACTTGTTGATCGCCTTTTCCCACTACATCCTTTGAATAGTAGACCGCAAAGTTTTGTTGTGATACAGCTGCAAATGCCTGGGCCATAATCCAGTTATGCGTGTTGCGGACGTGGTTTGTGTAAGTGATCAAAGGTGCTGCTTGTTCTGGGCAAGTCAACCACTTGCGAACATCCAGGAAGTCACTAGAAACAACAGATTGTGGGGACCCAAGTCGGCGGGTTTGCAACCACTCTAGGTCACTGTCTGAACCATCTATAGTGCACATACCACGGCGTAGCCGGTTCAAAAGTGCTACAAACCGTGGATTTCGTTGTCTAATCACTTCATCCAGGATCACACAGTTTCTGATGCCCCAGTAATTTGTGATTGCCATGGCCTTTTCACGAACTCCGGCATTCAATGGTTGCAAATGTGCTGTTGTCATGTCAAGGGTGGTATATCGATGATCGAAGAGTGATGTTGATCGTGGTCCGGTCAATTGATACTCGTCTCCCGAAAGAATTAGATTGAGGTCACCAAAGGCATCATCTTGGGAATTCCTGGCAAGATTGAGATGCTTGGAGATTCTGCCAAAGTCTTCACATCCTAAGAAAAAGAACTCGTCTAGGATGAGAGTTCGAATGGGCTGTAATCGTTCTACCAGGGCCTTCCGGGATTTGGAGTTGGGCTTTGTGAGGGCTGTGATACGTGTACGGAGGGCCAAAGCCTGGTGCACAGTACATCCGCGACAATTATTGGCTGCAACTCCCGTTGGAGCAGTGAACATGAGTTCCTGGCTTAGGCCAACACGGCTATAGAATGCTCGCAGAGCATCATACACATGGGATTTTCCGGCACCTCCTGGTCCACCGATAATGATCCGGAATGGTAGGCGAGGTTTCATCATCCGAGAGGAAATAATGAGAAGGAATGCCAGGCGCTGCTTTTTGTTGAGTGTATAATCAGTGATTGTTTCAAGGGCGGTGATCTGCCATGGCTGAACAGAAATTCCCCGAGCTCTTGCTAGCTTGATTCGTTCTTCTAACTTGCCTCTCTCCGCATTAAAATTGGTCATCTCAGGCTGATTATCTGCTGTCATGGGCAGCTTGGAAGGTGTTCCAGCGTCGTTGGTTAGCACAACTGTGAAATACCATTTCAGTCCATGTCAGAAAAAAATATGATATAGGGAGTACCTTGGACCAGATGGTTTTGTCTTGCAGATTCAACATCTCGAGCAATCTGAAGAGTTGCCAAGCGGGCCCTCTCCTCAGCTTCACCACATGTGGACTTCACTGCAGAGCCTGGTAGCTGCAGATCTCCTTGTTCAATGGAGAGAATGTTGTAGCAGCCTGCAGATCGAGCCAGTGATATGACCGTATCTGTTCTGAGATGTGCGCGTGGTGTGCATGCCTCCTGATAGCCTCCAATATCAGCACAATCCAGCTGATCATCTACATTGGGCTCTTGTACATCACTTTCTTCCTGGAGTTGATCAAGTTGCCAGTTCACATCTTGGCTCAGTGCTGCCACATCATCTGACTCGGACCCGGGAATCGCCACAGTAGATGCTCCCAAAAAACTGGAGATGCGAAGCTTGTACTCCTGAGAGAAATTGTCTGCTGCAAGACGGCACTCCCACTGCTCTTGGAAATGTCCAATTAAGTTGACCTTGTCAGTGTCTAGTTTGCCGAGCAGCTGCTCCAAAGCCTGAGACCAAGACATTGATTCTGGCTTTAACGGTGCGGAGTGTGAACTATAATATTGCATGAGATATGTCTCAGAAAAGAAAGAAAAGAAAGCACCGTGTCCAGGGCTGAAATAGCGCCAGCATTGCAACAGCATATCGATGTGCATGATCGGGCAGGTCATTTCGAGGCATAGGGGTTCCGGAGAGTACTGGAATAACGCGGTGACGCCGGCGTCGCAGGGCATGTGTTGTGGCCTGTGGATGATGCTCACTAAACCGGAATATCTGTGCAGCTACAAGTTGTTTGATCAATAAATCTTGTTTGTAACCCAGAAATAGAAAGACCAACCATCGTATGCATTCTCATCTTCATGGTCTCTGTCTTCACTCATAGCTTGACCTTTTCCCTTCTGTAGACGAACTTTCTCAAACAAGGAAATCTGATCCCAAAGACAGGTGGTTTCCAATTCTGATGGCCTATAAAGCACATCATATATGACTGAATTCGGGGGTGGAGGGGCACCATGTGTTGTTAAAATGACACTGTCATCATGATTGATTGGATCAGTCATGTCATCATCATCATTATCACTATCATCAGTTTCGCTGGGAAAAGTCAGACCAGTGCAAAATTGTTGGATGATTGGTGCTCACTCTTCCCTAGTTGTGTTTTCTACCGGTGGGTCAAGTCCCAGATAGTCACTACTACAGCATGAATCGTTGGCCAATGAAAGAAAGGATCCAACACACCTGGGTCCATCCGACTTGAAGTGAGGGGGGAAGGCTTCAGGACACAGCCAGGCAAGCATCTTTGTCCAATAGCAGAATCCAAACTTGCAGTCAGTTATATGGTCACCAATCCCAAGAAGCGAGCCGGCAACCGCTTGTCCCGAAAGCTCTGCCTTGCCATTGACTTGGTTGAGTGTCCTGAGAAGAAGTTTACGACAGTGTTCCTCGTCATAGGAGATTTCTGCTGAGGGATTTGATTTTCGAAGAGACTTGGTGGCGGCCGCCAGTGCACTCATGATCACAGCAGAATCAAGATGAGGTTTAGCTGTGTATAATGTAGCATAGATGCTTAGTGCCATGCCGAGTGCACCTGAACCAACAAACTTTCCATCTGTATTGCACTGCATGGAGCCGGAGATGGTTGGATTGTAAGCTACGACCCGGGGATGTGTCCTTTTTATTGTAATTTTGCCGTTCTCATCAACTGTGGTTTCAGGCGTGATGGGCATAGGATACTGGAATCGGCAGAGCAGATCCTGATCTGCGGGAGAAAGTGTTGCCTGTGAGAATGGCACCTTCTTATAGCATGTTTCACTGTGACTGTGTACTTGCGCTGATTGATCAAGCACATCACGGAGAAACTGTGGCCAAACTTGTGGGAATGAGCAATCCTCTGGGTGAGGAGGGCGTCCCAAAAGACATGCCGTTGCCAGGGGGTATGGCTGGGGAGGCTTCTCCGTTGTGCCAGGAGGTAAGTCTTGCTTCAAGATACTTTCCAGCCACTCAAAGACTCGATGTTTGAAAATTGGATCTGATGACATTCTGTCTTGAAGCTGTCTGGGAGATGGAGCACCTAGATAAGTGAGCAACTAAATAACCTCCATAGAGCGTAGATCATACCCTCCAGCCAAATTAATATGTGAAGATGCAATGATCCCCTATTTTGTGTCTCAAAGACACCGTAATAGTGCTTGACTCGACCAAAAACCCCACATTTGTCTGGGCGTCCGCAGCCCAGAAGAACATTGATGAAAGTATCCACCATCAACTTGAAGAATTGGGCTCCAGCAACTGGATTAGCTGCAAGGATACGGGCCCGATCAAAAGCGCTGAAAGATGCATCAGGCTTATCAAAGGTTGCATTGAGATCAATTTTGGAGCCAGCTTGGAAAGCCATGAGAGGGTTGTGTGCATCAGCCGGGTTGAGAGTAAAGAATAGATCAAGTGTTCCTGATGATCTGCTAATAGCATTAA
This sequence comes from Mycena kentingensis (nom. inval.), assembly GCA_014461125.1. Taxonomy (NCBI): domain Eukaryota; kingdom Fungi; phylum Basidiomycota; class Agaricomycetes; order Agaricales; family Mycenaceae; genus Mycena; species Mycena kentingensis (nom. inval.). Next base: position 4,241,580 of record JACAZG010000003.1, on the reverse strand, counting down.
TTTCCTCGCGCATTCTCAGCAATGATGCATGGGATCCTTGTATATGCTCAGAGACATAATCCACGCAGTGAAGTGTCTTGAAAATGGCCTCCTCTTCAGCATTCTCAGGATGATATCGTGAGTAGTTCTTCTGTGCTTTGCGTGTTGCCAACTTCGCAGCTAAACCATCCACAGCTTCCACGGTGAACCTTGCCATGTTCTCGGTTGCTGTCGGCCACCACCGTCGTTGTACCGCAAGTCGAGACTGATATGATGATTGCCGCACTATCAAAATATTGTGCATGATAAATATGTAGCTGAGGTGGACTTGGAATCGTCGATCAGCAAGTTGAAGGCAGTGTGAGACATGCGATCTCAATGGGATTGGCTTTAGCCCAAGCTTGGCTTGGTAGCGAACAGGATCCTCTGGCATTCCAACACCCCAAGGGTACAGTGTGGGCAAAGTATATCCGTAGAGTGCAGGATTGCCGCGAGAGGGTAAGGCTTCATTTGATGTGTATGTCTTCGCAAAATCAGCATTATCTTTAAGCTTTCGCAGGATGTCAAGTTTTTTTGGAATTTAAAGCCCGGCGGGAGGCTTCAACATCAAATGTCCCCGATTTCGCCAATGGAACAGGGCCATCTGGAGAATTGTCCTCAAAGATAGCCTCTGTTGTGTCAAGACCATGCCCAGTATATGTTGCGTTTTGGCCAAGGATTGTGGCACTTCGCCTCTGGTGTTGAATTGGGAATGCAACATGCCCATCATTGGAGTACTGCTTCAAGACATCTTGATCAATGATTATGTCATGGTAGAGAGGATTGTGGCATTGCAACCAGCGAAGTGCATGGAATACACGACCTCGCCGGACCACAAGGGGTGTCCGCTTGAATGTCTCGGGTGTAGCAATTTGATTCTCCGACACAAATATCACCACAATCAAATCAAAGAGAGTGTCCACCGGATGGGGCAGTGAAGAGGTCAGGGTTGTGATCTCGTGTGGGTGGAAGCACACATTCCCCGATGTTGCTCTTTGTTGAAGCAATGGTGCTCTTGAACCGTTGATCCTGGCCCAACATTTTGTTGCATGTGCTCGCGCAATCACCAACTCCTCCGCAAACGTGAGTCCTTGAAGCTCAGGTGGTATAGGCCCAATCCAGCAGCCATTGGCATAGCTGTGGATCGGAATTTTGAAGAAGGTATTTTTCCGGATGCATCGCGCACAGGTTTTGCATGCACGAAACATTCCGTCGTACAAGCAATGTGCTTCGATAGCCGGTTGCTTACACAGGGAGCGCAGGTGAGTCACTGCATTCTCAAGGATCGTAGTATTGAGCGATGCTTGTGGCCAGGTTTTGATATCGGTAAATAATTCATTGAAACCACAAAAAGAGCAAGCCACCCGGGCGAGAGCCGTTGCGGAAGTGACATTGTGATATTCAGCTAGTAACTGGTCAGACTTGAGTCAGTGCCCAATGCAAAGTTGGATCAAAGATTTACCTCATGGTGAAGCCGCGGTGATGCAACGCGAGGCCAGTCAGCTACCCAGTCAGCAATATCTTGTTGATCCTCTGCTGCAACACGAAGCTGTATATTCTGTCTTTTTCGTGTTGATCGAGCCGGCTTAGCTATGGATGTCATGGATGGATATGGGCTGTTGCCGGCAATAATTAATGAAGAAAACTGCATGGAAGCAGATGTCGTTGACACTGACACCCCCGCGTCACGTGCGTGGGAAGAATGAATCATGCATCCAAAATTGCAGGTGTGAGCATTGAAAGCGGCGAGGAGTTTGACCTTGGATTGCCGTGGGATCGCATGTTCTGCAGCTAGGGATAAAAGCTTATAATACAGCTTATTGTCACGGGGTAGGGAGTCTAATATTCTTGAAAGTATTACCCTCTTCTGAGCATCAGAAAGTCCATCCGCAAACTTATCATCTGAATAAGGCAAATTGGAATAAAAAGAAAAAGACACATTGGAATAAGCCTTACTGTATATTTCAGATCGAATTGGGCTCATATCTTGAACACTTGAGGGCGGTGGATTTGGAATTCAGGCCCCAGAAGACATGCGCTTTTATACTGAAACTCGGTGTTGCGTGCGAACGGGCTCTCGGCACACCTTGCCCGATTTGGAAAGCCCGTGGCACCCGGTGACTAATGTCCTTACAACAATAACAAACCCCGCGCCGGACGGCAGACGGGCATTGCTAGTCAACGGCTCGGGCTTCTCGCGCCGCTCTTAACGTATCCGGATTACAAACACTGAGCCCGAGCCGAGTCGGAGCGTATAACTGTGCTTTCTTCTGAACACCCGCACCGGAAGGTAGACGGGCATTGCAATCGGACGGCTCGGGCCGGATTACAAATACCGAGCCCGAGCCGAGTCGGGGACCCCATCCCGGCCCCAGTCCAGTCGGCGGAGCCCACTCTACGCCGACGTATAACTGTGCTTTCCTGAATCCGGCAACCTCAGGGCAGCTATCGCTGAGTACTACGTACTGTAAGTTTAGCTAGCATCATCAAAACAGCTCTCAGTGCACTATGCTCCCTCGATACTCCCCGGCCCTTCGTACGTCTGTGGTAAATCTAGACGTTTATATCAGGTCGCAGCGCCCGCTGACGAATCGAATCCGCCACGGCGATGCTAGATGAGTAACGATGAGTGAGTCAGCGCGCGATTATCAAGCTACACGTCGATGTCAGACTTGGCTCTTACCATGACCGATGATCTACGATAGTGCGCTCCCGCCGCCGCTGGAAACACTCTGCAGCCAAGACTAGGATGCTCAGGTAGAAGCTCTAGTTCCCCGTGGTTTGGACTCGTCCCTCTACGCGTGGCGCGGCAGCGCGTGGCTCGACCCCTCCTTCGTCCCAGCACTGCCCACGGCCCATTCCGGGCGGAAGAACGCGCGTCTCTCCCGGAAGAGTCGAGCCCGGCCTCAGCGCGGGTGTACTCCACGGCCTCTGCGCCCTTCTTTTACCCCGCGCCACGGCGCCGCTCCTCTTATCCGCTCAAAAACGGGTTGAGCTCTGCTCTTCGTACAAGCAGTTGACGTCCATTCAGACCCCTCTTGCCCCAGTCTCCCTCCCCGCGCTCCATGAGGCTCGAGGTCACTTGTCGTTACCCTACTCGCTGGAACTGACCACCCGGGTCCAAATGCCCCCAGCGCCCCCGGCATCCTGTCACTCTGCTGCTCTGGATCCCCGCCAAATGCCTCGAGACCGCGGACATGCCCCCTCCTCGTAGGCCGCTGGGCCTAAGATGTTCCGACCGCGCCGATCCCCGGCGCAACTTCACGGACAAGCTCCCCGCCCTTTGCTTCGACCTGGCAGGCCTGCGAGACGATATCTCCGCGCTTCGAAGCGGTTTTGGAAGCGTCACATCCGACACTGGCTACTTCGCGCGCCTCCGTGCGCTGAGAGTGATTGCAATTGGTAACCGACGCGATCGGTTCGACGTCCGCCGCATACCCAGATGTACTGGTCCAATGAATCACATGTTTTTGCCCATAGCCAATTAATTATTGCCTTCAAAGAGGATCGGCTTACTCTTCGGCGATAAAAGTTTGTCATGTGCTGGAAACGCGCCACGTTTGCCGCTGCCTTAACCTGCCTCTATTCGACGTTCATTCTGGTCATAATAATGTCAGCAGTTCTGACTGAATTTCCACTCGACTGCTGCCCCTAGACTACTGCACCGGCGATTAAATCAAGTAGATATTACTACACAAGGAGGGATGTCACATTGAAACTGAGGCTAACAATTATCTGATTACAATTGCAATACAAAAAAAAAAGTGAAAATTGTGTTGAGAACTAGTTTCCGCTACATTTGCGCTATTGTAGCTATACTGAGTTCCCGATCATGAAATTTGTGGGACTGAAGTTTGTGCTACGCCGCGGAGTCGGCCTTCTTCCAATCATTGAGCATTCCCTGTTGCAATACAAAGACAAAACACTAGTCACGACTCGCCCAAAGTTTAACGAAGCCATTATACCAGGTGCCAGCCTGCGGCGGCGTAGATCTTGCTTTGTCATTAATTTTCCCCTTCAACAAAATTGAACTCAGATCATTTCCCTGATGTGGACCATTATCTTTGCACAATTCACATTTGAGCCAGCAATGTCCCCTGCCCTGACAGGTTCAAAAAAGAATTCCTCCTCCTTACCCCCAAATCTGCAGTCTGTAGATCTGAAAGCGATTAAGATTTCAAGTTGATTGAAGGTGGGCAACACAGCAGATACTGTAGTATGAAAGTCAATTCAGTGCAAAGTTTGGTGCATGACTTTGACACCGAACCTTACCTTTTGGTGTCGTGTATCCATTGGGCAATTATGCGCTGAAAGTGGGGGGGGGTTGACGAATTTTGGGGGTTCTGCCGTGACTGTTAAATTGACTTTAAGACTAGATTATGCAAAGTTCATTGGTGGTTCTGCTGTGGGAAGGAAAATGCCCCAAAGTATGTTTTCATTAGCTTCAGCACAAGGCAACCAAGCGGGATTGATTCACTGAGCCAAGGGAAATTGAGACAGAGAAAAAAAGCTTCTGTCAATTATCCGAATTTGTATGTTCACCAGAGAATCACGAGTTTTGAACTGGGGGTTGTATGCACAGTTGCAATGTTGTTGCTGTACAGTATACTGTAAACACATTAATTTCATATATTACACATCACACATTGTTTTCAAAGACTCGGGGAAATTTGATTTCTCAATCCATCTGATTTATTGGTGTGGTTTGCTCCGATCAAGGTGACATGTGCTGAAATTGAACAACAGGATACTCCATCATCATCCAATATATGGCAAAAATGCACGTACTAGGAAACGGGACACTCCAGATCCAAAATAATACACTATAGCCACATAGCAGCTATTGTTGAGCTTGGAAACGGCACAGCATACAGGACAACTGATATCAACCAACTTTATGACCACAACCACATGAGAAGCACCACATCTTATGAAGACTGACAAACCTACAACATTATTGTGTTTGAAAGTCCGTGCTGCAACTCAATCTGGTGATGCAGGGCTGAGGACATGGGGCATACAAAATAAGGGCAGTCAAGAGGTGGCCGGAAAGGCCGGGACACGGGATACAGCCTGTTCTGGTAGCAACTTCGCCTTTATATTCTTAAAAGTAAACTGCAGCTTCTTAAATATGTCATTGCATCAGATTTCAAGAGCTATATGCTATCATCAGATTACAAGATACAACAAGCACCTTGAACAGATCAGAAATTGAGAATTGTGCTGGTGCAGGCAATTGATCAGAGTACACCACCAAAAAGGGTCTTTATGGGACATTCTGACCTGCCAAAATATTTTCAATAATTTTTCCAGTACGTTCAGAACATAACACACCTGGAATATTCCATCTGCTTGGTTTTTAAGTGGCTGTGGCTATCACAGACACAGAGGCATTTCCCTTTTGTTGTGTCCTCAGGGGATGGCCACTTAATCAGCTATATGATGTACTAGTAGAAGCACAGAAAATTGAAAGTTGACATTGTTTGGAAAGCAACTCTCTCTTTTTTTTTCCTGGTATAAACTGGAAGGAAGATAATTCCTATCTATGTGACCACCCGCCAAGATACCACGCAAGGAAAGGTCTGAAAAATGCAGGAGAAGGTCCAACATCTTTTGGATTATTCAGTCCCTACGAATGATACGCTACTGTAGTGATTATGTCATGACACGACTCCTACAGCGACCCTCCTCTCTATCCGATCCCCACTATCCCTTTCCGCTCGATCCCGACAGCCGCCATCTGTCCCCATTTCCCTATATGCCTGTCCGTAACCCGACAACCAACATCTCCCTATACGTCCCCGAGTAGTACTTATACCCGTCGACTACGACTGTACTGTAGAGTATTCTCGTCTATTCCCCAGGAGCGAACCTGGACGTACTGCTTACCCCGAGGGTCGCCTAGAGGAACCCGAACTGAACCGTGGGAATCCCGATCCGGAATCCCGAAACCCGCCTGAGAATATCGGGTTCGCCTTGTTGCTGACAGAAGAATACTCTCCCTCTCTCTTACCCTCTACTCGACCCTACTATGGACGGCATCGACGACGAACGGACGACTCAGCGTCGGGCCGACTTTGCTCACTTTACCACTCTCTCCGATGAGGAGAAATTCTCCTTTATGATCGAGCATATCGCGACTACAAACCAAGGGGTTGTCAATCGACTCGACGAAGCTTTCGAGGCTATACACATCCAAGGAGCCAACTTGGAGCAGGCCACCAAGCAGAGTACCGTCGGGTACAACCTTCTATTCCAAGCCCGCGAGGACCTCAACAACACGGTCTTACGCCTCGAGACGTCGACCGACTCCGCTTCGTCCGTCGGCGCTACCCCCCCTACGAACACGAGCACCGGGGGTGGCGGACGGCATACGAAGACTGCGACCCCGAACGAATTCAAGGGGGAATCCGACGCGGTCGACGGCTTCTTGGCGGATCTTTGGCTCCTCTGGCAATCCGACCCGGTCGCCTACACTTCGGACGCCCAGAAGATTGGGTGCACTCTCTCCTACGTTAAGGGAGGAACGGCCCAGGTCTGGAAAGAGAACGCCGTCAAAGCCATGAAGGACGGCACCGGGTATAAAACCTGGTCGGAATTCGAATCCGACTTCGTGGTCTCCTTCAAGGGCGGAGCTCAAGTCGAGATCGCCCAGCGCCGTATGGAGGTACTCCGCCAAGGAGGGGACTCGGCCGTCAGTTACTTCGCGCAGCTCGAATCCCTTAATAAAACCGCGGGATTTGACGAGACCACTCTCATTATGCTCGTCAAACGCGGTGTTCACCAGAACATAGTCGAGCAGGTTTACCAAATGGTGGACATGCCAACCGACTACGCAGGTTGGAAGGCCGCCGTCCTCAAGCAGGACGGCGCCTATCGCGCGTGGCGCACGTTCAAGAACAGTCAGAATTCCGCATCGGGAAACCCGACTCCCCCTCGGGAGAACAAAGGCAACCCGACCCCGACAACCAATCCGCGCAACCCGACCTTCTCCCAGTCCGTGGGTTGGAAAGGACCCACCTTCCGACAGACCGACCGGGCCGTGGGACGAAACCCGACCACGGTCGGGGTTTCGGTTAACGCGGCCCCGACCCCAGCGCCCGCGGCCGCCGCCAATACCGGACCGGTGCCGATGGAGATCGACCGAAACCAGGCGCAGGGCAACACTCAGCCGCGCTGCTACAAGTGCGGCAAATATGGGCACATCCAACGCAACTGCCCGGAGCCCGCCACCGGATCCAACGGCCCGTGGCAGTTCCGCGTTGTTAACGAAGAACCCGAGGCCCCCGAGGCAGAGGGTTTTGTCGCCCCCCGCGAGTGAAGTCTGCGTCCTCGCGCGTATACCCTACCCCCAGTCCTGTACTCGAAACATTCAATCCATTTCATGTGTTACCGATACACGACCCGGGAGGGGAACCCGCAGCCTACCCTATCGAAATTCCGAAACCCGACCTTCCGTCGGAAACCACTTCCAGAACCCCGACTCCGACCCCACCAGCAGCTTGGCGCTCCCTACCGGACGGGAGCCCGATGCGACTCATCGAACGACTCCGAGCCCGACCCCAGGACACTGCGTCCCAACTGCGGCATTGGGTGCATCCAAAACGCACAGCCGAAGTAACCGAGGAATTGGCCCAGTGGGTCCAGACCGGGTACAAACCCGACCTCGAACTGGCCCTCCGGAGTCTTCAAGAGCCACCCCCGTTCGAGCACACCCCTCACGCGAACTCCATGTTCCTCCCCGTCACCCTCGAAAACCCGAGTAACGGTAAGGGGTACGCCTTGGAGGGTCTCATGGACAGCGGGGCCACCAATGCGTTCATGAGCGAGAAATTCGCCCTCGAACACGGCATCGACATGCAGCCCTTGCCGATACCCGTCCCCGTCTACAACGCTGACGGGACCCACAACGCCGCCGGACCCGTTGCCTATACGGCGCGAATGCGGTTGCGAGTCTACGATCACGTGGAGGTCTTCGACTTCGCGATTACCGACACCGGGAAAGCCGACATAATTTTGGGGTACAACTGGTTGCGAAAGCACAACCCGACGATCGACTGGGCCGCTAATAGCCTTCGGTTCGACCGATGCCCACCCGCGTGCAAGAAGGAGCGACTGTGGGAGGAGTGGCTCGAGGAGGACGCCGAGGACGTGGTGTCCGAGGACCGTGTCTTCGTCACTCGCATCTACACGGGTACCGACATCCCGACTTCCGTCGGGAACAAAGGAACGGGATCATACCCGGCGGCCGGCCCGACTCCTCCGGAACCCGCGCAGCTCCGGGCCATGCAGAGTGTGGCGACTAAACTCGCAGCCGCGGTGCACGCGGCCCAACAAGAGAAGACGCTCGAGGAGAGTGTCCCCGCGCACTATCTGGAAGAATTCCGGGAGGTGTTCGAGAAGCAGTCGTTCGACCAACTCCCTGCGCGCCGCAAGTGGGACCACGCCATTGAACTCCAACCCGACGCCGGGGCGGTAAAAGGGCGGTGCATCCCGCTGTCCGGCGCGGAACAAAAGGAGCTTGACGCATTCATTGCGGAACACTTGGAGACAGGGCGCATTCGCCCCTCCAAATCCCCTTACGCCTCCCCCTTCTTCTTCGTAAAGAAGAAAGACGGGAAACTCCGACCGGTACAGGACTACCGGAAACTGAACGAGATAACGGTGAAGAACCGGTACCCCATTCCCCTCATTTCCGACATCATGCACAAACTCCGAAAGGCGGGTGGTTCACCAAACTCGACGTCCGATGGGGGTACAACAACATTCGGATTAAGGAAGGGGACGAGGAGAAAGCCGCCTTCATCACCAACCGTGGGTTGTTCGAACCGCTCGTAATGTTCTTCGGACTCACCAACTCGCCCGCGACTTTCCAATCGATGATGAACGAGATATTCCGGGACCTCATCGCCGAGGGGCGGGTTATCGTCTATCTCGACGATATTCTCATTTACTCCAGCTCCCTGGAGGAGCATCGGACGACAGTGCGGGAAGTGCTCGCGATCCTGCGGGAGCACAACCTGTATCTCAAACCCGACAAATGCGAATTCGAGAAGGAAGAGGTCGAGTACCTCGGGGTGATTGTCGGGAACGGGATGATGAAAATGGACCCCGTTAAAGTCGCAGGCGTTCGGGAATGGCCAACGCCGCGCAACGTAAAGGAAGTGCAAAGTTTCCTCGGGTTTCTCAACTTTTACCGACGGTTTATTCGGGATTTCGGGAAACACGCCAAACCGCTAACCGCGTTAACCAAGAAGACCTCCGCGTGGTCCTGGGGTCCCCGAGAGGAACGCGCCTTCCGCACGCTAATCGACCAGGTCACGTCCGAACCCGTCCTCCACTTCCCGACGGACGACGGTGCATGGCGAGTGGAAGCCGACGCCGTCGGATTTCGCCACGGGGGCCGTCTTGTCCCAGGAACAGGACGGCGTTTGGGTCCCGATTGCCTTCATGTCGAAGAGCTTGAATGATGTCGAGCGCAACTACGACGCAACGGACGACCCCTTCGACATTTGGACCGACCATAAAAACCTGGAGTACTTCATGACCACCAAGAAGTTGAACCGCCGACAGGCTCGATGGTCGCTGGAGTTGAGCGAATACAACTTCCGCCTTCATTACAAACCCGGCAAGACCCAGGGGAAAACCGACGCCTATCCCGACGAACTGGTCACGAACGCGGGAAAGGCGACAACGCCAACATCACGCTCTTACCCGGGGGATGGGCGAATCCCGACCCGACACGGAGGTTCCCGACGACGAGTCGGGTTTCTACGCCACACCGGGTTTCACCGCCGCCCGGATGAGCGTCGACGTTGCGGCCGTGCGGGCGATGGAAGTACTGGAGCGAACGGCGGGGGAAGATATCCTGGACCTCATCCGAGCAACGGAGGTTGAGGACGAGGAGCAGGTCAAACAGGAGAAAGCCGACGCGGAGAACACCGATTGGAAAGAGGAGGAGGGGCTGTGGACACGAAAGGGGCTCGTCTATGTACCGCCGGACAAGGCGGTCCGCGACGAGGTGCTCCGCCGCCACCACGACGACGAGATAATCGGTCACCCGGGCAATTCCGGACCGCAGAGCTGGTCGGACGCAACTACTGGTGGCCCGCTCTAACGCGGGATACGAGGAAATACGTCAACGCTTGCCCGACCTGTCAGCGAACAAAGATTTTTCCCCTCCGGAAACGGGCAAGCTATCACCAAACGTGGTCCCTACACGGCTTTGGCAATACGTCTCGGTGGACCTCATCGTGGATTTGCCAACGTCGCGGGGATACAACTGTATCCTCGTCGTGGTAGACCGGTTGAGCAAGGGAATTCGGGTGATGCCGTGTGACAAAGACATCACCGGCGAGGGAGTGGCCCGCCTGTATCGCGACCACGTCTGGAAGGACTTCGGATATCCCGAGGTGGTCATCAGCGATCGGGGTGGTCATTTCGTGGGGGAACTTCATGCGGGATCTGAACAAGCTCTTGGGAATAAAGAGCAACGCGTCGACGGCCCATCATCCCCAGACAGACAGGCAAACGGAACGCGTAAACCAGGAAATCGAGCAATACTTAAGGGTCTTCGCCAACTTCCAGCAGGACGACTGGGCCGATTGGTTAGCGCTGGCCGGCGCGCACAACGATAAGGTCAGCGCGTCAACGGGATATTCCCCGTTCTACTTGACGCTCGGGTTTCACCCGAGAAAGACGAACGAGCCGTCGAGGGAAATCCCGACGGAGGCAGCGTCGGACTTCGCCCGAACGCATGAAGGCGGCTCGCGAAGATGCCGCATCGGCGATGGCTAAGGCGCAGGAGACAATGAAGATGTACTACGACCGAAGCCGACGCGACGATCCCATCACTACGCCGTCGGGGATCTGGTGTACCTTTCAACGGTCAACCTCGTCACCCACCGTCCAGCGAAGAAGTTGGACGACAAACGCTCGGACCGTTCAAAGTCATTCGAAAGGTCGGGTCCATGTCCTATGAGCTGCAGTTGCCGGGGCAATGGAAGGTACACCCTGTGTTCAATACGGTCTTCCTGCGCCCATACACCAAGCCATACGCGCAACACCAGGAAAACCCGCCCCCCGCCGCCGCCGGAAGTTCGGGATATGCTCCCCGAGTACGAGGCGGAAGAAATACTGAAATGGAAGTACGCGACGGGAGGGCGTTCTCTGCGCTACCTTATCAAATGGCGCGGCTATCCGAGGGAAGAGTGGACATGGGAACCCCGCGGGATGCTCGTCAACTGCGACGAGTTACTGGAAGAATTTTTCGCTCGGTTCCCCGAGGCACCTCGCGAGGTTTTGATGCAGAAGAAGTGGACTTTGCGGGCTAAGGACCGCAGTATCGGCCGAAAAAAGAAAGCCGCCAAGAATCCCGACCCCACACCCGACGCATCCACATCGCGTTCGCCGAGACGTCGAACCTTGAGGGGGGGGTGATGTCATGACACGACTCCTACAGCGACCCTCCTCTCTATCCGATCCCCACTATCCCTTTCCGCTCGATCCCGACAGCCGCCATCTGTCCCCATTTCCCTATACGCCTGTCCGTAACCCGACAACCAACATCTCCCTATACGTCCCCGAGTAGTACTTATACCCGTCGACTACGACTGTACTGTAGAGTATTCTCGTCTATTCCCCAGGAGCGAACCTGGACGTACTGCTTACCCCGAGGGTCGCCTAGAGGAACCCGAACTGAACCGTGGGAATCCCGATCCGGAATCCCGAAACCCGCCTGAGAATATCGGGTTCGCCTTGTTGCTGACAGATTAGACCTCAAGTCCAGAGAAATTGCATGAGTCCGGAGGGGTCCATAACCTGTAACACATTCAAACAAGCTCAAAGTCTTCTCAGTCCGCCGTGACAAAGGCAATGTTAGGATGCTGGAATGGTTGCTCCGTGCAGAGGACCATTTCATTTGACGGAATTCTCATGCACATGGCAGCCTCTTCAAGCAGATTGTCCATGTTTTCCCTGGCAATCAACGGGTTAAGCTCACAAAATATACAAAGGACTGTAGTACATACATATCAAATGGGTTTGGGACCCGCAATGCCGAACGCGAAATCCGCAACCCGGAATTTGGGACCGGAACCCGGAATCCGGGACTGGAACCCGGAATGCGGTATCCGGAACCCGGAATGCGGTATCCGGAACCCGGCATTCAGAACAAGGAACTCGGCATTCGGGATGAGGAACCCGGAACCCTTATAAAATGGGATAAAGCTATCTGGTACACACATGATTGTGAATGGTATCTGTGTTCTGAACCTTGCCCGACGCCAGATTTCCTTGATGCTTGCCCTGCGGGCAATTTAGGTCTGAAATACAGTGTCACAGAGAGGAATTGAGGCAGAAATGCTCATTTTTTCAGAAGTTATGTGTATTTTTGAGCTCCGGCGCGCAGTGCGGGCACTCTGGGACATGCAAAAGATGTTGAGGACAGCTCAATTTACGCATAACTTTCCCGGCCCGCACTGAATATTGTGGTACACGTGCCAGTTTTGATTTTGCCCCAAGACGAATTGTTTTTGGGAGGTGTATGTGCCCTCCTTCCTGCCAGATGCGGCCCCAAGCCCGCCGAGGCTCCCAGAAGCCGCCTGAAACTTATCTCGGTCACAGCTGTGGCCGGTTCAACAGTGTACCACATGTATAGCAGATCTGCTCATTAGTACACAGTGTACCATCACATATAAAAGAAGCTGACATGGCCCAAAATGTGCATCAATCAATAGTAGGGACAGAGAGCATCAGTAATTATTGATTACAGCAGTTACTGTTTGTGGATCAGACACTGTATTGGCGGGTGCATACATTTGGTCTAAAGCTCAGTGTTAGATACTGGATAGACAATACATCATGTGAAGCTGGTAAAGGCTGGGAAAAGTTGCTTGATCAGTGGCTGTGTTGACATTTGTACTTGTTTGTTCTGAATTTCAAGCCAGAATCCATGGGGTGGAAAATAGGAGTGGGAAAGTTCACAAATGGAGATAGGTCAGTGGCTGTGTTGGCAAATGGGGTTGAGAGCCACATGTAAATGCTTACTAATTTCCAAGGTGGGGGATCTTGCAAAGCAAGATGATGGGGACCTGGCCGCACCTCCAGAATAGAACTTTGCGCCGCAGACCGAAGCTCCGAACGGCGTCGCTTCTGTACCGACACGGCGACTGACGCAGGGATCCCATATATAGCTACTTCCACCCTCCGCCGCCTCGAATCTCCGAAGCTCCGATGTATATATGGGAAAATTCGCCCACAAACAAAGGCGGATTTAAGTTGAATACCCTGCGTCGAGGCGGTTCCGTTTCAATTAACCAGGGCAGCCTCGAGGCAAAATATGAAGCAGGCACCGTATATTATAGCCGACTGAACATATCTTCATTGTGTTTCGTTTCGTTTCAGCAATACAACCCGAAATCCAAGGAGCTCAGGCAGAGCATTTTCTTGTAACACCCTGCTGACCCTGCTGCATGGAGGTAGTTCCCCGTATTCTTATCGCGGTCAACTTAAGGTAGCTCGTCCACATTTTAATTTTCTTTCGGAATACGAATCGGCGCTCGTCCTTAGCCTTTGTGCAGCCTGGCCTCCTCCTACACTTTTGACTGCTTCCCGGCCAAACTTGAAGTGACCTGCGCACGCAGTACCACGGCCCACCCCGCCAACGATGAATTTATTCCGCTTCATCTCTTCGCGTAGGCGCCGGCAATACACTATTATTGTAATTTGTATCGATTGCGCAATCCGCTCCCGCGTAGATAGATAGATAGATAGATAGATAGGTTAAGTACAACCGCAGCGTTCCCTTAAAGGAAACAGGCGTAGATAGACGCGTCAAACGCGCCTTGCGCCGCCGCGCCCCATGATCAACTTTGCTCTCCCCATCAAGCGACTCCACCCAAAAAACCGACAGGCGCGTCCAAACTGAGTAGGAGCCCCTAACTACGCGACGCGCTGCTCGCTTGAGGCACCAATTCGGAATTCGCCCGGAGAGTAAGATAGAATACATCGCAGAGAAGGTCCGTCGTAATGTAAAAAGTTGGAGAGCGGGGGATTATGCGTCGGTGGTAAGATACAGAGATAGAACGAATACACAAGGGGTCGGCCGCGCGCTTGCTACGACGGAGAGTCGTCCTCGTCATCGTCGTCGCCGTCGTTGCCAAGACCGCCCTTCCACTCACGCTCCCAAAGCGGATCCAGAGTTTCGGGCGTTAATGCAGGGTGCCCTGGTGGCAACGCAGCGCGTGCGCGGTCAAGCCGTGCCCGCAGCGCATCGCGGTCGGCAAGGAGCTCGTTGAGGTAGTCGATTGCTGGATGGAGCACAGTCAAAACCCCGGCACGACGCGCGAACACAGACAACGATACGCACTTTTGGACAGGACGACGTTCTCGCTTCGGGGGCCGGCGCGTCCATCCACCTTCTCCGGCGGGCCGCCATCGTCTGCGGTCTTGCGGCCGCGGGAGCGCTTGGCCTTGGACGCGTCGGGGGCGCTGCGGGCGGCGGCGGCGGCCTCCTCCTCGCGGATGGCCTCCTGCAGCGCGGGGACGGACTCGCAGAGGGCCTCGTAACCGCGGCGGATGTTGGCGCGGCGCTTCTGCTCGGATTGGATGTGGTTTGCCTTTTTCTGGGACGCGGAGAGCAGTGCGGGTTTGGCCGGTGGTGGCGCGACGCGGCGGCTCTTGGAACTAGAGCTACCGCTGCCGCTTGCGACCATCGGGGGCGGCACGGAGCCAGCTGCGGGGATCGCGGATTTGGGAGAGGGTCTGCGCGAATGGTCCGGCGAGCGGATGGGGGAGATGTCCGGCGGGAAGGAGTAGCCGGAGGAGGACGGCGATGCGGTGGAGGGGGTGGTGTTGGTAGGGGTAGGATACTGCGAGTGCGAGCGGGATGCTCCGATGCTCAGCGGATGTGGGGGTGGCGGAGGCGGCCGCTGCTGCTGGTGCAGGAACGGAAAGGAGGGCTGGCGAGCTGCAGGATAATGGTAATCGTAGTGGGTTACAGGCTGCTGCTGCTGCTGCTGCTGGTAGTAGTACGTCGGCTGGTGCTGGTACTGCGGGTAGTCGAGGGCCATGAGGTCCTTGGTCGCCTTGGTTAGCTGCGCCTTGTCGTACTGGTCGTTGTCGGCGTTGGCCTGGTACATCTGCCACTCCTTGCCGACGTTGTAGGCGTCGTAGTCCATGGTGTCGAGGAAGGCGTGGATCTGGGTGGCCTCGGTTTTGGTGAGCAGAGCAGACATGGTGGGCTGGCCTAATGTAGTTGCGGTCAAGCGGCCTTTCACATGTCCCACTGCAGATCTGCTTCTACCTCCATCCACTCCCACTGCAAATCCACACAAAAACCCCATAAAATACTCAGGCTATACCCGTATACAGTTCACTGGGAAAGCACCTTCTATATCCACAAAAAACCGCAAGTTTCTGCCGTGTTGCCCACCCGCAAGACTCTGGCAACACACCGCCCCAAGAACACACAAGAAATCGACACTCTCTGCCATGGAAACTAGGTCTCTGGCTTGCATGGACCAAATCTGTTATCGCTCTAGCTCCTCGAGAGTCCCTCATGGCGCTTGCCGTCTCCCCCTGTTCCTGGTTGCTCAACAGCCCGACAGCCTGAGCCCAGCGCGACCAGCCACGCGATGCATGACTTTCTATGACGTCCTCCCCGTCGTCAAACCCACGCCCTGCCCGCCGCCCGCCCGACGCGAGCAGTAGTTACGCCCATCTCATCTTGATCTTTTCGGCAACAGGCTAGCAGCAGCTGACGGCAGTCGCGGGGCATAATCGCTCAGCTGTTCCTCCACGGGAGGCTGTAACTCTACTCGAGCTAAACGACACGTCTATCAGCCGCGGTACAACTTGCAAAATTCAACAGCTTGAACAGCGGTGGGTCGGTACGATCCGCAATCCGCTGCGTTCGTTGAGCTGGCTTATCTTATTGCCAGTCTGATTGGCGCCGTCCCGCGGAGACCAAGACGCGACCCGAACAAGGACGAAATCTTACACTGTGCCAACAACTACCAGGACATCAAGCAAACGAAGTGGTTTCCCAACGGTATCGTCTATGCTGTGATGCTTAATATTCTTTGCAGCAACCACCCAGCGCAGGGATCACGGAGGCGTCGCAACTCGGGCCCAAGCTATTCCGATACTACGCTAGAACGCCTCCAGAAAAGAATGCCGAGGGCGGCCAAACATGCGCCCATAGTGTGCCATGTGGTGCAGCGAGCCTTAATGACGGGAAACACCGCAAAAAAAAAGATGCAAACAATGTTCGAATGTCGGCGCCGTTTCTTTTTCTTCTTTGTGACCGCCACCACAAAAGAGAAGTCGAACCAAGCCTATGGCACTCCTTATTACGCTGCACCGGGTAGATCACACACACGCATCTCGAGGGTCTTCGTACTCAAATTCGCCCGCGCGCCCGTCGTTTCCCTCGCAGGCGCCGTTAAACTCAAATTGAACTCCGCGTTGAGCGCTCAGCCTTTGTCATGAGACAAGAAATTATCCGTGACCTGCAATTGTATTTTGCGGGATCCTCGGGCTGTCATGCGAGAAAAATTGGGCCAGCAGCAAGCAACCAGTAAGCCGTCTCTTCGCTGCGGTTAAGATGCGGAGAAGTCTTTGTGTCAATTTGAAGCCCTCGGTCATGATCAATCTTCAGCTGCAGATTCGAATTGTTCCATTCAACGTGTTCACCTCTCTGATTCGCTGAAGACGTTTCAATACCCAGAGCTGCATATAGTATACGGGCAATACAAACTCGTCGCTCATACTAATAAGATCTTCAGTAAAGATATCAATTCCTTTGTGTGCTTTTTCTCCGTTTTCTCCGTCCTTCAATTTATTTTTCATTTTTTATTTGTCAGTGTGTTGAACTTCAACGCTCCAGCTAGAGAAGAAGCGTAAGTACGCCCTCCCTTTTGACCCGGAGGCTACGGTCGATCCATCGCCGCTTGCTCGTCCATTGGCTGGTGATGCAGTTCCAGTTTCAAACAAAGAGAAGTGTTTCACGCATCTCCGGTGGCGGATGAAAACACGGGTAGCCAGTCAGGTTGAGCTTTCGGGACAGGATACAGTATTACCGTTGGTCGGGATTCTGTCCGAGCTCAGCGCCCAGCCCATATGCTCTGCTGCGCACCGACACAGTGTACGTGGCCCCCGAGTCTCGCTACCAAATCGAATCCACCCGACCCTCGTTCCGCTAGAGCGCCGCTCAAAACCTCGTCGACCCACCAAGCGAACAACAGGTTTCAGAAGTAACCTCGGGAACTTCCTCGCCATCTTCGCCCTCGGTTTCTCCCAGAAGCTACTATTCTCGACACAGTCATCCCGCTTTACGCTACACCTCAACGTCACCCAGCCAGAATCCCGACGGCGCTCAACCCAGAATCCACGTTGTGCACTCCATCGGGTTGACATCCCCCGGACTGCACCCAACCCCGCGCGCGCATGTGCTGCGCGCGCCACGCCGGATGTCTCCGGGTTGGGCACTTGAACACACTTCAACTTGGGTTGCAATTGTATCCGAACGTCGTTGTCAAACTCCGGTTGGCCGGAAACAGGACAAAGGCGCGTGTTTTTCCTCGGCTCGGCCTCGGAGCGGAAGCAAAATCTTAAAGCGTGGAGTCGCCGTTCGAACTTCGCGCTTCCTTGCTTCCGTCCTTCCGTCCGTGCGGCGATCCTGCTCTGCCTGATCGGAGCGGAAGAGAGGACGCAACCTCACCACGAGAGGGTTTCGGGTTAAACACGTTGAACTTCCGCAGCAGGCGCATAAACGTCGCTGCGCGGTAACGCTCCAGCAGCACCGCCGCACGGAGTTTTACACCTGCGCTCGCGTGGGCGGGAGCAAATCTCAACGCGCGCCGTTCATGTTCTGAGTCAATTGAGATGCCCTTCAAGTCAACGTCGTGGAGATAGCGTGTGCTTTAGTGGGATGAATTGTTTGCTCTGATTCTCCGTACGGCGACGCTGCCGCAGGAAGAAAAAAACCCACCTCTTCATAAACCCGCACGCAACCGTGGGCTTAGATTAGACCGCACCGCCGTACGTCGTTCCCTAAAAGATTCGATGCGAGATAATGATTGGAGGGTGAACGACAGTATCCAGTGTACGAGATCGACAGATGCGCTCAAAGCTCACTAGGTCTCCCAGGTCGGGCGACCTGGTTCCGAATAGCCCATTCCCATGAGCTAGAATCCACGGCATGCACCTAGCGCCCATGGCCTTGGTTACAGTGGGATTGCAAACCCTAGCACCGCCGCCCGAATAGTCTTAACGCCGAGCCACGCGAACCCCAATTCAAACGGGGTGATTTCAGGCGCGGATATGCTCGCTGTAGGTGGCCTGTACTCCGACCCTGTCCCCTTCGGTTCCGAATCAACGCGAAGACAAAAGCGATTTGACACGAAAACGCACTTGCAGATAGACATACGAGTCTCCAGTCGCTAGCCTCCCCCACTGTTCAGTTACAAGGGTACGGCTTCCCTGTTCGACTTCCTATCAAGTAGAGGTCAGTTAGATCTGCTATTAGCGCGGGCGAAAATCCCGATCCTCGCTACAAGGAACCCACATTTGGACGGCTGATCCTCCCGTTCCACAGAAGTATCGCGACCGAGGCTTACGCTCGCGATCTCTGCTGATACGATAGGTGGAGAGGTAACGGCGCTAGTGTAGTGGTATGTTCGGCTAGCGCTAGGGTGTATCGAGGCGCGCGGAGTCGGCGCCAATTTCATCGGCTGAACTCGCGACTGCCAGCGATTGAGTTCCGAGATGATGCCCGTAGCTCGCCGCTCGCTGGACGACGGCTTCCCGCTGGCGCTATCGCCGCGGACGACGCCCGACCGGTTGTTGAACGTTGAACGATGGCGATGGCGGAAGTCGAAGCCCGCGTGTTACGGCAAAGCTGCATGCTGTACGGGCAGATTCAACCGTGGGCAAGTAAAGCGTGAACTGATTGAACATACCTGCGTTGTGCGTGCCGTTCGTGTCTTCAAGTTGTCGTGGTTCCGTGTAGGGAGCTGACCTAGCGCTACGTATACGTCTTGAGGTAGCACCAAGGCAGTCGCAGTACGTGCGCGGATGTGGTGAGAGAGTTGTTCTTTGTGAGAGGTCGTAAGATCCACTGCAGGGAGCGACTCGACGAATGAAGGGATGATGGGCGGCGGGGCGAGCCTAGAAGACGATCTTTGCGCGAATCGAAGATGTGTGTCGGTATTATTGACTTCGCTGCGAGCCATGAACCAAAGTATGGCCCAGCCCATGGGCAACGAACAAAGGGAAGTTGGCGTAGCCGCGCCGTGCTCGTGAACGCCGATAGCCGCGCCATCGAGGGCGTTACCTCCCGCGCGTGCGGCGAGGAGGTACATATCTCTGCAGTTGGGTTGAACGTCGCGGACACGGGGACACCAGCGGCCTGGCTGTAAATAGATCGCGGTGGGCAGCGCAGACTGTCACGTTCAACCTGAGCATTCGGGTAAGAGAGGCAAGACGGAACGAAAGGCGCAACCAATCGAGTCTGAACGAACTTGAAGAGGATGGACTCGGAGGAGGGGACCGAGTAGGTGCTCCTGGTGAATTGCGGTGGAGCCTGCGCGAGTATTGAGACGGATGTGGCCATCGGGCTCTGGGTGGACTCCCCGCTGGCTCGTTTCTCGATGCGGACACCGCCGTTGTACGGCCAGGCTAGACCAGTCGGGCGGCGAGAAAGGCAGGCATCTACGGTGTAACAATCGGTCAGTGGTGCCCAGTTGGACGAAGCCCTGACAGAGACGCACCGATGAGAACGATGCCCAATCCTAGCCAGTCGCGAAGGGGCACCGAGAGATAAAACACTCTTTCGCGCCGTCCGGCGCAGAAGTCCGCCGAGTGGAGTCGTCGCACGAGCCCAGGTGGTCCCACTTGAAATCGCGAAGTGAAAGGTACTTTTTCTCCCACTTGGTGTGCGGTTCACGGCCATATAGGGTGGGTAGGTAGAGGGCGCGAGGGAGCTGGACGAGCGTGTCTGCATGTATACTGTAGTGGGGACGCGGATGGTGCTGGTGGGCAGAGGAATCGCCTATAGATGGAATCACGGAATTCAAACTCAGCCAGAGAGGCGCGAAAATTATCGAGCGCGACGAATTCAAGCTCAATACAATGGGCATAGAGTACAGTAGGGTAGAACGAACTAGAGAATTTCAACTGACCCTTCCTTCAGTTGCGTTTGTTTGCTGGGGCGATTGGGGAGCAAGGCGATTGGCTGGGCTGAAGAGTCAAAAGAAGGGTCTGGAGGGAAGGAACGACGGCCGCATGACAGCTTGCGAGCCTGCAAACCGCGCTGGTGAGCTGGTTTGAGTCGGCAGGTCCATGTGGAGCCAGTACATCCCCGCGGAAGAGAACGTACACTTCCCTAGATCCGCTGCACGGAGGCGAGAGAAGAGCAATAACCTCTTGCTCAGAACACAGGGACTTGGGGTAAATTTGCTCGTCGCCTCCGTGAATAACGCTATGCGCGGAGAAGTGCCGCCAGTAGAGCGACATAAAATCCCCAAACGCGTCAGCTCACAGCGTTCAATCTCTCGTATGCTAGTAACGGGCTCCAGGGACCACGGCTCGTCGGGCAGCAGGCTGGCTAAAGGCAAGTCCCACTGTCCCAGAGTTTCGGGTCGCACCTTCTCCTTTGTCGGCTATGTGGATTTCTGCTTCGGCTGTACATCAGAGAGACTAGAAGCGCGGCCAAGGCTCCGAGATGAAGGCGAAGATAACGGAAAACCGTGGAGTTACTGCGTAGGTCTCTGCGTATGGAGAAAACGAGGAGGCGGAGTCTGAAAGCTGGCAGCAGCAGAGCTTCTCCCGTGTCGGTTTCGGTGCTCGAGTTTTGGGCAGCTGCGCTCCGGCGAAGCAAGAAAACCGCGGGTGGAGGCATGGGGTTCAAGTCAAAGGGCAGGTGTTGGCATCATCGCGCTTTTGCACCACCACCACATCGATGTCTGGCAACAAACGACCGAGCGCATCCCAGGGCAGCAAAGACCAGCGCAAGAAGAAGAAGTACCGCTCGGTAAGCTTTCAAGCCGCATTCTACACATTCTACACTGGAGGTTGAGCGCGATCTAGGACGGAACGCCGATCTGGGGCAAACGACATATCGAGGGTCCTGGGGTCTGGATTACATGTAAATCGCGACCGACAACTTAGCAAAGTGTTTAACTGGCATGCAGGCGTCAAGGGGAAAGAGAAGCAAGCAGCCGGAGAGGCTTGCGAGCTGTTTAACAACGTAGGTCGGTCTGCGGTTTCTCGTCGCAATATTCGCTACTGATCCACGCGCAGCTTGCGTCTGAGATTTGGCCGGACCTGAAGCAGGAAAAAGAAGACGCTGGAGACGACGCGGACACCGACGATGGCGAAGAGCTCAGTATCGAAGAGCAGATCGCGAAAGAGGTCAACGCGATGAAGCAGCCCAAGTCGCGGGACCAACTTTTCAGTGCGTTTCGACGCGTATTCTATGCTGCACAGCTCTCATGCTTGCGCAGAAAACTGTCCGACGGACACGGCATGTCGTTAGTGCACCAATCCACGCGTTTTCGTGCTTTTGACGCGCTGCAGTCGTTTTCATATCGTGCCAACCGCCGGTGGACCCCGTCCAGCTCGTGTACCAGCACGTCAAGAACGTGGAAGAAACGGGCGTAACGCATACGAGGTCAGTGGACGCTGGCGTTCCGACGATTCTCTAAACTCTCGCAGACAATGTCTCCGCTTCAGCCCCATATCCGCGTCGTGTTCCGCAAACATGAACGACATCGAGACCCTCTGTCGCTCTGTGCTCACGCCGGCCTTCTCTGGTGGCCCGTATAAAGTACTTTCGCCGTTTCTCGTCGTCTACGTCAACTCACCTGCAAACAGTTCAAGGTCGAGCTCAAACTACGAAACCATACAGTCCTCGCACGCGACCCCCTCCTCGCCGCAATTGCGAAATGCATTCCCCAAGACGCCGGACACTCGGTGGACTTGGGGAACCCAGACCTCGTTATCCTGGTCGAGATATTCAAGGTACGCGCTACCAGCCGGGCCGGATCTTCCATCTTGATAATTTCCAGAGTGTATGCGGGGTTTCTGTCGTCCGAGAGTACCAACAGCTGAAGAAATACAACGTCGCCGAGATTGCGACCGCGCGCAAGGTGGCCAACGAGGAACAGACGGCGACGCGTATGGATTAGACGAGACTGTGTACAAGTTACAAAGACCATCGGGCTACGTCCGAATACTTCCCCCGGGGCGTCTAGCCCGTCTGCTGTATGGATGCGGCCGGTCTCTATCGCGCATCTTCTGACGGATCTCGCGTTGCACGATATGCTCCTCGATTTCCTCTTTCCGTGCCTACCGCCGCGTCGTTTAGCCAACTGCACCAGCGAACGCGATATACACACCTCAGGCAGCTGTATCACATTCTTCTTGCTCTTCTGTCGCGAGCTCTGCAGCTTCATGTTGTCCCAGTCGATGAGCGACGACCGCCACGGGATGTACCAAACCGTCGGAGGCGCCCACTGCAACTCCACCCTTCCTTCATCTCGCATAGCTACGACCGCGTTTGTCTGGCCGAAATCGAGATCGTTCATTGGCCGATGTGGTGGGACGGTCGCTTCGGCGCTTTCAATCGATTGTCCGGCCTCGGCCGCGTCCTCCTCTCCCTCCTCGAAATATCCTGTCTCGGGGTCGAAGTGGAAGTACTGCAATGACCGGGACTCTGTCGGGAGTAAAAATGGAGATGATAGTTCTGAGTAAGAAGCGTACGCGGTTCGCAGTCGAGCATGTCGACTTCTGCGTACGAACCGCAAACCTTCTGCTGCTCGACGCTAAGCTCCACGGAAACATCCTCCTCTTTGGTCCCCCGCTGCACACAGACGCTCTCAGCACTTGCGGTAGACTAACAAGAAAGCTGGAACGCACCTTGCACCGGACTAGACGCCCCGCTTTGTCCGGGTCATTGCTCCGCGTTGCTTGGGGCACGATGGGTGGCTTCAAGCACGTCCAAACGGGCTCGGATTCTTTCTTGGACTTGGACGGCAGCTGAAGCACACCCATCCCCGGCAGCAGCAGCGTCTCTTCCTCAAACTCAAACTCAGGCGGCACCTGCACACAGAGGAAAATTCAGCGAAACGCATCCGTACGTTGTTAAAACGCGTACGTTGGCTCGAGACAGTTCGGCGGTTGGTTCCTTGTTCTCGACGACCGGTGGGGGCGGTAGTGGCGGCACAAATACCGGGGCAAGCGCAAACGTAAACACGAGCTCAGCGAACGGGGTCAACACTTTCGTGCCCAGCGCGTACACCGTTCTGCGGACGGTCCAGTCTAGAAACAAACACTGTTTAACTCAGAAAGAATTAGACAACGGGCGGACGTACGTCCAGGCTGTTGCACGACCTGCTTGTGCATCGTATCTGGCGCAACCAAGCACGCATACCGCCAGAGGACGTCTCCACAGTACGCATTTTGCATCCCCTCGGGCTCGAGCTGCGATTCCTCGACGCTGGCGGCTACACCATCGCGGAATATCTCCACCTGTGAGGTGAGGCGGAGACGGTATGGTGCGAGGATAGTCGTCCGCCAAGAGGTCTGCGCGATAGTAATGCACTGCGTCGGAGTGTCGGCGACGAGGAGCAGCTCGGGCGTAGGGGTCTCGGCGGGTTCGTTGGGGCGCAGGAGCGGGGGAGGGGGGAGCAGCAGGATGAGGGCGGGAACGGTAGTGGGCTGGTGCAGTGCGAGCCCCAAAGGCGCACAATACGCGAGCTTTCCATGCTCGTTGGGCCGAGGGAAGGTTCGCATCCAGTCGGGGATGTCGTCCGCCTCCGAGGCGTCGATTTCGTCCCCGGGTCGGAGCAGCCAGCACACTATTGAAGAATAAGCAGCCACCCACAACAATTCGAACAAAAAGTTGAACAAACCCCACTCTTGCCCCCGCTGCGATGCTGAGTCGTACAAGTTGGCGAGTAAACTCCCGACCTGCCCCGAAGTCCTCGATAAATTCAAAACGTCCCCCACATAATTGGCGGTGAAGCGGGAGCGGGATATGCGGCGGAGGGTGTATTGGGCGGGGTTTTCGGCACGGTTAAGGCCATGTTCGTCGTAGGAAATGCAAGCTGAGAAAATGGTGAGCGTGGGGACTAGCGGAGACGGGTATTCACCCTCGAGAACGGCGCGGAGGCTGGAGCAGGTGCATCAGTACAGTCTTGGGCAGTCGGCGAGACGCACGAATAACCGGGCCATACGGTGTGGCCGTCGTGCCTCCTGGCGGACCCGGGCTCGCGGCCAGTGGCTAGTAAGATATCGTTGTACTGTAGAGCACTCAGCGAGGAAGAATCAAATTGGAAAATACATACATGCTCATCCTGAGGCGCGTAAAAGTCGGCGACGGGGCTACAATTAAGAATGGGAGAGGACATGGGGGAGTGGCTGCAAGTGGAATTGTCGTTATTTATCTGCTCGACACTTCTTCCGAGAAGCCCACTGAATATTTACGACAGCAGCGGACCGCTTGAACCGTGAACTGAGCCAGTGATGCAAGCGATGAATTTCTGGTATACTCATGAAATGGGAACGTCAACCCCGACGAAGTCGAGCTTCACAATCCGCCTACTATCGACGCTCGTATCCGAGCTCTGCGACTCGATCCTACGGGTTTACGCGTTAGTCGCGGCTGCGTCCAAACCCCGAAACACCCACCGAGCGCGGACCTTCTTGCGCCGCTCAAACATACGAAACGCGTCACTCGACGCGTCGCGCCGCCAAATCCCACCGATAACATACTCTCCGACCAGATAGCCGGCCTTTACAAGCTCAGAACGCGCGGGGTAATAGCATTAGACGCACGCGATTGCTGGAATCGTCGGGAAACGCCGTGGCGCTGGTCCATTCGACACTCAAGCCGCGCGGCGCTTGCTGGCGTAGTGCATGGACCATCCGCGTGAGGGCGGTGTAGTCGATGGACGCGCCGTTGGCGGAGCCTTGCAGACGCGTTGTAGAGAAGGTGTCGGCAATGGCACGCAAGGAAAGGGAGTCAGTCGGTGCTTCAAAGACGTCCCGAATATGTTGGATGGACCACTCGTCGAGCGTAGAAAGTGCGGCCATGTCGGTAGGCTGAAAGCGCGCAATGGGAATTATTCAGAGTCAACGAGCTCAGTTTTATATCCCCCTCGAGAGCCGAGAGGCGGAAAATGAACTTCCTAGCTCAGCTGGGCTGGTCCGAACAAAGCCGCCGTGGTCGTTATTACCGGTCCCTCTGCGCATCGTCTCTCGACAAATGCGTTGGTGAGTTGTTGGTGGTGCTTCTTGTCGGGCAATCGGTCGGTCGGTGGGGCTGTCGAGGGTGGACCACGCAGGAGAATCCCTCCAGCTGGCACGGCGCGCGCGAGCGGCGCGAAACTCGGACACCCGCCGCCGCTGTCGTCTCAAAATAACGCGGGAGGTGGCGAAAATGGCGGTCTGGACGCCGCTTTAGACTGTCGACACTCGATTGGGCACGGAATCACGAGTAGAGTCGCAAAAGTCCCGAGGGAAGGATTGGGAGGGATGCGGGCGCGAAGGGCTCCGAACATGGCCGTTTGGACAGAGAAGGGCTGGTGGCACGGGTGCAATCGCGGCTGCCTCCGTTGCTTCTCGACCACGACCATGAACCAGCAGCCCGTCCCGCCGGCGGGGTTTATGGTCAACGTATTCGTTACGCAGGCCCAGGCGGACGAGGTCCGCG
The DNA here is from genome assembly GCA_014461125.1 of Mycena kentingensis (nom. inval.). NCBI lineage: Eukaryota > Fungi > Basidiomycota > Agaricomycetes > Agaricales > Mycenaceae > Mycena > Mycena kentingensis (nom. inval.). Next base: position 4,215,845 of record JACAZG010000003.1, on the reverse strand, counting down.
ATGAGATAGACGCAAACAAGGCCCTAATGAACTCGTAAGTTGCGGCGGTAGTTGTATTGCACTAATTCACCCGCTTTAGGTTGGACGCAGAGATCGCAAAGGCCCAGGCAGCCCTCCAGAAACTTATTAACCAGCGGACTGAAATGCAGCTACTGCTAGAGAGCAATAGTGCGCCGTCGGAAAGTGAGGCATGCACGATTCGTCAAGTTATCGCGTCCAAGGAAGCGCAGCTCGACCAGATTCAACTCGAAATCGCGCAAGCCGCCTCGACTCAAGAAACTGCTGCAACGGATCGCACTCGCTTGGTCCTCGCCGAATTACTGCGCCAACGGGATGCGACCCACGAAACGCTCGAAGCGCATCGCGCTCTACTCTCTCCCATCCGCCGCATCCCGCCCGAGATCCTCGGGGAGATCTTCCTACACACGCTGCGAGGGGAGCGCGTCGCCGCGAAAGATTGCCCGTTGCTGTTGCTGCAAGTCAGCAGCAGTTGGCGCGCCGTAGCATTGTCGACTCCCGCGCTCTGGGCGTCGGTCTCCGTCGAGATTACTGCGGAACACTGCTGCCCCCGGATTGAACTCGTCGAGACGTGGTTGGGGCGGAGTGGTTCGTGCCCGCTGTCCTTCTCAATAAAGGACAGTGTCCAGAGGGACTACTGCAAAGAGGGCACACCCATGACCGCCCAAATCCTTGCGCTCTATGCGCCGCACTATCACCGATGGCAGAATGTCCGTCTCGCGCAGCGCGACTGGCGAATGGACACGGGGTTCTCGAAACTGCCGACCCACACTGGACCACCGATGGCGCTCGAAAGCTTGGACCTCGCGCGAGATTTCTGGGCATCTGACGAGCAGAAGAAGCTCTCCGTGCTGCTGTCGGCGCCACACCTTCGCAGTTGTACGTGGATTTCCAACGAGGACATTGACACCATATCTGTCGCGCTCCCGCAACTCCGACGGCTCTTTCTCGAGCGCCCGCTCAAACGGGAACAATTCTTTCGAACTTTGAAAGACGGCGCCAACATTGCAGCGTGTCGTTTCTTCGTGCTTGCGGCGGGTACGCCCGCAGAGGTCTCCAAGGCGCTCCCGATTCTCAACCACAACCTCTCCTCCCTCGACCTCACCGCCGACCTCTTCGGGCGGCTATTCAGTCAGCTCGAGCTTCCGCGTCTCGTCACCCTTGCCGTCCGTCGCTTCGACAATGTCCCACACTCAACACCCGTCTGGCCGCACAAAGAGCTCATGGCTCTACTCGCGCGGTCGCGTTGCGCGCTGGAGGACATCACCCTGCAGGATATGGACATCACCCCCGTGGAGCTCTGCGGCCTCCTCCGCTTCGTGTCCTCCTCGCTCACGAAGCTCCAGCTCACGAACGACCACCGGATGCGGCACACGGTCGTAGACGACGACGTTCTGCGGTTGCTGACCGGGGACGCGGTCTGCCCGCGGCTGAAAACGCTGCGGATATGGGACTGTCAAACGAGTACGGACGGGGTCATGGCGGATATGGTCGAGTCGCGGTGGCTGCCGCCGCGGGCGCTGAACATGGTGTTTTGTCTGCTCAAGGAGGCAGACCATCCGATCGACCGTATGCGGTTGGACGCGCTGAACAAGGAGAGGATTGGGATTACGCTTTTGCTTCGGTGAATTCTTTCAGTCTGTATTTGCTTTCATTTGGTACATGTTGTATTTCTGTAGCTGGATTGGGCCTTGTATACACGGGGCCGAGTAAAACTGATTCTGTGACTCTGACTCTTCCCATCTTCCACCATGTACCCGACTGAGAGCGAACGCGCCGTTATCGCAGCCGCCGAGCAAGTCATGAACGAGACGATGGCCAAGTACGACCCGTCTCACGACGCGTACCACGGTCAGCACTATCCGTCCGCAATCGAAAACACGACCTTGACGCGTCAACACAGTCCAACGCGTCCGGAAAACAGCCCTCGCACTCGCGGCTGCCATGCCCGAGAGGAAGCCCGACCTTCTAGTTGTCGAGCTCGCCGCCTTGCTGCACGACGTCCTCGACAAGAAATACGTCTCGGCGGAACAAGCAGCCGATCCCTACGCGTTTTTCCTCCCGTTCTTTGAATCGATGAGGGAGAAACACGGGCTGGACTTGATCAGCGATGGGAGGGCAGCACTCGTGGCGAAGGTTGTCGACCATGTGTCGTGGACGACCGAGACGCGGTCGAAGAAGGAGGGGAGTTGGGGCGAGTGGCATGATACTTGCGTTGAGCTGCATTGTATGGTTCGCTCACGGGTCCGACGGACGAACTTACGCGTCTATCCCTCTAGGTGTGCAGGATGCGGACAGGCTGGACGCGATCGGGGCGTTTGGAGTGCTCCGTTGTGCGGCTTACAGCGCCGCCGTGAATCGGTATGACCCCGTTCTCGTCCTCGGCTCGAAAATGAACCGTGTAAAAGACCGCTACACGTCCCTCCGACGTCCTCCGACGCGCTCATCTCCGGTTCTTCCATCGGCCACTTTCACGAAAAGCTGGTGCACATCCGCGACCGCCTGAAGACTGAGCCAGGCAAGATCTTGGGGGAGAAGAGGCACAACACGGTGCGTCCTTAGGATTTGCTCTTGTAAACTGACGTCTAACATCGATTCGATGTCTGTAGCTCGTCGCGTTCATAGCAGCCGTGGAAGATGAATACGATAATGCCGCGATTGCGCGCGGTACGGCGACTGCGCCATAAGCGCAGATTGCTTCTTGCCCGGAGGGCGAAGAAATCAAATCCTAGCTAGGTCGTTGACTGACTATGGACTCGGAATGGACTGTTAGATTAGGACGAAGACGCACTTATTCCAGCCTAGCAATGGCTATTTGCTTGTTTTCTCAATTTACCATGGCACAAGTTCAAGCCGGACTTTGGATGAAAATTCTCCGTCGCTTCGGTGTTAAGCCGACTCCCGCAACGCGTTAGGAACAGGAGACGCGTAAAGACGCGTCCATAATGCAGCCGAACCACCCGCAGGGATTGGTGGCACGATAATGATTGGGATCGTTTCTTGGTGCTCATAGTCATCCGGGCGAGATGCCCTGCGTCTGAAATGCAGCCCTTAGCGCCGCTGTCCATCTCCCCATGGCTTTTCCCTTCGCCCCATCCACGGCCTCCCTCCCGGCGTACACTGCTCGGGCGCCTCGCCCAAAAACCGCTGGTGGCGTCCGCGAGCCCACGGAGCATGTCTTTGAGCTCAAGGACAAGAAGAAGAAGCCCTGGGCGACGCTGAGGCTTACCAGTAGCGCTCGCAGTGCAAGCAGTCTTCCGACATTCCTTGAGGGGGGAAAAGTTGCTGGGTCTGTTGCGCTCGATCCGGTGAACAGCGAAAAAATCCTAGGTATTACCATCGCGGTGCGTCCCTCGCTTTCCGGATACGCAGTGGCTTTGAACGCGTGTAGATACGTGGTTCAGTGGTTACTGGGCCCAATGACTCGGACCGGACAGTGTTTCTCGAACTCTCGACACCGCTGTGGTTGAAGGGCACAGACGCCGGCGACCACCAGTGGCCGTTCTCAATATCCCTACCCGGGGAAGTCGAGCTTCCCGATCCAAAGGGCAAACATTCGCGAACGTATCGCCTTCCACAGACGTTTCTTGAGCGGACGTTTCGCGCCAGCGTTTACTACGAACTGTTCGTCCACATCGCCCGCAGCAAGTTCAGCGTCGACAACAAACTGCAGACAATGTTTGTCTACGTCCCGGCCATAAGACCAGGCAATCCGTCGGCGATGCGGGCGCTGGCATACCGACAGAATGGGCCCGTACCTGGGCCCGACCTGGACCCGGAAGGGTGGCACACCCTTTCTCCAGTAGGTATAGCTGGCGCGGTGTTTGGGGACCGCCGAGTCAGCCTTCAGGCCACTGTATGTGTGCTCCATCTGCCTCTCGCAATCTGCTTACTAGGAATTCGTGCAGTTATCGCTCGCTAAGCCAGTGCGTCGCATCTCCGCCGTCACCGAACAAGCTACTAAGCACTTTTAGTTATCCTACACTCGCGGGAGCGTTGTCCCGTGCTCGATTACTTATTCCTGCGAGGACGTGCAGGCGCTCGAGCTCATTTGCACGCCCACGACAACAAATCTGTGTCTTCAACGACACGCGTCGTTCGCGGACGGAGTTGCCGGCGGGGAGTATGCCGGATACGCGCAAGAAGCGACGTACTTTACGCGGAACGGGCCCCGCGTCCTCGACATCAACCGCGCAGTTTGGTGGCCGGTTGCCGTCGAGGGCCGTTTGCAGCGCCGCTTTGACGGGGAGGTCCACCTTCCGAAGAGCTTGAAGCCGTCCGCCAGCATCTCGCACTTTAGTCTCAAAGTGCGTTCCCGGTTCCTGCTTTCTGACGATGCTCAAGCCCGTACAGTACATTATGGTCCTCAACCCCTTCCAAGTGACGGGCTTCGTTGCGGATGGCCAGCCCAAAACCTCACCGGCGCCGCTCCTTCAACAAGAGGTCGAAATCGCCACTATTTACGCCAAGGGACCGAAGCCGCGCTGCATGACGCCGCCGACGTACGAATTCGACGTCGATTCTGCGTCCAATACGCCGGCTCGCGGCTACATCTAATATTTTGTTCTACCTTACACTACGGACTATCCTACACTGCGGACGGACTGGACTAGACACTGTATCTCGTAGTTTACTTATTATCTTCTGTCTTCGGATTTCGGCGTTCATCGCCCTAGCACCGACTTGCACCGGAACACTTTATTCTTCCTCCGAACCACCACCATCCTCTGGCCGTCGACGCCATGTCCGCCCAACTCCTTCATGTGCTCGACACCCTCAAGGACCAGGCAAAGGACGCGGTCTACGCGCTCACCTCCTGCATGTGCCAGCAATCCGCGAAAGTCAAGATCAACGGCCGGACTTGTACGTCTTCGGGCTGGGAGCGGCGTTAGCCTAACCTGCGGCGCACAGTCAAAATAATCAAGGTACTCGGCGAAGGCGGGTTCTCGTTCGTGTATCTCGCGCAGGACGAGCATAGCGGGGTGCGTGCACGTTGCTACGGGTGGTGGCATTGCAAGCTGAACTGGCTGCAGCGACAGTTCGCGCTCAAGAAGATACGGTGTCCGACGGGCGCAGAGGGTGTGAAGGAGGCTATGCGGGAGGTGGAGGCTTACAGGCGGTTCAAGTGCGTGTTTTGCGGGCAGTAACCGCTGGCGGACTGACCGACGACCAGGCACCCAAACATCATCCGTATCCTGGTGCGTGCGCTTCGAATACTGGAAGAGTACACCCCCTTCATGCTATGTAGGACTCCGCCGTGGTGCAGGACCCCGACGGAGAGGGTAAAATCGTCTACCTGTTCCTGCCGCTGTACAAGGTTCGGCCTTTGCCCGACTCGAATTCGCCGGCTAACACGAGCCCACCAGCGCGGAAACATCCAAGACGCGATAAACAACCACGTCGTCAACGGGACGCACTTCCCCGAGCACGAAATGGTGCGCCTGTTCAAGGGCACCTGCGAAGCCATCCGCGCGATGCATACCTACCGCGCGCCCATCGGCGCCTCGGTTCCCAACACCAACGCGGGCTCTTCGCGCTCTCGCGCGCCCGAGCCGAGGCAGAACCTACCGCGGCCGGCGCACCACGGGGACGACGATGAAGACGATGACGATGACGAGGATCACCGGTTTCCGCAGCCGGACGGCGACGAGGACGGCGGGTTCTCGTACGACGGCGCGTCGGTGCCGCTGGTAACGCGGAAACGCGTCGCGCAGGGCGACACGGTGTTTGAAGGGGACGAGGAGCTGGAGCAGGTGGCGCATTCGGGGGAGACGGAGCTCGTTCCATATGCGCATCGAGATCTGAAGCCGGGGTATGTTCACTTTGTCCGTGCTACTCGTGACTCTAATTCCGGCTCGCAGGAACATTATGATCTCCGACGAGGGCGAGCCGATTCTAATGGACTTTGGGAGCACCATCAAGGCGCGCATCCCGATTCTCAACCGGTCGCAGGCGCTGGTGCAGCAGGACATTGCGGCGGAGCAGAGCACTATGTCTTATCGTGCCCCGGAGCTCTACGACGTCAAGACGGACGCTACGCTCGACGAAAAGGTCGACATTTGGGTGCGTTATCCGTGTTTATATTGTCTATGTTCAACGCCGCCCTTATAGTCCCTTGGCTGCACGCTCTACGCGATGGCGTACTCGCACTCTCCGTTCGAGAACCCGCAAATTACAGAGCAGGGTGGCAGCATGGCCATGGCGGTGATGAATGCGCAGTACAAGCACCCGGCCAATTCGGCGTACTCGCAGGGGTTCAAGGAGCTTGTGGACAGCATGCTCAAGGCGGAGCCCAGGGACCGCCCGGATATACATAAGGTGTGTTTAGTCTGCCGTCTTTTTGTACGCGCTGACGGTCCTACAGGTTCTCGAAATGACGGATCGTGTTCTACAGTCTCTTGCTTAGGATGTTATAATGCTACATTAGTCGAATATCTCCAGCGGCGCGGCGTTAGGTTTGTCTCGCGGTGGCAGCTTCCCTGTCCCGCGTTTCCGCATTTTGCGCGCCCGACGCTCCTCGCGAGTCTCGTTCTGCTTTGCGGCATGCTTCCCCTTGCCCTTCATGACCGTACGCGGATCGCGGCCTTGACGTTCCAATCGCTCGATACGCGGGGCACGCCGTTTCGGCGCCTCGGATTTCCTTTTCTTCTTGGGCGCAGGCGCGTCCGCGTCTGCCTCGTCGCGTTTCCGTTTGCGAGGTAGTTTCTCTCCTTCCAGCTCTGCGACCTTTTTCTCTCCCGACCGTACCCTTCTCTTCCGCTTGGGGCCCGGTGTTGTTTTGGCTTCGCGTCGGCGTTCTCGGTGCTACTTAGCAGCTTAGCACTCGGAACGCACAGACCGACAGCACTTCGCACCTGCGCGACCTTTTCGTTCAGCTTCACCCTCTTCACATGCGGCGGGAACGTCGCCAACGCGTCCCACACGCTCGCGCTCGCCAGAAGCCCGAGCTTTTCTGCATGCGCCCTGAGCTCTTGTATCCTCTTTCCGTGCACCTTCCGCGAGGTTTAGCCACCGCACGGTGCACTTGTAAAAAGACTGACGCACCTTGGACGCCAGATGCACAGTCGCAGCCTTTTCGGTTTTGAGCGTCTTGCGCAGACAGACGATACAGCGCTGGATCTCGGGTTTTGCGGGGTCGGGGGTGAATATGGGGTCGTGCAGCGCAGAGTGGAGGGACATGAGTGGGTCCTGGCTTGTGCCGGTCGTGTCTATCTGGAACAGAACTGCGTCTGTGTCGGCGTCGACGTCGCTGGAGGAATCGGGGTTGGAGTCGCAGTCGTCGGCGCCGGAGTCGTTGTCGGCGTCGGTTAGGACCCTTTCGTGGTCCGAATCTGAGCCGCTACTGCTGCAACTGCTGCTGCTCGAGGACAACATCGCAGTTGTGGATGAGGGAGGATGGCCACCCGCACGTGACACTGTGCACCTTGGTCTCCTCCACTACACGGCTTCTGGCTTCATCCCGGCGACAACTCACGCAATTCCTGAACTTGATAAGTGTTAAGGCGAGCGCAAAGAGATGTAGCTCGACATGCTCCGCAATCCCCTTCATTACAACTGCAGGCCACTCGAGGCCATTAATCACAGCGTGGAGCTATTCACGCGTCGGAGCGTCGTATTGGGACACCGGGCACTTACAGGATGTCCAGGGGCGCAACTCTCACCTAAAACGCGTCTTCTTCCAAGTTCAACTTCTCAACGTCGAAAGCCATAATCTCAGGGTGCTCATTGCTCGTGCGCTCCGCCACATGGCTATCCACTAAGGTCCCAAGCCTGAACATGAAGGCTTCATTTTAACCAAAAGCGGCACCCGGAACGGCGTCTTCTCTTCTTGCGCTTGGCCAAAATCCGACGAGCGACAATATAGTTCTGAATCCCGCGCGTTTGTGCGCGAAATTGTCGATGGGAGCTTCTGCCTCTCATTCCAAGACTTCCAGTGACATTTAGAGCTAGGGCAGCCTTTGCTCGTCTCACCCAATCATTGCACTTCTACAACTAACAGTCTTTGCCGAACCTAAACCCCGAGCCGTCCACTGTACTCGTATCTCCGGCTTCCCAGACTCAAAGCATCCACCACTAATATCCTGGCGGCTTTCTTTCCACGTGCGTACGCTCCGTGCTTCTTTCTATTCTAGTATCATGCGGCTACGTTTAGGCCCGCGGCGGTATATTAAGCAGCATTCACTGGCACCTGAGCCGTTCTCTTGCCCGTCGAGTCCGCCTCTCCACGCGCCCCTTGAGCTGGTGCAGCGCCGCCGCGATGGACGCGGAGACCATCAAATTGATTCGTGAAGCGTACGTGTGTTTACGAGCTGCCTACAAGCCTGGTTATCAGGTCATTTCAGGCAGATCCTGGACTGTCTTCACTTGCTCGGAATCTGTGCGTTCCCCCACGATCTCTTGCAAGCGATTGAACTTCAACTCTAGCGATACTCGTCTGGGACCACACCTTGACGTTTGGAAGAGAGATACAATTCGTCTGGCTGCGCAGGAAGAGCGTCGGCTCCTTGTGGTTCTTCCTCGTTCGATATGTCGGACTATTCGGCAGCCTCCCTGTCTTTCTCTTCCTCTCTCCGAGGGATATATCCCCAGATGTTTGTATTGGCTTGCATCCCTTGGTTGGGAACTCATGCTCTCCTAGGTGTAGGTGCTCCGTCGCGAGACCCCAAACAGCGTTTTTACTGCATACAGGTGCCTGAAATACGAGCTAGCACACCAACTGTCACTGCTGATTACGCAGGTCATCATTTGTGGTACACATACACATACAAATTGCCGCGCTGCACGACTGAACTCCTTCAGCCGTCATGGGGCTGCGAACATGGGCGCTGTATAATCGTAGCAAGCTCGTGCTCTGCGGCCTCCTCGGCCTTGGTGCGGTTCTGGGGGCCTTGGTCTTCGTGAGTTGCTGCCCTTTGTTCGCGTTCGGCGCCAGCTTGATTTGCGATGTAGTGGGCAGAACATAACCACTGGCAACACCCCGTTATAGTGGCTTCTGTTCCCGGATGCCATATTGGCGTCTCGTATATGACGACGTTCGTCGCGTATGATCTGGAGTTCTATGTTTCCTGACGCATGCACCAGAGCGTATCGTGCGTCTCTCCGAGCCTCCCGGCCCCAAGATTCCTCAAACTGACGCGCCACGTCCAGATCTTTCTGCTTCATGGGGCGCGCTGTTTGTATATGACACCCTCATATTTGGGCTTACATTGAAACGCACCATATCGACGCGTCGCGAATACGGGCCCGATGCGCCAATGCCGCTGCACAAGCTAATCGTTCGCGACGGTGAGCGCGTGGAACCGCACTCGTCTCCCACTCTAAACTTGATCACCAGGTGCGATCTATTTTGCGTGAGCTATTTCTGGCTTGGTGGCGTGCCGCGCCTAGGCCTCGAACCGCTACCGAACGGATTTGAAATTGCTCTTAGATTCATGGCGTTCGGAAGCCTCTCGAATATCGCTACCAATGTGGTGCGTGTGCAGCCTGAATCTTTGTAGACCGCCATTTCTCAACGAGTTACAGCTCACTGGGGTACGCCCAAACAATCCCTTTGTTCTGCAACTGCTCAAACACATATGTGCATCGGCAGCCACTCTTGAGAGGATCGCTCGCGACATTCGCTAGCTGGTACGCGGCCTCCGTCCTTCGCACACATTTCCCACCGTGGCTATAAATAACATCAATCTGTCCTTTTCAGCGTCTCCGTCTGCATGATGTGCCGGCTCATGCTCAACCTCCACCGCGTCGCACATCTAGGAGTGCTTTCCGGCGCCAGCGACTGTCGTCTCCCGGCAGTTCCTCTGCTGAGTGTCGTTTTCGATTTGGACGAAGCGGACGAGCCGGAATCACCTGTGTGCGACCACGATCCCGCCGAGACTAGAGATCTAGAGAGCATGGCTGGGAGCGTTATGCCTGGATCTCGGCCTTCGAGTCCCAACAGCGACTGTGAAATACGCCATTTGGGAGATATACATGTTTGAAATGTATTTGTATCCTTTTGTTGGTCCCATGTACTACGATGTTGTATTTCTACTAGGATCCATTGTTGGTCAATACATCTCTTCCAGGCTTTTAGCATTGCCTTTCCGTAAAATAGAGTCTATTTGTGCAATAGAGGTTGTTAGCAACTGGTAAAAGTGGCTCCAAGTCAATTCAGTCGCTATTCAGTTGGACCCAAATTTTGCGGTTGCTAATAAGCTCTAATAAACAGCGGTGCCAGTGACTCTTAATAAATATATAACTGTAAGGAGGGTAGGGACTCCTCGCCCAGATTTGAGCTGATGGCAAGCTGATGGTGAATATTTTGTGTGGACCTCTGCTTTGGGGTCCTGATGCCAGGGAAATGAGCATGAAAATTTATTGTTTTGCATTTAATATATGTTGCGGAAAGGCAGGTTGGTCAATAAGGATGTTCAAATAGGAGCCTGTATTGGCGATAAATGTTGCCCCCATTCATTTCTGCCGCGCAAAATATGGGGGGCATTATTATTTCGTTGAAATAGTGGCTCCGATTTCTTCAGCCTTATTCACCAACCAACCTTATGGGCCCAATATTTCTCCCTTTTATGTGACAGAAATAGGCCCAAATCTGGGCACATTATCGTTGTCCTTTATGGGTTCAAACATGGCCCACTCTTGGTCTCATTTCTTGCCCCAAAAAGGTGCCCATTTTCCTAGACCATAATTCATTTCTTTAATGAGCCCAGTTCTTCAACTTTATTTCCAACCAATGTACAATACATGTCACAAACAAAGCTCGGATCAGGTGGATCAGGTAGGATTGATCAGATCAGGCTTCGTTATAAGCACACAAGTTAAAGGAGGTTCAATCAGTTGATATTGTTGTGTGCCCAGAAAGATGACAATCTGGTGCACCTAGTCGAGTTGAGGTAGGTTGCGGTAGATGGTAAGAATAAAAGGATTAAAGCTACGGTGCTAACGGTCCTCCTTATATACTACTCGGAAGCCATGACATCAGTGCTGCGGAAGTGGAGCATCGGTGCTGCGGAGTGGAGCCATGGGCGCTGCGGGCACTGCGGGCGCTGCGGGCTGCTGCGGAGTGGAGCCGCTGCTGCGGATTGCTGTAATGGTGCTGCGGAATGACATCGTCAGTGGAGCAAGTGGAGCAATGAGCTGCGGAGGCTTCCGATGAAGCGAGTGTGGCGGTATGAGGTCACGCCACGTGTAACAAGGCGGGATCGGTTGATTGGTTGTTGCTTGATGGTCACAATCCCCTTCTGCATCAGCAGGTGATGCCAATGCTTGAACTGTGATGGCAGCTGATGGTTGCGTGATCGGAACTGATGTGGGTGATTTAGAGGGTGTTTGTGACATTACCCCCCCTCTATGGTCAATGTCCTCATTGACTTGAGGTACTGAGTTTGTCTCCTCAATTCTGAATGTTGACAAGTGAATTTGTCGGTTCCCCTGTGTGTTCAAAAACTCATGCATATGTTCCTGTGCATTGGTAAGATTACGTGCAGGCTCCCATGAGTTCTCACTGTGCGGGTATCCCTTCCACTTCACCAGGTATTGCCGACCACGTCCTCGTTTCCGCGATTTCAGGATGCATTCAACCTCCCATTCCGGTTGACCTTGAACAATCTGTGCCGGTGGTCGTTCCTCTCGTCGATGAGCCGGTGGTTCCCGATACGGTGTAAGCACTTCTTCATTGAATACAGGATACTTGTAGTCCAGTCCAGGCACTTTCAACTTGAAGGCTGCTGGTCCCACTTTCTCCAGAATCTCGTAAGGACCCAATCGTTGATCCGAGAACTTCTTTGAGGGTCGTCCCTGGTTGATATTCCTGCTTGATTCAAGCCATACCTTGTCTCCAATCTTGAATTCCGGTGCGGGCCTTCGTTTCCGGTCATAATTTTTCTTCATCCGCTCCTGGCTCTTTTGCATTGATGCTTGTGCATCTTCTCGCACCTGCTTCATCTTATCTGCAAAGAGCTGAGCGGATTCGTTTCTTGATTCGACACCATTCTCCACACCCTGCCAGGGGTGGTAGCCATGGTCCAGGTAGAATGGCGAGACCTTTGTTGCAGAATGAATAGCATTATTATATGCAAACTCAGCAGTTGCAAGCCATTCAGACCAGTCTGTCTGATGGAAGTTCACATATATCCGGAGATAATGCTCAATTTCCTGATTCATCCGCTCGGTCTGCCCATCCGTTTGTGGTCGGTATGCGGTACTTGGGTTCATCTCTATGCCAATGAGTCTGGTAAGCTCAGTCATGAACCTTGAAAGATAACGAGGATCTTGATCACAGATGATCTTTCGTGGTAGTCCATGATATCTGATGACTCGGTCGTTGATCAGCCTGGCTACACCTTCACTATTCAGCTCCATGGTGGTTGGTTCAATATGGATCCGTTTAGTGAACAGGTCGACAAAGACTTGAATGGCATTGAATCCACTGCTTTCAGGCAGAGGTCCAATCAGGTCCATTGAGATGGTTTGCCACGGCTTGTCGGGGATGGAGTGTGGATTTAACAACCCATGTTTGTGTCGTCGGTATCGTGTCCTCTGACATGTTTCACAGGTTCGAACATAGGCCTTCACGTGGTTTCCCAAGCGAGGCCACCAGAAGTTTCTCTCAATCAGCTCCTGGGTCCGATACTCTCCCGGATGGCCAGCAAGAGGATTATCATGGTGATGCTTGATGATCTTCTCCCGCAAAGTCGGATTCTTCGGTACGTAAATCTTGCTTTGATGTGTAATCAAATCACCTTCCCGAGCCCAATCTGGGAGTGCCAGAGAATGAGACAGTATTTGCCCCTAAAGTTAAGGCTGCAAAGCCTAAGGCCCAAAGGAAACGTGCGACTCGCGGTATTCGTGCGAAAACACCAAGTTCTCAACCATCGACCGACTCTGGTGATGAACTAGAAACCGAAACTCTGATTCCGGCATGGCGCAAAACCAAGACCCCAATTGCTGTACGCATTCGAGAAGCTGCAGCTAAGCAAAAGGGTCCAAAGCCCGATCGACTTACTCAAGAGCTCAAGGAATTTTGGAGGAATGAGCGGAAACACGAATTCATGGTCAGGGTTTCCCTTACCACTCTCAACACTCGGAAGATTTCCTGCACCAAGGCTCTCCTCGACTCCGGTTGCCAATCAACCTGTATTGATAAGGCATATGTGGAGTCTCAGGGCTTTGAAATGAAGGAACTTGACGTTCACATCACGCCTATCATGGCGGACGGAAGACCAAATGTGGAAGGCAAGATCACACATTATGTTGAGCTGCTGATGAAGATTGGTTCACATCAAGAAAAGCACCGGTTCCTAGTCACCCGTCTAAAAAAGTCCAAGATATTCCTTGGATATGACTGGTTACTCAAGCACAACCCAACCGTGAACTGGCGTCAACATAAAATCTTCTTCACAGGTTGTCCCACAGAATGCAATATGAAGGGTGGTGAATGTGAATCAGGTGGTGAGGAACCCACCATAGAAGATGGGGAGTCTGTTCTACTTGTCGATTTTACCCCAGCACTCGACATTCGCTTCAAGGCAACCGAGTCTCAACGACTGGCCGAGGAAGCCGCAAGGTCAAAACCAACAACCAGAATCCCCGAGCACTACCGGTCATTTGAAGATGTCTTTTCAAAGGAATCCTTTGACTCTCTCCCAGAGCGACGACCCTGGGATCATGCAATTGAGTTGAAGCCTGGTGCGAAGGCTGTTGACTGCAAAATCTATCCTCTCTCACGACCAGAGCAAGAGAAGCTAGATGAGTTCTTAACAGAAAACTTGGCATCAGGGCGGATCAGACCTTCAAAGTCACCCATGGCCTCATCATTCTTCTTTGTCAAGAAAAAGGATGGAACACTCAGACCGGTACAGGATTATCGAAAGCTCAATGAGATGACAGTCAAGAATAGGTACCCGCTACCGCTGATCTCGGAACTCGTGAATAAGCTCCAAGGTGCTCGCCACTTCACAAAGCTCGATGTTCGTTGGGGTTATAACAATGTGCGAATACAGGAAGGGGATGAGTGGAAAGCAGCCTTCAGGACCAACCGAGGGTTGTTTGAACCACTTGTCATGTTCTTTGGACTCACGAATTCACCTGCAACCTTCCAAACCATGATGAATGATATTCTGCATGAACTCATACATGAGGGTCATGTCATTGTTTATCTGGATGATATTCTCATTTTTACCGAGAATCTGGAAGAGCACCAGCAGATCGTGAAGCGTGTGCTGCAAATCCTTGCTGAGCACAAGTTGTACCTCAAACCAGAGAAGTGTGAGTTTGAACGCACGGAGATTGAATACCTGGGAGTTATCATCTCACATAACTCAATGAGGATGGATCCTGTTAAGATCAAGGGTGTTCTGGATTGGCCGGAACCCAAGAATGTGAAACAGGTTCAAGCATTCTTAGGTTTTGCCAACTTTTACCGACGGTTTATTCGTGGGTATGGTGAAGTTGCAAAACCTTTGACCAGGTTAACTGGGAAGTCTGGGTGGACTTGGGGGAACGAACAACGGAAGGCATTCAATGCCTTAAAATCTCGTGTTGCAGAGGATGCAGTTCTGGCATTGCCAGCGGATACTGGGAAATTCCGGCTGGAAGCAGATGCATCCGAAGGAGCAATTGGTGCTGTCCTCAGCCCGAGCCAAGGCGGACAGTGGCGTCCAGTGGGTTTTATGTCTCATAGCCTGAGTGAAACAGAGCGGAATTATGAGATATATGACAAGGAGATGCTGGCCATCATGTCTGGTCTTGATGAGTACAGACCAATGCTCATGGGAGCAAACGAGACATTTGAGATATTCACGGATCATCAAAACCTGGAATACTTCAAGAAACCACAGAAACTTAATCGACGACAGGCTCGCTGGTTCACGGAACTATCCCAATACGACTTTACATTACACCATCGGCCTGGAGCACTGAATCGCAAGGCAGATCTATTGTCAAGACGTGCGGACCATGACCAGGGCAAGGACGACAACAAGAATGTTACTTTGCTGAAATCTGAACTGTTCCGAGCAACCGAGCTCCAGTTTGAGGGACTTGACACAGAAATTCTGGAAGAAATCAAGTCCAGCCGGCAACTTGACACGACGGTCAAAATTGCACTCGAGAAATCACTCCCAGATTGGGCTCGGGAAGGTGATTTGATTACACATCAAAGCAAGATTTACGTACCGAAGAATCCGACTTTGCGGGAGAAGATCATCAAGCATCACCATGATAATCCTCTTGCTGGCCATCCGGGAGAGTATCGGACCCAGGAGCTGATTGAGAGAAACTTCTGGTGGCCTCGCTTGGGAAACCACGTGAAGGCCTATGTTCGAACCTGTGAAACATGTCAGAGGACACGATACCGACGACACAAACATGGGTTGTTAAATCCACACTCCATCCCCGACAAGCCGTGGCAAACCATCTCAATGGACCTGATTGGACCTCTGCCTGAAAGCAGTGGATTCAATGCCATTCAAGTCTTTGTCGACCTGTTCACTAAACGGATCCATATTGAACCAACCACCATGGAGCTGAATAGTGAAGGTGTAGCCAGGCTGATCAACGACCGAGTCATCAGATATCATGGACTACCACGAAAGATCATCTGTGATCAAGATCCTCGTTATCTTTCAAGGTTCATGACTGAGCTTACCAGACTCATTGGCATAGAGATGAACCCAAGTACCGCATACCGACCACAAACGGATGGGCAGACCGAGCGGATGAATCAGGAAATTGAGCATTATCTCCGGATATATGTGAACTTCCATCAGACAGACTGGTCTGAATGGCTTGCAACTGCTGAGTTTGCATATAATAATGCTATTCATTCTGCA